>CM043326.1:9001313-10201313 GCA_023736055.1 Quercus glauca
TTGGTGATTTTAGTGACTTGTTTTGTGTTGGCAGGTTGGGTGGAAAAGTAAAATTGTCTTGGAAGCTTTCAAGTATCAGTAAATTGGATAATGGAGGTTACACTTTGACATATGAAACACCACAAGGATTGGTTTCTCTTCAGAGCAAAAGTGTTGTCATGACGGTTCCTTCCCATATTGCAAGCAGTTTGCTGCGTCCTCTATCTGTATGCCCCTTTCTTGTAACATTTAAGAACTGGTTGTCTTATTACTGCTCTTATTAGTGGAATGCTTGAAAATGGATTATATTGAAGGTCTAATCTTCTGTTTAATTTTGACTTTTGTTTAACTTTTTTAATATGTGATTCATATTGTTTGCAGTTTGTTAGTAATATACTAATATATAATTTTTTAGATAAGGCACCACTTGTTCAATTATTTATTGTTCATTTTGGAAAAGATGATTACTTTCATTTTTCTGAATACTAGGTTGTGTTTGGTATTGGCTCTGAAAAAGTCAGTTTTTTTTACTATTTACTTTATTGTTGTTATTATTCAGTTTATTTTTGCTACTATTTATGGGTCCTATTTCACTTTTTGGTACTATTCATGGGTCTCATTGTTCTATTTCAACTAGTTTTTAGTTTTATCTACAGTACTTTCAGTAAAAAATTTTCAATTTCAGCTAAATAAGTTGTTTCAAAACGGATACTCGATTCTAGTTTTTCTTGTTTTCTGGTGGTTTTTTTTCCCTCCACTTTTGCTTGCTGTTCTTTAGAGCTTGTGTCAGTCCACTAACTTCAGTGCACCTTATCACAATGCTTTTATATACAGATAATAATATCTCACCATTTTTGAAAAACATTAATTAATCAATAGTGGCAATGCAGAATAAAATTTAGATCAGGATCTGAGCTACATCAAATTTTGCAGGGTCGAGACAGAGTAACACAAAATTAATAGACACTCTTGTGTTTGGAATGCCAAAGTTGTAATTATCCTTGGAGAGTACCCTGTGTAGGAGAGGTCATGCTAAAAAGTAGCATGTAGTTTCTGAGTTTTGGTTCACTGAGGCGCTATTTTTGTTTAGTTGACATTCTATCATAATTGTAGACTGGTTTTCACTTGGATGTAAGGTGAATTGGTAGAAAGTAGTACCATGTTGAAATAGTTCTTCCAGGTTGTTCAGCTCTTTTATTTATTTATTGATACAGCATAGTGGACATATGGCTTAGACTTTGTCTTCAGCAGATGCCCTAAAGTTATCTAGAACTTGCATTTATACTAGGCTTTAATCTTATTCTTTATATCAGTTAACTAGCTAGTCCTCATCTAAAATTTGACTATGTTTTTTTTAGCTCAAATCTTATTTTTTAATTAAAAATTTATTTATAGGACAAATAAGTCTACTGAGTCCTTTAAAGTTGTGAGCTGGTGAATATTTAAGGCATAGTTTCTTTCAGATACTCTAGATATTTTAGCTCCTGATAGTGTATATCCCATGCTTGTTCAACTGTTAAAGCTTTGTTTTTAAGACATGCCTTGTGAGATGATCCTTAATGGTGTATAACTAAAGTTTGTTGTAGCATGGCCACATCTAGGGGGCTAATGAAATCATATTTATTCACTGGATTATTGAAGGCATTTTTTGCTGTTCCTTAATTTTTTAGATTGCAGAATAGGCCTGTATAAATTTTTTTCCACCTATTTTCTTTTTTACAGGCTGGTGCTGCAGATTCACTTTCAAAATTTTACTACCCACCGGTTTCAGCGGTGTCCATTTCATATCCAAAAGAAGCAATTCGGACAGAATGCTTGATAAATGGTGAATTAAAGGGGTTTGGTCAATTGCACCCACGCAGTCAAGGGGTGGAAACTTTAGGTACTTCCCTTTAAACTCTTAAATTAGTTACGTCCATGACTCATTCTTAACATCTGTTTTGTTTTCTTTGCTTAAAATGATTTTTTTTTTTTTTTATAAAATTTTTTTAATTCTTTTTTATGGGGGTGGGGCACTTGATCCCTGGACGTGGGGGGCTGCTAGGAGGTACCAACTGACCCAAGGGTCATTGGCCATTCTTAACATCTGCTGGTACTTAATATAATGTTGAGATGTTTAATTAATAGTAAGAAGTAATATTCTGTTAAGGATGCATTGAAAATTTTGGGCCAAATTTAGCATGTGAATTATCTTGAGAATTGCAGGAACCATTTATAGCTCTTCACTTTTCCCTGATCGAGCACCAGCTGGAAGAGTTCTGCTATTGAACTACATTGGAGGGGCTACAAATCCTGGAATTTTGTCCAAGGTAGGACAATTCAAGAAGATTCATATCTTGATTTTAGTTTTTGTTGATTGGTCTAACTTTCAGTGTTACAAACTTTGGGCTTTGACATACTATGTTTAAATATTAAATGCCTTTCAGTTTCTTCTTTCTTTTTAGTCTTTCTAATGCCACAGTTTTTAATGACAGACGGAGAGTGAACTTATTGAAGCAGTTGATAGAGATTTGCGGAAAATGCTCATAAACCCTAATGCAAAAGATCCACTTGCGTTGGGTGTGAAAGTGTGGCCACAAGCCATTCCACAGTTCTTGATTGGTCATTTTGATCTCCTTGATGCTGCAAATGCTGCTCTCAAAGATACTGGGTTTCAAGGGCTGTTTCTGGGGGGTAACTATGTATCTGGTGTAGCCTTGGGCCGATGTGTTGAGGGTGCTTATGAGGTTGCAGCTGAGGTGACTAAATTCCTATCACAGGTTGCATACAAGTAGTGTCAGATTTTAAAGCAACTTTTGGACATAGATGGGCTCCTTTGACTGATCGAAAGTTTCTCTTCAGCTGTTCATTTGGCGGTTTGGGTAGCCTCTTTTGTGGAGAGTTTTTTCTTACAGGCATATTTTGTAGGATTTTGTTTGACTTGTAATTACTGGGTCACTGTCATTATTGATCACTTTAATGCTGTGTTTAGTGTTTGCTCTTCTGCGATTATTACCAGTGCAGAAGCACACATGCAGAATGTTTTCCATTATGCAACTTCTCCTTTAATTTGTGCGTTGATTGGTAAGCATAGTTGCAGTAGATACATGAATGAATGAAATTATTATTGTCTACATGAACTGTAAGGAGAAATTGGACAATGCCTTGATTTAGATCCGCTAAATAAACTTTGTCATTTTGTTTGTAGTCATGTGGCCCCAGTTCCAATCCCATGCTACGTTCCAATCTTTGATGCATCATCCACGGTAGGGCAGTGGACCTAGTGGTTTGGTTAGGATGTGTACTTGAGCTTCAAGTGATAGCCCAGTGTTAATGCGATCCTTTGTGATGTGTAATGTATTTGAGTGCCACCTTCCATTCTCTCACCATGTACCTATCTTAAAAGATAAAGTTTATGGACATAACTTTTGTGCCACAACTATCTCCACAACCTTAACATATTCGACGGTGAGTGATGAAAAAAAAGTGGTGAGTCCATGTAAAAGTAATGGTTCATCGATCATAGTGGGACATGTCATCAAGTTGTGTCAAAAATTGTAACGAATGGTGTTGGTCCTAGAAAGACTATCTCAAAAAAATTAAGGTGTGCTTGAAGTCATCTAGTTATGCATACAAGTTGGTGATGTATGCGATGATGTACAAGTTGGTGACATATGCCATGACCTAGCAAGCTTTATATATTGATGTGTCCAATTAATGAGTGTCAAAGTGCATTGATTATAATTGAGTTTTTTTTTTTTAATTGTAATTAACAAGTATTTTAAGGAGCTAAGCAACTTTCAATTATAAGGGTATTTGTTTATTAGTTTTTGTTACTTTCCAATGTAGTGAGACTCGCTCAATTCCTCCTTAACAAGTTAAAGAGGCATTTGTTTATTAATTTTTCTACTTATCAATGCAGTGTTCTTCCTTAGCATAAGGAATAGAGCATCCGTTAACATATTCCTATATTCCTATCTTGATTTACATATAAAACACTGCCCGTGGACACAATCTTCTTTGAAATGTGCCCAAGACACTATTCTAGTAACTCGAAAACACTGGACAACTGATCTCTTTAAGAGCGACACTAGGGGAAGGACTCCTTTTTAAAAGCCAAATATTACACAGGTGGCCGAGAGTGTGAACCTTGATGAACCACGAGGCTCCTAGATTTCTTGATACGTGTATAGGATTTCAAGACAAGTGTGATAGAAATGATGGTGGAAATTAACAGCAATGAGAGAAAAAAAAAAGGGTCCGTGAAGAAAAAGCCTGAAATGGGGCCAGGTCCCCCAGCGTAGGGCCTGGTGCTTTACATGGAATAATTCAAAAGCAATTCTAAGTTTGACTGAGAAAAAAAATATGGAGAATCTCCAACACATTGATGGAGATAGATAGATTTGATTGGAAGAACACAGTTTTGGAGAAGAATGTGTAAAAGGGGAAAATAAGAGAGAATATGGTCTTTAGAGTCCAAGACATTACGGGTTCCGTAAAGAGTGTGTGGCCTGTGGGTAAACATGCTTTAAATTCAATGGGAATAATGTGTTGGAGACCAATAAACATATGATGGTTAATTGAAGCAACAGCTTGGTAGGGGCGGTGGGGAACATTTTCCTTTTCTTTCTCTCTCACTTGTTTGTAAGTTTCTCATTTCTTCCTATCAATAGGCGTATCTTTAGGCCCACGAAAGATTTTCCTTGTTACTAGCTCTTCCTCATTGTGAGAAACAACTAGGAAAATGAATTCTAGAGGAGAGAAGAGAGAGAGAAAATGTGCATTACACACGTGAATTGTACACGTGAAGGAGAGATGTTTAATGCATAAGCAATCAAGAATGAAAAATGCTTTTCGTGTCTTTTTTTGTTCTGAAATCTTTTTCTTGTGTTTATAAATCTGATTGATGACATGTCTCCATGATAGGATCTTAGGTATCCTCTTTCAATAAAAAGTATTATCAAGCAAGATTTGTCAGTCTGTTTAATGTAATGATGTAGTGTATAAAGTAATATAAAGAAAACTAATTACCTTTTGTTTATATTTTATTTCAATTTAGTAAAGAAAACTAAATTTTTTAGAAAATTTAGTGAGTTTGATTTCTTAAAACTCTACCCTCTAAAAGTTAAAGCCGTTTAGAACTTGGAGCCCCTAGGGGGAAAAGAAAGTGAAATAATGATGAATAGAATCAGAATTCAGAAACAAGTTTTTATGAAATACCAATAGAATTACAAACGTAATGATTTTAAAGTAGATGGGGAAACATGAGGGTCCCATCAATACTTATAGAATGTACAAAATATCCGAGGTTTCATCTTGCTTGTTGAAGCATCCCCCATGGTTTGTCCATAATTACTTACAGTCCTTTAAATAATTCATGTAAGTACATATCGATGTGGTTTAGTCTACATAGCACACGTAGCCCCAACATTATCAATAAGGTTTATTATATGTCAATACCTATGCCCCCATGCGCATCACGATAATCATATCCATTGAACATTGAGTTAGAGATTATTTATGACATGGGCTGTGTTTCAGGATGGTGTAAATAGATTTCTAGAATCGATACCTTTCTATCCAATGAAACACAATGTTTTTTACCCCATTTTAATACTTTGTCTAGATTCATGTCCTCCAAGTACACATTATGTTAATAGTGTGTGGACTCTTTGTCTAATCCTTATAGTCCAAGTTTTACAATTTTAGAGAATATTGTCTTCACAATGGTTAACAATAACATTATGAACTCTCAAAATTGGAATATAATGTTTGAAAAATGGTGTAAAAACTAAAAACATTGTCTTTCATTTTTCCACGTTTTGATTACTTCTTAAAAAAGTAAAATTTCCCTATTTTTTTCCAAATTGAAAAGTGTTTGGTAAAAGATGCTTATTCAATCAACCTTAATTATGAACTTATAGTAAAATGTCATCAACACAGCCTAATATTTGCACATGAACCGCATTGTGATTGAATGTTTAAGATTCAAAGGGAAATTATGATACAAGCCACGTTGGTTCCTACTTGACGCGTGTACCTGTCTGCTGCCTTGACAACATTTCAGGCCGACCAGTTGTTTCAAAGAAATGCTTCCCCCCCAACACATTCATATCTCATAGACTCTTTTTAACTCTCTCTCTTACACACACCGTTTGACTGTGTGTGAATGTGTGTCTATTTATTTAAACCTTGGGTGGCGGCTTTGTTTGTCGTCACATCTCACAATGGGCAGAGCTACTAGTTCTTCTTCTTCTTCAATTGACAGTAACAACCATCAATCTCTCTCTAGTTCCTCCTCTCTTTCTCAGCTAAAGAGAGACCTTAGCACAGATCTTAGGCTTGGACTTAGCATTTCAGCCTCTCAACACAACAGCTCTTCAACTCCAAGGTATTATTCTATGATACTCAATACCTATTTGATGAAATCTTATCTTTCTTCCATTTTCATCTTACATCAACCTTTTGTCCATCCTCTCTAGAATCTTGTAACTTAGTGACATTATTCAGTAGTTACAAGTGGCATTACCCAATTCTTCTGCTGTAGAGAACCTGCGTTTGAATCCTTTATCTTATTTATTACGAGGACAAAAAAACAAAAACAAAAAACAATTTTTTTTCTTTCTTTCTTTTCAATCTATGATTATCATTGTCTACGCCTACTAGCATTGCTTTTCTCAAAACAGTTTATGGTTCATTTTTATGCTAGGGTGCAAACATTGGATTATCCACCAATTCAGCCACTTGTGGCAGAAGGAAACGAATGCAATGATCATGCCACCTTCTTCGTTAAGGTTTACATGGAGGGCATTCCAATTGGGAGAAAGCTGGACTTACTAGCCCACGATGGTTATGATGACTTAATAAGGACTCTTGACTACATGTTCAACACCAACATTCTCTGTAAAGTTTCCCATGTTTCCCTCTTCCCTATTTGTTAGAATGATTACTTTGATCTATTTTTATTTTTGTAAACTTGTAGAAGATTGAGCTTTTTTTTTTTTTTTGGTGGGAATGCTTTTGATTTTTGGAACAGGGGGAGCTGAAGTGGATACAATGCATCCTGAGAAATGTCATGTGTTAACATATGAAGATGAGGAAGGGGATTTGATGATGGTTGGAGATGTGCCTTGGGAGTAAGTTTATGTGGCTCTTTAAGAGTCATCCATTTTCAATTCTAACACTATCCCATATTTTTGCATCCATTAATGTGGCTCTTGCTTCTGTTTTTGTCTAGGATGTTCTTGTCCACTGTGAAGAGATTGAAGATTACAAGGGCAGGCCCTTGCTGATTAAGTGACTTTGATGCATCCTAGATCCTAGTCTCTCTCTCTCTCTCTCCCTCTCCAATTTTGTCCAGTGGAGTTCAACCAATATAATGCCCCAAAGCATTAGTACTCTTGTGAATTTTGTTCTGAAGTTGCGCATGTACATCTATACATGATCATACAGGCAATAGTTTTATCTTCTCTTCTGGATGCATGTAAGAATTTTGTATGATAGTGATGTAGTTAGCAATCTTAATGCAGAAAAAAGATGACATATATTCCTGACTTTGCAGAAAGAAAATTTGTTTCCTTGTTGGAGAAGACAGTGGTATCCCTAATCTATTCAACAACATAAAACTTATAAATCAGACAACAAAACTTGGTCCTCCTTCCCTCTGGCTCTCTTCCTCTTCTTAACCCTATTGATAGGCCGAAGGGAGATAGAGAGAGAAGATGACATAAAAAAAGGAGAAGGTGACCAGAATGTACAAAATGTCCTCTTCTCCTATCTCCTAATGAACATAGAATTAGCAGGCTATGGTTTACTAATTAATTTACTAATTAATTTACTAATTAATTTATAAGCTTAAATCCAAGACTTCAGATTATATATATAATTTTTCTGAATGTAGGACTTCAAAATCATGTGTCCATAAATTAATTGAGTCTCTCCTACGCTATAAGAACATTCTCTCTCTTAAGTCACTGGTGTAATAGTCTAGCCATATGTATCTCTATCCCTCTTTTAAAAATGTGTATATGAAAGGATTAAAAGCTAGGAATAAAAATGGATGCAATACGTAAAGAACTTTATAGTTCAATTGGCACCACTTAGTATTTCAAACAAAAATGTTTAAGGTTCAAATTCATTTTCGCTATTATAGTTATTAAATTATAAAAAAAAATTAAATTAAAAAAAAAAAAAAGGGGGATGCAATGTTTGTATGCTTATTGGAAAAAGCCACCAAAATATGCATTTTATTTTTGTAATGGTCTTAATATATTTCTACAGAGTACAAACTTCTGAACTTTTAGGCTTGCACCCTTTGTCTTGTGTGTCCTTAGAGCACTAGATTTAGTTAGATGTGCCACATATCCCCAATATGGTATATACAAATGAGGTGTGAATGGCGTGGATGATTTGCCGACACATCATTTTATAAAAGATATTGTAATAAAATTTGTAATATATCTGGCGTAAATTTTTTTTATTATAAATTAGTAATTATTTGCCATCAAATGAGGGGAGTAGAATATTGGTAAACAATGGAACCATAGGAAGACAAGACTAGGTGTGGGAATCAAGCTAGTTAGGTTTTAATTTCAACTTGCTAAGGAATTCAAGATTAAAACGAACAAAACAAATCATTTAATAGACTTAACTACACACAACTCATAAGCCATGCTTTGTCTTTTGAAGAATTTAATAATGTGGTGGTAATAATGTTTTTTCTTTTCATATGAATGATGGACCATGGATCCCACCATAAAGAAGAAGATATATGCTTTTTGGCTCTTATTTTTCTTATTAGCGATATATACATATATGTTTATATTTTTTTTTTTTTTGAGAAACAAAAACACACACAAGGGAGAGGGAAAATGGTTCTAACACAAAGGAGAGGGAAAATGGTTCTAACACAAAGGCACACCACAAACACACTCAAAAGCTATGGTAACTTTTAAGAGAGGGTGAGGCAAGTTATACTACACACAACACACTCTCTTAAGCAATATAGGACAATTACCCATTCTTTTTTTGTGCATTCCACATGTTAATTAAAAATTATATGTAAATTAAAAAATCTTATTATTAATGAAAATCAACTAATAAAATAGATAGTAAAAAAAAAAAAATCTTAAGTTATGTGATAGAAGTACATATTTTGTAATGCGAAGTTTTTATTAAAACAAAAAATCATGCTATATGATTAAATAAATATTTTAAATGGATAATGAATTTCTTGATGATTTTGTTAATTGGAGTAATTATTTTAATTTATTGAAACTTTGATAACCATAGTTCACTTTTTTTTTTCTTTTTTTTTTTTTGATGTTGAGAAAGATAACATAGTTCACTTAAATAAACTATATAAATGATTAATTAGTGAATTGCGACCACAACACAGTCCGCCACAATTGTATTATACATCAAATAATTTAAACAAAATCATTAGCAATTTTACATGATAATACTAATATGAACTGCATTGTACGCTATACTACAATCAAAGCTAGGCTCCTTTCAAAACAAAGAATCCAAGCTAAACTTGTTTATAAGAGTAATGTTAGGAATACAACAAAATATCACAACATTCTTAAATTAGTATGTCAATACACGTAGGTCCACCACAATCTCTAATTAATATTTTTTTAATGATGTGACTTGCTAATTTGAAAATTTTGTGAAATTATTGTGGCTTTTTGTTGTGTTCATAACATTACTTTGTTTACTTTTTTTTTTTTTTTTGAGAATTCCCCCAATCCGGGGATAATTTATTTAACAGGCAAATCTTTGGATACAAAATTTAGAACATTTAGAGGAACATCCTTCATCCAAATACGTAAAGAAAAAGACATTCTAGCCTCCCTAGCTAAAGCATGGGCTACATTATTACCCTGCTGCCTTACATGAGAGATAGAATAAGTTTGAAACAAACCCGCTATAGACTTAAAGTCTTTTACTAGGTGCCCCACAAAAGCATTGGAACTATCTTCCTCTCTGATACTTCTCACCACCCCTTCAGTGTCACCTTCAAAACATACATTCTTAAACCCCAACTCATTGGCGAAGATGGTAGCTCTCCTGGTAGCCAGCATCTCAAGTATTGCCACCGACAACGGCATCAATATTTTTTCTGATAAGGCAACTCTCACCTCCCCTCCCCTCCTTTCATTTCGAACCACAACTGCCACCCCTGCCTCATTCGAATTGCTAACAATTGCACCATCAAAATTTATCTTTACTGAATTAGGTGGAGGAGGCGTCTAGTGGTTTGGTCTTGATTGGCGCTGACCTGTTGAACTCGGCTTCTTCTGCTAGAACTCAGTGAAGAGTGACAAGGCGGATTTACAGACCTTATGGATCGGGGTGTTATCTTCCTTTAACCAAAGCTTGTTACAACATTGCCATATTGCCCATGCTACCATTGCAAATTTTTCTAGCACTCTAGACTCCTTAAGTATAAAACTAACCAAATCGCACATGGAATTCATCCTTGGGTTTTCCATCCAAGCTGCTGCAAATGGGGCTTCCCAAACTGCTCGGATACAGTCACAACTCCAAATTGCATGAACTTCATCCTCAATTTCCACCAAGCATTGGTCATAGAGTTTATCATCAACAATCTTCCTTTTGTGTAATCCCACCTTAGTAGGAAGTGCACTAGAGCATGCTCGCCATAGGAAGACTTTTACCTTATTTGGCACTTTGAGCCGCCAAATACTCTTCCAAAATCTCTTGACACCCTCATCCGTAGACCCCGATGGTGCACCTGTTGCCTCAGCTTCACACAATACTTGTAACACCCCATAATTTTTGACACCAATTTAATTAATTATATGTAAATTATAAGGAGGCCCACAATTAAATGGATTAAATTAAAGTGGGCCTAAGATATTAAAAATAGAATAAATACTATGGAATATGAAGCCCAGTGAAGTGGCATAAGTAAATATATGGGCCTTGATAACCCTAGCCTTTTACCTTTAAGTTACATGTGTAAGTACATAAAGAGTTCCTTTTTGTTTTCAGCCGCAACACATGTTTGAGCTATTTCCTTTCTTCTCTACGGCTGTGCAAAGTATCTCAGGTATGGTTGTCTTGCTGAAAATTTTTTGGAAGTTGAAAGATTTACAAAGTTGGAATTAATCTATGGCTAATAATTGTCCTCACATGGGTCTGTGCAATTGTTCTTTTGGTACCAAGTAAAATAACTGCTCATAACATCTAAACGTATCACCTATATTGATGGGAAAGCCGGCTAGGATGATTTCATATTATAATAGGAATTGTATATATTTAGCCGTATGGTCCTCCATAGGCTTTGAAATTGGTTTGACCGAAGTATAGTATTGGGATAGAAATCATCCCACGTTCTCAGGGAGAAATTTTGCTTGAATTTGCTTTAGTTGCTAATAGGACAAAAAGGCATGACTTCATAAATATCTACCCTAGCAATATATCAAAGGAAATTGTAGGCACTAGATTGACAGGTTAAAGCCATCACGTGGCTTTCAATATTAAGTTGAATATATATATATATATATATATATATATATATATAATATTAGAGTTAATGGACTTATGGACATCCAGTGGCATCTAGATGAAATGCCAAGCAACAAATTAAGGCAATACGTGGCTTCCAATATTAGATTGGATAGATATAATATTAGAGTGAATTAGATAGTTAAGTGAATGAATAGAGAATTTGGATAAATCAATATTGTCTAGGATAAAATTGTTTAAGTGTGAAAACTGATTTTAAGTGGAAAATTGTGTATTGATGAACCTATTTTTGGTGTTGCTAGGTTCTAATTCTACTGAATTGTTGTGACTCAAGGGTGATTGATTTCCTTTATTTTTACAACTAAGAGGTAAGTGGTGTTTACTAATTTTGGGGGGTTTTCCCAAAGCAGTGTTGATTATTAAACTATTTTATATCAAAGAAACATGTTGATATTTTATATATGAATTGATATTTTATAAATGTTTGATGTGCACATTGACTATTCGTTTTATGAAAATCTTGTGGGACAACCTGAATTTATTTAAAATTGTATGCGTGAATATATCTTTATATCTTTGAGAATTATGAATGGATTATTTTTGTGAGCATATTGAAATGTGTTTTGGAAACCTATGGCAAGTCGTGAATAGAAGCTCAGTGTGGTATCTAGTCCTTAGCAATGGACAATCATACTGCAGCTAGTCCTTCGTAAAGGACGGTCCCAGAAAAGGGGACAGTGCACATTTAATAGCTCCTTAGCAAGGGAGTATATTATTGAGGATCCAAAAAGGGAGCTCCTTAGCAAGGGAGTGCACCTTTTGGTTCCAAAGGAGCTATCTTTAAGAAAGGGGATGAAAAGGAGGTTCCAGTCCCAAAAGGGGATAGCACAACCCTGTCAACGGGGCGTAAACGTTGACCACGAGAAAAGCCTAGGAAATTGTTATGTGATTATATTGATGTATGTATTATGATGGCTCACAATATAAAGATATTTTCTTTTTATATATATGAAGTATTTGATGATGAATATTGATGAGTTACAAGTTATGAAATTGTTGTAAAAGTTATTTATTTGAAAGGTTTGTTCCCACACCCCAATGTTAGTGAATTCCACTTATTGAGTTATCCCACCCCCCTTTTATTTCCCATTACAGATACATTAGAGGGATTATTGGAGTAGAGATTCTTGGAAGACAGCAGTTATGAACTATTTTGTGGAATCGAGGATTTTGTTGTTATTTTTTTGGCATTAAACATCGTATTGGAGAATTATTTTGAGGATGTTTGTATTTGGTGAATTAGAGCTCTGACAGTTATGATGACATTTTAGATTGCTGGTTTCTTTCATTTAATATTTTTATGGATTATTCAAATTAAATAGACTTTTATTG
Organism: Quercus glauca; assembly: GCA_023736055.1. Classification (NCBI taxonomy): domain Eukaryota; kingdom Viridiplantae; phylum Streptophyta; class Magnoliopsida; order Fagales; family Fagaceae; genus Quercus; species Quercus glauca. Next base: position 9,014,163 of record CM043326.1, read on the forward strand.
CTTATGATTTTTGGGGCGTTACAATACTTGGTAACCTGATTTGACAGAATAGCACCCGTTTATGCATTTAGGCCATGACACACAGTCTTCCTGGCTTGTGATACAAATTGGGATACCTTTGATCCGTTGAGCCTCAAAAGGAAGGAACATGACATCCACTAGTTGATCATTCCAGCCAGCCCCATTCAGATCCAACAGCATACTCAATGTCCAATCTGCAGTAATACTACTTGAGGGTGAAATCACCTTGGCTGGTTCCTCCCCAGGCAGCCACCTCTCCCCAAAGATTTTTATTTGCTTGCCATCCCTAACCTTCCACAACATACCCAATTTAATCAGTGGGATTGCTTTCACAATGCTTTGCCAAGCATATGAACCCGAGGAAGGTTTAGCATCCAAGACCGAGTCATTAGGAAAATACTTAGAGCTAAAAACTCGATAGAACAAAGATGTGTGATCTGTTAGTGTTGAGGATCATTTTTTCGAAATTAACAAAAGCAGCCCAACCCAGCAATATGGGCAGCAGAGAAGCGGCAGGCCAACTAAGGAAAACCATTAAGCCCAAGCAGCGGGAACAATGGATCACAGGCTCTTCAAAACGAATGAATGGGTCTTGAGAAGCGGGCCTAAAAGGCCCGGAAAGAGAAAATAAGCACCCATGGGCAGTATGTGTTGTGAAAAAGAGAGAATGGGCCGCGGCAGGCCCAAAAGAAAATAAGTAAAGAGAGTAGGGAATAATGGCAAGTCCATGAACCCAAGGATGAGAATAAGAAAATTGGGCCGGGGAAGCCCAATTAAGTTAGTAAGAGCCCATGGGTTGCGGAGTTAGTAAGCGGACCAATGACTTCCAAAGAAATGGGCCGGAGAGGCCCAAGGGAAAAGAAAGGGACATTGAAGCCCGTAAGCAAGAACACCAACGGCCACATTAAGCCATTGGGGGAAAGATGAAACAACAGGCCTGATAAAAGGCCAAACAGGAAAGAAACATGACAAAAATGCTAAAGTAACGCCACAGGAAGCAAAGGCAATTAGAAATTGGGTTGTAAGGAACATGGAGCCCAAATCTGGGCAAAGCCCAGATTCTAAGGGAGCGGAGAGTCTGAAGTAACAACTCACAAGGCCAGAAACGGACGGCAGGCAGGCAAAGTCTCCAGTCCACGGCAAATGCATGAACAGCAGGCAAATTGCAGACATATGCATGCGTAAGGACCAGGCACCACCAACTTGTACCCAGCCAATACAGAGCGTGGTGGGGTCATGAGGTCAGAGGTAAGAGGGCGTGGTTTGGTGGTGGGGAGAGGGGAAGACCTGTTTCAAGGTTCCTGCTCAAGCTCTTTTGGGAGGCACGTCCTGCTGGGATGATATGCCACCCGAAAGAGGCAAGGCTGAGTTGGAACCAATAGGTGCATGCCATAAGGGAGAGAGAGAGAGAAACACCACCGCGGCAGGCAGAAATGCCGCGGCAGGCTAACGGACAAAGTAATTGTCTTTGTCTGTAACAGGGTATCCGCAGAACGGAACAGTAATGGTCGGCAAGTACACCAGGCCAGACAAAAGTGGTTGGAGGGTAGAATAGTAAAAACCGTCCACGGTAAGCACTATAAGAGTCAGCCTCCGCCGTTCGCAAGAGAGGCGGGCAACACAAGAGAAAAGGCTAAGAAAAGAAAATACTCTGTTATACACTTACGAAAACAGGGGTAGCACAACACAAAAACAAGAAAAAAACTAAAAAGAGAGAAATCACTAAAGATAAAAGAAGAGGGAAAGCAAAAGTTAGTGGCATGCACCAACAGGACTTTTCCCTTCTCTCCCTCTCAAAACCTGGTCCTCTTTGATACTAATTTCGGATATTCTCCCATTCAGGTCCGCCTCCCTCAACCCATTAACCCCCACGGCAGGAAGTCTTTTCCTCGGAGGTTAATCACGTTGAGAAGGGGCGTTCTCCCTCTTTGGCATTAATCCTACGGACCGAATTGAATTTACTCCCTATTTGTTTCTTGTTTGATTAATTTATTTACTAGTCTCCCTTATTATTTATTCGTTGAAAGTTGATTAACGTTGTTATAGTTAAGGATTACTTAGTCATTTTCCCATTAAAGGAATATCTGGTCATTCCAGAATCTATAGTTTTGTTGATCAAACCATATCTGCTTGCTGCAAGTTTTTCTCTTTGAAACAGTTCTGCCCGCCGCAAGCGTTACAGCTCTGCTGGCCGTAAGCTGTTCTCTATTTCAGCTCAGCCTGCGGCAAATCACTCCCCTGGCAGACGAGGCATAATTTGCGCACAAGCCGGCCAAGTTGAGTTCCAATTGGCCCGGTCTCAACTCTCGCGATCCAGAACACGTGGGCCTACAGTCACAAGGGGGCAGCCCAGCCCAAGATAGCAGAAAAGGCCCACGACAAAATTGGCGACTCCGCTGGGGAGTTGAGAAATAGTCCCGGGATAAAAGCCCTCGCAAACAAATGCCTCCCAAATCTAGAACTACGCGAAACATGAGTGCTGTACCCTCACAGGCAGAGTCGAGGCCCACAACGCCTCACCAACCGCCACCCAACCAGGCAGAAGGTGCCAACGGAACGGGGGCTGACCCCCAACCGCCACCAAGAATGCCCGCCGACAATGCCAATATTTTCATTGAGGTTTTGCAGTCATTACAACACTCGCAGCAGCAAATGATGGAGGAAATCCGTCAGTTGAAGACTGACAAGACAAAAGAAAAAGGGAGCCAGCATGACCCAGGGCATGGGGCAGAAGAAACACTGGTGGGAGGCGTCCCACAGAATACGGACCAACGTTTTATTACCATGGCAGAAGTAGCAGCCCTCCTGGAGCAGGAAAGGGCCAGGGCACCGAAGGAGAGGTTCTATACACGAAGGCCTCCTTACCCACTGAGGGTACTCAGCAAACCATACCCTGAGAGGTATGAACCAAAAGCCTTCGCGCAGTACGATGGTAGAAGGGGAAGTGCTGTCGAACATGTGAGCAAATTCATCGACGCACTTGGCCCTTACGCCGCAGACGAGGACTTGTGTCTTCGAGAATTCTCCAAATCATTGTGTGACCGGGCTTACACCTGGTACATTGGTTTAAAACCGGGATCAATCTCAGCATGGGATGATATGGTGGATGTATTCTGCACCAAGTACTTTCACGGAGAAGAAACAGTGACGCTTGCGACACTGCAAGCGACTAAACAAAGGAGTGGCGAAGACTTGATGGAGTACATTAAAAGATTCAGGGACATAGCACTCGACTGCTATGACCATTGCGAGGAAAGGACACTGGTGGAAATGTGCATGACGAATATGATAAGGCGATACAGGGCAGTCCTGGAAAACCTTGAAATTTCCCAGTTCGCTCAGTTGTTACAAAAGGCAAGAAAAACTGCCCAGTCTGTAAAGCCAAGCACAGACAAAAGAAGCGCACCACAAGCCATGGCAGTATCCACCAATGAACGGAGAAGGAGGACCGACGGGAAGGAATACGATACTCCCCCGCCATTGCCATGCACCGCAAAGGAATTAGACGTACTATTGGACAAATGGATAGCAGATGGCGTTTTCAAACCTAACCAAGTTGCCAGGGAGCCCACCGGGGAAGAAAGGAGGGACCCACGTTTTTGTCGTTTACACAACTATGTCCAGCATCCCACTGCAGAATGTTGGGCACTCCGCAGACTGGTGCACCGCAGGATAAAGGAAGGAACTTTAGAACTATCCCAGCAGGAGGTCCAGAGAAACCCACTCCCGAATCACAAAGGAAAGGGTGTGGCAGCAGTAGTGATCTGTGCGGATCCAGGGGATGACGAAGGAGAAAATCCGTCTTTGCCTGCCGCAGCGATTACTACTTTACAGCAAACCTCCAAATTCAAAAACTTGTTTGATCAGCTGTGCCTCACAACAAAAGAAAGAAAGGTAGCTACCGAGGCTCTAGTAAGCATCGCTTCCGGGGCAGGGGTGGAATGTTTATCAGCAGAAGTCCAAGACGACAGGGCTCTCTTGCAGGAGTCAACCGAAATCACCTTCAGTGATGAAGATATGGAAGTGGGATATCCGGACCACAGGAGACCTCTCTATCTGGCGACATCTATAAATCAAATCCCCATAAAAAGAGCCCTAATAGATACGGGTGCTTCAGTAAACCTCATCCCATTAAGCACTCTGCAAGCTGCCGGGATTTCGGACAGAAAGATCCAAGGGTGCCCAATGGAGGTGACAGGATTTGGTAGGAGGGGAGAGTACACCGCAGGCCATATCCAGTTGTGGTTAAAAGTGGGACCCATAGCTTCTCTAGCTCGGTTCCACGTGGTAAAAACGGAAGTCTCATACCACGTGCTTTTGGGACGACCATGGTTGCATAAACACAGATTAGTTCCATCCACCTACCACCAATGCGTGAAAGGACGGGTGAACGGCAGGATGATACGCATAGCAGCAAATAACTCACCATTTGAGCAGGCAGAAGCTCATTTAGTAGAGACCATGTTCTATGATCGATGGGCTCCATCCGGGGAGAATTCAGTGACAAGGCCACAAGGTACCTTCGTGCCTAAATGGAGAGACATTCAGGATGACCCCGAGCCTGACCTAAGGGAGTTACTGGCGAGGAAAAGGAAGAAGAAGGAAGTGCCTACCGCAGACCCAGAAGATACACCCCACTGCGTCAGGATCCGAGGTCCTGACGGCAGGATTGTGTATAAGTTATGAAGGGGCGCGGGGCCCACGAGTAAAATGCAAGAGGGCCCCACCCAGGAAAGGCAACACGAGAACTTGACGTGTTGCGCGGTTCAAGAAAGATTGGAAGAAGAAAATGATGAAAGGGAGAATGAGAAAGTTGCGGCAGAAAAGGAAGCACAGGTTACGGCAGAAAAAGAAATGGAAAAGGTTGACTTGGGATCTGTTTTACAGGGACCAAGACCTATCCTGGTTAGTGCAAGTCTGGCAGAAACAGAAAAGGCAGAATTGATGTTGCTCTTAAAAGAATTTAAAGATGTCTTTGCATGGGAATACAATGAAATGCCAGGGTTAGACCCTGGGTTAGTTGCACACACATTGAATGTAGACCCAGAAGCCAGACCAATAGCCCAGCCTGCCAGGACATTCCACACGGAAATAGAGGGGCAAATAATCAAGGAAGTACAGAAGTTGCTTGCCGCAGGATTCATCAAACCGATCCAACATCCACGATGGCTGTCCAATATCGTACCCGTGAAAAAGAAGAATGGCCAGATAAGGTGTTGTGTGGATTTCAGGAACCTTAACAAGGCCTGCCCAAAGGACGAGTTTCCTTTACCAAAAATGGACTTACTAATAGATTCTGCGGCAGGCAGTGCCATGTTTTCGTTTATGGATGGATTCAGCGGGTACAACCAAATTAGGATGGCGCCAAGGGATGCAGAGAAAACCGCTTTCAGAACACCCATGGGCAATTTCTATTACACTGTAATGCCCTTCGGGTTGAAAAATGCAGGTGCCACATATCAGAGAGCAATGACGGCCATTTTCACGATATGATGCATCATGAACTCGAAGACTATGTGGATGACATAGTAGTAAAGTCAAAGAAGAGAGAAGAACACTTCCAAGTGTTAAGGAGAGTATTCGAGAGGTGCAGAGCCTTCAAGTTAAGAATGAACCCGCTCAAATGCGCATTCGGAGTATCCTCTGGGAAATTCCTAGGCTTCTTAGTTCACAGCAGGGGAATAGATGTGGACCCGGCCAAAGCTACGGCCATTGCAACCATGACACCTCCAAGCACGGTAAAAGAATTAAAGAGCTTCTTGGGGAAAGTCTCGTATATCCGAAGATTTATCCCCGGGTTGGCATCGATCACCTCCGCTTTCACCAAGCTGCTCAGAAAAGGGCAGAGTTTTGAGTGGGGGGAGTTACAGCAGGTGGCCTTTAAAAGGCTACAACAGATCATGATGAACCTCCCCACAGTCCAGGCTCCGATTCATAAGAAGCCACTATTGCTCTACTTGGCTACTAATTCATACGCCATTGGTGCAATGATCGCCCAAGAGGATGGGGGCGGCACCGAGCAGCCCGTGTATTACATCAGCCGCGCCCTGAAGGATGCAGAAACTCGATACCCAAGGGCAGAAAGGGCATGCTTAGCCATTGTATATGCTTCACAGAGGTTGCGCCATTATTTCTTGGCCTACGAGGTATGGTTGATGACCAAATCCCATGCCATCAAGGCTTTGCTGCAGCAACCGATCCTCTCTGGCAGGATATCCCAATGGTTGCTACAACTGTCACAATACGATTTAAGAATGGGGATACCCCGGGCGGTAAAAAGCCAGGCTATAGCAGACTTATTGGCCCAATTTCCAGGCGAGGAGGAGTTCCCACTGGATGATGAAGTTCCGGGGGAGGTGGCCATGGCAGAGGAAGTCAGGGAGCAATGGGTGATGAAATTCGATGGGTCTTCTACCGCCCAGTCCGGAGGAGTAGGAGTAGTTTTATACCATGAAGAAGATAAAGCAGTGGCACTATCGTTCAAACTGGAATTCCCCTGTTCGAACAACACCGCGGAATACGAAACCTATCTAACCGGGCTGGCCACGGCTTTGGAAATGGGAGTCAAACACTTGAGGGTGTTAGGCGATTCAAACTTGGTGGTCTGCCAGGCCAATGGGAGTTTCTCCGTGAAAGAACCAAGCCTAGCCCCGTACAGAGCAATGGCCCAAAAAATGGAAGAAAAATTTTCAACATTTGAAATAGAGCACGCTCCCAGAAACGAAAATCGGTTTGCGGATGCGTTAGCCGCACTAGGATCTCAGATAATGTTTGAGGGAAATAGTACCAGAGTAGAGGTCAGTAAAAGGACGGAGTCAATAATTGATACGTTAAAAGAGAAATTCCAAGAGGAACAGTGTGACGAAGACTGGCGGATTCCCATAAAGAAAGCTTTGATGAGTGAAGAGGATGCAGCAGGACTGAAGGTGCTAAAAGATTACGCGCTAGTAAAAGGGGAGTTATATCGCAGGATGCCGGGAGGGGTCTTGGCCAGATGTGTGAGGCCAGAGGAGGCCCAGAGAAAGCTGAAAGAAGTACACGACAAAACCTGCGGATCCTGCGGAGAGGTCAGTCTTTACCGCAGGCTTCAAAGGGCGGGCTTTTATTGGCCAAACATGGGCAGAGAGGCGGATCAAGCTCAAACTCAGTGTGGGGCTTGCCAGCTTGCGGCAGACAGAGAAGAGAGCTATGTCGTGTCCGCCTGCGAAGACTGGAGGAGCCCATTTACCCAATACCTGGCAGAGGGCATCCTGCCGCAGAAGCACAGTGAAAGGTATAAACTCAAACGGTTGGCGACGCGCTACTTCATACATAATACGGTCCTCTTTAAAAAGGGGTATGATGGGGACCCCTTGAGGTGCCTGGGTCCTGAAGAGGCAGAAAAAATGGTGAAAGAAGTACACTCAGGAGAATGTGGGGAACACCAGGGGAAGAAAAGGCTTTACAGGTGCCTACTGCAGATGGGCTATTACTGGCCTGCCATGAAGAGGGATACAGCAGAATTCGTAAAGAAGTGCCACAGTTGCCAAGTGCAAGCCAGCTTGATTCACACCCATCCGCAAAATTTGCACAGCATGGTAACCCCATGGCCATTCCACACTTGGGGGCTTGATTTGGTGGGACCGGTTAACCCACCGTCACGGGGGTATATATGGATATTGGTGGCCACAGAGTATTTTACTAAATGGGCAGAGGCAGTACCGCTCCGCAAGGCCACTGGAGGAGCGGTGGCGAACTTTATCAAGGAAAACATAATTGTGAGGTTCGGGGTACCCCACAGAATCATCAGTGACAATGGCACCCCTTTCGTCAACAGTGAAGTAAGAAAAATGTTAGAATTCTATCAAGTTAAGCACCACCGGTCCTCACCTTACTACCCTCAAGGGAATGGGCAAGCCGAGGCCACAAACAAAACCCTCATAAAAATTATAAGTAAAATGAGTCAGGAGTATACGGGCGGGTGGGCAATGCACCTGCCAGACGCCCTTTGGGCTTACAGAAAATCGCCTAAGTCAGCCACAGGCTTTTCACCCTTTTCTTTGGTCTACGGGACTGAAGTGGTAAGCCCAGCAGAAGTAATAACCCCGTCCCTGAGGGTCATGAAGATGCAAGAAAGGGGAAGAGAAGAAGGAGAGGTCTTTGCGGCAGAAAGGTGTGAAGACCTGGAAGGACTTGATGAAAAAAGAGAGTAGGCCCAGGAGCACAGCCGTAGATATAGGCAAAAGATGACCGAAGCCTACGGCAGGATGACTAGAGAAAGAGTGTTCGTAGAAGGACAGCTTGTTTTGAAAGTAGCAGACTATGTTAGAAGAGGCCTGGCAGGACCATCCAAATTCGCACCAAAATGGGAAGGACCCCTTGTGATAAGGGAAGCACACCCAAGTGGATACTACCGTCTGACTCAGACGAATGGCAGAGATCTGATGGATCCGATCAACGGGAAATGGCTGAAGCAGTATTATGCCTGAGGGGAAGGATATCTGTTCCCTTCCTTATTTCTTTTCAAAAAAAAAAGGGGAAAAAGACTAAAAAAAATATTTTTTTTCTTTTGCCTTATCATTTTCAAGTGACTATGTCACAGCAGGAAAATTGTAATTTGCTTTCAGGAGGATGTAATGAAAAACACCAAATATTATCATCATATGTCATAGCAAAATATAAAGTATAGCATCACAGAGTTAAGTTACAAACCCAGATCAAGGCAAACCAAGCCAAATAAGTACTACAAAAAAGGCATAATGTACTAAACAGAGTCATAAGGAAAGGAAAACAACACAACAAGAAAACAAAGCTGCATCAACGAAGTCCGGAAATAAGAGGCTGGTCTCCAAAACGATCGGATCCACCAACACCAGAAACAAGGCGCTCGCGACGGCCCTCCAAATCTGCCACCTCCTTTCTCAAGATCTCGAGGCGCGAGTCAATAGCGGCAACAGTGGGCTGAACTCTCCTAGCAAAAACAGCTCGAGCAATCTCGCGAAGGAAATCCAAAAGAAACTCCACAGCAAAGCCTACACTGACAAGCTCCTGCACCGCAGCCCTCCACTGTAAAATCCTCTCGGTAGAAATAGTGTCGACAAAGCTATGCTCTATGTCATTTAGCACACCCCCCAACATCTTCAAAAAGTGCTCCCTAACCGAACGACCAAGTCGAAAGCCCTGCATGAAATCCCCGCGGGTATCATAGATCATCGCCAGGTGAGAAACACAGTCCTCAGGGACTCTAAAGCCGTGAAAGTCTACATAAGGAGGCCCGGAACCCCAGAAAGACGCAGGATCAAGATCGTTTACTTCGGGCTGGTCAAAACGGGTGAAAAAGACAACAGCCTCGCCCACAGGGTCTGGAAGGGTGGTGGAACTGCTGCCCGCGTCAAATTGAAATAGGGCTGTAGGAAGGGGCCCTACCAAAAAAAAATATACAGGACATGAGATGAGAAACAAAAAAAGGGGGGGGGGGTAAAGAGAGCAGCAAGAGAGGCTTACCAGAACCAACACCAAAAGGGGCTGTGGGAAGAACTGAAATGGGTACTGAGGGCACGGCAGAAACTGATGCTGAAAATATGGCAGGAGCTGGTGCAGAAGGAGCTGATGCAGAAGGTACGGCAGGAATGGGTGCTATGGGCGTAGTAGGAGTAACTGTCGCAGGCACTCCTACGCTGACCGCAATGCCTAATCCTTCAAAAGTCTCTGTAAAACAAAAAAGGAGGAAGGGAGTAAGGCATGCAAGTGAAGAGAAGAGAAGAGTGGGCCCAATAAAACAAAAAAGGGGTGAATCCAACAAAAAAGGGGGAAAAGAGACATACCCCTGAATCCAGCCTCGGAAGGAGCATCCTCCTCCTCCTCGGACTCAGAAACCCTCTTCGGCAGGACAGGCTCACTGTCAGGATCCTCAAGAATATCCTCGGACTCCTCGGAAGACAGCTCAACATCGGGCCCGCGAGTGGCCGAACTGGGAATGGAGGAAGGAGTGACTACTAAGGTAGAACCATCTTTCGCGGCTTGAGACAGGGTCGCAAAAGGATCGCTGGTAGAAATGACAACAGGAGAGGGTCCCCGCGGAGAAATAGGCACCTCGGTGGGAAACGGAGTGGCTTCGCTAACCCCCTCTGCGCGAACACCTTCTTCACTAGGCGCCAATCCGGTGGGAGGACTAAGGGTATCAGCAGGAACCCCATGTGTAGCGGCGAAAGTAATGGGCATCGGAAAAGTTTCACCAGTACCAAAAGAAACCACCACGGGTGTGCCCATGGGGGCTGTCAGCTCCTCGGCTGTAGGGCGATAGACAGAAAGGGGCTCGGGCTGATCCTGAGAAGCAAAAAAAAAGAGATGCGTATGTGCACATATATAAAAAAAAATGTATAAGGAAGCCTACGGCTAATCCAAACAAATGAAGACACATGGCAAGGCAAATATATGTAAAGTATGGGGTATACATATGTAAATAAGTAAATAAGGAGGAGAGAAGGAAATAGTGGAGGTTACCTTGAATTCAGGCTCATCAAGGTCAATGGGATGGGCAGAGGACGTGTCTTCCTTATGCTTAGACTGCAAAGAAAAAGAAAGACAAGAGACAGCGTCAAGAAAAGAAGTCAGTGGGCGTAGCACGGGTTTACCACAGGCAAGTTGAAGTCAAAACACAAAAGACAAAATATATGTGACTTACCCTTCGCTCGGTGGCAGGCATGGGATGGGGGGATGTTTTCCTCTTGCTACCCCGTGTCCTACTAGAAAGGGGAGCATCCGCGGCTGGCCGTGAAGCAGCAGACTTGGGCTTGCTTGCAGACTTGTGCTTGGCAGGAGTCTTCTTGGTCGGCGCAGGAATGTTGGTGACCTTAACTTTCTTCTCCCAACCAGGGGGAAAATCACCCGCAAGCCAGCACCATCCTTTCTTCTTCTCGTCCCACTCAAAGACAGCAGAACGGCTCTGTTTCTGGGCATAAGTCAAAACGGACTTGGAAGGCAAGAGCAATCGAGGATTGGGAGATACAAGCATGCCTAGCCCGTCAGGTGGAATAAGGGAAAAGCCACGACTACCTATCAACTCCTGCCCAAACGAAGTCATCACTGCCTGCCAATAGCCATGCATGGCAGGAGTAAAAAGACCCTCTCTCGATGAACCAGGAATGGTAACTGCACTGAAGCGCGATCTCCAAAAGTCATAAGCAGTTTGCCGCAGGAAAGGCCGAACAGAAGTAGGAGATTCCATGAGATAAGAAAGGTCATCGGGGATGTCTTGGTCCAGACCAAACTGCCTCCTCACTCGGTTGGCAGGGTAGTGAACAAATCTAATGCCCTCGTCGGCTAAGTATGGCAGCCATCCGACATTAGTAGCCGCCAAATAGGTGATCCCCACCTCATCAAAACCAGCCAAAGGAGTAGTGGTCCCAATAATATCAGTAAACGGACCCATAACAGAATCAGCACATGTGTAACCCCTACCTAAATTTCTGTAAGCCCTCCAACTAAAACCAGTACCGCTATCAAAAGACTCAACAACTGAGTGACCAATAGGCTTCAGACCAGACCAGCGAAAAGCTAAAGGGAAATCGGATTCAAACCTGCCGCAAAAGTCAGTAATCGGTTTCGGACATGAATGGTACTTCTCTCTCGCGAAGCGAACAGGCCTACATTTCGCTAAGTATTGGGCGCTGCGCTAAAATAACAATTGCTGCAGGATGGTACTATGGACAGAAGAAGCAACGATATGACACGAGCCCGCCTGGCTCTCGTCGCTCCGCAGGATGTCCAACTGAACATACAAGTGCCCCAAGAACATAGGGGCCAGCGGCAGACTCACCCCGGTGGATATTTTGATAGCCAAGCGGAAGTATAAAGGCTTGATGGCATAATGGGGATGTGAACCAAAAACGAACTTACTGAGCCAAAAGGCAACGAAGGCAGCACGGTGGGCGACAACAGAAAACTTGGAGGAAGAGCTCACCCAGTACGATAACTTGGCATTCCCAGCCATCCGCTTTCTCAACTCGGCCTCAATAGCTTCTTCCTCAGAAGAAAGCTCCATGGTAGCAGGATCCACATCACCAAGGATTGGCAAGAGTAACTGGTTGGCCACATCCTCGAGTGTCACGGTCAGTTCGCCGCGGGAAAAGAAGAATGTATGGGTGGTGGCACACCACCGGCGAACCAAGTGACGAAGGTTGTAGGTATCTCGGAAATTAGAGAGACTCCTGGATAAAACGATGGACTTCAGAACGCCGGCCTGCTGCAACAAACCTATGAAAACTGGGTCGGATAACTCTCGGTCAACCCATTCCTTCCAACCCAAAGCCGTGCCTGACCCAAACACGAAATGAATCGGCACGGGGAGAGAGACCCCTTGACGGATGACCAAATCGGAAATGGAGGACGACACCGGAGCCCAAGAGACATTGGGGTTCCGTCTGCACATAGAAAGCCACACACGGCCTGGCGGCGGCGGCACGTAATCACCAGGAACCTCGGGGAAGTGAGGATAAGGGTTATACCAAGGGTCGATTAGGGGAGCGCACTCTCTGTCTGGGTCGGACGGCGTATCTTCCTCGCCGGAGTGATCGGAGTCGGAGAACATGGCTTCCTCGCCCATTTCTTGTTCGGCGAAAGGTTCGGAAACTTTCTCCTTCCCTTTGTGGCGGGAAGAACCTGGGGTTTTCACCGGCGCCATTGTGCAACGGTTTGATTTGAGCAGAAAAGATATGGGTGTTCGAAGAAGAAAAGATGATAAAGGAAGAGGGACAGACACGGTGTTTTGAAAAAGATGATGTTTGTAACTGATTTTCGAAGGGGCTCTCTTCTTAAATACATGGGTAATTAATACCGGTCCGAAGGAAGACGACTGATCAGCCATCAAAAGGAGAATGAAATAAATGAAGCGGTAGTTGTGTCTTAGGATAACTGCCATTTCTGGGAAAATCGAAGAGGCGTCACTGTTCACGAAAAAAAAAAAGGGTATAAATATATATATGAAGGGGTCCACAGTTTCAAAAAGCCCGCGAAAAAAAAAAAAAAAAGAAGGGAAACAGGAAGGACAGAAAAGTCTTTTATTCACATATGGGCCTCAGGAACGTCCCACATGTTCAGGGGGCTAAATGTTGAGGATCATTTTTTCGAAATTAACAAAAGCAGCCCAACCCAGCAATATGGGCAGCAGAGAAGCGGCAGGCCAACTAAGGAAAACCATTAAGCCCAAGCAGCGGGAACAATGGATCACAGGCTCTTCAAAACGAATGAATGGGTCTTGAGAAGCGGGCCTAAAAGGCCCGGAAAGAGAAAATAAGCACCCATGGGCAGTATGTGTTGTGAAAAAGAGAGAATGGGCCGCGGCAGGCCCAAAAGAAAATAAGTAAAGAGAGTAGGGAATAATGGCAAGTCCATGAACCCAAGGATGAGAATAAGAAAATTGGGCCGGGGAAGCCCAATTAAGTTAGTAAGAGCCCATGGGTTGCGGAGTTAGTAAGCGGACCAATGACTTCCAAAGAAATGGGCCGGAGAGGCCCAAGGGAAAAGAAAGGGACATTGAAGCCCGTAAGCAAGAACACCAACGGCCACATTAAGCCATTGGGGGAAAGATGAAACAACAGGCCTGATAAAAGGCCAAACAGGAAAGAAACATGACAAAAATGCTAAAGTAACGCCACAGGAAGCAAAGGCAATTAGAAATTGGGTTGTAAGGAACATGGAGCCCAAATCTGGGCAAAGCCCAGATTCTAAGGGAGCGGAGAGTCTGAAGTAACAACTCACAAGGCCAGAAACGGACGGCAGGCAGGCAAAGTCTCCAGTCCACGGCAAATGCATGAACAGCAGGCAAATTGCAGACATATGCATGCGTAAGGACCAGGCACCACCAACCTGTACCCAGCCAATACAGAGCGTGGTGGGGTCATGAGGTCAGAGGTAAGAGGGCGTGGTTTGGTGGTGGGGAGAGGGGAAGACCTGTTTCAAGGTTCCTGCTCAAGCTCTTTTGGGAGGCACGTCCTGCTGGGATGATATGCCACCCGAAAGAGGCAAGGCTGAGTTGGAACCAATAGGTGCATGCCATAAGGGAGAGAGAGAGAGAAACACCACCGCGGCAGGCAGAAATGCCGCGGCAGGCTAACGGACAAAGTAATTGTCTTTGTCTGTAACAGGGTATCCGCAGAACGGAACAGTAATGGTCGGCAAGTACACTAGGCCAGACAAAAGTGGTTGGAGGGTAGAATAGTAAAAACCGTCCACGGTAAGCACTATAAGAGTCAGCCTCCGCCGTTCGCAAGAGAGGCGGGCAACACAAGAGAAAAGGCTAAGAAAAGAAAATACTCTGTTATACACTTACGAAAACAGGGGTAGCACAACACAAAAACAAGAAAAAAACTAAAAAGAGAGAAATCACTAAAGATAAAAGAAGAGGGAAAGCAAAAGTTAGTGGCATGCACCAACAGGACTTTTCCCTTCTCTCCCTCTCAAAACCTGGTCCTCTTTGATACTAATTTCGGATATTCTCCCATTCAGGTCCGCCTCCCTCAACCCATTAACCCCCACGGCAGGAAGTCTTTTCCTCGGAGGTTAATCACGTTGAGAAAGGGCGTTCTCCCTCTTTGGCATTAATCCTACGGACCGAATTGAATTTACTCCCTATTTGTTTCTTGTTTGATTAATTTATTTACTAGTCTCCCTTATTATTTATTCGTTGAAAGTTGATTAACGTTGTTATAGTTAAGGATTACTTAGTCATTTTCCCATTAAAGGAATATCTGGTCATTCCAGAATCTATAGTTTTGTTGATCAAACCATATCTGCTTGCTGCAAGTTTTTCTCTTTGAAACAGTTCTGCCCGCCGCAAGCGTTACAGCTCTGCTGGCCGTAAGCTGTTCTCTATTTCAGCTCAGCCTGCGGCAAATCACTCCCCTGGCAGACGAGGCATAATTTGCGCACAAGCCGGCCAAGTTGAGTTCCAATTGGCCCGGTCTCAACTCTCGCGATCCAGAACACGTGGGCCTACAGTCACAAGGGGGCAGCCCAGCCCAAGATAGCAGAAAAGGCCCACGACAGTTAGCAACCTCCATACTTGTTTCGCCAACATCGCCTCATTGAACTTCTCCAAATCCTTGAATCCCATTCCACCCAAAGTCTTCGGTTTACACAATGTCTCCCAATCCTTCCAATGAATTTTACATTGGTCTCCCCATTGTCCTAACCAAAACTTTCTAATCAATCTCTCAATATCTTGTATGAGTCCCTTTGGAAGCTTGAAACAACTCATTGCAAAAGTGGGGATTGCTTGAACTAATGCCTTAAGCAAGACTTCCTTACTCGCTTGAGATAAAAGCCTCTCTTTCCACCCTTGAAGCTTATTCCACACCGTTTCTCTAATGTAATTAAGACTCTCTTTCTTATTTTGACCCACCGCAGCCGATAATCCTAAATACTTCTCATACTCCTTAACCCCATTTACTCCCAAGAACTCCACCAACTCTACCCTTCGTTCTTTCGTAGTAGCCTTGCTAAAAAACACTGTGGTTTTTTCTCTATTCAACTTTTGCCCCGAAGCTTGCTCATACAGCTATAATAACTAAAGAATTGCTTCCAAATCACCCTTTGATGCACGGCAGAATAGTAAGGTATTGTCGGCAAAGAACAAATGGTTGATTCTTGGATCATTTCGACACAAGGAGAAACCTCTAATCCCTTCAGATCTGGTTGCATGTTGTAGTTGCTAGTTTAGAGCTTCTAAATAGATCAAAAATAGATATGACGAGAGCGGATCACCCTGCCTAATCCCCCTTGTAGGTCGAATATCCCCTCTTGGAATACCATTCACCAAAACTTGATAGGAAGCTGACCTCACACAAGCCATGATCAAATCCACCCATCGATTAGAAAATTCCATCTTCCTCATGGTTAAATCCAAAAATCGCCATTCAACCCTATCATACACCTTACTCATATCAAGTTTGAGAGCCATAAACCCTCCCTTTTTTGACTTCTAATTTTTCATATGATGTAGAGTCTCAAAAGCTACAAGGATATTATCCGAGATTGCCTTATCGGATTGGAAGGCACTCTGTGATTCTGAAATAATAAGAGGTAATAAACCCCTCATCCTGTTGGCAACAACCTTTGAAACAAGCCTATACACAATGTTACATAGAGAAATAGGTCGAAATTCAAATACTTTGGTAGGGCTTTTTACCTTAGGGATAAGAGTAATGAATGTACTATTGAGAGAAGCAGGAATGATCCTCGTGGATAGGCAACTCAGCACCGCCTCAGTCACATCATCTCCAACTACATGCCAATAAAAGAAAGGATCTTTAGGTTTTGGGCCAACTCTCTCCAAGTCCGTCCCCATGCTCACATTACGGCCCAATGCTAGAGTTTGCATTTTGCCACTCTGGACCTCTGGTATTTCCTAATCCACTAAACAACCATGACCTTAAAGAAAAAAAAAAAAGAAAAAGAAAAAAAAAACCACATAATTAAGGGTTCAAGTGGTAATCAGTAGTAATGATATTTTTTGTGGTATTTCATGTTTGTGTTCAATCTCATCGCTCCCCTTCTTCCTCCCACAATCTCTCTATAAAATATATATATATATATATATATATATATAAATCATAATTAATTGTGAACTTTGAGAATGATAAAAATGGCTTAAGGTCCTTTTTTCTTGGTCAAGTATATCCATGAATAAACATATGATTTGACGTTGTTTGTGAGAAATGCCTTGAATTGAGTATCACAATAAGCATGAATGACTTGATCTAGTGTGTATAGATGCATTTATCGATTGTTTATTTACTAAAAGTCTTATAATTAAAAGAGGAGAAAATCTTTTTTGGGTTTAACGTGAGGCCCTCCAAAATAAGTTTTAAAAACCCAAAATTGGCTTTTTGATCTTGCTAAATGCGCTTTTAATTTGAAGAGACAATACATGCTAGTGTTTTAATATTAAGCATTGCATTATGAATGAGTTTGACATTGGACACAATATAAAGATGAAGAATATTCATATACCAATTCTCTGGATGCAGTGAATATAGTACTCTCTCCATTCTACGTTATGGAGACAGATTAAATTAGTCATTCAAGCCACAATAGGATCAATGGGAGATTTAGGAAAAGTATAAACTCAAGTGCGTGTCCCTTGTAACCTTTCTATTATGTTTGAGGCATTACAAAATATTAGTACATTATTTTTTCGAATCTCATAGAGAATAAAATACATTACAATACAGAACAGAAAACCCATGAAAAAGCCACTTTTGTTTTCGAAAACATTAGAAAACAAACATAGCAATAGTAAGGAAAACTTTTTTAATATGATTTCTGTTTTTCACAATTTAAGTTAGTTAGGTCCAGTATGAACATTAAACAGCTTAGCATATCTCTGAAAATAGCCAATACGATCATGAACCCGTCTATCATTGGGGTTTCCACATTCATGTCCATTGATTATGTTGGTTAACAACCCATATCCAACTGTTCGATTGACATCTTTGTCAGCTTTTGTGGGGATATATCTTCCAACCATGACATTGTGACATGAGGGCTTAGGCTTCTGCTCACTCAACCAGAACCATAGAGCTGTCTTGAAAGCAATCAAGGAGCTATTTGCTACAATTTCGGGGTTCTTTGGCCCATCAAATCCTAAGGCCTTTCCAGCAGGACCATAATTGAAACTCCTGTCATAGTTTCAAGTCAACAAAAATTAGATGTTTCTCATCAAAAACTTTTAGCTTTAAGAAATGTACTAACTTCCAAGAATCGAGAAAGTTATCTCTTATGTTAGATGTATGAGACGCATGTCTCACTAATATGTGAATTTTACATGCGTGAGACTCACAAGCTAGTAAGGCATGCATCTCATATATCCAACACATAAAAGATTTTTCTTTACACAAGAGACCCACATGTCAGTGAGACATATGTCTTATATGTCTAGCACATAAAAGATTTTTCTCTTAGTACCATATTATATGGCTCACATGTACTCATATTTTAGAAGATTCCTATGCATAACACAAATTTATCATTGTAATTAATAGGAAAGTTCTTAGTTTAAATGGATAAATTTTATATTGTAGACTAAACAGATGCGTACAATATTATACACATTTGCAAAAATTATATAACATTGTTCACATTTTTATAAGTCTATTATGTAAACCTATAATCACCCCAATTAATGTATACATGATTAATAGTCGCGTAACATTACCAAGTTATTTGAATGGGGCCTCTTCCTTTGTAAGATTTGCCAGGGAAGCACGGCCATTCTTGGTTGCTGGAGTTGACAGTAATCACTTTTTGGACTAATTTCCTCTTTATAACACAAGCCCCAAGCATAAGGTCCATCGGTTGCGTTAGACCACCCACCTGAGGTATCATAGGATATCTGACCAAGAAAAGATGCAATTTCGCGCTTTCGTTTGGTTAAACTTCCTGTTCTACCGAATTTGGGAAAGCAACTCGATGCATTGATGAAAGAATCGTATGTGTAAAAGTTCTTGGCAGGGCATGCATCATCATCTTTGTGTAGAAATATGTGTCAAAAAGCTCTTTGCTAGTTAAAGAAGAGACTGGGGATTTCCGAGCTTGGGTACCCCATGATGCAAGGAAAATAATAGAGCTGAAGAAGAAGATGACAGAGAGAAAAGCAAGAGAGTAGGAGGCTGAGAATGCCATTGTCTAAGGTTAAACTTGATTGGTAATGGCAGCAAGATATGCCCTTCTTATGGATTAATGTAATGCAAGTCTCTCCTTGTGATTTTTTGAGACAAAGCAAATGATGCAGAACCTCTTTTAGGATCAAGATTTTATTTATTAAATTTTATAGCATATAAAGTATTAGTTATTTAATTTTAAAGTTCTAATTTTTAAATGATTGACTTTGGATACACATTTAAAACACTGAAAAGTTAAAATTTCACAAATAAGGCCAAAGGCCAAGATTTCCAACTTGAAAATCATGACTTAGAGTTACGATTTTAATTGATTTTTGGGTTGTCTGTAAAACTGTATAAAACAATTGGTGTGTAACAAATTTAACCCATTACAAAATTCCACTTTATTCTTCAAATTTTATAGAGAATCGGATACAATAAAATACAAAACAAAAAGTTAAATTAGAAAAAGCCATTGTCCCAAAACTTTAGGGGGAAAAAGAGGCAATAGTAACAGCCACCAAACTGGGAAACTTTGTTAATATGATTTCTGATTTTCACAATCTAAGTTAGGTCCAGTATCAACATTAAACAACTTAGCATATCTCTGGAAATAGCCAATTCGATCATTCACTCGTCCATCATTGGGTTTTCCACACTCAAGTCCATTGATTATATTGGTCACCAACCCATATCCGGCTGTTCTATTGGCTGCTATGTCAGCTTCTGTGGGCACATATCTTCCAACCATGACATTGTGACATGAGGGCTTAGGATTCTGCTCAGTCATCCAGAACCATAGAGCTGTCTTGAATGCAATCAAAGAGTTGTTTGATACAATTTCCGGGTTCTTTAGTCCGTCAAATCCTAAGGCCTTTCCAGCAGGACCATAGTTGAAATTCCTGCCATAGTTCCAAGTCAACAAATTAGAAATTTGCCTAGCTAGCTTAAAGAAATGTACAATACTACAATCTCACATGCATGCAAAACACAGTAATTTTCACGATAATTAATATATATATAGTCACGTAACATTACCAAGATAGTTGAATAGGACCTCTTCCATTGTAAGATTTGCCTGGATAGCATGGCCATTCAGTGTTGCTGGAGTCACAATAAACACTTTGTGGATTAACTTCCTCTTTAAAGCACAAACCCCAAGCATAAGGTCCATCAGGTGCGGTAGGCCACCCTCCTGTGGTCTCATGGGATATCTGACCAAGAAAAGCAGCAATCTCTCTCTTGCGTGTGGTTAAACTTCCTGTGCTACCAAATCTGGGAAAGCATCTCGATGCTTTGATGAAAGAATCGTATGTGTAGAAGTTTTTGGCAGGGCATGCATTGTTATCTTTATGTAGAAATATTGTGTCAAAAAGCTCTTTGCTAATTAAAGAAGAGATGGGGAATCCCCGAGCTTCAGTACCCCATGAAGCAAAGGAGAAGAAAATGAATGAGAGTAAGGCAAGAGAGTTGGAGGCTGAAAATGCCATTATCTAAAAGGTTAAACTTGCTTGCTTGGTAATGGGAGAGCAAGAAAGGCTCTTCTTATAGATTCATGCAATGCTAAGTGTCCCCTAAATTTTGTGAGATATAAAGAAAAGGACACGTTTTGGAGAGTAACAATTCCTCTAATAAAGTCAGAGGTCAAGTTTTTGACTTAGCCATTCCCCTCCTTTCATTGGGTATTAGAAATTTAAGGAAGCATTTTATTGAACAATAATGTTCTCTGAATCTATAAATATGAAATTACATTTGTATCGGCCTTTTTTGACTAGGTCATCGTTTGAGATGGTCTAGACAGTTGGCATAGCATTGTCCAAGTGGAAATGTCGACACCCAGCATATTTATTTCTACTTATATAAACGAATAGAAGCATCAATCGGCCTGCGGCTCAGGTTGTGGGATAAGAGTGGAAGACCCACTACTTCTCATTTTGCAATTTTGTATTCTGATAAACATTATTTAATGCTTCAAAAGCTGCATTTCTGCTTAATCTCCAATCTTCTTAGCCAATGGTGAAAGTCCAAAAATGGCTTATTTATTAGGTTGAAACTTGAACTTTGAACTCTGATCTTCTTTGCAAATGTATCACTAATATATAAGATGAAAGTCCAGCCACGTTTATAGGCCATGTTGGAAACGTGTGTGTAATTGCAGGTGGGATTTGGGAATGTGCCCAATTTCATATTTACTAATATAAAATTTTGTGATATAAAGCACAAGCATTATTGTCTGCCTAAGCCCACCAAGTTCTTGGATCAAGCCTCATCGAGTACGCAAGCATCATGTTGCTGAGATTTAAGGTAATCTAATTGTGGCTGAGGGTACAGAGCAATGTCTATTTCACAAACTTACATAAATTATAGATATTCACTACTTTTGTTCAAAAATTGTGACTTGAAGTCACGATTTCCTTCCAAGTTAGAAGTAGTGACAACAAGTCACCGCAATAAAAATTTCCCATATGCATGTATATTTTATACTTGGATCATCACAATTCATGCTTGCGTACGCTGCCATGTATTTAGAGCCAAAAAAGAAAAAAAAATTGTGCACGCCATGTGTGCAAGCACTAGCCAAATATGATCCCTTCTTCACACGGTACGTAGTGCTTTGACTAAACAGTTCAATGTGAGCCAAGTGCTAAAAGATGCATCCATAAATGTCCAAACTCATGCTTTCTTTGACTGCTAAAAAGGATATATTATTTAGATATTTAGGCTTTGTGTCTGATCCGATCCCGGCCCGCTGCATTGTCTGACTGTATGCAAGGAAAACCCACCTTGGCAATGGCAGCTTACCATCACTTTATTTATTTATTTATTTTTATTTCGTTCTTTTGATCGAGGCAGCTGATACATACAACAAAATGCATCCTTTAGTAAGACCTTTACTATTTTCATACTTCAGACTTCAGAGAGAAGCAGCCTGCTACTATCGTATTGTGTTGTGATTTGCGAAGTCTAAATTGAAATAATTTAAAGTCAACATAGGATTTTTATTCATTTTTAGGAAAAATTGGAAACAATATGGAAGCATCCACTGTATTCCTTCCTCCCAACAGTGATTTATTTAGAAGGAGAAAAACCTAATTTCAAGACATAATGAGGTTCACCTAGGGTGGTAAATGAATTGAGTTATTTATAAATAGTTCGGGTTTGATTCGGAAAAAAATTTGTTTATGTTGAATTATTTAACAAACAGGTTGATTCGTAATTGCCTACTGTTTGTGGAATTCATTGTACTCCACAAATTCATGAGAATGGTATATAGATTGGACACCCTTTTTATAAAACCGAAAAAAAAGTAACTCATTAGCAAGAATGAACCCCCCCCCCCCCCTTTTTTTTTTTTTGAAGAACGATCTTGTTTGATAGTAAAGTGAATCAAACTTGAACATATAATCTATTTTGATGGTAAAACTGTTCTCGACTCATATTTGAAATAAAATTAAATAAATAGATTCTAAATTTTTAATATTCTTCTTTCAACCTTAATTTGCTAAGGTCAATAGGGATACTAATCAATGTGTAAATCCAACTTGCATTAAAAAAAAAAAAAAAAAAAAAAAAAAAAAAAAAAAAAAAAAAAAAAACATTAACACTTCACTGTGACCAAACAAGTTTATCTTAAGGGCGTGTTTGGTAGAGTGGATTTTAGGGAGAATGAAAAAAAAAATGAGGAGAGAAAAGTTTTTGGAGAGTGTCTGGTTGGGAGGGGAAGAGAGGAAAATGATGGTGGGGCTTAAGTGTTTTCTCCCCGAGCCCACCAAAAAGTATGCCCATGTTCAAGTGCACATGGACTTCATCCAGTACTTTTTTTTTCCTTGGTCTAGATGTTGCCTCTTAATTTTTTATTTTTTATTTATTTATTTTTGTCTTCTCTCTCTTTTTTGATTTCCTGGGCAAGCCAGTACGTTGCTCTTCTCTTCTTCTTCCTTTTTTTTTTCCCCCTTGTTTTTTTAGTTTTAGTTTTTGTTTTTGTAAGGAAACAAAAATCAAGTTGTCCAAACCCACCTAGAACAGTGAAATTAGTGCAGCCCAACTAAGCCCAAATCAATAGATATTTGTAAGAGAGTGGGTTAAAAACAAAGGTGAAGGGGCTTAGTTCGAGGACAATAACAGGGCAAGAATGACTAAAGATCAAAGTTTATATCTATATATATATATATATATGAAGCTTATTACAAGCTAGCCCGAGGAGGGAGTTCTTACACAGAATGGTACACTGTTCACTTTCTTTCTCTCAAAGTTCTTCTTCTAATTTTTTTCTCCCCCTTTTCTGGAAGTTCCCTTCCCTTATCTACTTCTCAGTCCATCGTATCCTGGCCCTTCATCTCCACCTACCCAGACTCTCCCTATGACACTTGTCCCCTTCAACTTCTATTGAAGGTGGTAGAAGTTTAAGGGGATCTATCCTCGGGTAGATCCCCTCTTCGGGCTCATGATGCCTCAATAATGATAACTACAACTCATTATATCCTTCCTTGGTCCTCGAACCCCCATAATAGCCCTCTAAAACTTTGCTATTAACCCTGAGATAAAAAGTAAGGTTTTAGTTACACAACCTCACCTGATACGTGCCATATGTGTTCCCACATGATATATTACGTCCTTTCACCTGTCTCCAGCATGCTCCTGATGCTTCAGTATCCACGATCTCATATTTATTGTGTCAAGAGGCTGCTTGTCCCCCCACGTTCTATGGTACGATGGTGATCCTACGGTCCTCGTCCACTCGAATTTATGAGCGGGAATTTTACAGCTCATTTTTCACTCCTATATAAGGAGAGGTTGAGATTGGCTTTACCTCATTTATTCATTTGGCAATTTTTCGTTGAAGCAGTAACCTGAGAAGAGATTCTTCTATTACTTGTAGGTGTGTTTGGATTCATATTATTTTGCACATAGATTTTTATTTCCTACATCATAAACTTTCATGAGTAGATTTGCTAGGCTAGTAGATACCCCTAAAGGCATTGCCGCCTTCAGGGCTCAATATAGGATCTCTAACAGTGTTGAACTCCAACACTATGAACTAGGCGAATGGCTGGTTATGAATAGATCTTTTGGCTCAGTAGTTATTCCGATGATCACCTTCATAGAAGGCGGGATGGAATTTCCTGCTGAACTATAGGTTGACCCCAACACAATACTCTCCCAACGTTTTTAGGGTCCTCAGCCGCGTAGATATGATAAATTGTAAAATGGAGACTAACCTCATGTGGCATGACGTGAATTAGGTATACAACTGCCAAAAAGGGAAGGAAACCAAATACTACATTAAATGTAGAGTTCCATCCGTTAGGTTAATATCCTGTATGCCCAAGTCAAATAAGGGTATGGACGAGGACTTCCTTATTGTCTCGGGAGACTGGCATGATAAATTATACTGTCCCACCCAAGAAGGGGAACCAGGTAGGGTTCCCACAAATATTAGATGTGCGTAGGATTTTTGTATTTACATAAAGAAAATTTTTTACAAGGTCTTTTCTCTAACCTATGACTTATTTTACTTCTTTTTTGGCAGACGAATACCTCACTGCCCCGAACAAGAACCTCATGAATTTTCCCAACCTAAACCAAATCCTTAGGTCAGAAATTTTTCTACATAAAGACGGTCAACTCCAGACTGTGCATATAATCCTCGAGTTTAAACCCATCTCTAAACGCTTCCAAAACCCAAAGAACGTAATTAGAGCTAAAGACAAACGGTTAGCTTTAATTGATGTAGCATTTCCCGGCTTTTTGTTAACTAACCTTCCTCTAGCTGGAACCTAAGACGCTCAACTTCCAGCCCCTCTTGTAATTAGACTCCTTTACTCCCAGGAGCCTCCTATACCTTCGGACGAAGAAACTAAGGAGCCCACTCCCGAACTCGTCCAAGAAGTGACAGATAAGGACTTTGAGGTTTTTTACCAACAAGAAGACCTCGAAGACCTTCCCAGTACCTCAGAAAGCCGTTTACTTCCTACCCAAGTCAGCACCAGCCAAGGAGAAGCTAACATCCCAGAAGGAATGGTGTTCGAGAAGAAGACTCCAAACCTCCAGCATTGCTTACAGCCCACACTGGGGGTGCTTCCCCAACAGTTCCGATGGTGCCCCGACCACTAACTTCTGCTTCCATGCGTGCGTCCTTTAGTGATGCAACAAACAAAAAGAGAAAAAGGGGCCAAGGAGGCAAGGGCCCTGAGGGTGCTGAGGAAAGGGAAATCACTTGTCCTTCACAGCAGCCCCCAACCAAAGAGGCCCAAAAGACCAAGGCCCAACAGAAAAAGAGTGCTTCCTTTGGGACCTCTAAAAGCTTTGAGGGGGAGCAACAACCAAAGTCCTCTGCCTGGAGACCCTCATTTACTTTGAGCTCGGGGAGTCCTGTCATGGACGATGCCAACCTAAGGGACCCCAGAAAAATAGGTCGGGCATTGTGGCTAAATGTTTGGAAAAAGCTCTTTTCCTACTCGAGGACATGTAGGAGTTTAGATCCTTTTGAAAACGTAAGGTCTTCCTGTCATTGAAGAGAGACCTTGCCAAGGTATATAATCACCCTCTTCTTTTCATAGATTTATACAACACATGTATAGATACTAACCCACAACAATCTTACAGTCTATGCAAGCAGCCTTTGTGGCTGAAGAATGGGTGGACCACGCCCTAGTTCAGGCTCGTGAAGTTGAAGGCAAGCTAGAAACAGCTAAGAGGGCCCATGTAAAGGCTGATAAAAAGCTGAAAGAAACCTTCTCCCAACTGGCCAAGGTTGAGAAGTCTCAAAAGAATGCCAAAGCTGCCTTGGCCAGCTACGAGAAACAAGCTACAGAGTCCCTAGAGGCTTAAAAGAACACCGAAAACCAACTGGCCTTAACCATGGTGAAGGTCAAACAATAGCACAAACAGTTGGAGGCAAAGGATGCCGAGAAAGCTAAGGCCGAGTAGGGGGCCTATGACGCGGGCATAACTAAGACTGCCCAACTCAGGGACGTCGCTCAGGCCTTTTGCCTTGAGGTATAGGGTCAGGCCATCACTGCAGCTGGGGTTAGTACTGAATCAGAGCTCAAGGCTCTTGATAGAGTATATTACCCTCCATTCTTGCGCCTGACTTCTAGCCTCTCTCAGCCTTTAGCCGATCCTGTCTCTGCCCCTACCCCTACCTCTACCTCAGTCCATCCTGCCACTACTCTAGCTGCCACATCTGCTATAGAGAAAGGGTAAGAGCAGCCACCTCTAGTAGTTGTTATGGATGTGGAGGAAGAAGAAGCAGCTAAAGTTAGCTGAAGAGGAAGAAGAAGGAGAAGGAGAAAGAAAAAAAAGGAAGTGAAGGAGAAAAAAGCATTAGCGTATCTTAATCCTAGGTTAAGAAACAATTAGTCAATTTTGTAATTAGACTTAAGTTTAGTTGATGCCCCCTTTTCTTCTATTGTAAGCCAATCCCTGAACTTCAATGAAAAGAATCAACCTTTATTTTATAAGTTTTCATTTATTTAAGTTTAACTTGTCTAAGTATATCTCCTACTTTTTCCCTTTTTTCATATTATTTGTTACATACTATCCTTTGACTAACTTAATTAGTTCCCCTCACTATCCTATTCAATCTGACATGAACTTTGAGAAAGTTACTAGATTGACACTTAGGGCAATTTGTAACCATATTTAACACCTAGTAAAAATTTCAAGCAACACTTACCTTACTTTGGACTTAGAATGCTAAAAAACCAATTTGCCTTGTACCTGTAACCCGAGGAAGCAAACAAAATTTGTGACTTTATTCAATACTTAGAAAATTTCACATAAGTGTTAACTTGTCCAAGGTTTGTGACCCGAGGAGCCAAACCAAACCAAGATTTTGGTAAGCACTTAGGAACCTTTTACACATAGGTTAATTTACCCAAGGTTTGTGACTCGAGGAGTCAAATAAGATCGAGGTTCTATTTAATACTTAGAAACTTATTACATAAAGGTTAATTTACCTAAGGTTTGTGACCCGAGGAGTCGAACAAGACCGAGGTTCTATTTAACACTTAGAAACTTCTTACATAAAGGTCAATTTACCCAAGGTTTGTGACCCAAGGAGTTGAAACTTCTTACATAAAGGTTAATTTACCTAAGGTTTGTGACCCAAGGAGTCGAACAAAACTGAGGTTCTGTTTAACACTTAGAAGCTTCTTACATAAAGGTTAATTTACCCAAGGTTTGTGATCCGAGGAGTCGAACAAGATCGAGGTTCTGATTAACACTTAGAAATTTCTTCATTGAGTAACTACCACATAACTGGCAACCACAGCAAGACGCAAATTAACCATATATGAATAAAAAGAACTTCATATCATTAATAGTAATAATGTCGTAGATTATTTACATTCCAAGGACGTGAAATTACATTTTCATTCAAGTTTTCCAAATAATAAGCCCCAATACCAGCCGCTGATGTTATTCTGTAAGGGCTTTCCCAGTTGGGACCCAACTTCCCCTAGGCTGGGTTCTTTGCTGTTCTTACCACATTTCTCAAAACTAAATCTCCTGGGGCTAGTGGCCTTAGCTTCATTCCTTTGTCATATCCTTGTTTTAGCCTCTACTAATAATATGCCATCTTCACTGCAGCTATTTCTCTTCTTTCCTCAGCCAAATCCAAGCTGGCTGATAGCAAGTGATTATTCTCCTTGACGCTGAACTGATCAGTTCTTAGGGATGGGAACCCTGACTCAACAAGAATTACTGCTTCTAACCCCATAAGTCATTGAAAAAAGAGTCTCCCCCGTTGATCTTTGGGGTGTAGTGCGATAAATCCACAGCACATGGGGCAATTCATCCACCCACCTTCCTTTGGCGTCATCCAACCTTTTCTTCAATCCAGACACTATAGCCTTATTTGTAGCCTCGACCTAACCATTCCCTTGCGGATAAGTTAGAGTAGAATTCCTATTCCTAATCCTTGACTCCCCATAGTATCTTCGAAAGGCTTTACTATCATTGAAGAACATTGTCAAAGATTAACTTGTGTGGAACTCCAAACCTGGTGATGATATTTCTCCATATAAATCTCTTAGCATCCACATCCCTGATATTGGATAGAGGTTCAGCCTTTACCCACTTAGTAAAGTAGCCTATCTCGACAATAAGTCATCTTCAGTTTCCCGTGGCTCGTAGAATTGGTTCCACCATATCCAAGCCCCACTGAGCAAATGGCCAAGTGTTGGAAAGTGGGTTCAGAACCCCCATGTTGGTGAATATTCGGGGCATACCTCTTGCACTGATCACACTTCCTCATATAATCTTGAGAAATTTTTTGCATGCTCGGCCACTAATATCCTTGGGTAAGAGCTCTATGGGCCAAAAACCTCTCTTCTGTATGACTCTCACATATTCCTTCATGTAACTCTTCTAACAAAGGTTCCATCGCCTCAGGATGTACACACAATAGATATGGCCCTGAATGAGAACGCTTGTACAACTTCTGTTTCTCAGATAACCAATAACGAGGAGCCCTTCTACTTATCTTTTCTGCATCGCCCCCATCCTCGGACAACAGTCCTTGTTTTAAGAAAGTAACCAAGGGATCCATCCAACTTGGCTCGACTTGGATACTGTGCATACCCACCGAGGGCTTCTTCACCAGACTGGAATTAGCCACGACTTCAACAATAACAATCTGAGGCAAATTTGCCCCTAGAGACGTTGCCAACATAGCCAAAAATTCTGCATGAGAGTTTTGTCCTCTCAGGATTTGCTTTAGAGTAAAGCTCTTGAAGTGGGCCCGAACTTGTCTAACTCTAACAAGATACCCCTGCATGCGTTCATCCTGAGCCTCAAACTATCCATTAACTTGGCCCACCACCAGCCATGAGTCTGAATATACCTTTACAACTTCTCCTCTCAATTGATTAACTGTTGTTAATCCAGGCAACAGGCCTCATACTCAGCTTCATTGTTCGTAGCTAGAAAATCATATCACAATGATTTTTCCATTCCCAGCTTCTCAGGGGTTTTCACCACAATTCCTACCCCTGTCCCTTTTTGGTTAGCCACTCCATCCATGTACACCTCCTAGGTAGGAACAAGAGAGGCCAAGACTGTTATAGTGTCAACTATTCTTTTTCTATCATCGGTCATGCTTTCTGTAAACTCCGCCACAAAATCTGCTAAGACTTGTACCTTTATGGAAATACGAGGCATGTACCTAACATCGTAGGCACCCAGCATGGTCCCCTATTTATCGATCCTACTCGTGTAATCTAATTTTCGTAAGAGAGTTTGTAAGGGGAGTTGGGTAAGCACCACCATGGTATATGCTTGAAAATAATGTGAAAGCTTCCTTGTGGCATGTATGATGGACAACACCACCTTCTCTAGGGGTAAATAGCATGTCTCAGCCTCATGCAAGGACTTACTGACATAGTAGACAGGTCTTTGTACCCCATTCTCATTTCTGACCAAGACTAGACTAACTGCGTAATTCGTGACTACCAAGTACACATACAAAACTTCCTCTTTCTCAGGTTTAGAAAGGATTGGGGGGTGTGACAAATATTTCTTGAGCTCCTCAAAGGCCAAAACACACTACTCGGTCCATTGAAAGTCCTTCCACTTGTGGAGGAGTTGGAAAAATGGACGACACCTATCTGCTGATTGAGAGATAAACCTACTCAGAGCTGTTGCTATCCCTGTTAATTTCTATACTTCTTTAGGATTCCGAGGAGGATGCAAGCTATTAATGGCCTTAATCTCATCGGGACTGACCTCAATTCCTCGGTGTGTAATCATATAGCCTAGAAACTTTCCCGAGCTGACCCCAAAAGAACACTTAGATGCATTTAAACATAGCTTATGTTCCCTCAACACCGAGAATACCTCCCCCAAATCTGCTAAGTGCCCTACAACCTGCTTGCTTTTTTCCATCATATCATTAATATATGTCTTCACATTCCTCATGATATGTGACTCAAACATCCGTGTCACCATTCATTGATATGTGGATCATGCATTCTTAAGGTTGAAAGGCATCACTCGATAATGGTAATTTCCAGTAGGTGCGCAAAAAACAGTTTTTTCCTGATCAGCAAATGCTAAAGGTATCTAGTAATACCCTTGGAAGGCATCCAAGAAACTCATCCGAGAATGTCCAACTATTGCATCCCCCAGTTGATCAATTCGAGGAACGGGGAAAGGATCTTTCGAGCACACTTTATTCAAATCCATGAAGTCCACACACACAAGCCACTCCCCGTTTTTCTTCTTTACTACCACGGTATTAGCCAACCACTAGGGGTAAAAGATCTCTTTAATTGCCCCTGCTTGCTTAAGTTTGTTCACTTCTACCCTTACTACCTTAGCATGCTCTTTTGATAAACGTTGAGGAGGTTGCTTTCGTGGGATCACCTCTGGATTCACATTCAATCGATGACATATAAACTCAGGATCAATCCCAGGTACGTCATAAGTACTCCACGAAAACACATCAATATTATCTTCTAGAAATTTCACCAATGCGGTCTTTTCCAAGGATGGCAATTGAGACCCCACCTGAAAGTATTTTTCTTCATCTTGACCAATCAAAACCTTTTCCAATTCCTCGTACAGCACCCCCTGTGACTCAATCCTAAATCCTACTTCGGGACCCTTTGATTGCTATGAGATTTGCTCTTCTTCCACCACAACTTGATCTACAGGTTGCCATGTAATGGTTGCTATCAGACATTGCATAGCCATTGCTTGACTTCCTACTAATTCCTAAACTCTACCCTGTGTTGGGTGCTTAACTTTCAAGTGTAAGGTTGACGAGACTGCTCCTATAGCATGAAACCATAGTCTGGCTAGGATAGCTATGTAAGGGGAAAAAGCTTCAACTATAATAAAGTCAATTTGCACCTCCTCATTTCCATCTTGTACAGGTAACCTTATCATCCTGCGGGGGGTTACCAATCTCCTATCAAAGCCCACTAATGGTGAATCGTACTTCTCCAAGTCTTCGAACTTGAGATTTAACCCTTTAAATAAGTCCGGGTACATAATCCCCACCCCACTTCCCTGGTCTACCAGGACCCTTCTTACATCATACCTCCCGATCCGAATGGTAACCACCAAGGCATCATCATGTGGCTGAAGCATCCCTTCTTTATCTTCTTCTGAAAAACCTAAAGTGGGCCTGGCCACCATTTTGGCCTTTTTGCAAGCCTGGCTCCTGTTTTCCAAACTAGGACCTAAAACCACAAACATAACCCCCAAGCAGGTTCCTGCGTCACCCCTAGGCTTAGCAAAAATGACATTAATTGTGCCCAATGCTGGCCGAGGAGCTCCATCCCTCTGATACCCAACTCCTGAATGCCTCAACTAACCTGTAGGCTAGTGTAAGAACTAACTAATTTTCCCTGCCTTCACTAGTTAATCTAGATGATCTCGCAAAGTTCTACAATCCTCTGTTGTGTGCCCTTTTTCCTGGTGATAATGGCAGTAAAGGCTCTGGTTTCTCTTGGACGAATCCCCACCCATCTTATTGGGCCATTTGAAGTATGGTTCATTTTGTATCTTCTCTAGTATCTGATTGTCTGGCTCTTTGAACAATGAATTAACCACTTGAGCCCCCGCAAATAATGTTTAACTGGGGAAGTTTCTTCGAGGACGGTTATTATGATATTTTCCTCCCCGAGGATCTCTTTTCTCTAGGAAAACCTTAGCTTTGCCCTTTCCCTGGGTCTGATTTTCCTCTACTCGCTTATACTTATCAATGCGATTCATGAGCTAGCGCATACTGAGGGTAGGATTCGTTGTTAGTGACTTCCTCAATTCATGCTTCGTCGGGAGCCCTACCTTAAATGTTTTTACTGCAACGTCCTCGAGATCTCCATTTATCACATTGTATGTTTCCCAATATCTATCTGAGTAGGTCTTGAGAGTTTCACCTTCCCTTATGGCCATGGACAAAAGAAAATCTAAGGGCTTGGGGACTCTACTACATGTTACAAATCTTGCACCAAATGCCCTCGTCAGTTCCTCAAAGGATCTTATTGACCCCACCTCCAAAGCATCAAACCAGCGCATGGCCACAGGCTCGAGGCTGGAGGGGAAACCTTGCACATAAGGGCTTCATTGCCAGAATGAACTGCCATCTTCTAATTGAAATGGCTTACATGCTCCATAGGGCCAAACCTTCCATTATAGATGGTGAAAGTTGGCTGTGAGAATCGGTTGGGAAGCCTGGCCTTGTTGATTCTCCTAACAAAAGGGGACTTCAAGATTTGCCGAAATGCTTTACTCATCTCGTCATTCCCCATGCTACAATGAGGTGACCTTTGCTCATGCCTGTACCTACCCTTTTCCAGTTTATCCTGGCATGAAGATGCTGAGAAGGACTCACTAGATGGGGTTCTTGACTTGTGGCGATACGAGTGATCCCTACTCTCCCCTGATCCATCACTTGATAGGGGTGATGGATCCCTTATTTCATGCTCCCTTCGCCATAACTTCTTAAGCAAACAATCTACCTTAAGTTGCAATTTTCGCGTCCCCTGATAGTGTGAAACATGGCTCCTTGTCCTAGAGGTCCTCTCTGTGCGTTCAGTATAGTATGACTCTACAGTAACACTTGGTGTATGGTGTCTGTCCCTCCTTCACTCCAAATTAACAAACTAGTTTTCCCTTTGTGAGCCAACAAACTCCTCCCTATTCTGCTCTAAGTTGGCCATGACTGCTCAGGATAGACCCACAATAACACCTTCCCTTCCCACAGACGACGCCAATTGTAAGGACACAAAAATCAAGTTGTCCAAACCTACCTAGAACAGTGAAATTAATGTAGGCTAATTAGGCCCAAATCAATAAATATTTATAAGAGAGTGGGTTAAAAATAAATAAGAAGGGGCTTAGCCCGAAGACAATAATAGGGCAAGAATGACTGAAGATCAAAGTTTATATATATAAGGCTTATTACAAACTAGCCCGAGGAAGCAGTTCTTACACAGAATGACACACTGTTCACTTTTTTTCTCTCAATGTTCCTCTTCTAATTTTTTTTCTCCCCCTTATGTGGAAGTTCCCTTCCCTTATATACTTCTTAGTCCATCGTATCCTGGCCCTTCATCTCCACCTACCCAGACTCTCTTTATGACACTTGTCCTTTTAAACTTCTGTTGAGGTCCTAAGAAGGCAGTTCTTACAAAGAATGGTACATTGTTTACTTTCTTTCTCTCAATATTCTTCTTCTAATTTTTTTCTCCCCCTTATCTAGAAGTTCCCTTCCTTTATATACTTCTCAGTCCATCGTATCTTGGCCCTTCATCTCCACTTACCCAAACTCTCCCTATAACACCTGTCCCCTTAAACTTCTGTTGAAGGTGATAGAAGGAGCTTCTTAGCTATAAATTCTATTGTTCAGGTCACTTCCTCATCAATGCAGCTGATAAAACTGTTGCCAGACATTTAATGCGGAGGCAACATGTGGACTCTCACTCGAAACTTCCTTCACCTTCCATGCTTCTCTCTCTATATCCCATCTTCCTCATCCTGACTTCTCAGAAGTCTTTTGTCTCTTCTCATCTTATCCTCGGGTAGATCTCCTCTTCAAGCTCATGATGCCTCAATAGCGATAACTACAGCTCATTATATCCTTCCTCGATCCTTGGGCCCCCACAGTTTTTGTTTTTTTTTTTTTTTTTTAGACTTGATTTTTATTTTTTAATAAATTTTGGTGATTGCTTTTATTTTTGTCACTTTTTTTTTTTGTTTTAATTGGGCATCATTTTTTTAACA
Organism: Quercus glauca; assembly: GCA_023736055.1. Lineage (NCBI taxonomy): Eukaryota > Viridiplantae > Streptophyta > Magnoliopsida > Fagales > Fagaceae > Quercus > Quercus glauca. The sequence goes on from CM043326.1 coordinate 9,047,555, forward strand.
AGGGTATATGAGTAAATTTATACAAACTCACTTTTTCCATCCCTCCACTTTTCCACTCCAAACCAAACAAAAAAGAGGGAAATTAAAATATTTTATATTCTCTCACTTTTCCATCCTCCCACTTTTTCACACCTCCAACCAAACAGACCCTAAAGAGTCTTCAAAATAGAAAAATCTTAAGAGATGAATTCTTTTAGTGAAATCACAATTTGAGAGGACATAAAATTAAATGTATTGCATTTAACATTATAGGGAGAGTGTCATTTCAATAATGGGTCATGTTAACTATTGTTCTTAGAGAAATTGTTAATAAATCAAATTAAGAAAGTTTTAATACTACTTTCATGATAAATATAAAAAGTTATTAGAAAAATTAATTGCTTTATTAATTTCCAGTAAAATGTTTTTAAAAATAGTTCCTGAACCAGTGTCCTTAGGGCATTTATTAAAATTTCTCTTCAATAATTATTTCAAAATTGTCATTACCTCAAACATTTAAGATTGGTTGGTATAATTGAAAAAAAATAAAATAAAATTAAAGTGAGCCAAGTCATTGCATTGACCGGTTGATTGGCCACCTCATCTACCGTTTGACACGCGAGTAGAGAAACTGAGCGAAGTCGGTGCATTGACTATTGGATATTGGTGAATGGGACAGCAAATTCCCAACGTCAAGATATTAATTCATTGACTATGGTTAACAAGGTCGATTTAGTCCAATTCCCAATTTCCAACGTGGAAAAACTAAGGTAGGCCGCAGTTTACAGAGGACATAGAGAAACAATTGGACCTTAAATGACCATGGCCTAAGTTTGGATCACACTCTTTTTTTCTTTTTGAGATTTTTTTTTTTTTGGATCACTCTCATAGCATATTTTTGTATCATTATTCAGATCCCAGACCTATAAAACTTAGTTATTTTTATATTTTTTAAATTAAAAAAAAAAAACAAATTTATATCATTTGGTTTCTCAAAAAAAAAAAAAAAAATTATGTCATTTGTTTTTTGTTTGCTTATAATATGACAGAGAGAAAGTTGAGATGATGAGGATGTTTGGTAGTGTATTTTGAACAACAGTTTTCAGTATGCAAATAACATTACATATATTTCCACATGCTTTTTCACTCACATGTATTTTTAAAAAATACAAATAATGTTACTAGAACAACATTACCAAATGGGCCTATATCATCTTAGTTATGTCATTTATTTTTTGTTTGCTTATAACATGACAGAGAGAAAGTTGAGACTATTAACATCTTAGTTATAGCAGAAACATTTTACTTTTTTGGTGTCTTTTGGGTTTTGGCGGATGATAATTTATAGCAGAAACATTTTACTTTTAAAAAAATAGATCTAATTAACATCTTAGTTAATCCACAGAATACAGCTGGGTTTAATTCTGCATACCCGTAAAATGCAGACAAGCTTCCATTGTGATTTACATACATTCGTTTTATTTAATTAATTAATTAATTTATTTATTCATTTTATACAAGCTGCAATCCTTTGAAATTTTATGATCATATACCACTATACCAGGCCTTATTTGTGGAGAGAAGTAAATATTAAAAAAAAAAAAAATTTAATGAATTGGGCCTGTTTTGACAAAAGAAAAAAGGCCCAATCGAACTAATTCCACCACTCGCTTTTATACCTGGTTTATAGGAGTATTGGGGAAGTTTTAATTTTAAAATTTTACTAGTTTAGGCCCACTATTTTTTTTTTTTGGGCATATTTTTTTATAAAAAAAATTGTTTGTATTTTTACGTGTGTTACTAAAACTATTAGTTAATACCACCACACACCCTTGGTGCGATGGTCACTCCACAAGTATAAGTGCTTGTGGAGTGTAGGGGGGTAAGAGTCGGGGTTCAAATCTCCAGGAGGGAGCTTCACACACATATACACTTAGATTAGACTAGAGTAGAATTCTATCTTGTATAAAAAAAAAAAAAACTATTAGTTAATAAAAATAAACGTTATCAATGATTATAAAGAAACTGAAAATCGCTTCTCAAAAAAATAAAGAAACTGAAAATCTTTTATACTTTTAAAATTCATAAAACATTTTTCCAAAAAAAAAAAAAAAAATCGTTTTAGCTCTTTTATCCCCACTATGGGTACTTCTTTCTAGCTGATTTATGTTACCACAACACTGTTTTTACCCTCTCATCTCCAATCTTTGGCCACCAATAGTCGACCACCACTTGCCCTCTCATTAGGAAATTCTAGTGTTAATATAACCAAATGTTAAAAAATTATTTTTCAAGTTGCTAGCCTACCAAATAACTAAAAAGTATATTTGGGTTGCGACTTGCGGTTGACATTGGCCAGCTATTTATTTATTTATTATTATTTAGCTTATTTTTTATACTATTCGATCATGTGTCCCATTGCACATTTTGGTACTATTTATGAATCTCGCTATACTATTTCAGCTACTTTTTAGTTTTATCTACAATACTTTCAGCCAAAAATTTTTAATTTCATTTAAATAAACTATTTCCAAACGGACTATTGACATACATATTGTGAAACAAATATGTGTGCCAATGCTCTAGCTAAGAGAGGCTATTCTCTATCTTCAGATTTCAATGTTATTTGAAATTTCCCCTTATGATGTACTATTTCTATTGGAATTTGATAACTCTTAAGGGTCATTGGAGTCATTTTGTAAAAACTTAATTTTATTAATATATGCCGTATTTACCTAGAAAAAAAAAATCATTTTTTTTCTCAATTATTTTCCACTATTTTTTTAATGGAAAACATGTTTCAACTCGAATTATGGGTCTTACTTCCCATCCAATAAGATCATCCAGTTCAACACCTTTTCTAAAGTCTAACCATGGCAGCCCACCTGTCTGTCTTTATTGCTCAAGTAAAACTCTCATTTTTCTTCCCACCAAACCCTAGTTTATTACGTATAGTTTGGCTCACTTAATTTCATTTAACTTTTATCTAACTCCAAAATCTATGAAAGATATGAAACAAGCTAGATCGTTGTGATTTCATATATCAAGGATATATACTTCTTTTAATTCACAATTTTTCCTTTCTCTTCCCTAAAGTAATAGTAACTTGATGACAATTAGGTTATATGTTATTTTATATACTGTATGAAATAATGATATTATCTTGTAGGTGTTAATTGGTTTTAAATTCCATGATTTTGAACGAGGCTGAGATTCAAATCTTTTTACTAGGGGAAAAAAACAAATCTATTATCATCAATTACATCGATTTTCATTGGTGGTCCTTGGATATTCATGCCAAAGAGAGACCACAAACAAGTGGATAGAGGAGGACGTGCAAAGTCAAGAGCTCATTGTACAATGAGAAATATAGTCTTGCCCATTAAAAGTTTTAAACTCAGTAGAATATATAAATACATTATTATTCATCTACAAATCTATATATGAAGTAATGTTACTTCAATTTCTTGAAGAATATACTGTACGTACATACAGATACGTCAGACAAGAGAGGATTTGTGACTAGAAGGCTCAAGCTAGCCGAGCCAAATTGTGTTAACTTTTAGTTAAGATTTTGGACTTGGGGGACTATGGAGGTTAGGTGGAGTTGTAATCCTCATCATCCACTTGTATTTCTAGCTACTTTCTAGTTTCTAGAGCATGAGGGCACGACAAAAGAGCCGCATTCAAATTAATCAAAACAATAAAAGAAAGCCTTTAAAAAAGTCTATAAACTTGACAATGAGTGTAACCTATCAATAATCTCTCTCTCTCTCTCTATCTCTCTTTGTCACACTCACTACCCCACAAAGGGAGGTCGCTCCCTTTTCAAAATTCCCAAGAAGAGGTTGGCCCAATATTGATGGGCGAGACACCCTTTAGTTGGTCCGACTGAAAACGTGAGACTTAAAGGGGCAAAGTGGTCACCCTATCGGGTACATATAGGAAATTAAAACCAAAAAAAAGAAAAGAAAAAAAAGCTCATACCTCTTACCGTAGGAAAAGGAAATTAAAAGAATCTCTTTGAAAGTTTCCATCACCGTGGGGCATATTGAATGAGTTCAACACGGAATTCGAATTGCAATTTGCAACTATCCCACGTCTCTATGTTTGTAAATATATATAAGTTATCGAGTTTAGTAAAATATGATCTTAAAAATATTACAAATTTTACTACAATAATTTTATATAATAAACTAATGTATCAACCCTTAAATATAATTAAGAGCATTGTACCTCAATTGATTAGTATCTTTTGATGTTTTAACATTCATGATTTAAATCTTACCATCTTCATCTATTGAATTATTCAAAAAAAAAAATTATATATAAGAAAACAAATTGTTAATAAATTTATGAATTTTGTTAAAGGATGTTCTAATGGAATTTGTTTAGGAAATATTTTTAGAATTTTTTTAAGAGAAGAAAAAAGTAACGGAATTTTTAACAGTTTGTTATATTTCTTATTAAAGTGGTATGAAAATTTTCTTAAAATAGTTCATTAAGAAATGTTCTAATGACACATATTAACCGGATTCTTTCTTTATGAAAATAGTTAACGAATACGGTAAAAGCATTAGTTTAGGAAATATTTTTTATGGAAAAATAACTTTTTTGAATTTTTCTTTTTATATTTTTCATAAAAATTGTATCAAAATTTTTCTAAAATAATTTATTAACAAATACCCGAAAAACACATGTTAACAACACAATTTCTTTATTTATTAAGTTATGCATATTAAAAAGTACCCTCCTAATTCATTTTTACAGGCAACTTACTTAGCTATCTGGTTTCTTTTTACTCATTAGTTCCTTTTAAATTACCTGAAAATTTCCATTCTACTTTGATTTAAGAATTTAAAACATTCATTCAAACGATAACACGTAGAACTGCAGAAGAATATATATAACTGACCTCAAAAAATAACTCTGTATATATAACTGCGCTAGTTCTGTGTTAAAAACAGCAATCCAACGAAAACGAACGTAGTCATGTACTGAGCAGTACATGACAGGAGTAGAAATTTTTCGGTGTGATTTGATTTGAGAGCCACACACACACACGTCATGCAAACGTATAATGTATATGGACCTATCAATTGTGGCAAAAGACAAAGAAAAAAACAATAATAATAAAACAAAAAAGAAAAGGGCTGTTTAAACGTCCACACAGTAGCTAGGGCTTGTAGAAGAAGGTGTCAACGTAAGTAAATAGAGGAAACAAAATTAAATTAATTAGCTAAAGCTATATGTTTGTATATTATACACTGTAATATAAGCCTGGTTGGCAAGCTGGGGGTACACGGGAAGCTTGGGATTAAGACTTTGGAGTTTGGAATTTGGACTGAGCGTGCGGGCAAAGGTGATGGGGTCTCACTCATGACTCATGACTCATGAGCCCCTCCTCTCTCTAATTATTCTTACTCTTTTATAGCTAGCTAGTCCTACTTGTGACTTGTGACTTGTGACTTGTTGCTAGCTAGTTGTTGTTTACTTGGCTCCGCCTAATTCTCTATTTTCTTAATTATTCGTGGCCGCCCTCTACATTTTTGACTCCTAAGTCTCCACGGTTGCATGTAACTTCCCCACATTGATTAAATATTTCCTATTAATTCTTGAATCTTCTACCAAGACTTAAATTATTGTATCCCTTCACATGACACATGTTTTCCAAAATTTTGGTTTGTTAAATTTTTTGAGATTCAACGAAGAGTCTTGTTATTCAATACATATCATAGAATTTTTAACGGAGACATTTAAATTCAAATCTCCTTCAGTTCTCGAATTATCAAAACAAAAAAAACATTAAACAACACTACCTCTTAAAATTTTATATGATGTTCTCCTTCCCTCCAAACCTATACATGTGTAGAAATTTAGAGGGAGAAGAGAGAGAGAGGAGGAATAGAGGGTAGAGTATATATATTCTTACCCTTTTTTTTTCCTTGTTTTAAAAATTAAAAGCAAGTACTGTTCAAAAAAACAAAAAACAAATAAGTTTGAGTCCAATTTTGCTAGGCGGGTTATTAAATCATAATCCCCACTTCCCATCCCTTCTTTTTTATCCCCATCCAAATATAACATTAGGCTTTTCCTCTTAGATAAATTAAATGGCTTCAATTTTGAAAAAAACAAAAGTGTACGATATCAATTAATTTTTGGATGCAAATAGTATTCCATCTTCAATACACAAAAATAATAGTATTGCATCATTTTGATCCAAGTACTATCATATTGACTGCATTTTATTTTGAAAAAAATTATTATTTTTTATTATCTTTTAAACCCTATAGATTACGAGTTGTAATATGACTTTAAAAGTAACAAATTAATCCCTACATTTTTAAAAGATAATAATTTAATTTGCTATTTTGGAAATTATAGAGTTAAATTTATTCCTTTTTGAATCTTTAATATCCCTAAATTATAAGGTTTAAAATGTAATTTAACCTTTTATTCTTTTAGGTTTAATGAGACATCCCAATCAGCCAAACTATTTCATCCACTAAAACCTGATTTGGAAACTTGTTTTACCTTCCCTGTTAGGTCTATTCAGGAGAGCATGAAGGTGTTAGAATCACTGAGTATATATTGGTTGGAAGAATAGCTAGAATTTACTATATATGAGGGACAAGTAATCCAAAAGTTGATTATATAAATAATTTGACAATATTATAACATTGCTTTTTACCAAATAACGAAACACTTGGAAGAAGAAAGCCATGATTACAAGATTACTTGGGTTTTGCTTCGGCCAAAAAAGGAGTCGGGCGTCACGACATGAGTGGTTGAAATAAGTTGAATACTTCAAGTCTGTAGAGATTAGAAGGGCTTTGTTTTTCTAAATTATTATGGATAAAGAAACAAGAATACAGGATATTTGTTTGTTTTTCTGTTGAACTTAGCATTGACTTGTAGATTTGATTCACATGGAAAATAGGATATGCGCCTGTTTTCTAGCAAGAGCTAGAGACAATCAGATCATTCTCAATGCTTGTATTATTTAATAACCCATGAGAGAGACCTTCCAGCTGTGGGTTTCAGTGTGAAATATATGGGCCATTTTCTTCCATTGACTTAACTTTTTCCACATCTTGACCAATTACGCTTAGATTTTTCTGTATAAAATATGGTGCATGTGGATGAGAATGATATACGTGATTGCATTTCTTAGTATTTTCCTTGTCTTTGGAAAAGTAATGTTATATCCATCAGCTACCTAGCGTGTTATAGCAGAAGAAGAGATAAATCTATGGTCTTATGTCGACAGTATATATGGTTAAAACAAGAGACTTGCTATCATTTGTACCTTTCATATATATAATTTTCTTAGTTGAAATCTACATTTTCATAGCAAGACAATCATAACATAATAATACCAATTATGTCCCCAAAAGTCTTTTAATTCTACATTTTTTATAACAAGACAATCATAACGTAATACTTATGTCCCCAATGGTCTTATAATTCGAAGATATAAGTAATGTTGTACCATTCAAGAACTTACCATCTCAATAAAACAAGAAAAAAAAATTGTCCCAACATTACTTAAAAAATCATACACGTGTAGATGACAACATTCAAAGTCCTTAACAATTTATTGTTTCTACTAATTATAAAAATGAAGGAGTTTCATCCATTTTGTATGAATGAAAACTGAGAGGATGGAAGATAAAGATGGGTGGCATTTTAATTTTGACAAGGCCTACTCAATACATTTTGAGATCTAAGTAGATGATTATTTGTAAGGAAAGACGATAAATTTAAGTGGGCTTTAATTCATATTTAAATATCAATTAAATATTATTTAATTTAATTTTCTATGTTCTTTTTTTGAAAGACTGTTTTTCTTTACTTTGAGATGCAAATTGCCAATTAACTTTTTGTATTTAGGTTTTATTAACGTTTTATGTTTCAAGTTATTATGAAATTGATTGTTATTGATTATTTAACATACTCATAACAATTTAAAAAAAAAAAAAAAAAAAAACAGTTTAGTGTTTCAATTGGGTTTGATGTTTATTGGCTCCATATTTTGGGGGTCTTCTTAAAGGTGAAGAAAAGAATGCAAAGCTAATTGCATGATAATTTTTTTTTTTCTATCAAATTGATTATCATTATACAATTTTGAGACATTTTTAAATAATTTTGAGGGCGTTTTCTATATGTAATAGAAAGCATTGGAACCCATTATAAGTTTTTGGGATAAGTAGGGCCTTAAGCCTTGCTGTGGTCCTAATATGTGCTCCAAACCCATAAAATCTAATCTCCTTAAACTAGAGAGGAAAGATGAAATAAAATCAAATCTCTCCTTGATTAGCCAATTTATTTTTGCTGAACATTGATTAGCCAATTAGTTAATCACGTTGTTTGCTTTTTAAAAAAAATAAAATAAAAGAGAGATAATAATGATGCTATTTATTTGAAAACAGTAAAACTATAACTAATAGGTATAACACAAAAATTGCTGCTATGTTTCCGATCTAGAATTAAAAGAAATAAAGTAAATTAGGGTTAATTTTTTGTGTTCTTTAAGATTTAAATTGGTCCAACTTTATATGGATTTTTAATGAGAAATGATATGTCTACAATATTTTTACAACAAATCCTAAGTGACAGGTTGTTACTGGTTATTATTGTTGAGACAAAAAAGTAATCTTAGTGTTAGTTTCAAATTTGAACCAATAACAACTAACCACTTGTGATTTGTTGTAAAATTATTGTAGACGTATCATCTCTCATTTTTAATATAAATATAACCTTATATTATGAAACATATCCTCTCAGACTTCTCCTTTATTTCACTAGAGATATAGAGAGAGTCAATTTCTAAGTTAAAGTGTTATTATAAATCATAAGATAGATCTATTTTAAATGAAAATAAACATACTCGGTGGGTTTGGTGCCAATCGACCCTTGCCGGCACCGTACCTGAATGTGTAATAGACCATGTATCCAATTATTTTAAAAGGCCACTATTTTGTGCTTGACATGATAATCTATTAAAAAATAAAATAGAAATATCATTTGATCTTCCACATGATTAAGACCTCATGATGTGAAGATGTGTAAAAACTTAAAAAGAAGATCTTCTCCAAAAGATATAGTCCTTCTCCATTTAAATTGTTTTGATATTGCGCATCCGTAGCAAAAATCTTCAAGCTTTTCAAGCAACTTCTTAGGTAAAAATCAGAAAATGAAGTGAATGTAGATATAATAAACATTTCAGCTAACCATTTTCAACATGTCTGTCTATCTATGGAGATCTCTCATTCCCTTGTTCAATAGTTTTATCCTAGCCAAGTCAACTAGATAAACTTTTAAACTTGGCTTGGTCAATTGGGTGATTTTAAAATTGGAACAAATACATACAAGAGCATCTCTATAAGCAGTTCATCAACAAATAGACTGTTTAGTGGACCCCAAAAAAGGAAAAAAAGAAAAGAAAAGAAAAGAAATACTGTTGCAGCGTGAAGAAATAATCCAAGTATTGTATCTAAATTATATGGTTGTATATGTATGATAGAATATAAATATCATTTTCAAACTTTACAAATGGGTTCACTAGAATATGTTGAACCAGATATAATAACACACTAATTTGAGTCAGTCATATAATTGGTTTTTGCTAAATGGCGTGAGAATGTACGAAACTACTTGAGCTGCAATGGGATACCAAATCACGTTGAATGCATTGCAATCTGACAAACTTGGATCAAATATATATATATATATATATTTATTTATTTATTTGGAAAAGTTGGATAAAATATATTTATGATTCTTTGTATTCATGAAATCATTAAAATGTGCTACAACTACAAGTAAGTCTAAGAATTCTTTTTTTAATCGAGAGATGCGTCCCCAGATAATTCCCCAATTCCCCCTGTATTGTTTAGTGGTTTAGTAGAATTTGAAACTCAAGCCAACATTTTCTTAAACATCATCATGAATTCAAATAAGAAAGCCACTCAGCCAACTCCTTAAGACTAAGTAAGATACAAATGACTCTAATAGAGCCATTTACTAGGATCACAGTTATAAATTGTTCAAAAGGAAGAATGGGATAATGGATTATATTCTTACCCTTATAATTGTTTCAAATCAGAACGTAAATCTCAACCAACTAAGCTAAGAAATCTTTGGCTAAGTGAAGAGGATTTCTAGAACCTCTAACAACTAGGCTACTAATTAGAATAGGTAATCAATGAGTTCCCTTGTTAAGCTACATTAGCCAGCAAAATACGAAAAGTAAGCAAGAGGACCAATCTATCATCCATTAAAAAATATTAAGCGCTGGATCATGGAAGTCAATGTTTTTTGCTCAATATTTATGATTATGTAAACCCCGAAAGATGCATTAAGGCATTACCATTAAATTTGTTAAGCTAAAATCTTAGCCGTACGTCATACCTTACTTATACCAACTAACAAGAAGTCCTATATGTAGGGGTGACCCTTGCCTCGTGCAAATTTCGTAAAAATAATAATAGAATGTGGTGGGCATTACACTATTCACAACCTTGCGTGAAGTTGATAGTTATCAACAAAGCTATACTATAACTCATCCTACATCTTGAAGGGTACTTATCTCTTAAATCATCCATAAATTGTGCATTCAAACCAATCAAGAGGTAAATTATTGTCACTTAAACTTTTCTTTGGGGTCTCTCAAATACTACCATTTTAATAAATGAAAAAAAAAAATCTACCATTAATTGTATTTTTAACACCCAAAAGTCATTTCAATTCTCAATCTTTTACTCAACTATATAAGCACGTATCTAGACAACGAAATAAGTATTAGAATTAATATTGTAATTAATATTTGACGAGTCTGACCATCCAATAAAAGAAATAAATTCTGTAGTGTATCTTTTATTTCATATAAAAGGAAATATTAAAAAATTAGTTATATTACACAATTCTCTTAGTTTTGGTCTAGAGTCTAGACCAAAATTAGTTTTCAATTAAGGCTGATAGGACCGACGAGCCCTTTTTCTCAGACGAGTTAATCAAATATCTTCGTCAATATATCCACATCACTAACGAAGGTAAGGAAGCCATTCAATGCAATTAATAATGCCTTGGACAGTTACAAGACCAGCTGTATAGACCGTTGGAGGCCCATTAAAGCCTATATTACTGAGCATAAAGCGTTACCAAAATAGGCATTAAAACCACAATAACAGCCACAACGGCTAGGAGGTGTGAAAACATATATAAACCCCTCACAGCACCAACACAAGGTACAAAAACTCACCTAAAATTATTCATAGACACTCTGATATCAATTATTCTATTATTATTCTCTAAAGACTTTCATGTATTGACTTTGGCATCGAAGACGTTGTGGCAGACACCACACCGGTGACCACCTTAAGGGAACCATCATTCTACATTTGTAGAGACTCTGACAAGGACCCAGTTCCATCTGGACGAACTTACAAAGACTAACGATTTGCACATCATCAAAGACTCCAAACAAAATTATTTCAATTGCTCCTTCAATGAGTCATTATGAAAAAATAAAAATAAAATAAATTCAAATAAATTGTACTCAAAACTTGTGTGGATGTAAAAAAGATTTGTCAGTTGAACACCAAACAATATTTTAATTCATGAAACGATTAAATCTTCATTAAATATGTGTTTATCTGTTAACCTTTTGTAAGATGTTCAATAAGCTTTTCCAATACCAAAATACCATATATATGACTCACATGAGTGGAGCAAAGCTAGTCCTCTAAACCAAAATATATATTAACATATCCTTCTTATGCTAATATTCTTTTTATAGACAAAGATCCTCAGTTGAAACAAATTTTATAGATAACTTTTTTAAGTACTAAAATGCCATCTTTGATTCACATGAAGGGTTTTTTTTTTTTTTTTTTTTTTTTGACATTTACTAAAAATTTAAATTGCCATAAATTTTTTTTAAGAAAATGATAAAAATATTTTTAATAAACTTAAACAAATTATATCTGTTAGAAGTTAGAACAATGACAACACAAGAGGGTACCATTACATATTTATTGAAAACCTCAGGACCAAATATTAACATGACAACCTAACATGTGAAATCAACATTACCAGATGGAATCAAAAAAATTGCATTAATTAGAAAATGAAATTGAATGAGATTGATGCAATTGAAACTAAACAAAACCAAACCAAAATTGTAAGCAGCTAAGCCAAGCCAAACCACACGCCTAGTAGAGGAGATTAGCTAGTCGCACGGCGGTCTCGTATTATCTTTGGTTGACATGGACAGATCCAAAAGTGACGTCAGAAGCTGGCCTCGGAAGTCAAGTGAGAAACGGATTAGGTAATAGGGGTATTCAGTATTCTTCTTCTTCTCCTAAACTGTGGGTCCCACTTTACCCCACCTTTCCACCGTCCGATTTCAAATCACACAACATCACAGATTTGAGATTAAGAGCCGTGCCGTCAACTGCGTTGACCTCTCACGACAACCCACCCCACGTGGACTTCCTCAAATCCTTTCATTCCTACACGGAGTCCGTGCTATAAAATTTTTCACAATTTTTTATTACAATTATGACGTTATAGGGTTTGATTGGTGAAGAAAAAATGTGGGTTCATGTGTAAATAATGTGTAAGTAATTATTAACCACTCACAATCAGTCACGCCAACGTTGTGGAAAAAAAATTATAGAATAATTTGTGGTACTATAACGGCTCTTTATTCCCCGAGAAATGATATGTCTACAATATTTTTACAACAAATCCTAAGTGGCAGGTTGTTAATGGTTGTTATTGTTGGGGCAAAAAAGTAATCTTAGTGTTTAATTCAAATTTGAACCAATAACAACTAACCACCTATGATTTGTTGTAAAAATGTTGTAAAATTATTGTAAATGTAGCATCTCTCATCCGTTATCATCTAACGCCGTTTCTCTCCCACTGCCTAACCTCACGCGCTGTTTCTTATTCTCTTCTCTTACTGCCCGCCACGTGTACCCTATTACCTCAAATCTTACGTCTCTCCCCTTCCCGCGAAAAAAACGGCTGCTATAAGATCGTATTATTTTTGGACCCCCACAAAAAATTAAAAATAATAATAATTAAAAACTTATTATATATACAGTCTTTTTTTTTTTTTTTTCACATCAAAATATACATATATAATACCATACTTTCGTTGAAAACGCTACACAACTACTCTTTCTTTTTCTTTCTCTTTCTTTCTCTCTCTATAATAAGTCTCTTCTCTTCTTTTCTTAGTCATGGAAAATCAAGACCGCCGTGAATTCACATTCTTAGGCTCCGGTGGTGGTGGCGGCGGTGGCGGCAACAGCAACGACTTTCTCCGCGGTGGCCCCCATACCAAGCCGATGATGATCAAAGAAGTGGATTTCTTTTCCAATAGTACTAGGGAGAGTGCTAGAAACAATAACAACAAGCCACATGATGATGAGCTCCATGATGAGACTGCAGTCAAGGATATTGGATCATCGACTCATCAAGTATCCGATCCTGCAGGTGTCAACGTAAGGTTTTGAATATATTTTTTTATCAAAAAACAGTACTGATTCCTTATATGTTCGTTGCGTCTTTGTTCAACCTTGTGAGTGTCGTATAAAAAGGTTTCATGTTTTGTAGCCGTATATATAGGATTCATAATAATATATGTAACAGAATTTATATCATATAGTTTTTACCGATGAGATTGACTATTATATGGTTTTTTCAGACGGGATTAAATCTGCATACTCCAAGTTCTGGGATGTTGAAATCAGTATATGATCAAGAAAAACCCAATACTGAGGTAATTTTGTTTTTTTTTTTTAATTAAAAAAAATAACCTTTTGGAAGCTGGGTATTGGATATGATGATAATTACGTTTAAGGATTGATATATATATATATATATATATATATATGTTTGATATATCTATATATATTTTTTGGGGTTGGTTTTATAAACTTGTTAAAATTAATATGGCTGTCCAGCTGATTAGACTTCGAGGGGAGTTGAATAGACTACACGATGAAAATGGGAAATTAAGAGGCATGTTGGATCAGATCACCAAAAGTTACAGCGAATTGCAAGGTCAGCTGCTCATGGCAATGCAAAAACAGGCGCAAGAATATCATCAAGGACAGGTGATCATAGTCCTCATCATTCCAAGATCACACAGATTAATTATATAGAAACTTCTTATACATGAAAGGTTTCCATTACCCATTACACTCTACCAGTTTCTTTAACTTTGGGATTAATGCTTGGTTAGGTAGTTTTTTTTTTTTAAAAGAAAAAAGAAGACCTTAGTTAAAGAAATGGGGTAACGTGCTTCCCTTAAATTGGAAAGTGTGCTTCCTTGATCCGTTATATGACCTTTTCATCAATATCTTACTTGCTTGCTTTAAAATAATAATGTTCAAACTTCATTTTTACTACTGTTTTTGTCAAAGATACCTGGACTGGACACGTTCATCTATAAAAGAAAGTAAACAAAAGGGTTGGAATATACTTTTCATTCAACTCGTATCAATTTCAATTTCGATCAACCATGTTATATCAGATGCATGGTTCTTTTTATGAGTATGCTTAATTATGTTCAACTTTAATTGCGCACGTGCACAACTTACAAACTCACCAAAAAAAAAAGAGAGAACAATCATTAATCCCTAGAGAACATCCAATTAATTTTTTGCTATGGTGAACGGTTTATATTATCAACATCTAGTAATTTGCTTTGCGGCCAGTGATGTATCATTTCGTGTATGAAATTTATGCATCTCTTACCAGTAGCGTTATATGTAAAACACTTACACATTTTCAGGTACTATATTAGGATTGTATATACCTTGTGCTTTTACTTTATAGAATGAGGTTAATGATCAAATACGGTTGCTTTAATTTGAACAGAAGGTTGAGCCGAATGGTATGTCAAGTCAAACGATTTCTGCCCAACAAATTATGGACCCACGACCCTTAACTGCATTAGATGTCAATGATCCTTCGGTTTCTGATGATAATAAGACACAAGAGCTATCAGTTTCTTTATCAAACACAATGGAGGTGATGTCTAAGGAACGTGATCGGCACATGATAAAAGTCCCTAGGAAGCAGACTTGCACTGAGGATGGTCTTGATCAGTCCTCTCAGAGTTGGGGATCTCCTAAAAGTCCCAAGTTGGATGAAGCCAAAGGTGAAGAACAAGCTCCTGAAGTTCCATTTAGGAAAGCCAGGGTGTCTGTACGCGCCAGATCAGATGCTCCTCTGGTAAGAATCTGAACAGCTCAATTATAGTTTCTACAAGCAATGTTAAAAATATTATAAATTGAGTACGATTAATTGATACTTTTAAAATATTTATTAATAAATTATTTTAAGAAATTTTTTATTCTACTTTTAAGGGAAATATAAAAAATTGTAAAAAAGAAAAAAAAAATCAGTTAGTCTTTTATTTTTCATAAAAAATTTCTAAAAACATTTCTTAAACTAATGGCTTTAAAATGTTCGTTAATTTTTACCTTATAAATTTTATTTTTGGTTTTACAAATTGATATATCGATTTTTAAATACAACACAAAGTAAACTAATAAGCTGTCTATTACCTTATTGATGTAATATTAATACATTATCTATCATGTTATTTTGTAAATTTTTATAAATAAAATTGATAATTTATTTTTCTAGTCCTATTAAAAAAAAAAAACTATATATAGGATAGTGTTTATTGCACATATATTTGTACACACATCCTTACACACACTATTTCGCTTTAAAATTGTGTGTATACTAACGTGTGTGTAACAACTAAAAACTCTTATCCTATGGAATAATTGGAATTTGGTTGTGCGTTCAGATTAGTGATGGATGTCAGTGGAGGAAATATGGTCAAAAGATGGCCAAGGGTAATCCTTGTCCACGTGCCTACTATCGCTGCACTATGGCCGTTGGATGCCCAGTTCGTAAACAGGTACTATAAACATGTCAATGATGTTAATTAATTTGCAATGTTTGTTATGGTTCATTGTCGTTTATCATAGATATTGATGCGATTGTAATGACTCAGTCAATGAAATTCAATTATTATCAAGTAGTGATTAACAAGTTCACAAACCACCGAAAATGAAATATATATAGCAATGTGAAAATCGTGTAGTTGCAAAAACTGTAGTACAATTTTGTACTACTTGTGGACCCTCGTAATTAATTAAGGCCATGTCTTGAACAGGTGCAAAGATGTGCGGAGGACAAGACCATTTTAACTACAACATATGAAGGTAATCACAACCATCCTCTTCCTCCAGCAGCTACAGCAATGGCTAGTACAACATCAGCAGCAGCAGCTATGTTGCTTTCAGGCTCAACCACAAGCAAGGAGGCTCTAACAAGTTCTGGCTTTTTCCCATCATCTATGCCCTATGTGTCAACCATGGCAACCCTATCAGCCTCTGCACCATTTCCCACTATCACGCTAGATTTGACACAAAGCCCCAGCTGCAACCCCATGCAATTATTGCATCGTATCCCATCTTCCTCAGCTACATTCCCTTTGCCATTGCATGGGGTTCCACCACAGCTACTAGGGCACCCTATGTACTTCCCTCCTAAGCTCCCAGCACCACAAGTGTTAGGCCAACGTCACAGTCACACTTCTATGGTTGAGACTGTTACTGCAGCCATTGCTTCTGACCCAAACTTCACTGCAGCACTAGCTGCAGCCATCTCAACGATTATGAGAGCACCTAGGAGCAATGATGGAAGCACAAACCCCACTAATGGAGTACCAGCTGGATTGCCTGGTTCCCCACAGCTTCCTCAATCTTGCACTACATTTTCCACCAACTAATTAACCTGGGCTTTGAGAATTGAGAGGTGTTTATAGCGAGCCACTAGTTATTGTTGTACACGAAGATGAGATCATTTGGGGTGCGCTTTGATTTGTTTCCAGCTTTTTGGCTTCAAGGCATACACAGAAACACCACTGATTCGGATCAACTACGTCTTCGATGGACGTTTTGGGTACTTGGCTTGGAGATAATCTTAAACATATCTAAGCCAATATTAGAAATGGAAGTACAAGAAAAGAAAACCCATCTACTATACTTTAATATATAGTTTATCAATTTATTATATTGTTGATACTACTATGTTATCAGTGCAGTAGTAAATATTACGATCTTGTCATCTGTTACTTTTTTTCTTTTTTTTTTCTGGAGAAATATGTCATCTGTTACTTAATGTGGTTAGATTTGGGAAATCTTAGAGTAGGGTGTACGAGATGAGTTTGTCATATGCTTGAGACGAGAAAAATACCTTGTAAATAAATTAAATTTGATAAGAAAGAAACGTAAATTAATATAAATTATAATGAAGAGTTATGTTTTTCAACTTGCCCTTTGTTTCTTTGAGTTTTACTCTTGATTCTTATGACACCTTGCATGCTATATTTGAAACAGATCTTTTATAATTACAATTGTTATCACAACTTGCTAAGTAGTAAACAATTACTTTTATATGAACCGACTATTTTTTCTTCACTACTCACAATTGATTATATTTAAGTTACAAAAAAAATTGTGGCACAAAATATGTGTCCATAAATTTTTTTCTATCTGAAATAATGATGCTTGCACGGATATACTTTTCCACTAACTCATACAATGCACATTAAAGTTTGACATGTGATGCACGAATTAGAAATTTTGTAAAAAAAGAACTTAATTAATTTAATTATAAAGGCATGAATTATCCAAACTAAAACTATATGTAAATTAAAGAATATTATCTAAACTATCTTAATAATGAAGCACTTGAAACGTTACCAAAGTTTCTGCTAAAATAAATTTAACAAACTTAATAATTAATTAGACACATGGCAAAAACACATTAATTAGACATGTAGTGCATATGTTGAAATTGAAACACATTTTTTTTAGGGAGATATGTTGAGACACGGTACATAGAAATTTTAATATGTTAAACAAAAAATTATAATAGATGATCAAAATAATTAAAATAAGTTTGATTTTATTTTAAATTTCTTGAAAAGTTTGGTAATAAAATTTTAATTGGAGTAGCATTTTAAATTCTTGAAAAGGTTATAGAGCTACCAAATTAAATTAACAAAACTATTACTAACTCACTTTTTTTTTTTTTTTTAAAGAATACTAAGTATTTTAACATATACAGGGGAAGAGGGGAGAAGGGAGAAGGTCTTTAACTCACTTGATATTCCAGTAATAAAGTTTCATTTAAAGTAAATTATCTTAACAATCAATGAGTCATATGGCAAAAGCCTATTGTATGATATGTAACATATACTTTGAGCCACTTGTCATAACTTGAATATCTAGGATTCAAATTTTATTATATAGTATATGATTTATTTAATATTAGTTTGCTTTATTCAAAAAAGATCACAAGTTCTAATTGGTTTAAGAGTTTTGATTGTTTACCACCACACACCCTTGGTACAATGATTGTTGTGAAATTTTAAAATACTCGCAAGTGTACGAACCGTACCGAAGTATAGTTTGACAAGTACGAGGTCGAACCCACAGGGACTTGAATGAACGTAGGAAAATTAATCAAATCTTAACCAAATTAATCCTAATCTAGTTTAATAAAAATTGGTTGTTTTGAAATTAAATAAACTAAACAAATAATAAAATTAAGCAAATAATAAAATTAAGCAAATAGTTAAACTAAGTAAGAGATATAAAACAATAAAAAGATGTAAACAATCAGGGGAAAGGAATTAAGGTTTTGGAATCCGCCTTGTTAATTCATATCAGCATATATTTATGATCATTAATTTTTCCCAACTCACTACATGATAATCTAGAAATCAATCTTGCTATCATGGAAAATATCCTCATTAAAATCCTTATTTTAAAAACCAAAAGCATGTTCTTCTTCGCTTCTTAAGTATAAAATCAAATCATCAATTGTATCCGTAGCCAAACAAATCACAAGATATATCCAATTCTAAAAATCAAATCATAAATTGTATCTATTGACAGATGAATCACAAATGATATCCAATTTTATAATCAAAAATTAATAAACCAAGCATTCAATTAATTAAGATAAATCCTAAATCATGAGAAAAACATGATTGAACTCATATCTAGAATCTCATCTTAGTCAATTGATATGAAGAAAGAACAATTTAAATCATTAAAGTACAACTATTGTGGGAAAAATCAAATCACATAAATATTACTGATAATCCTTAACAAGGTTTCATCCTCAACCCTAATTATAAATTTAGCTACTCATGATAATTGAAAGAAAACACAAGAATAAAATACTAAACATTAAACTAGACAAATAAAATAGAGAAAGAAATAGTCACAATGCTATCATGGAGAAAAGCTACAGAGAAGCCACATGCGGCACTGCCTCTTGCTCCAATTTTCTGTTTTGCATCTCAGCCCTAGCACTCCTCTCTAAATTTTGCCCTAAAAAGCCTTTAAATAGGTCAAGGAATCCTATTATAAGTTGAATTCTCGTTTGGAGAAAATTCTAGATTTTTAGGTTTCACTTAACCGACTATTTTGGCCCATTTAACGTCAGAATTCGGGCTTTTGGTAAACTACAAAGTTGTAGCCCTTTAAGTTAACTTTCCAGCCCAACTTGAATCATCTCGATTGGACATCTGAGCTGAAAGTTATGCCGAAAATACTAACTGATGTCCAGGCTGGAATCCTAATCCGAATTGGACTTGGATTTGGTGCAAATTTCCTTTGATTCCTTACTCTAATTGGACTTAAATTTAATTCAGTTGGCCTTCTCTTGAATTCATGCATGGCTGGATGTAAGTTGGCTTGATTCAATCGGCTTAGCTCCACTTTGCATGTAAAACCCTTGTTACCTGCAATACAAAGATATTATATAATCAGTCACAAAATAACATAAAAGTAAGGCTAAATATGTAGATATGTGAGTACTTTATTGTATATATTTCATGCACATCAATGATCACTCCACAAGTATAAGCGCTTGTGGGGTGTGGGGGGTAAGGGTCGGGGTTCAAATCTCTAAAAATGAGCTTCACACACATATATACTTAGATTAGACTAAAGCAAAATTTCTATCTTATATTTTAAAAAAAAAAGAGTTTTGATTGTTCACATTCTTTTATATCATGTGTAAAATGTAGATATTTTGTGAAACATTTCACGTCCAGAAGTGTAAAACAATAATAATCCTTAGTTTAAACTGGGAGTGTGAAACAATAATTAATCTTAATTTAAAGTAATATAATTTGACACTATATATAGCTCTATAAATCAAATTAAAAGATACAGATTAGAACGATAACATGGAAATATGTGGCTTAAAAAAAAACTCCACATCATTAAAACGAACAACATAAAATCAAAAATATTTATTTTATTTATATATTATTATTATTATTGTGGGGGTAAAAGCCCAGCATCGTATATTGGGCATTGGGTCTTATCTGGAGATATGGTGTGTCTGAGGAGGGGTGAGTAATTAAAAGAAGTCCAAAGTTCAGAATTATAAAAAATGGAGTAGAGGAAGATGGTCCGAGGAGAAGCTTATTCTCCGATAAGATTAAATATTGATCGGCTCTGTACTTCAACACTTTAGGTGAGCCTCCAGGAGATTTCCACGACAAGGATGATCCTCATATACGTACAGAAGATATAAGAGCCCAAAAATATCTAAGGAAAAGTCTGCTGCTACCACATTAAATGTACAACAGCTACTTTCCTAACTGCATTTATGTGGAAAAAACCCCTGAACAGTGTTACATTGGCAACTACAACTCACAGAAGATCAAAGGAGGTGGCTGATGGGATAGGTACTCAAGTAGCAACCCAAATTGTTGACAAGTGTAAGGTAAAGATGATCCAAGAGAACTATATAATGTGAGAACCCCTCCACAAAAAATGGATCGGGAGGGGGAAAGGAACACTGTAGCAATACAAAGATAATTTGTAATCATCTTTCCTAGATTTTATAGTATAGGCTGCCTCCTCGGAGATCATCTTCATGCAAGATTATTGACTTTGTCACCATTTGATCATATCTAAAACTCATATTAGCCGTTGCTAATTTCATAAAAGCCCAGGTCTTCGACCCACTCTCTACAAATTCTATTGTATTGGGCTTACTGGGCCAAAGTCTTGTACACTTTAAATTTGGGCTGCAAATCGTGACCCTACAATTATTATTATTATTATTGTATGGATATAGATTGATCTAAAATTAGCTTTGTATTTATTGTCTCTAGGGCATCAAGCGATGGTTTAGTATGCGTTTGGATTTAACGTCTTCACGTCTGCGTCTTGAGTTTTCATGTTTCCCTTTTTTTTTTCCAAAAGTTGGTTTCACGTGGGACACAGACCTGCCAGTGGGTCCTGTGCATTGTGCACGGGACCCACTAGCACTTTGAATGTCCACACATTAGTCTGAAATAGCACTGTCAGTGGGTTCCGTGCACTGTTCACAGGACCTACAAACCTCACTTTTCAGCAACTTTTTCATTAAAAATGGGTCTCACGGCACTATTCACACATTTAAAAATTATTTCGTTATAGTATTTTCAATTTTCAGTTTTCAGCAAAATAAGTTGTATCCAAACGCTACTTAAGGGTCCCTTTGGATACAGCGTTTCACGCGTTTCCAACGTCTGTGTTTTTTTTTTTTTTAAGCCGTGATTGTTGAATTTTCTCGTGAACAGTGCACACTAGTGGGTCCCGTGCACTATTCACAGGACTCACAAATTTCACTTTTCAGCAACTTTTTCATTAAAAATGGGTCCCACAGTACTATTCATACATTTAAAAATTATTTTGCTACAATATTTTTAATTTTTAGTTTTCAATTTTCAGTTTTCAATTTTAATAGTTTTTAATTTTTAATTTTCAGTTTTAACATTTATCCAAACGGACCCTTAGTCTTCTTATCCCCAAAAAAAAAAAAAAAAAAAAAAAAAAGTGATGAATTAGTCGAACAAGGCCTATATGCTAAATGGGTCATAAAAGGCCCAAGGCCTCTTAGCTAATTACTACTTTACCAGTTGAACTTCATTTAATAATTGAAAACTGTGGCGGCTCAGTGTGAAAATTAATTAATTTACACATCATGGGTCCCACAGTCATCACAACCGTCGATCAACTAGATCTGCATCAAGACGTCAATAAAGCACCGTTCAAATTTCAAAAATAGTCTGTCCCAACCCCAACACAGAAGAGAAGAGTCGACCGTTGGAGGTCATCTTTGCTGGGTGTACTGTATCTGTATGAACCTTAAAGAAAACAACAAAAATAGAAGCTAATTGAAAACCAAAGCAAACCCACAAACGCTCTGTATTCATTTCGACAGATTACTTCACAAAAACAAGGACTAGATGATGAGACGCCATGGCTGGCAACGTCCTCTGCACCCTCTACAGGTAAAGCTTCACTACTTTACCAGCTCTGGAATTGATTTTTTTGATTTTTTTTTAACTTAAAATTTGATTTTTATGTAATGTGTGATTTAGTACAAGGCACTTAATTATGCATAAAAAGGATAATCTACCTTGTAAGCAATTTGACCCATCTCATAGAATTAGACCCTCTTGACTTTTTAGTGATTTGAAGCTGAATTAGATGCAAAATCTGGTCTTTGTAAACGAATGAAAGCAAATGCGATTAATTGATCTTTTTTTTCCTTCCCCTGAAGCTAGTTGAATGTTTGCGGTGAAAACTTTCTATTTATGGAAAGTGTGATCTAGTACAAGGCACCTAATTTTGAATTAAATTTGCTACTCTATTTTTTATGCTACCTTACCTACCTCATAGGATTAGACACTCTTGAGTTTTCAGTAATTTGAAGCTGAATTAGATGCAAACTCTGGTCTTTGTAGATGAATGAAACAGAATGCGATTGATGTTCTTTACTGAAGGTTTCTATTTATGGAATGTGTGATCTAGTAAAAGGCACCTACTTGATTGAATTTGCTACTCTATTTCGTAAGCAACCTGATCCCACCTCATAGAATTAGACCCCCTTGGGTTTTGAGTAATTTAATGCTGAATTAGATGCAAAATCTGGCCTTTGTAGAGTGAATGAAATAGAAAGCGATTGATGTTCTTTCCTGAAGCCTAGTTGTATATTTGTGGCAAAAAAATGTTCTGTTCATGGTTATGGAATGTGTGATCAAGGGCAAGGAACATAATTGTGTATAAAATTGCTACTCTACTTTGTAAGCAACCTGACCCCACCTCATAGAATGAAGCCCTCTTAGGTTTTCAGCAAATTGCAGCTGAATTAGATGCAAAATATGGTCTTTGTAGATGAATGGAAGTGGATACAATTGATTTTTTTTAGTTCCTGAAACTAGTTGTATTTTGTGACTAAAAATGATCTCTTTGTGGAATGGGTGATCAAGTACAAGTGTACAGACCTAATTGTGAACAAAATTGCTACTCTACTTCATAAGCAACCTGATTACCTGACCCACCTCATGGAACTAGGCCCTCTTGAGTTTTAATAATTTGAAGCTTAATTAAAAGCAAAATCTGGTCTTTGTAGATCAATAAAAGTGAATGCAATTGATGTTTTTCCTGAAGCTAGTTGCAAATTTGAGGAGGGGGGGGGAATTCTCATTTTGGAATATGTGATCAAGGACAAGGGTCCTAAATTGTCATAAAATTGCTACTCTGCTTTGTAAGCAACCTGACCCACTTCACAGAAAGAATTAGGCCCCCTTGAGTTCTCAGTAATTTGAAGCTGAATGAGATACAAAATCTGAAATTTGTAGATGAATAGAGTGTATGCCTTACCTTAACACCCAAATGCTTTTAACTTTTGTTTTCTATGAATCAATCTATTATTTGTATTGACGGGCAAACAATTGCAGATGGTGGGAATGGCAATTTACAGTTTTCTGGTTGTTTTCTTCTATACTTTCCTGGGGCTTTTCCTTGGAAACAGAATTGCGGAAATCACAATCACCACGCTGTTTTCCTTTGTGGTAATGTACCGAATAAGACTTTCAATCTGCTTTCTCCCTAATCGAGTTATTACTTTCTCATTGAGAATGACCTTACTTTATCTTATTTTCAGGCACTTTCTGTAATGTTTCTATTTGTAAGGTGTACTGCCATTGACCCAACTGACAAAACCAGCTTTAGGAAGAAGAAAAGAGCCAAATCTAAGAGTGGAATTGTAAAGCTGAATTATGGGTTTATAATGGGTCAGATAGTTGTGAGGTTTTTAAGGAGGGTAGAAAGGAAGATCCTTAAGACTTTTATCAGGAGGAAGTATCTGGATCCATGGAAAACAAGTGCTCAAATGGAGCCCTTGCTTCCATTTCCCCTTGTCATGAAGGATGATGCTGTTGCACCTGATACAAGAGAGGATGACATCTCATTTTGCTCGTTATGCGATTTTGAGGTAAGCTGTGAATTGATAATGCCTGCCATAGCTTTTTTTCTAAAGTAGAAACAGATTTAGCCACGCAGAGTCATTGGACAGAATTGTAGTTATACTAAATACATTTATTGCTATATAAGACTAGTGCTGGCAACCTCACAATGGATTTTTTTACGAGTGTCAGAATCCATTATTGGACTTTCATTTTGCAGGTAAAAAAGCACAGTAAGCATTGTAGGACCTGCAACCGGTGTGTTGAAGGGTTTGATCACCATTGCAGGGTAAAATCGTGTTGTATATATTCTTGCTACCTTTTATCCCTCTTTAGTTCTGTTGACTTCAGGTTAGGATCTTTAAGAAAATCTACGTTATCAATTGAATACAATTGGGCTTTTCTATCTTTTAATTTTTTTTCAGTGGTTAAACAACTGTGTTGGGAAAAGAAATTACACAACATTCATTATGCTGATGACTTTCGTCTTGTTAATGGTCAGTTACTTCATATCTTTCAGTTCTTTGAAACTGCCTAAAAGAACCTTGAATAATCTTCTGTTTAGTTGATTCCCATGCCAACGATATTGTTGCTGCTACAGCTAATCATAGAAGGAGGAACTGCCATTGCTATATTCATCAGGTGCTTTGCAGACAAAGGAGGAGTTGAGAGGGAGCTGGTGAGCAGGCTCTATATTCAGTTCCCAAGAGGGGTTCTTGCCACAATATCGGTAATATTAAGTTTCTTCATCAATGTCACATGGCAATTGCTTCAGATGCATATTCAGTTCTTCATTGATTTATAATCGTTGAAATTTGAAATGCCACAGGTACTCCTGTTCCTAATGACAGCTTATGGTTCAGCAGCACTAGGACAACTTTTCTTCTTTCATGTGGTTCTCATTCGGAAGGTAATTGTCATGGTTGCTGTCTGGTTGTTTCCACTTCTAAATTGCTCAGTCCTGACTTCAACATTACAACCATGTGCACATGCTTGTACATATCAAACCTTTTAGTATAAGGACAAAGCAGACACCAGAACTGTTACCAAAGGCTCACTTGTCTAGTCATTGTAGTGCCCAGGTTTCAGCCTCCTTTCCTAGTTAACAGAAATCTTTGTTCATATGATCCTCAAGTCTAACAGGAAGTTATGGGAACAAACTGCTTTACTGAAGAGAATCAAATCACATATTTCTTTGCTTCTAATTAGCAATTTTTTAACACACACACATACAAAGCGACCAGTCAATTCAATGGTTTAATTCTTTGCCTTGTATTATTCTCCACTTACAATCTTTCGTACTGAAAACTTCGCTTTTGACTTGCTTATCTATAGTCTCACTAGTATGCATATCTGCAGGGAATGAGAACTTATGACTACATCTTGGCAATGAAAGAGGATAACCAATCTATGGAACTAGATCCATTTAATGAATCTGATTTTTCTTCTGATGAAAGCACTGATTTTGATGATTCACCTGAAAAACCATCATTTGTGTCACGGTTTATATGCAGAGGATACAGGAGAAATCAGGTAAGGTTTAAGATTTATACAGCCTGCCTTTATTTTGTACCTTTTCAAGCTATAAGCCCATCCACCTTACCGGATA
The DNA here is from genome assembly GCA_023736055.1 of Quercus glauca. NCBI lineage: Eukaryota > Viridiplantae > Streptophyta > Magnoliopsida > Fagales > Fagaceae > Quercus > Quercus glauca. Next base: position 9,073,516 of record CM043326.1, read on the forward strand.
CTTGTTCATGTTGATTTCTAGAATCCGCCAAGGTTGTCTATAAGGATTGATAGAGATCCTGAGCTGTCTAACTTGCCCAAGAGACAAGGCTTCCATGTAAAGATTGACCCATGGAAACTCATAAATTTGAGCAGAGAGAAAGCTTTAATAGCAGTTGAGAAGGCCAGAGAAAAGCTCATGAAACAGAAGTCAGATGTGGATATTGATTCGTTAAAGCCACTACCACTGGAGACTAAACGCGGACCACTGGGGAACACGGATAGAAGTATGTCTAATCCAGGAACAAGCTCAACACCTCTCATATCAAAAGTAAGGCATCCCGGCTCACCCGGAACGTTTTCAAGTCCAAGAAGGCGTTTTTCTGGATCTCCAACCATGTTCTCTGGAATTGTGGCGTCGCCAAAGCACAAGTACAGAAACAGTTTTGACTTGAAGTTAACAGAGGTGTCCAAAGAACTTGAAACTTACATTTCAAGGCAGGTTTTATGTTCCGTAATTAAGAAGGATGGGAGTGAGGCATCCCCAAGATAGGCATTGTATTTAAAAAAATTGGATTCTCAGCCTTTGAGAAAAAAAATGTTTGTTGATTGTGTATTCTTGATGGGCATCTTACTTGTGAAATTCATATTAGTACATTATGTTACATGTTACTCTTACAAATTATATCTGATTTTTTTTTCAGGCTGAGAAATACATGTACTTTTCAAACTAAGTCTACTCAAATCAAATAGTACCCTTTCCACAGATGGACATGTTGATGGTATGACAATTGCCCTGCATTAATGATGTTACTTTAACTTCTATGCGGTTACTTTCTCAATTGACTTCATCATTGTCTAGCTCCCATACTCATGCATTAGGTAGGTAGAACATGCTCCATTGTGCCAGTAGCTCTTTTTTTTCTTTTTTCCTTTTTGGGACCTGATTTTTTAAGAGATCTGTGTTAATGGTTTTTTTTGAAACCGAAAGACTTGGATCTGTTTGGTGTTCAGTAATGAAATTGAAATATGCCTTCATTTCTCAATCAAGGGCGGGTCTGAGGAAATTACCTGTAGAACCAGCCAAATTCTCCCCATGTGCTACACTTTTGCCTTCGTTCCAGTGCATAGTAAGTTAAACTCACAATGACAAATAGTGACAAAAAAGTTTCTAAATACACAAAATCTTCGTGAAATTTGTTTCTCTACATAAAGTTTGAAAGATTGAATATCTGAAAATCATATATAACTCCAAAAGTAAAAGAAAACTGTTTTGAAGACAAGCTCATTCTATTTCCACTTTCTAATAAATCACTCACTTATTTGTTACTGCACACAAAGTTACAAGAAACAATCATCTCGGTACCCATCTCAAAAGCCAATAGCAACAGATCTGCAACTACACTCAGCTTCTTATCTCTGGTGGTCATTTCATCAGAAGGCGGTATTGGGCACTCGTGTTTAGAATTGGCAAGAATCAAATTTTCAACTTAAACTTGAAACTAACAAAATGTGATTTCACAAAATGAGGAAATGCTATACTTTCTCTTGATTTACCAAGACCGCAACCAAGCACCTCTATTCTGATAGCTTGAACTCCATAAGTGACTTGACAGATGGTAACACTCTGAGTACTGCTCAGGAGAGACAATCTCCTTGAGAGGCTCACAAGTTTTTGGGTAAACTAAATCAGAATACCCTCGAATATAAGAGCAGTTCCATGGAGAGTCTGAAGTTACATGAAGGGTAATGTTGGACAGGCAAATGTTGAGAAAATCGTCCCCTTTTATACCCTCAAGGAGGCCAGCAAATTTTATATTCTCTCCTGTGACATCTTTGATTGTTATCCTTCCTATCGAAGGAAGATCATTTGGGTCATAAAATTTATCTGGGTGCTCCCCGTAGTGACCAATGAACCTTATAGCTATATCTACATTAGCCAAAGTCACATTTGATATGTAGATATCTCTTACATAACCACCCCTTCCAGGTGATGTCTTTATTAAGATACCTGTCCTCGAATTGGAAAACTGAAGGTTTTCTGCATAAACCTGTGATACACCTCCAGACATCTCACTCCCAATTGCAATCCCTGCACTTTGAGTCTCTCCAATAATCCTGCGGATGGTAATGTTTGTACTCGGACGACCATATGTAGTGCCATACTCATCCCATCCACTCTTGATAGCAATAAGGTCATCTCCAGTGCTAATATAACAGTCTTCAATGCAAACATTATCAGAAGAATCTGAATGCAATTATAAGTATGGGTGAGAACGCTATCCATTGTTCATAACAAGTTACTGAAGTTGAATAAAGAAATTGGAATGACACTAAGTTTCAGCAATTAAGAAATATATTCAAGTAACTATATGTATCTGGCATTTGGAAAATGGAAATAAAGAATTCATAAAAATAATGGGCAGGAAACCATTGACAGTTAAATTCAAAGAGAATTATCACCTTGGTATAGTCCACCCTTGAAATACTGATATCTTTTAAGTTTTAACTAACTGTTTGGTATATATTGCAAAAGTTAAAACTGCTTATAGGCTTATGTACAAAGAAAGTTCCCCATTCTTTGCTTCATCTAAATTTCATGTCAAAGACTAGAATCATCAAGCCTTTCATGGTTTAAGGAAAAGGTGGATTGATAAGGCAAAAATACATGTTTGGAATTTGCAATTCAAAAATCAGTCATTTACCACTCAAATAGAAAGAAAGAGTCTTTGGCCTGGAAGGTAAAACTCACCTGGATCTATTCCGTCTGTGTTAGGGGAATCATGAGGAGCAAGGATTCTCACATTCTGGACAGTAACTTGGCTGTTCATCCAGAAAAACAGTCTCAACTCTCCCCCTACTTCATAAAAGCTTCACTTTTGCACAGTTTTATAATGGCAATAAAAACACATGAATTCAATCCTTCTGAAGAGGACAAACCTGCAATATACAGGGTGAATGGTCCAAAATGGTGAATTCAAGAAGGTGAGGTTTGAGATGACAACCCCAGTTGAGTTCATCAACTCAACCAAATGGGGCCGTGTATAGTTCAGGCTTCCATTCCAAAACCAGTTCCACCAGATGTCACCTTGACCATCAATAATTCCATTGTTACCTGTATGAAGAAATTAAAGGCATTGAAAAAAATAAATTAATTAAATAAAATAAAATAAAAACCCATAAAAAATGCATATGGAAGATGATTCTTCATTAATATCACGAACCTGTTATGATAACATCTGTTAAATTGCGTCCGTAAATGAGGCTTCGATGCCTTCCCCCTGGTAACTCCCTACCTCGGCCATATGATGGCAAAGGATCAACAACTGGCCAATCATCAGAGTTCTGAAACAATGCAGCATAACCTATTTAGCATCATGTGCTTTAATGTCATGCCTGTTGTTTCAAGGCTAAACATATAGCTTGCACTACCCTGTTGATGAAGGTCAAAAAATAGGAAATTGCTAAAGCTATTACAAAAACTTACAAATTGATGTGACAATAAATATGATTGGTGCCACTTTAACAACATAATAAATAGTTGTCTAAATTACTTTTTTGTGATTTCGTGACATATCAATTTGTAAGACTTACACAATAAAATTATAATACCTTTCACATCACTCCTAAAATTATTCCTAAATATGGACTAGCAGTGGAGCATTAATGATTATGGATAAGTAAATGAATTATTACAGTAGCAAATCTATCCCAAAAAATACATTGATTTTGCTTGTAATTCAGTCAAAACTCAAAACCAACTTCACTGGAATGAGCATTAGTTTTTCTAACCATATTGTGAATGGCTCCATACTGTCCCTCATACTAAATTTCCTATCTTAGATTAATTGCAAAAATGTCATTTAAAGCAGAGGCAAATCATCTGCAAATTTTCATATTTAATATTCATGTTTACAAGCTTTTCTGCTAATGAGGGAAGGTGAATGCTTACTGTTGATCCAAGAATTACTGCATCCTTATCTAACCAAAGAGTAAGATGACTGATGAGATCGAAGCTTCCTGTCAACCACTGGCCTGCCGGGACAAAAAGCTTGGCCCCACCCTTGTCTGCAAATGAATTGAGATAGAAGATGGCATTCTGAAAGGCTTTTGTATTGAGAGTGGACCCGTCTCCAACTGCGCCAAATTCAGTAATTGAGACACTGTGAGGTCGAATTTCCCCTGAATTTGTCTGTTTGCAACATGAGTTGCCCTTGGCAGCCCATGAAGCATCACTGAGTAAAGCAAGTACCAGAAGCACATCCACCAGCTGAAAGAGAAAAGTTTAACATTGATTACTTGAAAATTAAAATAAAAAAGACCATTAGTTGTGTGTTTGGGTGACTGTTTAAGCAGCTTCCTTTTGATCTGACTTACTGTCCTAACAAGAGAATGGAAAGAAAGAGCTAGGCAAATGAAGTATAAGCTGAAATAGCAACAAATGGTTAAAGGGAAGCAAAGAACACATAAGAGTTCTTAAATTGAAGCATTTGAATCCTACCCAAATCACTCAATGATGATAGAATAGCTGGGAAAATTACCTACATTTTTTGCAAAAAAGATAATAGACCAAGAAGAGCTTCAAGAATTACAAAAAAAAAGAAAAAAGAAAAAAGAAAAGAAAACTAACTAATTATTAAAATACCAGTTATCCACCACCACTCTTTAAATAAAGAATGAAACAAAAAACAAAAAACAAAAACAAAAACTTTACTCGATCAGATTCTAGAAAAGTTTCAAATATAAAATTAATATGTGCTTAATTTGTGGCTGAAACAAGATGATTTAAGTAGACATTTCATGAATTTTCAGCAAAGAAAATAGAAAATCAGAATCAGAACAAGCACCAAAAGAAAGCAGGAAACAAAGTAAGCAGTGATCAAAATAAGTACTCACAGTAAAAGATCTCGTCATGTGACTGAGATCTGTTTCCTCTTTAGCCCAAGCACAAAAAGAAAAAGTTATATAGGCAAAACTACTCAGCCACCTCCAAATTCCCCAAAAGCAGCAAACAAAAGAAAGCTTGAAGAGCAGGAGGCTGATGTATTGGTTTTTGTTGATCAAGTAGCAAGTGTGATTAGATGGGTCACTCAGAGAGCTACCAACATCACCACCCAAATGAAAATCATTGATATTGACCGTTGCTGCCCGCCAAACTTAAGCAGTAGGCCCTCCCTTGTTCCTTCAACCTCCTTCAATGACTCTCTCTCTCTTTCTCTCTGTGATGATAACGAAGGATACCCAGAACGCTAATGAGGATGGATAATAAGCCAAAACTCAATGAAATCCAAGGTGGGGGTGACAATCAACTATGCTGTGCAGCAAAGGAGTGGTTTTGAGTGCGAGTGTGATTATCTGTCTGTATGTATATGTTTCTTTCTTTTGATGCTACTAATTTGAGACATCCTCAAAACTCACAGTCACTTTGCCTTTTTCCTATACATATTGACTGTGAGTGAGTTTTTGAGAGTCTTTGAGAGTTTTAAGGTCAGAGAATTATATAGAGAGAGAGAGAGAGAGAGATTCAGGTTTTAAGATTTTCAAGGGACATTTGAGTCTCTCTCTATCTCTCTCTCTCATCCCATGTGACTAATCTTTTGTCCAAGTTTTAAGTTCGTAAATTCCGCCAAAAAGTCAAATAAACTGAAATATAACACAATTTCACTTCTTCATCACTCATCATTTGCTCTGTTATGTTCTCTCTCTCTCTCTTAAAAAAGTTGTTTTGAAAAGTGTTTATCTTTCTCTGTTTCTTCTTCTGTTTTTGTTTTTAGTTGTGTTGTTATCTAAACACACTCAATACTCTTAGCTGGCCTAAAAGCGGTGGAAATCGGTCATGGACAAAATAAATAAATAAATAACCAATATAAAGCTCTGCTTGTTTTGTTTTGGGGAGCATAGGATTGGATAATTCCTACGGCAACAGAGTTGGAACTTGGAACTGTTGGTCATTCGTGTGTTTTGCAATTGTGTCTTTGTGCATATTACTAGATTACTTTATCTTCTTTGGCTTATTTCATTGTTCTATGCATTTGGTCCTGTTAAAACAAAAATAAAAAAAGTAAAACAATGGAATGAAAAGAGAGCACTTTGATCTAGTCTTCGATTGGAGTGGCTTCCTTCCTTTTGCTTTATTTGTGGTGTTTTGGATTTTGGTGGGTTTCTTCAGTTTGGGTCTCATGATTTAGCCGATTGGAGGAAGGGGGTTTTAGTAAAACTTTGTGCTGCTTGCCAAGGCGGGTCGGAAGAAGAACGAAGAGAGAAAGATACCAGTCTTCAGAGTCCGACGGCTGTTACTCCGGTGAGCCTGGGTACGAAGAAAGCCAGCAGTTCTACTATGATGGCAATGTTTTGCTCCTTAAGCCCAGCACCCTCCTCTGTTGAGCACGCATGTGTTTTCCAATGGTCCTCTGAGGCCAAAAATCGATTTTGGACTTTCAATGGTTTTCTTCTTTGGCCCAAGGAATTCCCTGTCCGAATACCACAAGTTATATCTCTCCTCTTAATATGCCCGCCACTAGAGCCCAAGAAAAGAGACTTCAAAAATGTTAATATGCAAACTCAGAAATTTGGCTGGGCTCTCGGGTACATTGAGGAGAATGGTGGGTAACTGTCTGTGATTTTCTCTAGTGTTTGTATGCTATCTCTATTGTAACTCTTTGTCAAGTTGAATGAATATTTCATGCTTCTTATCAAAAAAAAAAAAACAATGTCAACTCTCTTATACGTGCTGTTTCACACTATAAAATAAGAGAGTAAACAACATTTTTCAAATGATAATAAACAGAATCGTTAAAATGACAAAGCATTGTCAAAGTTAGAGACTAAAAAGACAAAATTCAAACTCATAAACTTAGTGGATTAAAATGACAATTCACTAAATTTATAAGGCGCAAAAAAATATTTTTACCCTTTTTTTAATAATATTTTTTGGAGGTAGAATTAGAATTGTTCAATGGCCTTTTAGCAAATACATCATCCATCCATGATATTCCACATCGAATATCCTTATATACCCTAACAAGTCCTGAGTTCATTATTTCCTTAGTTTGAAAAAGTCTTCGCAGCTAAACATGCAATTAACCTGTGGCTGTTATTCATTGGTGAATGTCCCGTTGGAATTTTTCTTATTAGCGAGCTCTAATTGTAATGCAATGTTGTGATGGTGCTAGTGAACAATATAATTGCTTAGATTCAATAAGGTGTCGATTTAATGAACTCTTGGGGTATGATGGGATTATTGGAGGCAACAATGACTTCTATTACTGTTCATATTATAAATAAATAAAAATAAATAAATAATAAAAACAAATAATTTTTTAACCCGAAAAACTCCATGAGATAATTTTTTTGTCTCTTATTAGTATGTAACACTATGATTGTTAGTATGTAATCTGGTTTTAAAAAGAGGGTAAAACTTAATCTGTAGAAAGGGCCAAGGAATAATAAAAGATAAAGAAAAAGAGAAAAAGAAGGAAGACAACAAGGCCTACCCACATACATACCAGACATGAAGAGAATGCTTAACTAAACTAGCACTTAAAAAACCCAATCTAATACTATATAATAAGAAAAGTGGTCATTGCTTCATATAAATACAAAAGCATTGTGTACGATTTTTGCTTGTGCATTAATTTATGGAAGTAGCAGTGCTAAATGCTAATTGCAAATTGAAGCAATTAAGAAAAATTGTCTAAAAAGAAGGGGACAAGGGCCAAGGGAGAGAGATACAAAGGGAAGCGAGTGAGGTCGTAATCGTCTGTGGACATTGTTAAAGAAAAGGTAAGGTTTCCAAAGTCAGGTATCCAATGCCCAGTTTAATCAAACACAAACAGTGATGGGTAAAACTGTAAAGCAGAAATATGACTTTCCCAACATCATGTTTGATCCGCATGCATGAGATCAGCATGCTTTCTAAGACAACTAACTGTGTTTGCTTTGCCTAAATTGGGTGCAATTTATTAGTGATATCCACCAATTTCTTGTATCACTAACCTTTTTTTTTTTTTTTTTTACCTAAATCTTCACTAGATTTTGTTTTGAATTATTACATTTGTCTCATTCAGGGGAGAGACTAGCAAACATCAAACATGCAATGTGGATCTGCTTTGGGTGTTTGTTTTATATATATACTATAAGATTTGAAACTCATAGCATTGTGATTGTTCTTTATCATTAGGTTAAGGTGTCAGTAAGTTTATCTTTTTAACCAAAATTTAAAACTTGATCAATTTATTCACCTTTAGTAACTTTATCATCTCAAGTCAAAAGATTCTAGGAATGCATTTTAATATAAATTTTTATTATATTTAATTTATTTATAAATAATTTTAAAAAAAAAAAACAGTTAATATAAGGGCTCTCCAGTGAGATTCCTTGTATTTCTATTGGGGCCTTAATAAACAAGGAGGTCACATGAAAAAAAAAAAAAAAAAAAAGCACAAGTGGTAGCGTGGTAGGCAGAGGATAATCATCAATCTTAATATCCCATGTTTTGCAAAAAGATTGACACAATTAATATATGGTCATCTAGATGCTCCAAATCGTAATGAACTCAAACTACCCACCTTTGATTTGTGTTTGGTTAAGTATGAAATAATGATTAGCATTTTACTTGCAAGCTTTGATATCCTAATACATTTTGCCAATATGGCAATACAAGTGAAAGTGATACATACACTAACTTATATATTGACAGGGGATCATTTGTATAATTGTATGCAAAGTTTCACTGGCCCTTCAAAATAATTGTGAGGATTTACTAAAATTTGAATTCTTGCTTTAATAATGAGTAATGAATTTTACGTCTAACATACATAATCTTTCCCTGTCATAGTACTAAACCTTATTTGAAGTAAGAACATAGTGTATCTGCAACCCATACAAGCATAATTACATTGAGTAATTATTCCTTCAAAGGTAATTAAAATCATATTCCTGTTAATCAAAGCCATCCGAAGTCCCCTAGTAATAGCAATCTAAGTTGCAGCATCATAGTCAACAATACAGTCACCAGGAGTATAGTATTTCCGGAATTTCTAACGTCAAGAAAAACTATTCAATATTCTCGAAATACAATAACATGTTATTCATTATATTATGTGATATCTCATTCTTTCACATGAATTGTGAGTTTTATTATAAACTTAACTAATAAAACTTGTCGTTCATGTGAGAATCTCATTCTTTCACATGAATTGTAGGTTTATTATAAATTTAATTAATAAAACATGCCATTCATGTAAAAAGAGACAGTGCGGTTATACTCACAAAATACTAAATAAGTGTAATTGCCTTTTGTTCTATATACATAACTCTTGAACAATTTATGATATTTTTCTATACCATTTCTTTTATAGTAATCATCTTAAATGGCTATTTTTTTTATATGCACTAATAAATGTGTATGTAAATTTTAAAAAAAAATTATTTTATTTTATTTTTATTTTTTGAGAAAGAAAGAAAGAAAAATGTTGATGTATAATACAATCAAACAAAGAGCCGTGTATTTGAAAGAAGACATGGGCAACATGGACCATAATGCGTGCACCAAATGTACCAACCAACTTGTCTTTAGCATATCAATAAAACTCAATAATTGAAGTAGAAGCATCACTACTTCCATGTCATGTGAGAACCCAAATAACTTAAACCTTTTAGAAATAACACCCATCCATAATAAATGCTTCTCGACTATGGACTGTGGACGCATATTTATATATAACACATGGGTTGTTGAGTTGTTACTTTGTACCTGTATTCTTTATGTCTAAATTGAAAGAAATCCCTCCCAAGCATCTTTTATCTCCTATTCCCAATGGATCCAAATTTTGGAGACCTTTTGTTTGCAAGGATTCGAATCAACATTCAAGTACTTATATCATGAGAATCAAAACTACCCTCTTTGGACTTTTGAGCAAAACACTTCTTTAAGCCCCTAGGGCTTGAATTGTTCTATACCTTTATTCCATGAGGAATCTCTCAAACTAAAATTTTGGTTTTTTGTTTTTCCCACTTAAATGTAAGTATTAAGTAAGAGGGATCAACTATGAAATTAGAACACCAATCACATTCTTATCACATCAATTTATAAGTTTTTTTAAAGTAAAATTTATAATAATTTTAGTACTTTCCTTGAAGTTAATGCAGCGGATAATTGACAAACATTAGTAGTGTTGATTGTTTGTAGTACAAATAGGCACAGCCACTAATAGTCTAATATATTCCTATGTGTTTGGTTCCAATATACAGGACCATCCACCGTGGCTTCTATCATTTACCCTATGAAAGCGGCTCATCACGGTTTCCGCCATGTAAATTTCTCACATGTTCGTAGATAAAGAAAAAAATTTACTCATTTATTAGCAAAATATGTTTTTGACATTACTGAATTTTTTTTTTTTAGATTGAAGAGAATCATTATTTTCTTGAACAAGCACTTCTTTAAGACGTATTGTCCATTTCTGGTTTATACTATTGTCAGATTTCCTATACATATGACCATATATATGGGAGAAGAATGTAGCAAATGGCTGATGCAATGGAGAAGTGAAATTATGGATATAAATTGGCTTCAATTTGTCAATTCTTGCTCCACACTCTCAGTCTTCCATTGAAATAAGACATTGCTTACAATAAATAATCGGTATTGATCTCTGCCAAATTTGTATGTACGCTAATAATTGAGCCAATAGATTAAATGGTGGTACGACCATAAATATTAATTTCCATCCTGATTATCAAAAAAAAATATATATATATATATATATATATATTAATTTCCATCCTCGGTGCAAAATTTGATTGATGTGGTGGCCAGTGGCCACTTGTTTTCACTATCAGACCTTTATATAGGGCAACCAGGTCCATATATATTAACCATAACATGTGCCCGACATTATTTGTTTTTGGATCTACCTACTGCCTTGGATATTTATTCTTTTTGGCTGGATTCAAGAAAGTCCCCCATGAGGACCACTTTCTTGTTGAACTATTAACGTAGAATGTGACACATTTTCGTAGTTTTCAAACTTTTCTGTGATCTACAAATCATAATTTTAGCCTCCTTGATATGAGGTTTGGATCGTACTTCCAAAAAGATTAGCTAAGAGCATTCTCATAAAAAATTTCAAAAAATTTAGCATTTCAAAACTCTACTTTATTAATTTTAACAATTCATTTTACGATGTACACAATATCAAAGATTTTATATTTTTTACAACTTCATTAAAATATTTTTTTTTATTCTCAGTCTCATTCTCATCTCTTTCACTACCAACAAACCCACAGCCACCACTGTCTATAGTCACAGCCACAGCCACCACCACCAACCCCAACCTCAACCCCCAACTACCAAAAAAAAAAAAAAAGTTCATCCTTTCTTCAACTTTGTAGCACGCACCCACACACACGAAAACAAACCACATGTTTTTCTTCTGCAACTCAACCTCTGGTTTTGCCTCTTCGTTCCCACGGACACAATCATGGACACCACTTCCCTCCCCATTGTCATCTTCTTCCATGGCAGTGGCTTTACTTTCCTTTCCCCTTCCTCCTTCGCACTGTAAAATCAAAACACAATTCCAAAACCAAATCAAGACCCAAAATCAAATCAAACTCACCTTGATCTGAACCCACCACAAAACTACAACCAAAACCCACCCTAGCCTCTCTAATGACTACTACCTCAGCACCCTAGCCTCTCCGATCTCAACCCCAACCAAGAACACCGACCACGCCGACTCAAGAATGACGCCTCAAGAACGCCAACTCAACCCGATCTAAACGCTCACTCAAGCTTGGGTTTTTGGGTTTGGCCATAGAGAGAAGAGAAGAGCTTGGGTTGAGGGAGAACCAACAGAAAAATAAAATAAAAAATAAAAAAGAGGTAGCGTGATGATTGATGAGGCATGGGTTGAGGGAGAACCAGAAGAGAGAAAGATGGAAATCGTGTGTGAGAAAGAGAGAAGGTACGTGTGGAGATTAAAATATAATATTTGGGTTTGACACTCAACTACAGTGTGCTGCTAGAGATAGCAGCGCATAGTAGCTAGGTGTTAAAAAATTTAGCATTTGCCTTCTTTGATGGAGCATGTTTTTTGTGCTTAGGGCTATAAAAGGAGCATATCAGAGCATTTAGCATCTTTGATGAGAACGCTCTAACTAGGCCAGAATGCGAGGACAAAAACCCTTGGATAGTCACCCCAGTCTTATACAAAAATCGAGGTAAAAAAGCTAAAAATTACAATTGGAACCCATTTCCATACACATTGGGGGTCGCATTTCTCTGTCTAAATTATGGTCTATGGGAAACTTGTCCACCAATTTGTAAATTCCTATTAGCTTCTTAAATATAAGAAAAAATTTAGGGGTCATATCCAATTTTATCTGATCCCCAGATCTTTTATTCGACGATAAGAAATTTTACCAGTTAAATTAACTGAAACCTATTTGTAGGGGTATTGGGCCAAGAGCTCGTTATTTATGTGGATATTGGGCCTGAGGCCCAGTCTGAGGTCGAGAGGTCGTCCAAAGAGGAGTAGACGTTGTCAATGGAGTCCGTGTTAGTAAAGGAAGAAGTTAGTTTTGGTCACAATTGCCTAGAAGGGTGGGCCGAGGATGAATGCCTCCTTGGATAATAAAGACCGAGATCAAGAGAAGTGGTCTACCGTTCAGGGGAACGTTCCAGGAAGTTTTGTTGGTATGGATAGGCATGGTAGAGACATAGGATAGGAGGAAGTCCTAAAATATCTAAGGAGAAAACCGCTACCACACATTAAATGCACTGCAGCTAACTCTCTGGCTGCATTAATGTGGAGGTGATACCTGAACAATGGTCATCAGCCTTACAGTTACTACATAAAGACTTATGGAATGTGCTGATGGGACAAGTATCAACATCAGCCATCTGGCATGCACATGAAGGACAAAGACGAAAGGAGAAGAGAGTATAAAAGAAAGAAGTGACGATGGGAGAAGGAGATCTAGAAATCAATAGAGAAACACTGTAGCAATCAAGAACCAAACTTGTAATCAGACTTAAGAACCATATATAAGAATTAGTCTCCTCGGACTTTGCTAAGGACAATTTTCTTCAGTTTAAACTTGTTTATTTTCATCCTTTTGTGATCTGAATCCATTTTAGTGCTTGTCAGATTCATTAAAGTCCAGTCTTTCCAACCCACTCTCTACAAATTCATTATTTTGGGCTTCTTAAGCCTAAGTCCATTTACTTTTTGGGCCAGGGACTCAAATTTGGTCCTTACAATTGGCACTGTCTGTGGGAATTACTAGTGTTATATTGAGTCTAACGTTCAACAATGATAGGTTCGAGTCCAAACCAGGCAGAATCTACAAGGTCTCAGCGTCAAGATCACTTCCTTGATCTTGAACAGAAAAGGGACCGAGAGGAGAGTGTGCACACTACTCATACTATTAAGGGTCATTCTAGGGGTGGTAGCCACCTCTCTCATGAGAAAAATACTAAAATCATGCAATTAGAGATTGATCACCTGAAGAGAAGCCTACGCCATGAAAGGCGAAAGAGAGCACCCTCCATTTCAGATTTCTCTTCTAACAATGAAAAGGATAGTAACCATAGGCGCAGATCAAGGACTCCTCCTAGTGAGCCTTTCTTGTATGATGAAACTACCACATAGTTTTAAAAACCAGACCGGACTGACCGGTTCAACCGGGAACCGGCTGTCGATCTGGTCCGGTTATGGTAAAAACCCAGAAATGGATTTAAAACCAGTAAATAGTAAAAACCGTCAGGTTCAACCTGAGAACCGAAAACCGACGTGGTCGAACCAATTAATGACCGGTTGGAGGTTTTTTTACTTCTCCACTAAAACTACGTCGTTTTGGTCCTTAATAAAATCCTAAAACTAACCCTAACCTTAATAAGATCACTCCCTCACTCTACTTGAAAAAACCCATGCAAAGAAGAACCAAAAACACCAGCAAAAAAAAAAACATATCAGAAACCCACAAACCCGGTAATCCAAAACCCATGAACCCAGAATTCCTGCCTTCGCTGATCATGGTGTTGTTTTACTGCTGCTTTGACCGAGCATGGAGCTTCGATGGGTCGGTGGTTGGGCAAATCTGATGGATCGGCGGCAAGTGAAGGAAGAGAGGGAAAAAAAACAAAAAGGAGAGGGTGAGCTTCTATGGAAGATTTGGATTGGCTAGAGGAAGAGAGAAAAAAAAAAAGGGGAGAGGTTGAAGAACCAGAGAACGTACGAAAGCAAAAAAAGGAAACAAAGAAAACAGTTCAACTTCAACTTCAACTTCAGAGTGAGAGAAAGAGCTATGAGCAATTTTTTTGGACTTTTCAGATAAGGACGAAGAGAGGAGACTCAGGATCTTTTTTAAATGTGGTTGGATACTTGGATGTCCTTTGGCCAAGTTGATGGCTAGGTGGGAGAGGTAGACAACTTTTTCTTTTTCTTTTTTTTTTTTCTTTTTTTTTTTTTTTTTTGGTGAGAAATACGTTTGTGATATGGCTTAGGGTTTGAGTGGTAAATCAAAGGCAAAGAATTATTTGCACTTCTATACCGGTAAGATTATTGCAATATTCAAGACAAGCATAAAATATTTTTATAATAAATACAAATTTTTTAGAAAAAATATTTAGATGTGAAATTATATTAACATAGATAAATATTTTTAAAATTAAATAATAGTTTTGTTAAAAATACTGAAAATTATTCATGATTATAAAACTTTAAAACCAAAAATTTTTTTTTTTTTTGGTAGTTTGTTTAGGTTAACTTCTTTTTCTTCCTCTAAAAAATGATAATTTATTTTTCTTTTAATTTGAGTTAAATTTAACATGAAAATAATTCTAAAATTTTATATCTTTTTTTTATAAATATCAGTAGCTATACCTATATTCTTATTTTTTTATAATTTTTTATTTATTAATTAAATTATTTATGACGTCACCGGTTTGACCACCGGTCGAACCCCGGTCCGACCATAAAACCGATAATCAGTCTCTTTTTTGGTTCTTTCACCGTACTAGTTTTTAAAACCATGAACTACCATCACAAGCGCAGAAACAAAAATTCATCTTCGAAGGGCCTGGGAAATGATGCTATGAGTAGAGCACTCAAACAAATTTCCAGATCACATTTCACGCGCAAGATTGAGGGAGGAAGACTTCCTCGACGGTTCACTCAGCCCACGTTCACCATGTACAATGGTCGAACGAACCTCATGGAGCATGTTAGCTATTTCAATCAAAGAATGGCTGTGCACTCCAAGAATGAAGCCTTGATGTGCAAGGTATTCCCGTCCAGCTTGGAGTTTGTAGCGATGAGGTGGTTCAATAGTCTAGATGCAAGTTCCATTGATTCCTTTAAGGAACTCACTCAGGCGTTTGGATCCCACTTTATCACGTGTAGCAGGGTTCTTCGGCCTTTAGATTCCTTGTTGGCCATGTCCATGAGAGAGGGGGAGACCTTGAAAACATACTCAGAAAGATACTGGGAGATGTTCAATAGGATAGACGGTGACTTCGACGACGTGACCATTAGGACTTTCAAGGTCAGCCTACCTACCGAGCATGGCTTAAGGAAGTCTTTGATTGAGAAGCCCGTTACCAATGTACGCTAGCTCATGGATCGGATTGATAAGTATAAGAGGGTTGAAAAGGACCAACAACAAGGCAAGGGAAAGAGTAAGGTTATCCCTCAAGAGATGAGGGATTTCAGGTCGGACCGCTACAATAATAGTAGACCCTGAAGGGATTTTGCCGAGCAACCTGGGCCTACAGCTCCTTAAGTGGTGAACACTGTGTTCCGAGAACCTGTGCATCGAGTTTTGGAGAAGATCAAGAACGAGCCATACTTCAAATGGCCGAACAAAATGAGTGGAGACCCCTTGAGACGCAATCAGAGCATTCATTGCCAATACCACCAGGAGCGGAGGCATACCATTGAGGACTGTAGGACACTGTGGAACCATCTGGAGCAACTGGTTAGGGAAGGGAGATTACAGCAGTTTTTGTATCGTCCCAACGGCTAAGGAGACCAATCAAAGTCAGGGGCTTAGGGGAATGCTTCTTCAAGGCCCCCGATAGGCACAATCAATGTCATATTTGTTGCACCTGGGAGGACTGGTTCTCAGCCTTCCAGGGTAATGTCTGTAGCTCGACTTCCAGCCGAGAATTCTAATTCTGAGCCGAAGAGGGCTAGAGTGGAGATCCGACCGACACTAAGTTTTTCAGATGCAGAAAAGATCGGAACCATCTAGCCACATGATGATGCTTTGATCATAACCCTCAGAATATAAGGGTATGATGTGAAAAGGGTAATGGTAGACCAGGGTAGTGGTGCAGAAATTATGTACCATGACTTGTACAGAGGGCTGAACTTGAAGCCTGAAGATCTGACAGCCTATGATTCACCTTTGGTGAGTTTTGATGGGAAAGTTGTCATCCCAAAGGGCTAGATTAAGTTGCCTATGCAGGCAGGCTCGGAGGTGGTTGAAGTGGATTTCATTGTGGTAGACGCATACTCTCCCTACACGGCCATAGTGGCCCAACCCTAGCTTCATGCCCTAGGGGATGTTTTTTCAACTCTGCATTAGAAAGTGAAGTATCCGTTAGGGGACCAGATTAAGGAGTTGGTAGGAAGCCAGTCCATAGCTAGGCAATGTCTCGTATATGCAATTTTGCATCAGCTTGCAGCTGAGTCCTCGGCCTCTGCTGAGGGAGGTTTATAGTAGTCAAAGTCTCCATTGATACCTGTAGATGGGCAAGCAAAGGATGTGAAATGTGAGGATTTGAAAAAATTTGCTGTGGGTGATGACCCTGAGAAGTTTTTTCAAGTTGGGGCTCAGCTACCACCTTAGGAGAAGGAAAAGCTGGTGGAGTTTCTCAAGAGGCACGTTGATATGTTCGCTTGGAATGCCTACGAAGCTCCGGGGGTGGATTAAAACTTCATCTTCCATCATTTAAACGTCAATCCATCTGTCATCCCCAAGAAATAACCACCTCAGTGCTCATCTACGGATCATTATGACGCTGTCAAAGACAAAGTGATGAAGCTTAAGCAAGCTAGGGCTATTAAAGAAGTGTTCTACCATGAATGGTTGGCTAATACTGTAATTATGAAGAAGAAAAATGGAAAGTGGCAGGTATGTGTAAATTTCACATATTTAAACAAAGCCTGCCTAAAGGACCCTTTCCCTATGCCTCGGATTGATCAGTGAGTAGACGCAACTGTAGGCCATCCTCGGATGAGATTTTTGGATGCTTTTCAAGGCTATCACCAGATACCTTTGGCTTTGGAAGATCAGGAGAGGACAACCTTTGTTGCTCCTATTGGGAATTACCATTACAAGGTGATGCCCTTTGGTTTAAAGAATGCAGAGGCTACTTACCAGAGGATGATGACTAGGATATTTAAGCCACAATTAGGGAAAAACATCGAGGTCTATATAGATGACATGGTGGTCAAGAGCAAGTTGGAATCTAAGCATGTTAATGACCTCGAGAATATCATTGCAATCTTGAGGAGACACAAGCTGTGACTTAATGCTTCCAAGTGTTCTTTTGGTGTCGAATTAGGGAAGTTCTTGAACTACGTGGTCACACACCGCGAAATTGAAGTCAACCCTAACCAGATTAAGGTAATTAACAATCTATGGCCACCTCAGAATCCGAAAGAGGTCCAAAAGCTAACAGGGATGACCGTTGCTCTAAACCGATTCATCTCTCGGTCTACAGACAGGTGTAGACCTTTCTTTTAGTTGTTAAACAAGTGGAAGGGATTTGAATGGACCGAGGAATGTATCCTGGCTTTCCAGCAGTTGAAAGAGTATCTTTTTCGGCCACCCATTATGTCCAGGCCCGAGGTGGATGAAGTTTTGTTTGCGTATATTGCAGTAGCCTCCCATGCGGTGAGCTTGGTGCTGATATGGGTTGATAGTGGTGTGCAGAGGTTAGTTTATTATGTGAGCAAGTCACTATATGAAGCCGAAGTCCGTTATTTACTACTAGAGAATGCCATTCTAGCAGTGGTGGATGCTACACGTAAGCTCCCCCACTATTTCCAATCACACACAGTTGTTGTCCTTACCCAGCTCCCACTCAGATCTCTACTTCGAAGTGTTGACTATACAGGGAGAATTGCAAAGTGGGGTTCGATTCTAAGGGATTTTGATATCAAATACATGCCTCACACCTCTGTCAAAGGTCAGGTCCTCACCAACTTGGTAGCTAAGTTTGCTAAAACCCCATTAGAAGAGAAAATTGAGGAACAAAACATGGATGAAAAATTGGTTAGTGCAATATCCTTACAAGAACCTCTATCTTGGAAGGTCTACGTTGATAGTGCAGCGAATCATAGAGGATCTGAAGTGAGGCTAGTGATGGTATCCCTAGAAAGGATCACAATTAAGAAGTCCTTGAGATTGGGCTTCTCGACCACAAACAATGAAGCTGCGTATAAAGCTCTGCCGATAGGATGACCATGGTCCAGAAAATGGGTGGAAAAGCAGTGAAGGTATTCTCTGATTAGAGGCTGGTTATGGGCCAAGTTCAAGGAGAATTGAAAGCTAGAAATCCTAGAATGTAGGAATACTTGAGCCAGGTTAGACATTTACAATTTGGATTTGAGTCTTTCAATTTATCACAAGTCCCTAGAAATAGAAAAACACATACGGACTTTCTTGCCACACTGGCAACCTCCTCGGCACAAAGTTTACCTCGGGTGATCATTGTGGAGGACTTATGTAAACCTATTAAGGTAAGAGGAAATGTGGTTCATGTTCATCAAATAAGGGTGGGTCCTAGCTGGATGGATTCTATTGTATTATTCCTTAAAGAAGATGTCTTGCCCGAGAATAAGTCCAAGGCTAACAAGGTACAGAAGAAGGCTCCTCGGTTTTAGCTGTCCGAGGACCAAAAGTTGTATAAGAGATCATTTTCTGGCCCATATTTGCTATGCATACACCCTGAAGCAGTTGAGCTACTCCTGGAAGAATTATATTAAGGAATTTATGGAAGCCACACGGGGGCAAATCTTTGTCTCACAAGGCCCTCACACAAGGCTATTGGTAGCCAAATATGCAAAAAAAAGCACAAGACTATGTAAAGAAGTGTGGCAAATGTCAAAGATTTGCACCAAACATTCATCAACCCGAAAGAGTCCTTAATTCACTGTCCAGCCCTTGGCATTTTTCTCAATGGGGATTGGACATTGTAGGTCATTTCCCTAAAGCAGCAGGGAACAAAAGATATCTGTTGGTCGATACGGATTACTTCACTTAGTGGGTTGAAGCTGAACCATTGGCCAATATTAGGGATATGGATGCCAAGAAATTTGTTTGGAAGAATATTGTTACTCGGTTTGGGATCCCTTATACACTTATCTCGGACAACGGACTGCAGTTTGATAGCAAGGCCTTCAGGAAGTATTGCTGTGACCTGGGCATAACGAATAGATATTCCACCCCGGCATATCCATAGGTGAACGGACAGATCGAGGCTGTCAATAAGGTCATAATGAATGGATTCAAGAAGAGACTAGATGATGCGAAGGGAAAATGGGTGGAAGAGCTGTCACACGTCCTTTGGACTTACTGGACTACACCTCATAGGTCCACTAGGGAAACGCCATTTTCAATGACTTATGGGGCCGAGGCTGTTATTCCTCTGGAAACTGAATTCCCCACCCTGAGAACAAGTTCTTTCACTCCAAGCAGCAACAATGGTCTATTGAAGAAGAGCTTAGACTTAATTGAAGAACGTAGAGAAAATGTCATGCTCCAATTAGCTTATTACCAATATAAGCAAACAAGGGTATGATGCCAACGTGAAGCTGAGACCACTGGCACCTAGTGACTCGGTGTTAAGAAATGTTTTAGGTACTGCAAAGAACCCAGCACGGGAAAATTAGGACTCAACTGGAAAGGGCCATATCGTATCACGTCAGTGGCTAGAATAGACGCATATTATCTTGAAGATCTAGAGGAAAAGGCTGTACCACGTCCCTAGAATGTAAATAACCTGAGAATGTATTATTATTAATAAAGGCTTTCTTCACTCTATTTGGGTTTGCTATATTGTGTGTCATGCATTTTACTATCTATCTAAGAATCAAATAGAATCTTAGTCATGTCTGGCTCCTCGGACCACATACCTTGGGTAAATTGATATCTTTTAATAATTGTTCTAAGTATTAAACAAAACTTTAGTCATGCCTGGCTCCTCGAACCACATGCTTTGGGGAAATTAATACTCCTTGACATCTATCTAAGTATCAAATAGAACTTTGGTAATGTCTGGCTCTTTGGATCACATACCTTGGGTAAATTGATATCTTTTAATAATTGTTTTAAGTATCAAACAGAACTTTGGTCATGCCTGGATCCTCGGACCATATACCTTGGGTAAATTGATATCTTTTAATAATTGTTCTAATTATTAAATAGAACCTTAGCCATGCCTACCTTCTCAGGCCACATGCTTTGAGGAAATTAATACTCCTTAACATCTATCTAAGTATCAAACGGAACCTTGGTCATGCCTGATTCCTCGGACCACATACATTAGGTAAATTGATATCTTTTAATAATTGTTCTAAATATCAAACAGAACATTGGTCATGTTTGGATCCTCGTACCACATACGTTGGGTAAATTGATATCTTTTAATAATTATTCTAAGTATTAAACTAAACTTTAGCCATGCCTAGCTCCTTGGACCACATGTTTTGGGGAAATTAATACTCTTTGACATCTATCTAAGTAACAAATAAAACCTTGGTCATGCATGGCTCCTCGGACCACATACCTTGGGTAAATTGATATCTTTTAACCATTGTTTTAAGTATTAAACAGAATCTTAGCCATGCCTAGCTCCTCAGACCACATGTTTTGGGGAAATTAATACTCACTGACATCTATCTAAGTATCAAATAGAACCTTAGTCATGCCTAGCTCTTCGGACCACATACCTTGGGTAAATTAATATCTTTTAATAATTGTTCTAAGTATTAAACAGAACATTAGCCATGTCTGGCTCCTCAGACCACATGCTTTGGGAAAATTAATACTCATTGACATCTATCTAAGTATCAAAAAGAATCTTGGTCATGCCTGACTCCTCCGACCACATACCTTGGGTAAATTAATATCTTTTAATAATTGTTCTAAGTATTAAACAGAACATTAGCCATGTCTGGCTCCTCAGACCACATGCTTTGGGAAAATTAATACTCCTTGACATCTATCTAAGTATAAAAAAGAACCTTGGTCATATCTGGCTCCTCGGACCACATACTTTGGATAAATTGATATCTTTTAATAATTGTTTTAAGTATCAAATAAAACCTTGGTCATGCCTGACTCCTTGAACCATATGCTTTAGGGAAATTAATACTCTTTGACATCTATCTAAGTATCAAACAAAGTATTGGTCATGTCTGGCTCCTCGGACCACATACATTAGGGGTGGCAATTCGTGTTCGCGTGTCAGGTTCGTGTCGTGTCAAGTCATGAGTATTCGACTACATAGGTCAACACTAACCCAACCTGTTTATTAAACGGGTCAAGATTCCTCAACCCTAACACGACCCATTTATTAAACGGGTTAATCGTGTCGACCTGTTTATCAGATTTTATCAAAATGAAAAAAAAAATTATGAAAAAACAAAAAAATATATATATTTTTAATATAAAATTCAGAACTGACGAGTAATTGCATCACAAATAATCATTCAAAACTAAAGCATATACAAATATCACAAATAATCAATCATAATATGTCAAAGAAAATAAATCACAATAACTAATATGTTTATATACCTAGAGTTTGAAGGGTATATTGGTAAAATATCAATTAATTAAACGAGTCAGACGGGTCAAACAGGTTCTATGTGTTCAACACTAACCCAACCCGTTTATTAAACGGGTCAGCCGTGTCAACCCAAATATGACACGAACCTGTTAAACCTCAACCCATAACCTGCTAATTTCGTGTCGTGTCGTATCGGGTTCGCAAGTTGTGTCAAATTTTGCTACCCCTAACATACATTGAGTAAATTGATATCTTTTAATAATTTTTCTAAGTATCAAACAGCACATTGGTCATACCTGGATCCTCGGACCATATACCTTAAGTAAATTGATATCTTTTAATAATTGTTCTAATTATTAAATAGAACCTTAGCCATGTCTAGCTCCTCAAACCACATGCTTTGGAAAAATTAACACTCCTTAACATCTATCTAAGTATCAAACAGAACCTTGGTCATGCCTGGATCCTCAAACCACATACCTTGGGTAAATTGATATCTTTTAATAATTGTTCTAAGTATTAAATAGAACTTTAGCGATGCCTGGCTCCTCGGACCATATGCTTTGGGGAAATTAATACTCCTTGGCATTTATTTAAGTATCAAACAAAACTTTGGTCATGCCTAGCTCCTTGGACCACATACCTTAGGTAAATTAATATCTTTTAATAATTGTTCTAAGTATCAAACAGAATCTTGGTCATGTCTGGATTCTCGGACCACATACCTTGGGTAAACTGATATCTTTTAACCAATGTTCTAAGTATTAAACAGAACCTTAACCATGCCTAGCTCCTCAGACCACATGCTTTGGGGAAATTAATACTCCTTGACATCTATCTAAGTATCAAACAGAACATTGGTCATGTCTGGCTCCTCGGACCACATACCTTGGGTAAATTGATATCTTTTAATAATTGTTATAAGTATTAAACAGAACCTTAGCCATGTTTGGCTCCTCAGACCACATGCTTTGGGAAAATTAATACTCATTGACATCTATCTAAATATCAAACAAAACATTGGTCATGTCTGACTCCTCGGACCACATACCTTGGGTATTTTGATATCTTTTAATAATTGTTCTAAGTATTAAACAGAACCTTAGCCATGCCTGGCTCCTTAGACCATATATTTTGGGGAAATTAATACTCCTTGACATTTATCTAAATGTCAAACAGAACCTTAGCTATGCCTAGATTCTCGGACCACATGCTTTGGGTAAATTAATATTTTCTATCAAATTGCTAAGTGTCAGGGCAAAACCTTAGTTATTGCAGACTTTGTGGACTACACATTTAAGGTAAATTAATATTCCTTATTGATTACTTTAATGTTAGGTATAATCACTCCAAACAGCAATGATTTACACTATAAGAGTCTCAACTAGATGCTCATAAGCATCACTTAAAGCATTTACAAGCATACCTGTGTCTGTTTAAAAATTGATTATCCCTTAGATCCTATAAACTTATTAATGAGAAAGGCAAAGAGTAATTTTAAACCTATATGTATGCTGCATTACTATGTACGTTCTTAAAATTAGAATTATGCTTTGCCGAGATGGTGAACTTAGTAGGTTTCACTTGTTTTACTGCTGATCATGTAAGATGGGATAACTTTTTTGTTGCTTATGCAGAGTGATGAGAAAGGGTTTCACCCCATTATTACGTTTATTAAGTGTTAAACAAGATAGAAATTATATCAGCACTTGTGTAAGAATCACAGAAATAAGGAAAATATTCATATCTTGAAGCAAGGCAAATTGAATACAAAGGGGCAACTTGGTTACAAATTATGAAAACCAAAACATAAGTTGCCAGACTAAAAAAAATAAAATAAAAATAAAAGAAAGAGAACTATTTTAAATCTACTTCTTTTTTATTACAATTTTTCCATGAGGTGGGGCCTTTGATTGCTGGGCTGCAGCCTCCGAGGATCCTTGGTCAGTACTTTTGGGGTCACCCTTGGCAGGAATTGGAAGAGTTACAAGGACAATCTCCATCCTGGGTGCTTCATTGTCTTTAGTGGGATCTTGGGGAACAGTCGGGGGTTTGGTGGCATCAGGAGCAACTTCCTTGGTTACCTCAACCTCTTTTTCATTTACCCCCGGCTGCTCAGCCACCTTCGAAGGGCTGTCAGAGGAGGGAAGGGCCTTCTTGGAGTTTCTCTTCTTTGGATCGGCCACCTCTGGAGGAGTGTCTGCCTTAGAACTGCTGGAGGGATAGGGGCGGATGTTTGGGGGATAATAGACACTTTCTGCCTTCCTGAGTACAGAAGGAGCCTCAACCCCAACTTGCTTGAGAGTCTCATTCCATACCTGGATGCAATAAGTCCTACATACCCCTAGAACTTCGGTCCTAAGGGCATCCTCGGTCTCAGCTACCCCAACATCATACCCATGTTGCTCTGCCTCCTCCCGGGCTTTTTCTGCCTCCTCATTGGCTTTCACTGCCTAGTCCTTGGCCTTTTGGACCTCCTCCAATTTTTTCTTCAGAGCATGGATCTGCTCCTTAGAGGCGGCCAACTAGTCCTCGGCATTGCGTAGTAGTATCCTTTGGCCTTCTGCCTGTTTTTCAGCACTGTCCAAGGTAGCTGCAGTGCTTTTTCTTTCTCTTTCCTCCTCTGTCAGCTTGGCCTTAAGCTCTTGAACGCTCTTTTTAGCCACGTGGAAGGCATCCATGGCTGCTATTCTCCTTCCCTCTTCCTCCTTCATTTTCCGATAGGAATAGTTCACCGTCTCCTCGGCCCTAAAGGTGGCTTGGATAGCCTGGAAAGGAAGAGAAGTACAGTTTAAAAAAAAAAAAAAAAAAAAAACTTACTCACTATGGCCAAGTCCCTCTTCAGTTCGAGGAAGACTTCGTGCTGCCTCATAGACTTGAGGTCAGCTATATCCTTGGGCAGTAGCAAGGATTATTCCACCGCATCTACCACATGGCTGTGCCCCACTAGAAGTCTCGAATGGAGGCATCATTAAGAAGAGGAGCTTCATCCAGCTCCATACGTGGGGCCTAGATGGGGGCTGCAGCTCGGTGATTAGCCATTTTTTCTCCCTCAATGGCTGACCTCGTCTGCGTCACCCTGGGCTGCTTAGCCCCACTTTGGGGCTTGATCTCTTGGGGAGGTTGGTTCTTCCCAACCCCCACCACTCCCTTCCCCTTCTCCTCCCTCTTCCTTTTATGGTCAACTGGATCAGCTCGGAGGGGTTAGGTGGGTGAAAGAGTAGGGAGCCTGGTCTAAGGAGCTTTCCTAGGAGCATTTCTCCCCGGTTAAGACTCCAACAACTCTTGAAAAGTTGACCTCTGTCTGCGTTAGATGCCTATATCACTGGAGGTATCAGCAGTTTCTTGGTAAGGGCTAGTAGGGCTAAGGAAGGAGAGCCGAGGACACCAGGAGAGGCTTCTGGAGATAAGATTTGGTTGAAGATGTCGAATTCATCTTTGGAATCGGACACTTCTACTACTTTTTCTTTTTCTTCTTCCTCCTCTATCAAAGTAGGATAAGAAGAAGTTCCCTCCTTGGCTTTATGTTGTGATGGCTGGGTGACCTTAGGGATGCCCTCTAGTATTGGACCGGTGGCAAGCATACCTTCTGGGATTGAACCGGTAATGAGGAACCCTAGAACGACTACACTGATCCTTTGTAGACGCGGGTCATTTGCCTTGATTACGCACTTCGGCGCTTGGAAGTTATTGGAGATAGGAGTGTAATCCAAGATCAGGTGAGCAGTCCTTAATTGTCTGCCTGTGTGGACGAACACTTCAACCTTCAGGATCTTATCCAAGCTTGCCTAATTCACGAGGCTGAAGTTGGGGACGGCAACGTTTTTATTTGCAAAACCATTGGGAAAGACAAAAAATGTCATCAGTAAAGAACAATGCAAATTACAGAAAATCTTAGGTACAAGTAAAAAAAAAAAAAAAAAGGAGCACAAAAGGTGTAGCTTTAAAATAATCGTCCTAAGTCTAAAACCCCACCTGCCCCTCTCTCATCGGGCAGGGGAGGCCATCATGCCATTCCCCTGACATGATTAGTAAGTCTTTTTTCAGGCCTTTGTTGGATTCAGGCAATCACTGAATAAGCCTGACTTTGGGGTATCTAGATTTCAAGTAATGCCCCTGCCCCTTTAAGTGATGGAGGTTGTAGACCCAATTAATATTGTGGTGGGTAAGCCCTAACCTCATCCTCTCATTAAGGGCATTTACAGAACCTAAGATCCTAAACATATTTTGAGCACACTAGGTAAGAGCTAACCTATGGACCCTAAGATAATCCTTGGTTACGGTGCCCATGGGGATTTTCATCCCACCCTCTTGCCTATCTTCGTAACATTGTCCCTCTTTACAATATTTAATGTCTACTCTTGGAGTGATCCTATACTGATCCCAAAATTTCTCTATCCCCTCCTCGGAGTCTACCAAACTCTTAAATCTACCTATTTTTAGAAAGGTTTGGAGAAAACTAAAAAGATCAAGTGGAGAAAATAAAGCCGAGGAGAGGAAATGTACGAAGAATAGAAAAATATGTGGAAATATAGAGTAAAGATTCGTGAAGACTTACAGAAATAAGGAGGGTGTCCTCGAACAGACTTTTAGTATTTGTAAAGGCACGAGTAAGTTAAGAAAGTTGGTAGGTTCAGTGTATGTGTGCTAGAGCTAAGTGAATGTTAAAATGAGATGGGAGATTGATTTGAACGGTATTTATATCGAAGAGAAAGCTACAGAGCGGGAAAGTTCCCGCCCAAGTCCCAGCACAATCCTTAGCCGTTAGATCTGCATCACGCCATAAAATGTGAGGGACAAGGAGCCGTAAAAATTTAATGAAGAGCGCGTCTTGAATGCCGAAGTGTCCGGAGCATGTCTTGGGTAGTTAAAAAGGCGCCTACACAAGCAGAGGTGATGTGTGATGAGCACGGACTGGTTAGGGTGACATCAAAATCCTCCTTTCTTGCCGAGGAGTCAGAAAGAAGAATCTTGAGAGGCTATTGTAAGGGTATTGGGCCAGGAGCTCGTTATTTATGTGGATATTGGGCCTGAGGCCCAGTCCAAGGTCGAGAGGTCGTCCGAAGAGGAGTAGACGTTGTCGAGGGAGTCCGTGTTAGTAAATGAAGAAGTTAGTTTTGGTCATAATTGCCTAGGAGGGTGGGTCGAGGATGAATGTCTCCTCGTATAATAAAGGCCGAGATCAAGAGAAGTGATCTCCTGTTCAGGGGAACGTTCCAGGAAGTTTTATTGGTATGGATAGGCATGGCAAAGACATAGGATAGGGGGAAGTCCTAAAATATCTAAGGAGAAAGCTGCTACCACCGCATTAAATGCACCGCAGCTAACTCTCTGGCCACATTAATGTGGAGGTGATACCTAAACAGTGGTTATCAGCCTTACAGCTACTATATGAAGACTTATGGAAGGTGCTAATGGGACAAATATCAACACCAGCCATCTAGCATGCATATGGAGGACAAAGACGAAAGAAGAAGAGAGTATAAAAGAAAGAAGAGGCAATGGGAGAAGGGGATCGAGAAATCAATAGAGAAACATTGTAGCAATTAGGAACCAAACTTGTAATTAGACTTAAAACCATATATAAGAATCAGTCTCCTCAGACTTTGCCAAAGATAATTTTTTTTCAGTTTAAACTTGTTTATTTTCATCCTTTTGTGATATGAATCCATTTTAGTGCTTGTTAGATTTATTAAAGCCCAGTCTTTCCAACTCACTCTCTACAAATTCATTGTTTTAGATTTTTTGAGCCTTAATCTATCTACCTTTTGGGCTAGGGACTCAAATCCAGTCTTTACACTACTCTAATCAAAAGAGCTATCATATTGTTTTTGTTAGTAACTATCCATTAATAAAACGCATCAAAAATTCCACCATAAGAGCTACATGCTCCTTTTACTTTGTTCCAGCAAAAAAATTACTCCTTTATTTTTCAACAGGAAAAAAAATTCCTATTATGCATTTATTTAGGCTATTAGCTCCTTTTATTTATTTATTTATTTATTTATTTTTGGGTTCTGAATAACCTCAATTGATGGAGAACAACACCTTTTGAGTAATCAATTAGGAAGTCTCTCTGTGGGCCAATGTCTCAAATTTTTTGTGCTACATGCATGTACCGATGTACGTACTTTTTTTTTTTTTGTGAGTGCATGTATGCACTTAGAATATGGACCAAAACTTCCATCAATAATCTCATCATTTTTTTTTTGGAGTGTTGTTTGATTTCACTTGTTATTGTTATTTTTTTATAAGCTCATGAATAAGCATTTTTGGTCAACTACGCCACAGATTACACTTTGTATCATAAACTATTTGAATGCACAGTTTACACCCTAAACTATGACCATTGTTACACTTTGCACCCCAACATTAGTTTTACTATTAAGTTTGACAGAAATATAAAACATGTGACTTGTAAATGTGTATTACTTAAGTTACAAAATCTTAACCCCCCATCTTCTCAATCAATTAAATTTTTTTCCCAGCTCTCTCATGCGTACCAGCCCCTCTCCCCAAATCAAAAATCCCTGCAGTCATAAATCCCCAAATCAAAATCATCTTCGGCACTACCCCATTGCTCCACCACCGTGACACCACTCTTAATTGTGGAGAAACACATTTTATTTATCAACTTTCTGATAAGCCGATGGTTTTGCAACATAGCAAGTGAAAATTCCTGAATAGTTTTGAAGGAAAAGCTGTTACGGTGGAGTAATGAGTAATGGTTTTCAGAATAACCCTCCATGCTAGTTTCCTAGATTGCTCTGTAAAAAACTAAATATGTGTACAAGCGACAAAGAACAGCAAATGATGACAGAAAAATTCAGTTGAAAGCTTTGTACATAATCCAATTATTAATACCGCGGAATAGTATCTTCTTGTCCTTCCCTAGGCATCAGGATCAAAGAATGTCAAATGTCATCCATATCTACACACTTCCCATCCTTGAAGCACACTGCCAACTATATAAATATGAATAGCAAAAAAATACTAAGCTGCAACGAGCATGGAAATCTAGATCATTTTTTTTTTCCAGAAGGTTATCTAAAACCAGAGACTGATGCTTCTAGGAAAGGTAGTGGAGTGGTAGTGGTGTCAAAGATGATTTTGATTTGGGGATTTAGGGTTGCAAGGATTTTGATTTGGGGGAGGGGCTAATACGCACACGCACATGAGAAACCTGAAAAAAAAATGTTTTGTTTTTAATTGATTAGGAAGAAGGGGTTTTTGGTCTTTTAAATTTGTGCCACTTAAGCAATGCACATGTGAAAGTCACATGATTCATATTTCTATCAAACTTAACTGTAAAACTAACATCGGGGTGCAAAGTGTAACAAGAATCATAATTTATGGTGCAAATTATGCATTTGAATAATTTATGGTGTTAGGAACCTCACACTTATACTTGTGTTGTATTGAATTGTAGAGCTGTAGTATATTGTAATGGCATAGCAGTAGTGTACACGTGTATGCAGTGGATATATTGAAGTCATTAATTGGTTGGTATTGATTAGGAGCTAGTTAAAGGAATAGTAAGGAGTTAGTTAGTGATTCTGTTAGCACATTCTGTTAGTATTGGATATAAAGAGGGTGGACTGTATCAGAAGGGAATAAGAACACTCTTAAGCATTTTTCTCTAATCTTCTCTCTCTCTCTCTCTCTCTCTCTCTCTCTCTCTCTCTCTCTCTCTCTCTCTCTCTCTCTCTCTCTCTCTCTCTCTCTATGGAGGCCCGGTCCCCTTGAAGTGACCTAATCTTTTCTTCTCTTCTCACATTCTTACAAAAAAACCTTAACATTTGGTATCAGAGCAGTGATCCAGAATTGGGCATTATGACTGAGACAAGATCAAATTCTCAGAATTCTAAAAAAATTGTTGCTTTGTCCAAGATTACCGACAACCATGAACAAACCTTACAAGAAGTCAAGAAGCAATTACAAATCCTCATCGCATTTATGCAGGAGTGGGCAGATTCTGAGGAGCAACGTCAAAAATCATCACCATCCAGAGGGTATTTGGTTAATGCTACGGTTAACAATGAAGGTCACGAACAATTACCACTCGGACCCATCAAGAATTTGAGGCTTGAGTTTCCACGGTTTCAAGGAGAGGATCCTACTTGCTGGGTATACAAAGCCAATCAATTTTTTTTATACCACAACACTCCTGAGCATCACAAGGTGTTAATGGCTTCATATCATCTTGATGGTGAAGCTTTAATTTGGTTTCAAGAGGCTAAACAAGTAAGGGGGTTTGCAAGCTGGGAAGTGTTTGTCCAAGCTTTGCAGACTCGATTTGGGACTACTGCCTATGATGATCCTATGGAAGCATTGACAAGGCTCAAGCAGGTGACTTCTGTGGTGGCTTACAAAGATAATTTCGAAATTTTGTCTAATAGAATCTTGGGGTTATCTGAGTCTCACAAACTAAGTTGCTTCTTAAGTGGGTTAAAGGATGAGATAAGATTGCCAGTTAGAATGTTAGTCCCTAAAACCCTTAATGAAGCCTTTGGGTTAGCAAAGATTCAAGAAGAATATGTAAACAGTAATAGGAAAGGATTTAGGGGTGTAGCTGATAATGGGAAGGCTTCAATTTTGGGTACTCCTAAATTGGAAGCTAGGGTAGAGCCAAGAACTAAGGTTCCATTGCAAAGATTGTCTGGTGCACAAATGGAGGAAAGGAGGAAACAAGGGCTGTGTTACAATTGTGATGAGAAGTGGCAGATGGGCCACAAGTGTAAGGGAGCTAAACTGTTTTTGCTGGAGAAAATATCCGTGGAAGTGGAACCTAGAGCTTCAGGTGTGCAGTTGGTTAAGATTTCTGATGATGAGGTGTTGTTAGAGCCCCAAGGTGCAGTTCAAAGGAGTGGGGTTGACAAGTGTGGATTGGATCCTGCTGAAATTACTTTATATGCATTAGTAGGGTGCCCTACTTCTAATACCATGAGGGTGAGGGGAAGAATCAAGAAGCAAGAAGTGGTGTCTCATATTGATTATGGGAGCACCCACAATTTCTTAGATGCTTCTGTGATACCAAGATTGCAGCTGCAACTTGATACCTCTAGGATATTAGAGGTTAAAGTAGCTGATGGCACAATCATCAAGACTTTAGGTAGCTGTCAAGGAGTCAGTATCATTATCCAAGGGTATCAGTTTGTCATAGACTTTAATGTCTTACATTTAGGAGGTTGTGAGGTGGTTCTTGGTACTCAATGGTTGAGTACTTTGGGGGAGATTAGCTGGGACTTTCAGCTATTGACCATGAAGTTTATACATTTGGGTAAAGGGGTATTTTTACAAGGATTACAGCCTGCTCCTTTAACTATTTCAGAAGCTGCAGACGCTGAGAGGTTTATTAGTGGTTCAGAAAGGAAAGGCCTAGTACTGCATATCTCAGCATCTCCTATAGCTGCTGCCACTCCTGCTCAACCTCAGTTGCCTAATGTGCTTGCTGATTTGTTGGTGGAATTTTCAAAGGTTTTTGCTGTACCCACTGGGTTACCACCTATCAAGGGTCAAAAGCATGGCATTACCCTCAAGGAAGGTTCCCAACCTATCTGTGAAAGACCTTACAGGTATCCTTATTTTCAAAAATCAGAAATTGAGAAAATTGTGAATGAGTTGCTAGAAGTGGGTTATATTCAGCCTAGTCAAAGTTCATTTTCTTCACCTGTTTTGCTTGTAAGGAAGGCTGATGATAGTTGGAGGATGTGCATTGACTATAGAGCTTTGAATAAAGCAACCATTAAGGACAAGTTTCCAATTCCAGTAGTAGATGAATTGCTGGATGAACTAGCAGGTGCCTCCATTTTCTCTAAACTTGATTTGAGGTCAGGTTATCATCAAATTAGAATGAAGAGTGAGGATGTGCCCAAGACTGCCTTTAGAACTCATGAAGGACATTATGAGTTCCTAATCATGCCCTTTGGGCTGACTAATGCTCCATCTACCTTTTAAGTTTTAATGAATTCTATTTTCAGACCTTACTTGAGAAAATTTGTTCTAGTATTCTTTGATGACATCCTTGTTTTTAGTCATTGTTTGGATGATCATGTTTCTCATTTAAGGACTATTTTGAGGGTCTTACTGTCTCATCAGCTTTATGCTAAGCAATCTAAATGTGTTTTTGGGTGTTCTGAAGTGGAATATTTGGGCTATATAATCTCGGGAGAGGGTGTCAAGGCTGATCCTAAGAAAATTTCTGCAATGCTTCAATGGCCAATACCAGAAAATGTGAAAGCCTCAAGGGGTTTTCTAGGTTTGACAGGGTACTATAGAAAGTTCATTAAGGGTTGTGGCTCAATTGCCCAACCTTTAACTGATCTTCTTCGAAAAGATGCATTTCAATGGACTGACAAGGTTTTGAAGGTATTTCTCACATTGAAAAAGACTGTGACTAAACCTCCTGTGCTAGCTCTTCCAGATTTTTCTAAGTCATTTATTATAGAATGTGATGCATCAGGTGGTGGTTTAGGGGCTGTACTAATGCAAGATCACAGACCAATTGCATTTCACAGTCAAGCTTTGAAAGGGAAGAACCTTCATTCGTCTACCTATGAGACTGAGTTACTAGCTTTGGCTACTGCAGTCAAGAAGTGGAGATCCTATTTGCTTGGTAGACCCTTTGTGGTTAGGACTGATCACCAGAGTTTAAAATTTTTGTTAGAGCAAAGAATCGCCACTCCATCTCAGCAAAAGTGGCTAGCTAAACTTTTGGGTTATGCTTTTGTTGTGGAATACAAAAAAGGCAGTGACAACATGGTGGCTGATGCTCTTTCAAGGCACCCTGCCTTCAGTTCTGAGTTGTTACAGTCTAATTCTAATTCCAAGACTAGCTGCTTGTTTTTGCTCTTAATACCTGACCCAACTTGGCTATCCTTATTAAAGGATAGTTACTTACAAGATGACACTATTCAGCACATTATTGCTTCCGTGCAAGCTGGGAATCCACCTAAGGGTTTTACATTTCAGAATGGGTTGTTGTTTTACAAGGGCAGATTCTACATTAGTGCACATTCCCCACTCAAATCTCAGTTCTTACACCATGTCCACAGCAGTCCCTTGGCTGGTCACTCCGGGTTCTTGAAGTCTTATCATAGAAAGAGTTTTTTTTGGCCTGGAATGAAGTCTGATCTCAAGCAATTTGTAAGAAATTGTGATGTGCGTCAGAGGATTAAATCTGATACTACATCCCCAGCTGGCTTACTTCAGCCACTGCCCATTCCTACTACCCCTTAGACAGATGTGAGTTTGGACTTTGTGGAAGGCCTTCCTAAGTTTATGAGGTATGAGGTGATTTTGGTAGTTGTTGACAGATTAACCAAATATGCTCACTTTATTCCAGTTTCCCATCCTTACAATGCTGCCAAGATTGCCTCTCTGTATATGCAACATGTTTTCAAGCTCCATGGTATGCCCACATCCTTCGTTAGTGACAGGGATGCTACCTTTACTTCCCTCTTCTGGTCTGAATTGTTCAAACTCTAGGGAACTGATTTGGCTATGTCATCAGCATATCATCCTCAGTCAGATGGGCAGACAAAGATTGTCAACAAGAGCTTAGAACAGTATTTGAGAGCCTTCACTAGTGACAGACCTCACCAATGGGTAACCTGGCTTCCCTTGGCTGAATTTTGGTACAACACTTTCTTTTCACACTAGTTTGAAGTTGTCTCCTTTTGAGGCCTTATATGGTTACCCAGCTCCAAAGCTTCTCACTTATATTCCAAGTACTACCAGGGTGGATGCATTGGATTCATTGTTATGTCAGAGACAAGTTGTTTTGGACACTTTGAAGGTTCATTTGACTGCTGCCCAAGCTAGGATGAAATTTCAAGCAGATAAACATAGGCAGGACAAGTCTTTTGAAGTTAGGGATTGGGTTTTCCTGAGATTACAGCCCTACAGATAGCAAACCTTGGCTTATAAAAGGAGGTGGAAGCTTTCTCCAAGATATTTTGGTCCATTCCAAATTATACAGAAGATTGGTTCTGTCTCCTATAAATTGGATCTTCCTCCTGAGGCAAAAATTCATCCTGTGTTTCATGTGTCTTGCCTAAAGGTGAAGTTGGGTCAACATGTCACACCTATTCCTACTCTTCCACCTGTTGATGACTCAGGACAGGTACTTTCAAAACCAGTTGCAGTGTTACAGACTAGAACCAAGTCCTTGAGGTCTCGGGTCATCACTGAGGTTTTGGTTCAGTGGTTGGGGTCCCCACCTACAGATGC
The DNA here is from genome assembly GCA_023736055.1 of Quercus glauca. Classification (NCBI taxonomy): domain Eukaryota; kingdom Viridiplantae; phylum Streptophyta; class Magnoliopsida; order Fagales; family Fagaceae; genus Quercus; species Quercus glauca. The sequence continues at coordinate 9,107,536 of CM043326.1, forward strand.
TACCTGGGAATCCTTGCATCAGTTGCAGCTCACCTTTCCTTAACTTGTGGGCAAGGTGCTTTGAATGGAAGGGGTAATGTTAGGAACCTCACACTTATACTTGTGTTGTATTGAATTGTAGAGCTGTAGTATATTGTAATGGCATAGCAGTAGTGTACACGTGTATGCAGTGGATATATTGAAGTGATTAATTGGTTGGTATTGATTAGGAGCTAGTTAAAGGAATAGTAAGGAGTTAGTTACTGATTCTGTTAGCACATTCTGTTAGTATTGGATATTCTGTTAGTATTGGATATAAAGAGGGTGGACTGTATCAAAAGGGAATAAGAACACTCTTAAGCATTTTTCTCTAATCTTCTCTCTCTCTCTCTCTCTCTCTCTCTCTCCGGAGGCCCGGTCCCCTTGAAGTGACCAAATCTTTTCTTCTCTTCTCACATTCTTACAAACAAAACCTTAACATATGGTGCAAAGTGTAATCTGAAGCATAATTTAGGGTGGTAAAGTGTAATTTTCCCTAAAAACATTGACACCAATATATATATTCTAATAGTTTTCTTGAACTGTTGGATTCATGTTGTGTATTTTTCTTTCATGATTTTTTAAGTAAGCAAATATTATTAATAACTATATTAGAAAAACTTGATTATAAAATAAGAACTAAAAAAAAAATGAGTTAGATAGTGACTATGAGTTTTAAGTACATATAGAGCACTTATCACCCTTTTTTTTTTTATTAAAAAAAAAACAGTATAAATATTATTAAATAAGTTAATGAAATAAAAATCACATTCCGAAAATTCTTATTAACTAATTTTTAGTGGACCTAATGAACTAAACGGACCAGTGTGAACTGAACTAGACCAGTATGGACTAAACTATACCTAATGAGCAAAGTGGGCCGAATGGACATAAATGGACCGTATATACCAAAATGGACCGAATTGGGCCAAAGTGGACAGAAATGGATCTACTGAACCAAAATGGACTGAAATAGACCAAACTAAAATGAAATGAACCAAACTGGACCGAAAGTGGACCAAAATACCGCATATTGATATAAATGGTGGCCAGGCCAATTTTATATATACTAGTTTTCCCACATATCTCAATCCTATTAGAAATAAAATTTCTAAATGAGAAAAGATTGAATTGAAATAAATTTTAAAGTTTTTTTTGGAAAAGTGCCATCCATCCTCTTAGCCTATAAATAATGAGCATAATGAATAAGCTCGTAATTGGAAATAACGATATGTGCTCCTAATTGATAATAAAATTTAGATTATTCCTTGTAAAAAGTTTGTTCTTTTTCCTTGAGTTTAAGATTGACCAATGAACCTAGCCCAAATTGTAATACCTTGGATTATATATAGATTAGATTGGATAAGTGTATATTATGACTAGCGCTTTTTCAGGTCATGACAAATGGAATCTGAGCCAACCTAGTACCACCATCTGGTTTAGGAGCACTCCAGCACAATGTTGACTAGGGGTTTAGGGGTTTCAATAATTATGAATTTTGAGTTGCTTTCAGCTCCGGTGCCCTTACAGTTCTTTTTATTGGTCTGCATCATTTTCACAAGGGAAAGGGGATGGGGGGGAACTGTTCACAAGAGGATGAGTAACAATTAATGACTCATTTACAACAAATTCAAGGGATAAAATAAAGCTTTTTACTAGGAACTAGTGATGTAGGCCTTATGCAGTAGCTTGGTGGTCAGCAGCTGATGAGGAAGACTTGGCAGCAACAACTGGTTCAGGCTTATTTTTATTTCTACCAAGTTTGCTGGATTTTTCATTTTGTGTTTGTTCCTGATTCTTGTTTACCAGCACTGGTTGAAACTGCCAAAAAATAAAAAAAACAAAAAAAAAACATAGTAATCAAAACGAGTCAAAAACAAAGACAAGAAGATCAGTAGGTATATTTATGCAACATGCAAGGGTAAAAAATCGAACATATTAATTATAGATCTAGCACGAACCTGATATATTGAATATATTACGTTTCTTCTTATCTGCGCCATCATCTCGAGGAAGAGATTATAGCCTTCAAGTTTATACTCAATAAGCGGATCGCGCTGTGCATAACCACGTAAGCCCACAGCTTGCTGAACAAACTTAATTGATTGCAAGTGTTCTTTCCACAAACGATCAATGTTGCTCAAAACTAAAAATCTCTCAGCTTCTTTCATTAAGCCTGGAGCTTGTTTCTCCACAATATCCTAAAACAGCGTTGAAGGAAACAATTTGAGAGAGAGAGGGAGAAAAAAGGTAAAAGAAGGAAAATTAAACACATGCTTGATATTTACAACCCAGATATACATGATAAGCCAGGACATTGAAACCTTGTGGACAAGAACAATTCACACCCCCCCCCCCCCCCCCACCACACTGGAAAAGGCCCCAAAATGCAGCTTATCTCAATCTAACAGTATTCTGGTGTGGCTTTATGTGTTAGGAATACTGTGATTATCAGCCGATGTATTCTGTAATCTGATGATGTTTTAAAAAGCTAGGATTTGGACCTCTGTAAATAAACTAAATTCATTTTAAGTAGACTAAAATACTGACTCTCTTCTTCAAATATGCTTCACAACCACGACGATGAAGGTAGTCCTGCAATTCCTCGTAGCTAGAACACTCACTCCTAAGTAAATCTGGGGTCAGATCATCCAATAGATAGCAATACCTGGAACCACAGCGATATTTTTGTTAGAAAAATTCTTTTATATTGCCAAGTAGAACAAGGATATCCAACAGGCTTTGTAGTGTAAAATGAAAATCATTCAAGCAACTATCACTTAGGTAGAAAGTAGTACTCAATTTTAAAACTCATTCATATGTCAGAAACCAAAAGTTGTCTCAGATTATTTTCTAACTTAAATATATCGACCAGATACTTCTATTAGAAACCAAAAGCTGCAACACAAGGCAACATTACTGAGTATTAATTGAAAAATGCAGTATGTTTCTTCATTCAAACAAACAAAATTAAGGGTGCCTCTTACTGTTTAAGTTTGGCAATCAACTTTTCAAAATCCCAGCTTTCCTTTGGAGCATCTGAGCCAATATTTGCCTGTTTATTATAAAATTCAATAACAAAAATACTTCAGGATCACATACATGTTGATTGCGCTGGACCTTTTTTAAGCAAAACCCTAAAATTTTACATCTTAGAAACATACCTCTAAGATATCATCCATTGTCAATTCAGCATATTCAATTATAAGAGATTGGAGATTATCAGATTCAAGGGCTCGTCTTCTCTCTGTATATACACGATCTCTTTGACTGTTTAGAACTTCATCATACTCAAATAATTGCTTCCGAATATCAAAAAAATAATTCTCCACTTTCCGCTGAGCTTCATCTAGAGCTTTGGTCAGCATCTTAGACTCGATTGGTAGGTCTTCAACTCTAAAAGCCCTCATTAAACCCTACAAATGGCAAAATCCAGAATGTTTAAAAACTATATCCTAAAGTAGCATTCGCAACTATCCTACTGCAACCAAAGTTCAAACCTGAATTCGATCTCCACCAAAAATCCGGAAGATGTTATCTTCAAGACTTAAGAAGAAGCGTGAACTTCCTGGGTCCCCTTGCCGGCCACTTCGACCACGCAGCTGTACAGATACGTATTGCAAGTTCAATTTTTATACAAGTTCTAGAAAAGTAGTCTCATGTCAAGAGTATGTTAAGAGAAAGAGGAAAATTTTTATTCAACTAAAGTACGGAAAGAACCCTGAGGTAGATGGATGATAGATACTAAAACGAATTTGACTAAAACTTTAACCTGATTGTCAATTCGACGAGATTCATGGCGCTCTGTTCCCACCACATGAAGTCCACCAGCTGATACAACCTAGGGATATGGAGATATATGATAATGCAATCTACACTAGCAAACAGAAGCAATGTAATTTTTCTTTTGTAAATCAAAACTTACCTGCTTCCTCTCTTCCTCGGTATAAACCTTATATTCCTTAACTACTTGTAGAAAGGCATACCGCAGCTTGGCTATGACTTCATCTTGAGCAGGCCCCTATGAATGCAGACATATAATATTAAATTTTCAGTATTATAGTGATGCAATGATTCTTAGCTGATAACAAAGAATAAGAGAATTTCAAGACATACATGAAGAAATCTCATATTTGCAAACAATTTTCAATTTCTGTTATTGTTAATATGCAAAAGGCAAAAAAAAAAAAAAAAAAAAGAACCTACAACAAGTTCACCTTTTCACAAGAATAAGACAGCCGCTCCTCGGCTTCAAGCTCACTTAAAGATCTCTGACCCCAACTTTTGACAGCTAGGTCTACAGCCTCCTCAGCCAACTTGGTATTCTCATTTGATAATTTGCATGGGAATAAATTTTCATTCACCTGGAGAATTATATAATACTGAGTTCTAGGATAACGTTGAGATTTGCGACCCTTTTTAATCAAATTTACATACTACTGTGAGAAACAATTAAATATACCAAGAACAAAACCAAAATCACACCTTCCATGTCTTCTTTGGAGAAGGTTTCTTAACTGATACAAAAACTCCTTCGGTTGGCTTCACAACTCTGCAATTATATTATACTGAAGAGAATGTAACGCATGTTTTAAGATGTCATAAATCAAACACAGATGTAGATTGTTTCAAATTAAAACCTCCTATATGCAAAGAAAACTAGCAGTGACTTGGGGACCAAAAGTGCTCTTTCCCATATAGTGTGATACATGGGTTAAATGCTCCTCAATAATGGAAAAAATTATGCACACACTATGCATATGGCACATGCAGTGTTAATGAATAAGTGTTTTAATTAAAGATTTATAAATACAGCAAGAGTACAAAAAGTACAACTAAGAACTATGAATGAAAATTCGCGGGGGGGGGGGAACCAAACAACTACTATTGCGAAAACAATTTCATATAAATGATATAAACTAAGATATATAATACCAGTTGACTCCAGATGCTTGGAAATATATTTTCCACATTGAATTCATGTTTAGTAGGTGACACTTAAAGGCACAGAATGCTTCTATAACAAACATCTGAGTAAAACTGGTACTCAACAATATAACCGCTAGGAGCCTATGCAGCAAATGCATGCAAGGTAAAAACCTTTAGGAACAAAACCAATTATGAAGAAGCTCAGATGATACCTTGGCATAAGCATCTCACGTAGCTTCAACCTTGCCATAAATTCTGCATTACCACCAAGGATTATATCAGTCCCACGACCTGCCATATTAGTAGCAATTGTCACAGCCCCTAGACGACCACTCTGCGCTACAATTTCTGCTTCTCTCTCCACATTCTCTGGTTTTGCGTTGAGAACCTTTAAGATGTAAATGTCAATTAAAATTCTCAACATAAAGAACACATAATACAATAATTAGATTAAGCCATTAAACCTTATTCTCTATCCATGAACGTTGGTTGATTTATCAGCAACAGAGACTGCATGACCATGAAAATGGTCACAAGTGAAACACTTGACACCACACTTGGTTTTTCATTGTAAATTTTTTTGCATGTTCAAATTCTCTTAAGTTATATATCTCTTATCCCTAAAGACAAAAGCTATCTCACCTCATGGGGGATTCCAGCTTCTTGCAACTGTTCTGATAATGAATCACTCTGCTCAACACTAGTTGTTCCAACAAGCACTGGGCAGCCTGTCTTGTGCATTCTAGAAATCTCTACCACAACTGACCGCCACTTTCCCGTAGTTGCCCTGAAAACGACATCAGACTCATCCTGAAAGAAATTAAAGAGAAAATAAGGAAATTGACTGACTTTGAATGTTTAAATAAGTTTTGTATGATGCATAGAACTCACATATGGGCTAGTTTTGAGACTTTAAAATAAAAATTTTATAAAAAATCACCACTCCAATTACTTAATTGTTTAAATTGAAAAGAAAAAAGATCTTGTAAAATAAGTCTTCTTTACAATCTGCATCGCAATGACAACCATCGGCACTATAAATATGCTACATATGGATGGCATGGTAGGACCTAGAAGTTACCTTTCTTATCATAGGCTTGTTTGTAGGCACAATTGTAACTTTAAGCTTGTATATACTCTCAAATTCTGTACTTTCAGTTGCTGCAGTACCAGTCATTCCACAAAGTTTAGGGAACTACAACAATGCAAGGAAATATACATTAGGAAGTCCGAGAGAATAAACTTCCACAGATGCTTCCTCTAATGTGTTGAAACATAAAAAGCTCCAACCTGTAGAAAGAAGTTTTGGTAGCTAATTGAAGCCAGAGTTATAGTCTCATTTTGTATGGGCAAACCTTCTTTTGCTTCAACCGCCTGGTGAAGCCCATCACTCCATCGCCTCCCCTAACAAAAAAGACAAGTAAGATAACGCTATGATTTTGTGCCTTGAGAGACCAATAGCTTCCTTTTTACCCATGTTTATTCATACCCTTCAGATTTTTATGCATGTATATCTGGTCATGAGTTATATAATAACAGTAGAATGCCTACAAGACCAATAATTTCAGCGACAAACAAACGTCCACACATAAAAATATAGATCCTTGACTTATAGGTTGGCATTGGCACAACAAAAGTTGATCATTCCGTAATCTTATAATCCTAAATATAGGTTGCTATAAACAGCTGACACAGGCAGTGCAATCAAGAAGAATTGTCTTCTACTGAACCTACACTATCAAATAACCTGTATACTTCATGTAAACTTAAATGCACAGATTAACTACACAGAGATTTACTAATCCTCTAACCCAAATCTGGTGAATAAATCAATGAAACAAAATATTTGAAGATTAGTGTTATTGCCAACGATATAAGGGAGCCTCTAGAAGAAGGACCAAGTCATAATGACTTCCCTTTGTGGGAATAGCTGCACTGCATCAATAAGCATTGCTAAGATTTAGAGAAACTGGTGGTTAAAAATGTAGATATGGAAAGTCTCAGGAATTTGAGGTGGAAAAAATTGTTATTATGATATGAGAAAATAAATCACTCTATGTTGTATCTATTGAGGGCTTTGTAGCTTTATATTCATATAATATACTGCAGGTTAAACAGAAAGATTCCGACCATGAAAGAGCAAAGCAGCAGGAAAATGCATAACCTAAATAATTCTGTATAGTATATACCCTTTTTCCTTGAGAAGTTGTCTATAAGTATGTGTCTGAATAAGTGAAGTAATCAAACCTTTTTTATGGGTAAGTTACATAGGTTACATAAAATTATATGCAAGGTGGGATAGTTGCATAAAATTTTTCTTTGCAATGTACAGGATCTAGATGAAGATTCACCTGCATAACGCGACCGGTGAACTCATCCACAATTAGAACCTCCTTGCCACGGATAATATAGGTTACATCTCTAAGAAATAACTCCTTTGCTTTAATTGCGTTTAGAACATATGATGCCCACTGTTCTCGAGGATCATACAAATCCTTAACACCCAGAATTTCTTCAGCATCCTCATAACCCTGTTCCGTTAGTAGAACTGTCTTCTGCTTCTCATCGACCTATAACAACATCAGTGAGAAAAATAAAAGTTTCAAGAACATAATTTTCTCCTACTCTAATTTACAATGCATCTACTTCTGATCACTAGAAACCAGACAAGTAATTTTTGCACATAAACGAAACCAAACTTCATGTCTCATGATTCAGAAGCAATGCTACCTCTAGGTTTGTCTCAACTAATAACAATAAAAATGTAAGCCTTTACAACAATACCGTTTGCCCTGATAACTGAACCATGATCCAGAGGCATCGCTCTCTCTCCCTCTCTGTGTGTGTGCACACATGTTTGAGTTACTTTTTTAAACAGCCAGCCCAATTATCTTTTTTCAAAGTATTTCATAAATGGAATCGTCAAAGGAGCAACAACAAATGGGAGATATAACTATGTTATTGAGAATGAGCACCATGCATGAACATATACATCAGAAAGATTTGAAAGCAAATGGAAATGATGATGTGGCATTTTCTTATAAATACAGCACAAAGATATAGTGAGGACAAATCATTATAGATTACATCTTAACACATAAAACAGAACTAGATAGTTCTCCAAAATATAATCATATCATCTTCCTCATACTGCCTTTTCTCATATCCTCCTGTAATCAAAATCCTCATTTAAATATGCTACTATTAAGAACAGCTGATAAAAGAACCAATTTTTTTGTTACAATTCTATTTTATAGTAAAATGTTATAAAAAAATATAAACAATAAAACAAATCCCCATGACCCATTGTATTTCAGACCGATACCAGTTGCATGTGTCCATGTTCTAAATTAAAATTAAACATCAATTATGGATACATCAACAGCATGTTTGGTGCATGGACAAGTATTATGGAGCTATGTATGCCTGACACAGGGCACAACTCCCCTTAAGAAGTCATCATTCCACTGATTAACCCAAGAACCCAGTACTGTATGCTGTTGATGTAGACGTGAACAATGCAAAGAAAATTCAAAAATTACATATTCAAGCCCAAGAAAACTTCATTTTGCTCATTATAATTTTATAATTATGCCAAAATCAATCTAGATAAAGGAAAGGGGCTATTATATTAACATTTGCAGTCCATTAAACAAACTAATAAAAGGATTGAATTAATAATATAAAATCCATCCATTCAGCATGAGTGTACAATCAAATTATGTCTAGGGATTCAAGAGATGACTCCAATGTATCATTTCTAGGAACAAAGAAATTCATAAGTTGTTAAAAAGAAGCTTTTTGTTAAATAGAACATATGCTTAGCAGTCTTACAGTGTAATGTATATCTCGTTCAAAGGCTGCAGCTATTTTTGCAGCTTTATAATACCGATCACTAGGTTTTTCTGCAGGTCCAGATATGATGAGAGGAGTTCTAGCTTCATCAATAAGGATGGAATCAACCTCATCTATTACACAGTAGTTGAAACGCCTCAAAACAAGCTCCTCAACACTCTGTAAGTTGCCAGAAAATACCTTCAGCTAGGGTAGAAATGGATCCAGCAAGATTTTGGATGGATTGAAGTTTATACAATAAATTGATAATCGTAAAAAAAAGCACATAAACAAGAATTACTTTCCGTGGCAAGGTTGTCTCTCAAATAATCAAAACCAAGCTCACTATTGGTCACATATGTGATGTCACATAAGTAATTTTCCCTTCTTTGTTCACTTGTCATGTTCTCTGCCACGCATACATCCACTTGTTAGGATACATTTATAAGCTAAATTGACAAACCAACTAGCAACACCCCTTGACTGGTAAAAGAGAATACTAAGCCCCAAATAAGAAGACAATTGCGAAAATGCATATGGATACAGTTCAAAAAATCAACAAGAAGCAGCCAACAAGAAAATCAATACAATTTTGAAAGGAACAAGTATTTGAACAATCAAAAAGCATATTAAACAATACAAGTTAATTGAATAAATATAAAGATCTATAGCCAAGAATAGGAACAATCATTAATGTCTATTAAATGGAGAAGAGAAGAAAGGCAGATAATAGAATCAAAAGAAAAGTGATCTTGAAACCAAAAACACTTTTTTTCTATTTAAACACTCCTATCAATGCAATGAAAGAACCATCCCTCCCTATATGTTTGTCCTGTCAGATAGATTTAGACCCCAAACAGCCATTCTTTACCACTTTAGGGGGTGAGGGTGAGAGGGGTTTACATACAACCGAGGCAAAGTGGTTTATGATTGAATCTTAGAGGCATTCTGATCATTTGTTAGATCCAAGCCCACGGCCTATTTCAGGTTCACTCAGAACTTTGGCAACCAACATAGGAGGTGTGATGTACATGCACCCATTTCAAGGGGGTGCAACACTTCTCAATTTGGGCCTCATATTTATCCTATATACCATGTTCATGTAGTGGCGCGATGTTCTATGTGAATCCACGTTGGAAGGACATGTGGAATTTCACACTTTCCAATTTCCATTCAAGAGAGAGAGAGAGAGAGAGAGAGAGAGAGAGAATAATTCTACTTCCAGACCTTTAAGAGTACAAAATAAAAATCTGATTAAAAAAAGCATCTAGTTGAAATTCTCAAAGCAATCCAAATTCTGGGTTTGTTTTAGTTAACAATGTTAGATACAAACAAGATCAAGAGGGAATTGAAGGATACAAATGCTTTTCTTTTTTTTTTTATAGGTAATAAGACTTTTATTGAAAAAATTGAACATCATGTTGGCGATGGTGAACGCTCTGAACAAGAAACAAATACAAAAGAATACAAAAGCTTTGAATGGGCTAGGAAAGAGTTTAGCCCTAAGTTGGGGTAAGATCATCTCAGAAGAAAACACAGAAAGGGAAAAAAAGGAAATGATATAAGAAGCTTTCAATATCTCATTTAGCAAATCTCTCCATTCAAAGTGCTTTGTAGAGGACTTGATATAAACGGAATAACATAACTTTTGGTGGAGTAAAATGAGGTTAAGTCATAGACAAATGAAGACTAACAAGAGTAGCTGGTTGTCTTGAATTTCTTCAAAAATAAGAATTCGTAAGATAACGAAGTCAATAGCTTCCTTCAAGTGTGTCTTCTTAAGCACCTATCCACCTCCTCCCCTTAACTGAGTCAAAGGGAGCCCTTCCGAAGTAGTCCAAGCACAAGATTATCAATAAAGGTCAGAATCATGCTTTGACATCTATCCATCAAACCACTATGGCACTATGTATTTATGTTATCAGTCCACTTAGGGATTTGTGTCAAGACATGTACAGCTTCCTTATTTCATTTCACTAACTATACACCACTTATGAAAATCACATAGCAGCCAACTACACAACTGTGCAAAATTTTCAACAGAGTGAAACAAATTTCCAGAATTGAGTAAATAAATTACTCACTAGTACATCATCTGATTTGAGTACATATGTCAATAGCTAGTTTGAATAACTATTGGAACATGCCGCTGAAGCCAAAAATCAAGGGTGACTCTAGCAATGATGTTTTTGTGGAGGAGAGAGAGAGAGAGAGAGAGCTTCAGTAGATCAGGTTGGTTTGCAAAAGATTTTGTGATCTGATTCCTAAACCATCAAATAACGGTCAAAAGAGGAAAATTATACTTTAAAATTCCAGAAGGGTCAAGCACTTAGCACTCAAACAATTAAACACACAAGCTTTAAAATGATCATTTGTCCAGAAATATACATGTGAGTATCCATCCATCTATATAGAAAGAAAGGTAATAGATATTAAATGACATGGAATATGGAATATAATAAATATAAAAGAATGAGACGTACGCTGTATTAGGCCAACCTTCAATCCAAGAAAACGAGGAACTTGACCAACCCACTCGCAATCTCGTCGAGCAAGATAATCATTAACAGTAACAACATGCACTCCTTTTCCAGTTAATGCATTTAGATAAGCTGGTAAAATAGCAACAAGGGTCTTTCCTTCTCCAGTCCTCATTTCAGCTATTTCTCCCTTATGAAGAACCATGCCACCTACATAACCAAAGTTTAGGAAACATAAATTGGCTAGTTATGACTACATGCACACAAGCTTAACAGAAGGACACAGAGAGTCGTGCACTACTCACAAGTGTTGAGCTCTAACGTGGACACTAGGGGACCAACACAACCACCCCTCAAATCTAGATAAGAGATCACTTTATATATGTGAAATGCTATGCATCAATAATGAGAAATCTGTTTTTCATGTGTACTGAAGTTTGACGAACCATAAGGAATAGTGTACAACAAACGAGTCAACATATGATGACTTCTTTTACATGAGTGTTAGGCGCCTAGTGATGCAAACAAAGTACCAAATAGCTTGGCACTGACCAAAATGATCCCAAACAGTAGAGAGAGAATAGAAATCATACACAAACAGCGTACCTATCAGTTGGACATCAAAAGGACGAAGGCCTAGAACCCGTTTTGAAGCTTCTCTAACAACAGCAAATGCTTCCTGCAATATAAATTTTTTCGGTCATAACCAAAAGCAACAACTATTTTAACTATAACTGGGAAAACAAAAAATAGGATTACATTACATATAATCTTAGAAACACTGCAAGCAAAAGACAATGTAAATAATTAACCTTGTGACCAATTAAGAGTGAGGGGCTCCACATACAATCACAAAACACTTAAAAATTGGCATTTCAACAGAATAAAATTCGAAGCCAACGCTTTTCAGTTTCCACAAACTTACATAATTAGCAGTATTCAGAAACAAATATATACCTGAATGAATATTCAAAACTTACAGGTAAAAGGGAATCTAAAGGTTCACCCTTCTGTGCTCGTTCTTTCAACACCAAAGTCTTGTCCCTCAACTCCGAATCCGACAATGCCAACATCTCAGCTTCCAATCCGTTGATTACATCTACAGTTGAAGCGTACTTTTTCCTAGTGGATTCCCCAGTATCATTCCCTTTGAAAATCCCACCCAAAAGTCCGCCCAAAGAAGCCATTGCAAGGGTCCTCTTGCCCCTACTACCTCCCAGTTTAATTGTTTTGGCTCCCACATCGAAAATTTGAAGGTACTTTGAGGACCCCACATGGGAGATTTGGTGGTAATCTTTGTGGAAGTGAAGAAACTTGGAAGAGAAAGGTGAAACTGAGGTGGTGTTGTAGTGTTTCACTAAAGGTGACTGACATATAGGTGAAGCCATTTTTAGCAAAAACTAAGATATGGGTTTGATTGGGCTTAATCTAAAAACAAGGATTTGTGTCTACAGAGAGTATAAGAAGTTGTAGCGGATCGTTATGGGAAGCTCCAAATTTGCCGGTACTCTGTCTCATGCTCTGTTCTGTTTATGTTTAAGTACAGAGGAGCTCTGTTTTCAGTTTGTGAAAAGTCTGAACATAATTTGAGAATGTGCGGATAAGGTAAGGGAGGTCCTTTTATACGGTTGGTTGTAGTTTACGACGACAAAAAGGATGACAAATATCATGCCGTTTAATTTCAACAACGTGAAGTGTGCGATGTTAAAGGACAACTGAGAAAGAAACGGTGGAAGGTACAATGTCGTTTACAGCAAATAATGCCAAATAAAAAAATAAAAAAAAGAAGAAAATATCCTTATACAATGTACTTGGTTGGTATCCACTTATGTGGTATGAGAGGATGTTACAAATATCCATCACATAAGATTTCGTTAATTATGAATTATACTGATAGGTAGGTTTTGAAATAGGATATAATAATCTATTTTTTTAACAAACTAAATATAATAATCTATTTACCATATATATATATATATATATATAGTCCAGTGAACTAGTGAAGCATATAATGTATGTTCCAAATTAAATGGATTACACCACACATACACTTCCCTTCTATATCACATGTCCAATGCATTAATGCACTGGACACAAGTCATGTCCGCACAACTAAATCAGCTTTCATCGCCTCATATCCATCCTGAGCTTTAAAAAAAATAAGACGATATGACTTTTTTATTTTAAACAAGACAATATGACATTAACTGTTACGTAGTATTAATTTAACAACATGGTTGGATCAAGAAATAAATCTTTATTACTCTGTCTTAGCATTACAATTGAGAAACTGAATGAGAATGATCTTGAACTCTTTTAACTATAAACGCGTTTTTTTTTAAATCAAAAATTTGAGGGGTGGACACGAAGAATGAGATGTAATCAATCTGATCACCATTACCAACTACATTAATTTTAACAGTGAGAAAAAAAAAATTTTAAAAGGGGACATGACAAAGTTTCCCATTGGTGATGAAATGATGAAACGATTCAGGACTCCCTTTCTTCTTAGCTTGGTTCTGGTGGCACCGATTTCAAACTTCGCATCCACTCACAGAAGCTAGGATCATCAAAGTGAAGAAAACTGCTTTTCAGCTTCATTCGCTGTTCTGTTGTCAAACTACGAAGCTGGGGAAATCTCGCTTCCTGCAACAGTATGCATCACCCAAAAGTTGATTATCAAAAAAAAAAAAAAAAAAAAGGCATTACCCAAAAGTTGGATCAAGTATGACAGTTGATGTAAAACCCTAAACTGACAACTCAACATGCTGCACAATTAACTTGTTGGAATCATGATATAAGAAACATTCTATCTCTCTCCCTCAGCGCTCACCTGCTCGTATGGAGGATCCTTATGGGCAGGTATGAGTCGAGAAACAAAATACCGAGCCTGAGAGCTCCCCTCCTGTTTCAGGGGAAAAAATTTCCAAACTATTAGATTCATTTTAAATTTTGGGCACCAGATGGAATGGAAAAGGAATACAAGGCAGACCAAAAAATATAGCATGAACTATAAGGGAACAAACCTTGAAAGCAAGGATACGAGGAGCAGGAAATCGCAATTCAGTTATCTCTTCAGCCAATGTTCTGCAAGCTGCCAGAGCAGATGCACTTCTTCCTTCGTCAGCAGCAAGTTCAGCACCCTGAATCAACCAACAAGTGGAATTTGTTCAACCAAAAAATACTGAAGAAAAGATGAAATTTCACAATGAAAATAGTAAATGGGGAAAGGCTCAACCAATATGAACAAAGAAATTTCTCGTGGCAGTAGTGGGGTTAATGAAAATGAAACAGATATATATACAGCCTGAATAACACAGTTTCCTCCATGAATGTCATCATAAACATAATAGATGGATCAAGGAGCAAGCACACTTTTACATGTGATACTACTACATAGCCTAAATTGCGCATGATCAATTTCATTTTCCTTTCCAAGTCAAATAAAAACAGTGAACTACAAAGCAGGCTACCTCAAGGCCCCAATCCAATTCAAAAGTAACAATTCAGAGATGAAAATTTACAGAGGCAAAAAGAGAGAGACACAGACAGACAGAAAAGGGGGGTGGGGGGACTTCAACAACATAGGACATATATAAAAAAAAAGATATGAAGCATCATGATCCAAATTAAAGATGCCATAGTAAATAGCAGGAAGACAAGTTAAGTGACATACCAACCAAATGAAGACATCTGTGCCATGGTCAAGAACAACTGCTGCATCTGACTGCATAGCAAGGTCATGAGCGGGCAGCTCTTCAAAAGTTCCCTTTTCCCGGTGCATTAGACAACGAGGCGCTATCATACGAAGTGAAAGATCAAATGATGCATTCAAAAACAAATACCGCAATACAGACCTCTCATCTTCATGACCAATAATACTTCCCAAAAGTGGGCCCCTTCTGAGATGGAATAAGAGCTCTGGTAATAAAGAGAGCTCTTTGGGGAACCGATAAAGCTTTGACTTTGGTATTTGGGACCCAAATTTTAAAGCAATGTCTTTAACTCTTTCATCTATTGTTGTTCGCATATCAACTGCATCAGAAGAGTTTTTGGCTCGCAAGAGGGTCCTCTTGGCAATAAGAACTGCTGCCACTTCATCTTGAACGCTCTCAAGATATGCTGAAACACTATCCACAGTAGGCAATCTAACAGTAATTACTCTGGATATATCAGCTTGAAACATATTTGAAAACTGAACTGCAAACTGAAAAAATACATAATCCCTCTTAATATCTCTTTTAGTTTCCATGGAGAGTGAGAAGCTCTGCGTTTCTTCAACACTAAGCATCTGAATATATAGAGAAGAGTCATTCGTATAAGTTTCATGAGTGTCTACATGAGCCTCTTCACCAGGACCTACAACTTGAGTTATAAGAATATCATCAGAACACCGTATTTCCAACAAACCATGGGAACCTACTGCCCTGCTAGATGCCCTTTGTAAGTTTACGCCAAAGGCTTCTCCAAAGTCATCATGAAGAACCAAAACTCCCCCAGAAGCTTTTGCAAGAGGCTGCAACACAGGAACTCTAACAGGGCATGTTCCAGCACATAGAATGTCAACCACTGTATTGTGTTGATGAGCCTCCTGACCTAGTTGCTCCATCCATTTCAATGCCATCTTTTCCATATGAGGATAATTTGGGTGACTAAATGAATGAGGAACAGATCCAGGGCCATAAGTATTAGGTCCACCAGC
This sequence comes from Quercus glauca, assembly GCA_023736055.1. Classification (NCBI taxonomy): domain Eukaryota; kingdom Viridiplantae; phylum Streptophyta; class Magnoliopsida; order Fagales; family Fagaceae; genus Quercus; species Quercus glauca. Next base: position 9,123,499 of record CM043326.1, read on the forward strand.
ACACACAATAATTCTGCTATTTCCACCTGACCTCTTAACTACCCCTCGAGACAATTCTGCTGATGGCCCTTGAATTATTGCAAGAGCAACCTCAACTGCTGTACCCAAGCACCGGTCTCTAGAAGCTTCTGGAAAGTTCAATTTGTATGGTCTCATTGATGAGAATATGGCATGTGCTACAGGTAGTGAAGCATGCATTTGTGACAAGTATATGCCACTTCCGTAAATCAATGCTTTCATTGCCTCCTGAGTTGGTGATTTGTCACCAGGAAGAACGTCAGCAGATGCAACCGACTCCTCCGAAAAATCATACACTGATACCGTACGGCCATAGGAAACAATTCCTAATTTTGTTGATGGGTGAAGTGAATCAACAAATGCATGTAGGGAGCTCTGTAAATGCTGAAGGTGTGGTTCATCTAAGCACTCATCTATGACAAGAACAATAGGTGCAGACATTCTTGAATCGGAAACTGGAATAAAACCAGGTCTATTGTTTCTAGTTTGAATATAGTCAACCATAGGTGATGACAGTTCTGGAAAGGTACGAAGAAGTTCCTTGTTGGGAGCTATATATTCACCCTGGCTTCCATTCAGTTCATGGCATATTACACACTGCCACTGGCCTGAGCCAATTAATATTTTGCAGTAGAAATTTACATAGGCTCCACAACTTTGACAGCGATGGGGATCATGTTGTATTACTTGAGGACCTGATGAAATCTCCCTGCCAGGAGAAACAAGTGCCCCAAAACCTAAACTAGGTACGTTTGCTAGCTTCTTTTGCTTCAATACCTATTTGAAAAAAATTTTGGAAGAGGCAATTCAAGTAAATTATAAACAAATGTGGCAGAAAAAGAAAATTATTCCAAACATACATAATTTTAAAAGCACCGAAAGATATCTACTTGAGTTATGAAGACAATAAATTAAGAAGCAAAGACACTTCAAATCCCCCGGTGTGTTCATGTCCTGCACCGCAGGGACACTTTTGCATGTGTGTCCTCATTATGTTGGGAGAAAAAAAAAAGTTTTATTGAAATGAAAAATTGCTTTAATTATAGATATGTTTTTAAAGATTTTGATAGTTGTTATATATTTTGAAAACTAATGAATAAACATGATACATTCCTATAAATTAATAAAATTAACTATATATATGTATATTAATTCACTAATTTACTATAGTATTTCCACCGTGTCTTGTCTAAATTTTTCAAGAATTGTCATGTCGATGTGTCTCATGTTGTGTTCGTCTCCATGCTTCATAGGTTTTTTTCCTTTTTTTTATTGTTGGGGTGTGTGTGTGTGTGTGTGGGTGGGGGGGGGGGGGGGGGGGGGGGTGTGGGGGTGGCGGGGGGTCATGAAACCATAGAAGTAGTTACCAGGTGAAAGAAATTAAATTCACAAAATAAGGTTCCATTATAGACACCAAAAATAGATACTAAGCAAAAAGAAACAGTTCCTCGTGAAGATTGATGCCTTGGTTTTTGAAACAGAGAGAACAAGATAGATGATACCTTATGAGCTGAAAATAGAACATATGCTGAATCCCCAGCTGGCCTCAAGTCCAGTGTATCATCAGAAACTTGTTGCTGCAACTCAACCGATCCATTTGAAAATTGGGGAGGTGAAGATGTTGGCAATGATGAGCCCGAAGAGAATGCAACTGGCTGAGGAGATGCAGGTGAAGAGCGGAAAGGCACAGCAGCAGGACGGACAGGCGAAGTAAAGACAGGGGGTCCAGGGGGAGTGCTTAAGTGAGGAATGGGACTTCCCATTTTGACGCCATTGGACGGAGATGGCACATTTGGGCTTTTTATTGAAGACGAAGGAATCTGATCTTGTTGTAATTTTGGTGGAGGAAATCTGGGCGGTGTAGGGGAATTCGATGGAGGAGGAGGAGGAGGAAGAATTGGATTTCTCTCACTGTGAGGATTCGATGCGTCCGGGTTTGAGGGAGTGATAGAGACAGAGTATCCAAGTGAAGGTGGTGGTGGATTTGCCATTGAAATTCAAAGCTATCTTTATTGAAAACTGAGCAATAAAAAGGACACAGAATCAAGAACCAGACTTTATGGCAAACCACAAACAATTCAATCCCAAACAGAGTCCTAGAAAAAAGATACAAAGGCAGTACTTTGAGCATGCAGGAAAATTCAGTGAATTGCACCAATCTCAATCTAAAGATGATAAAGAAACAAGTACAAAGCACTGATTCACATGGATCTTATTCTAGCCCCGATAAAGAATTAACAAAATTAAATTCTTTGATCAACTAAAACCTCAAAAACAACCTAAAACCCAACAAGAACGAATTTTGATTCATACCCAGTTGAAGAAATCCACATCAGAGTCAAGAAAACGATCAAAATCACCAAAATTTCACCTCCCCAGATCAAATTCAGGCCAAAAATATTCTGGGTATTGAATAACACCCACTCATTTGGCCCTCAATCCCTTCACAATTGAAGCTTCCCATACAATCCCATCCAATAGAAATTAAACTGACCAACCAAAAAAAAAAAAAAATCACAACTTTGAATTAAACTAATGTCAGAACAAAAAGGATCTAGGGTTAATCAATATGGGATATCACATTATTGAATGAATTAAGCTGAAAAAATAAAATAGCGTACCTGAGAGAGACAGATAACTGTATAGGAGAGAACTGGTTTGAAAAAAATGAAAAACAATGAACTCAAAGAGACCAAATGATCTTTATATATTTTGACTCTTTTTTACGCTCAGTTCTTGACTTGTTTGGTTTTTTACTCTTTTTCTTTCCTTTTTTTTTCTTTTTTTGGCTTGGCCTTCTATTTTCTCTCGGTTCAGATAGACTATACCTTGAAATTGTTGGTTTTTTTTTTTTTTTTTTTTTACGGTTTTACTTTTTGTGATTTACTGATTTATTACCTGAATACAAATGCACTGTTGGCATGGCTGCTAGTTTTGATTGGATGATTATGATGAGGTGGGAATTTTGCGACGTGTTTAAGGAGAACAAGTGAAACGATGACGTTTATATCTATTATTTCATTCCTTTTTATTTTTTTATTTTTGAGCTTGTAATAGGCGAAACCAAACAAGATTTTCAAAACTTTTCTTTCCTAATCAACGAAAGCTATATATCTACTATTTTATGGATCCAAAGGTTAGCGATTGATTTTCTGATAAAGAGTTTTTAATAGAAAAGCTTTTTTTTTTTTGGAGTGTTTGATAAATTACATTGATAACATGTTTTGATATTGTTATATGGTGTAAGAATTAATCAAATTGATGGAAGGAAAAAAAAAAATCAAGTGTGAGGAATAAGAAAAATTGTTTTGTATCCCTATTATCAAAATTAAATCTAAGGCAGGGGGATTTGGGCTTCACCTATAATCAATTTGATTCTGGCAAGTGGTAGAACGGAGTACTCGACACTAATCATGAGCGCCATCGAGTTAGTTCTTCGTTTGATTAAGCCAATTTTGGTCAAAATCAAGAGAGGCGGCAGCGAACAAAATCTCATCAGTTCTTAATGGATTCAGTCCATATCTCAAAGAGATCTCGCCAGATATATCCCAAATCTCGATGTGATCTCGCTAGATCTCAAGTGATGAGAGAGAGAGAGAGAGAGAGAAAGGACAAGAATGGCAGTTTTCAACGATATTTTGGTAGTTGGTCCGGTTTCCATCTAGTTTCAAACCTCTAACCCACCACTCGACTCACTCACATCAGTTGCTAATGTTGGTGACTGCCTGCCGAGTACCTCTTTGCTCGGATTGAGTCGATTCATATTTGGGTGGTGTCAGATTGAACGATTCAATTATATTAAATCAATTGGATTGGATTGTTGTTATTATTATTACTAGCTTGTAATCCAATGCATATGCATGGATACACTTAAAAATATATAATAATATGCATAATGTAATTCTTATTTTATAATTAGAATACTATTGATAGTCATTCTTATATTTTTTTAACTCTTTAAAAAAATTTTAAGGATATTATTAGGTATAAAATATAAATTGTCCATATTTTTTTTAATTATTGTGAAGTACTTTTTTTTTAACAATTCATTTATTCTAGATTCTTTGGTTTTTATACTTAATAACCCACTTGGATGAATATTTATAATGTGGTCCCACATTTGATTCTAAAATTAAGAAATAAAACTCTTTAAGAATAAATACTTAATAACACATGGCACAAAATTGAAACTCTAATTTAAAATTCTAATTTAAGTTTCTCTCAGTTTTACCTATTATTATATATGTAGATATATAGATTAGGTGACATTAAATTTCATTTTGAAAAATAAGTATGAGCATTTTTGTCTATTCATTATTTATATAAAATGGTAGAGTAATGCACTAAAGAGCTTTAATATTAGCTTGAAATTTTTTGTTTTAGCTTAAAGTTGTTTTCCAGACTTTAAATAATGAAAAAAATTCTCTTTAGTATTAAAAAAAAAAAAATGCTTTTGGAAAAAGATAACAAAGATTTTTTTTTTTTTTTTTTTTTTGGTAATGAACCCCGTTCTGTAGCTAAAAAAATAAAGTAGTTTCAAGCAAAGCTTATTAGCATAACTCATATATATATATATATATATATATATTATCAATACCATTTCTCTTCTCATTTTTTTCCCAATTTGAAGAGAAAAAATGGTGGGCTTAGTAGAAAACTCCACTCACTCTATTTTCTTTCATTTCCCTTTTCAGTTTTCACCCCAACCAAATAATGAAAAATCTCATCTTCCTCTCTTTTTTCCCTCTCTCCTTTTCCATTCTCTCCCCCGATCAAACATAGCATAAGTTCTTGGAGTTTCCCCCAATTGAACATACTTGATATTTCGATCCAAGCTCTTTAGTCTTCTTCACAGCTAATAAAGTAATAATGATGCATGAGTTAAGAATACAAAATGATTGTGATTGACTTTGGGGCACACACATATATAAAGAGGGAGAAATATATTGCATTTCATTTATGTAATAAGCCATATACGACAGTTTGAAAAATGTATCCCTTCCATAATAGCATCTAGTATACCAATTTCTAATGCAAACTCCACAACTCTTCTAGCGGCATAAATCTCTACCTCCTCCCTATAAGAGCACTCAAATAAGCCTTAATGCAATTTTAAACAATTTAGTCTAAAAATTTCACTTTTGATGTTTTGACAAACTTAAATTCACATACATCCACATCATACTCAATATTTGTTTCTTTATTTTATTTAAACTAGCTTGTAATCCGTGCTTACGCATGGAAATATTGAATAATGGTAATAATTAATGAAGGTCACCCCAGCTTTCTCATTGAATATTATAAATGAGTCACTTAACACAAAATTAAACTACAATTAGAGGCTAATTTGAATTTTGATTATGCCTTGACTTTCATATGTCACCAATTTTCTCATATATTGTGCTTTGATCTCAATTTTTTAGGGATAATTGCTAACTCAAGTGATGCATTGGAAAATTTTGTATACGTGTCACTTCAATCAACCTACCAACAAAATAAGAACAAAAACAACAAATTAGAATCAGTTGTAACTAAATCATGGAGCTTTAGTAATTGTCTCTAAAGCAAGATAACCTTTTACAATTACATGCTGTAGTAATTGGGTCGTAGGCATTGTATTTGTGAAACTTGAAACTCTTTCAGGCATGACCTTTGTTTTGTGCTAGCAATTCCATATCAGTGGTACTCATTTACAATAGCATTTGAACCAAGTTGCTGCATGACCTGGAAATGTTTGAGTTGCTACATGTTTTGGGTTCAAACAACATGAACTATAGGGAGAAAATTGGCCTTTGCCCTTTTCGTGCAAAAAATCCAGTATTTTGCCCCATTTTTCAAACTAATTAGGGAAATGCCCCTATTTTAAAACTCGATTTCTCAAAATCGAGTTTCAACATCACTATAGGCTCTTTAAAACGCTACTATAGGTATGGGGTGATCAAACTTTAAAAAAAAAAAAAATTGCATGGAACTCGAGTTCCAAAACGCCTCTATAGGGTCCTTAAAATGCAACTATAGGGCTCCTTAAAATGCTGCTATAGGGCTCTAGAATTTTTTTTTTTTTGTTTTTTAATTTTCAATTTGTTATAACTCGATTTTTAGAAAATCGAATTTCAAAACAGGGGCATTTCCCCAATTAGTTTGGGAAATGGGACAAAATGCTGGATTTTTTTAAAAAAAAAAAAGGGCAAAAGCCCATTTTCTCCTGAACTATAGTGATAATCCTACTAATAATCGGTTATTGATTTCTTCCATTGGGATCCTATTATTTGAGGAGGGATGATTCAGAATGATTTTGCAATTGTCCGAATCAATATTATTGGCTATGTAAAAACTAATGCAAGAAAAAATAAATAAGGTACTAAGATTCATTGAAATGGATACAATAAGCCAAAAAAAGGACATTCTATTTTAGAATTAGGCAAATGTAAATTTTCGAATCAAATCAATTGTCCACAGAATACAATGGATATTCTACTCACATAAGTAAAATAAAGGGTGAGGTTTGAGTCCAGTGCCCACTAGACCCGTTGAGATTATGACACGTGTTTATTTTTGAACACGTGTCACCATCTCAACGGGTTCAGTGCACTGGATGCACTGGACCTAAGCCTCATCCTTGTTATACTGAGCTCTGAGGTTTGAATTGATACTTTAAGAGATAAAAGAAAACCTAAAAAACTTCAATATGTTAGAGCTCCATTTAATTTAAATTGTCAACTCCATCTCTAGTGAGTTTGGCTTGCCTATAGTACTTTTTTAACTGAATATGTCATTTTGTTTTAAACATACAATAATAAGTAGTAATGAGTTTTAATTTCTACATTTTATTTAGTTAGTGGATGATATGACAGTTTCTCATTAAAACAAAAATAGATTCTAATTAAAAAAGTATTGGAAGTAAGTCAAACTCGTATAATAAAATAGCAAAATATTCTATAAAGAAACTAAAAAATAAATAAAAACAAACAAACAAACAAAACAAACAAACACTTTTCAAGTCCTTACGTCACAAAAATCTTATAGTCAAGCATTTGACAAACATCTTGCAGGCAATTTTTAAGAGGTAAAATTAAAGGTCAATGCTAAGAAAAAAGATTTGACCATAGTCTGGCATTCATGTTTAGAGACTCCATTCTGAAAACTCTCAAGGAATGAATAGAGAAAGCATAAGACTGAAATATAGAAAAGAATTAAGAGCTGTGGAATTGAATGTTGTTTTGAAGGGAATTGAGTGGGTACCTCTTGCGATCATCTTCATCACCATCGTCTAAGTCATTCTAAATCTATAGTCTATATTTTTCTCATAATATATTAGTTTAGGATGCAGAGAATCATTTTTGGGGAACCATGTTTATTAGCGACACAACAAATATATCCTTTTATAATACCCAGTACTGCCAATTATATATCTCACTCGTTTTCATAAACATTCTTTCAAATATATTGAATGCAGAATGGAAATCAATCCCTAACAAAGTTTAAATCTTTTTGCCACGTAATTGATATGTATGACTTGAAACGGTCAACATATATTAAACAAAATAAATAGGATGGATATCAACAAAGATAGAAACATTGCCAATCTTGATGAACCAATATCTTTTGCATTGTACAAGAACAAACGCATTAGTTTCAATAATTGTTCCAGAGTGAATGATGTAAAAAATTAAAGAGTGAGAACGTATTGAAAAATTAAAAATTGAAAATAAAGGTATTGGAATTCAAAGGGCACGACTTTTACACTTAAAGGAAGTGCGCCAAAGTCTGAAATGTGTCTTTTAAGTGAGGAAACAACAAAGGCAGGTAACCTAGCACCAAAAAAATAAAAAATAAAAAAGATAGTTTGTCAATTTCCCTCTTTTACTCTTGCTAAGAGACTTTGCACTTAACTTAAACAACTCAAAATCAGAACCAAATATAGCAAACCATTAATTAAATTTAATATAAAAATTCAACAACAATTCAATTTTTACAAATCGAACACCATAAGCTATTTAATTGTTTTAACAATAATTGAAACTGTAGGGATAAGGGCCCAAAAATAATATATTGGGCCTTGGGCTTTGTCCTAGGGCGTTAGTTTGTCTGAGGGAGGATAAATTATAGTAGGAGTGTTAAGTTCAGAACCCCATGAGAAAAATACAAGCAGGAAGGTTGAGAAAGTTGATCTGAGGAGGATTATCTCCTTGGGTGAGCGAAGCAAGGATCAGATTCATATCTCATCACTCAAGGTAGCCTTCCAGGACGATTTGCTGATGGAGACGGGTGATACGAACGTACAAGAAGGATGGGAGCTAAGAGGTATCTAAGGGAAAGCTGCTACCACCGCATTGAATGCACTGCAGCTACTTTTCTGGCCGCATTTATGTGGAGAAGACCCCTGAACAGTGCTGCCTTAGCTACCACAACTCATAGAGAGCCAGAGGGGGTGTCTGATGGGACGGGCACTCAACTCAAGTAGTGTCTTGGATGATCAACAAGTGGAAGGCCCAGATCACTAGGAGGGAGATATATAATGTAGGAGACCCCTGAAAGAAGGGAGATTGGAAAATCAATAAAGAAATACCGTAGCAATCTGGAACCAGATTTATAATAAAGTTTCAAAAGTAATACATAAGAATCAATCTCCTTGGACGTGGCCGAGAACGTTTTTCTTTAATGAACGCCTATTATCTTTCTTTCTTTGTCATCAAAACCCATTGGCTAGTTACTTAATTCACTAAAGCCCAGTTTTCTAACCCATTCTCTACAAATTTATTGTTTTAGACTTTTTAGGTTTAAGTCCATACACCTTTTGGGCTAGGAGTTCAAACAAGATCCTTACAGAAACCATAACTTAAAATTTTGTATAATTTGGATCTAATCAAAAGTGAACGGTTTTAGACCCCTTAAAAACAACCAGATTGCGTAGCCTAGTTTAATTAGCCAAGTTGTTACTTAGTCAAATTATGCAATTCTAGGTTAAAGCAATCAAATAATCATATCATGTATATAAAACATATAAAGCAGCGGAAATAATAAATAACACAAGATATGATCACCCAGGAAACCACACGGAAAAACTTGGGGAGGATTTTACCCACCGATCCTCAAGGCAAAACGGAATCCTCTAAGAAAGAATTGAAGTTCTTACAAAAGGACTTACAAGCTCCCCGCTTGACTTCCTAATGCTACCCACCAGTAAAACTTCCTGACACGACCACGCGCAGGCTTCGAATCCACGGACTACTTCTTTCTTTGAATTCCTCAATCAGCTACAAGCACCCACGCTTGATATTCTTTAAGCTTCAAAGGCAGCAACCTTGTTGATCATCAAGATGTAGAAAATATCTCTACCTTGAAAACCCTAAGTTTATGTGAAGGAAAGCTCCTCAAAGATCTCACAAGAGATTCACATAAACAGCAAATATGAGCAACAAAGACTTAGAGAGGTTTGGGTACAAAACCCTAATAAAAGGAGGCACAAGAGGCACTCTAATCTCTCTCTACAGAAGTCCCAAAAACGTTCTAGGGTTTCCCTTATATATATAAGAGTTTTACTTGAACCCCAAGACGTTTAAATAGAGTTTGGGCTGAGTTAGAATTCTGCAGAAAAATGTTCTGGCCGACTTTCGATCGATCGAGTCTAATTTTCGATCGATCGAGACAGGCCGAAAGTTACAAATACTTCTGCAGCCACTCGATTCCAACTTTACAATAATTAATCAACTTTGAGCAAGCCTAAACAAGACTAAATACATTGTTTTGATCATGGTTTGCCAACATTACAAATTAGAGTTCTAAATACATAAAATCCTAAGACCTTAGAACCTAACAAAAAGAAGAAGAGGCAGGGCCTTAGCAGACAAACCTTTTGGATTCAATTTCATGGAGAAGTTGGTCATGGTTTTTGTCTTACGAATGATCCTGCACAATGGATTGAGATCTCTACAAAGGTTTTAGAGTTGGAGAGAGAGGTAGCTATCCTCTTCACCACGTTTTGCCAATGGACGTATATCCCATGTGCCCCTCTAAATAATTTCATTGTTTATCTTTCTCTCATTTCTAACGCCTGGTCCTTTCAGTTTTAGCATGTAGTAAATATCTGTGCATCAAAATTAAGAAAAATATTAGGACCAATGGCACAAAATTAGAGCTCAATTTTGCCTAGTCCCTTCAATTTTAGCGTGTAGTAAGTATTTGTGCATCAAAATTAAGATAAATTTTAGGATACATGGCACAAAATTAAAGCTCAATTTTAGAATCTAATTGGATTTTCTTAGAGCTTTACCTATTAATATATATATATATATATATAGATGTTTTTTCTCTCTAATAAAATAAATAAATAAATATTTTTTTTCACTTCCCCCGCCTTCCATTTCACAACAATGCCTTCTCCTTTCACATTCACAAATTTACCAGTTTGTAATTTTCCCTCTTCACAATAGATCAAAACTCGTATCGATACCAAACCAAGCGAGATTGGAATAATACCAAATGAATTAGAACTTGGAGCTCGGATCTTACGATTTAGCCATCGTTGATAGCTTCGTCGTGATATGTCAAGCTCTGCTTCACTCCATTTCAATCTCCTCCTTCCTTTCCATGGAGAGAGAGAGAGAGAGAGATAAATAAAAATATTTTTATTTAGTGTTTTGATGAACAATACATTAGTGAATTTATTAAAAAGCTGTTCATAGATTAAATTTGGGGATAAATTATCGAGATTGATGCCACATGATCTTAATTTGAGTTTAGTTAAATATTTTATGGAAATTGTGTTTTAACAAGGTTGACAAGGGTTCTCTTACAAGGTTGTCCTTGGAGTTTAAGGTTAATTGAGTTCCCATGCTCATCGCAAATAGCAATTTTGATACCTAACATTCTCAGTTCATTGCACACTACTCGATTGAAGTTCAATATTAATTTTAGATAAAAACTTTTTTACCTTTTGTTAATCAAATATACACAAAAAAAAATGAAGCATATGAATATGAAGTACAAACCTTAGGCTTTTAGTTTAGCAATTCTTAATGTTTCGTGAAATTCTTAAGATTTTGCGTTAAAAATGTTTTTTTTTTCTTTCTCTTTTTGTTTTTGATAGGATGTTCAAAATTCTTAACAAACATTTTTTTAAAAATACTAAGTATTTTTAACACACACACAGAGAGAAAGTGTAACACCTGTCTCACTTAAATTTAATTTAATTGCTTCTAGAGAGGAGTTGATGAATTATTTAATTTATTTTGGAAGTGATATTATTTTATATTATGATATTCTACAAAAAAAAAAAAAAAAAAAAAAGGGTAACGTGAATAGTTATTTTGTGGATTATTCATATTTAACTTTTAGTCTCCTTATCAGTTAAGGAAAATGATAAGAGATTAAAACCTATTTGGATTAGGAGTTTAAGTGTTATTTGAATTCTTTAGAGTCCTAGCCTATCTAAACAACCTTAATAAGTTGAAGTGGGTTTTAAATTTCAGCCCAAGTGGAAACAGTTTTAACGTGTAAAGTTGAAAGGTAAAATAGTGTTTAATTTGTGAAACGTAGAGAGAGAGACTACAAAATTACAAGAAACAAATTCTGCATCTGTGTGGTCAGGTATATCTCTCTCAAACATTCATGGAAATAACCTACGTTGATAGAGTAGTTTAATAGATTTGCTTTAATATCCCATATGAACTCTTGATTAGGCAATAAGCTTTTGAGTGATTAGTTGCTAGAGTTTACGCATGGTAGTGGGGCTGGTCTTTTGAATCTTGTAATCTATATCTTGGTCAAGTTTCTAAATTATTATCGATACATGCTTCAGGTCACTAGGTCCTACAGGTAGGAATTACTTGGTAAACCTATTGTATTCTTTCTATGGCTTATGGGTAGGAAAATCCTTGGATATTATATATATATATATATATATTAAATTTCTAATTGTCAGTAAATGCTATAGATTGCTATACGGGTAGAGTTTTCGAAGTGTTATATGAATTCTTAAAGAAAATATGAATCTGACACTTAGTGCCCGTTTGTTTGGGTGTTTTGAAGCCCAATATGCGCGTTTGCAAAATGCGTGTTCCTTATTTGTGTTTGGTTCAGCCCAAAACGCAACTTTTTGAAAAAAGCTGCGTTTTGGGCCAAGGCAAAAATTGATCTGAAAACGCGCATGAAAAATGCAGCTGAAGAGGTCCATAATCAAAAGGAAATGCGAGTTTCTACCCGTTGCCTCTTTCAGATTACGAAATTACCCTGAAAGGTCCATATATACCTCAGTTCTCTCACGCTGTCCCTTTTCTCTCGTCTCATCTCTGCTCTGCCGTTCCTGAGCTCACTCACGCTCATCACTTCTCTGCTCTGCCCTCTCCGTGGTAAGTCATCTGTGAACCTTCTTCCTCTTCTTCTTCTTCTTCTTTCTTTCGTCTTTCTTCAACGCTCACTGAAGTGTAATTTTTTTTTTAATTTTATTTATTTCTAATCTGATCTGAGAAATACATTTTGAAGGTAGAGATTTGATCAACAAAACACCAAGCAACACTGATCTGCTACCAAAATACCAGGTACCAACACTGATCTGAAATTTTTTTTTTTTTTTTTTTTTTTTTTTTTTGCCGAGTGTGGGAAAAAAAAATTTCAGATCTTGCATGCTTTGTTCTTGCTAATGATCTATCTGTTCTCTTGCCGGGTACTGAAAAATTTTTTAGCTACATGCTTTCTAATTTTTTTTTTCTTTTGTGGATGCTCTATAATTTATTTTAGCTACATGCTTTGTACAGAGGAAATCTGTTAAATTAGACACACTTTTTGGGAAGCTGAAACAAAAAAAAAAAAAAAAAAAGAATGTATTTTTAAAGTATTGGGGTGCTTCAAATTTTTTGTTTTTTGTTGTGTTTGATTTGTTTTCTCGGTAACCTAGAAGAGAGTTATTGTTATAGATTAATGGGTATTGTTCCTTTACTTGTTTAGTTATTTGTTTTTGTTGATTGGAATTTACAGTGGTTTGAATCTTGCTGTGAATGGTTTGTAGACTTGTAGCTCATAATTCTAATAGAAAAAAGACAAAAGTTTGGGTTTGGGGTTTGAAAATTAGAGGAGAAAAAAGAAAATATGTAGTTGTTGGCAGGGTGATCATGGGGTTTTTATTAATAGAGATCTGATTGAATTAAAAACGTTGAGATTTGTTTTTGGAACTGACGATTGAAAGGTAACGAGGAATGTAGTGTTCGATTTACCATATAAATTTTTAAATATGAGGATTCTTGTTGATGGCAAAGCTAAGTATTGATGTGGGGGTCTCTGTTATGTATAGATATGAATAATACTTGAGAAAGGGTTTCTTTGAGTTTTCCTTGGACACTTATGTCTGTCTGGAGTGTGATTATAACATTGTAAAGCTAAATTATGAAGTCTATTTTTTGCATTTCTTATGGTTGGTTAACTTTATAGATGGGTAAAAACACCACTTCCAACCCCGAGGAAAAAAAGGCTAGAGCATTATGGGATACTAATCCAAGCTGGACAACTACTTTTTGTAACCTTTGTGTGGAACAGATTCAATTCGGGAATAGATCAAAAGGTGCTGCCTTTAGTACCAAAGGTTGGACTAATCTAGTGACCAAATTTTGTGATGAGACCGGTCAAAACTATGATAGGGTTCAATTAAAAAGTAGGTGGGATGTATTAAAAGGTGATTGGAGAGTGTGGGAACAATTGAAGAATCTTGACACAGGTTTAGGTTGGGATGCAGAGAAGGGAACGATTCTTGCTCTTGATGATTGGTGGACGCAGAAGTTAGAGGTGAGTTGAGTATTTTATTAATATGTAGTTAGTTGAAGATAGTTTTTTTATATTATTGTTATATGAGTGAAATTACAATTACATTTTGTAGGGATTACCCAAAACTAGAAAATTTCGAGAGAAAGGTCCACAAAATCTAGATCTACTTGATATAATGTTTAGGGATGTTGCAGCAACTGGAGTAGCTGCATGGACCCCTTCTTCAAATACACTCCCTCCAACAATGCCACAAGAGGGTGCTGGTGATTCAGATGGTAGCTTTGAATTTAAGGATGATCGATGTGACATGAGTTTAGACATTGATAGTTTGCAGCAAGGACATACTAGTCAATCACATAGTTCAGGACAAAAGCGAACTAGTGAATCAATACCCTCACAGAAGAAAAAGAAGAAGATAGGAGGAGCTGCAATGTTGGACAATCGTATTAGTCAATTAATAACTGTATGTCAGAATAGGCATGAAGGTACTTCTCGAGAGTCACCAAGTTCAATTGATAATGTCATGGCGATTGTGAGAGCACTTCCTAGAATGGATAGTAAGTTTGCGATTCAAGCTTCCGTTATCTTACTAAAAAGGTCACATAGGGAGATGTTCCTAGCTTTCAAGGAGCCAGAGTCACAGCTGGAGTGGCTACAAGAAATGATTTGTTTGAACCAAAAGAAGTGACCAACCTTATGTGATACTCTGTATTAGCTTAGGACTAATATTATCTTTATGTTGTATTAGCTTACGACTAATATTAGCTTTATGTTGTATTAACTTTAAACTATATTATGTGATATTTCGTATTAGCTTTGGACTACTATATGTGTAATATAATATTAAATTGATGTTCTGAATTGGGACCTATTGTTGCCTTTTGTTACTTTGTTGATTATTATGTTGATTTATATTAAGTATTAGCAATGGTTGATTATTTGTTACTTTGTTGTGTAGCGTAAACCAATATGGATGATTATAATGGTACTCATGAGAGTGGCCATTTTATGGAACTATTAATGGATGGGGATTACAGAAATTACTGTATGATCATGATGGTGGTGATTATAACATTGCTGACAATAATAATGATGGTGATAATAATGATGATGATGATGGTGAGAGTAGTAACAGTGATGATGATAGTGACAGTGATTCTAATGATGATGATAGTAACGACGATTCTGATGAGGAGTTTTACCAGCTTGTGGCCGTTACTTGTGAAGCAGTTGTGACATATTTCAATAAGTACATTAATAAGACTCCTTGTTATGATTCTGAACAAACAGGGTGGGCTTGGGTGAGACGTTGTATGGAAGGTAATGAGAAATTGTGTTACAACATGTTTAGAATGAAAAAGGAGGTGTTTCAAAATTTGTGTCAAGTTTTACAACATGACTATGGACTTCAACATTCAAGGAATATAAGATTAGAAGAGTCAGTGGCAATCTGTTTACTGATACTTGGTTATGGAACATGTAACCGAATGGTTCAAGAAATATTTCAGCATTCGGGTGAAACCATAAGTAGACATTTTAAGAAGATGGTCACTCTGTTGGGTGCTCGGTTTGCAGCTGCATATGTAAAGCCTTTGGATCCAACTTTTAGTGAAGTTCCAACCAAAATACAAGACCCTCCAATTTATTGGCCACATTTCAAAGTATGTGTACTATTGTATATTTGAATAAGTGTTATTGTCTATAAGATAATTGTCATGTGGAACTGAGAACTATTAATGTTTTTATTAGGATTGCATTGGTGCGATTGATGGCACACATGTGATAGCGATTGTACCTACTGAGAAATCCATTCCATACTTTGGAAGAAAGGGATATCCAACCCAAAATGTGATGGCTGCATGTGACTTTGATATGTTATTCACATTTGTTTTGCCTGAATGGGAAAGTCAGCACACGACACCCACATTTTTCTTGATGCTATTCGTAAACAAAGTAACAACTTTTCGCCCCACCACCAGGTTTGTAATTGGTTAATCAATTGTTCATTAGAATGACACCTTGTGTGTGTGTTTAATACAATTGAATTTTTTTGGGATAATTACACTTTACCCACCTGTGGTTTGCCTCTAATTCGATGTGCCTACCCGTGGTTTCAATTTTGACACTTTACCCACCTGTGATTTCCTCTATTAATAATTCGTAACCCACCTCTAGTGCAGCCGTTACTCTAACACGTAAACTCATCAAAAAAGAACCTAAAACAGATCAAACACTGAAGAACGAAGAACACGATACTCAAATATTTTCATTTCCAACATTTCTCATACACACAAATTCAACTAAATACAAAAAATTTCATCCCAAACAGCCCAAACCAGCAGAAACAAAGAAAGAAACAGAAACACTAGTGATTGCTATTGTATTTAGTTGATTCAGATGTTTTATTATTGATTTGGTTGGGTTTTGATTTACTAGATTTGGAGATGTTTGGGGAGAACTTCATGGTTCTGTTTTGGCTTCTGTTCTCTTTGTTCTATGTCCTTAATCTATACAAAAACACATCTGAAATTTCACGTGAGGTGTGGAAATTTTATTGAGCGGAAAAATGACAAACTTTTGAGGTTTTTGCTTTTGTTCTTTTTTTTTTTTTTTTTTTTTGATTTTTCAATTCAGAGTCTCTCATGGGGAGAAAACGCAAGAGATAATATCAACTTTTTACGGTTTTTCTTGGTCCTTTTTCTCTTGCTCTTTTTCTTGTTGATTTCTTTTATCGATTCAGAGGCTTTTCCCTAATCTAGGGTGAAAAAAAATTAAGATCCGTAAAGGTGTGGAAATTCCTTGGGTTTTGCGTGTTTGAACGGAGACTGTCAAATTTATACCGTTCTCTTCTATTCCTCCTTGTTCTCTTGCCCTATTTTCATTGATTTTTTTTTTTGGAATAATATGGTAAAAAAAGCCCATTTGAAATTTCAAAAAGATCGGTGAGATGTGGAAAATTTCCTGGGTTCTGCCTGTTTAAACGAAGAAAAAAAAAATTAACTTTCATATTCTCTTGCCCTTATTGATATATCGATTTAGAGTCTCAGGTGAAATTTCATGAGCTGTGAGAGAGGAGAAATTTCTTGGGTTTTGTTCCCCTTGTTAACATGCCGTTTTCTCTTTGATTTTTCAAATAAAAGCTCTTCACTGATACAGGAAAAGAAAGCATATGAAATTTCAAAAAGAGCTGTGAGATGTGGACCTTTTTCCTGGGTTCTGTTTGAGTGGAAAATATCCTAACTTGTATAGTTTGTGCTGTTGTTCTCTGTGTTGACATACCCTTTTCATGCCAAAAGATCTAACAGGAAGTGAAAAAGAAGGGCACGCGAATGGAGAGGAAAACAGCCCAAACCAGCATAAACAAAGAAAAAAACAGAAACACTAGTGATTGCTTTTGTATTTAGTTGATTTAGATGTTTTATTATTGATTTGGTTGGATTTTGATTTACTAGATTTGAATGTTTGGGATGAAATTTTTTGTATTTAGTTGAATTTGTGTGTATAAGAAATGTTAGAAAAGAAAATATTTGAGTACCGTGTTCTTCGTTCTTCAGTGTTTGATCTGTTTTAGGTTCTCTTTTTATGAGTTTACATGTTATAGTAACGGCTGCACTGGAGGTGGGTTACGGATTATTAACGGAGGAAATCACAGGTGGGTAAAGTGTCAAAATTGAAACCACGGTTAGGCACATTGAATTAGAGGCAAACCACAGGTGGGTAAAGTGTAATTATCCCAAATTTTTTTTTCTAGGGAAATATTATGTAGTTGATTCTAGATATCCAATGATGAAAGGCTATTTGGCACCATACAAAGGGATATCAAACCATCTTCAGGACTTTCAAAGGAGAGGTGGAAACCCTAGAACTAGACATGAAAAATTTAATTATGCTCACTCATCTCTTCGATGTGTGATTGAGAGCACTTTTGGTGTGTGGAAGAATAAATGGAGAATTATCAGAAACATGCCATCTTTTCCATTCTATATCCAAATACTTATTGTATCTGTCACTATAGCTTTTCATAATT
Source organism: Quercus glauca (assembly GCA_023736055.1). Taxonomy (NCBI): domain Eukaryota; kingdom Viridiplantae; phylum Streptophyta; class Magnoliopsida; order Fagales; family Fagaceae; genus Quercus; species Quercus glauca. The sequence continues at coordinate 9,141,299 of CM043326.1, forward strand.
TTGTTAGACTAAATGATAGGGATGATAGGAGCTTCATAAACGCCAATCAAGATTCAATTTCTAGAAGAGAACATAATAGTGAAGCAGGTAGCAGGTGTGAGCAGAACTCAGGATCTTTAACAGACCCTGCGATGGTGGTTCTTCGTGATTCAATTGCTAATTCCATTTGGGAGGATAATAATTAGTAGTTGTCTTTTATTTTATTTTATAATATCATGTAGTACAATTTAAACTTGGGTTATTGGTATGTATTTTATCATCTTTTTTACATTTTTGTGTTGTACAATTTAAACTTGGGTTATTGATATGTATTTTATATCTTTTTACATTTTTTATGTAGTACAATTTAAACTTGGATTATTGGTGTATATTTTATCATCTTTTTACATTTTCATTTTGAGTTTCATGATGATGAAAATTATTTAGATTTAATTAATATTAATAAGAAGTCATTAATGGTAATAACAAATAATTATGAAACTAAAAAAGAAAAATAGCCCAAATATTATTAAAATAATACCAATAATATATTTATTATTATTATTATTATTATTATTATTATTATTATTATTATTATTATTATTATTATTATTATTTAGTAAGCATATGAATTAGTTTATTAATAAGTATGAAATAAACTCACATAAAAAAAAAAAAGTATGAATTAAACTCCCTTATATATACATTGTCCTTTTTGGTAATTTATCCCTCAAAATGCCACTTTTATAAGTGCTAACTAAACACTCAACTTTTTCAAAAAGCACTTTTTAACAGTTTTTACCAAACATTCAGCTTTTTGAAAATGCACTTTTTAAAAACTCCACTTTTTCATTATGCACTTTTACAAAAAGCTAAACCAAACTCACCCTTAACTAGACAATGATGTATTGGTATTAACCTATTAGGACTTGGTGAAAATCTTGGTGAACTGCCAGCATGCATATTCTCATTAGATGGTATCCTTACAGGTTGTAATACCTCTATTAGCCTCAAAGACATAATAATAGTAAGGAGAAGTAATATATTATGGAAGATTGTAGAGATGTTTAAAGACTAGTAAATTATTAGGAAGTGTCCCTTACATCCTTATGGTATACATTAAGGTGAATTAATTATGTAATTGTGTTACTTCCTTACTTTTAGGTGTGGAGAAAGAGCTCATTTGATTTTGGATCTAGACTACGAGTATTAACAACTAGAGGTAAGTGGACTTCTAAACATGACGTATCTCAAGACGTATATATTTATATAGTTTTGTTAAAAATATATTTATATATACATAATTGCAAAAGTTAAGTTTCCAAAAACTTATACCATTGTCAATGCTTTATACAAACCAGAATTTTATTATTTCTTGTATATTAGTTTGAAACTGTATATATTAAGAATGACTCAAAACTATATTTTTGAAAAAGTATTTGTTATATTATAAATGATTGGTATTGACAATATTGTAATAAAGTAAGAATGTTTTCAAACGGTCAGCTAGACAATTTGCAACCTTTGCCAACACAGGATTAAGTGTTGGTCTTCAGTCGATGTAGTGTTATTGTGGTGTGGTGCAGTGTTATCATTTGTTCTTCGGAGCCAGTGTTATCGTTTGCTCTTTGGAGCCAGTGTTGCCTCTTTGAGGTTAGTGTTATTGTTCCCAATGGGAATCACCCACCAAGTGTTTAACAGTTTATGTCTTTCTCTGACTAATATTTTCCATATCGAACTACTATTTTATTGATACTGATCTTTATAAGTGGAAAAATTGTTTATTGTCATAATTTATTGTTTTTACCTATTTAGTGCATATTGGCATATTAAATTGGTTATTATTTTATTTACTAATTACAGCGTTATAGTAAAATGTTTTACTCCTGATAGTTTTACAGAATTTATTATATTACTGTTAAATCTATATGCAAGTGTTTTGTAAAGATTATATTTTGTCATAGATACTATTACTTTGTTTTGAGAGACATCCTCATGTTATGTAGTCTCTTATTGAGCTTTTAGCTCACCCCCCCTTTTTCCACCCTTTCAGATTAGAGCAGTGGAATGTTTTTTGGTGGTAGATCAGTAAAGTCTTAGATTGACGACTTCTTTTGGAGCTATGTTAGTTGGTGATCTGTTTTAGTATTTCTTTTTTTTTTAGGATAGTGAGTTTGACATTTGTGGAACTATTTGAGATTGTTTTTGGAGACTTTGTTGTTAAGGTTTTCGTTTTTATGGATTTCATAGGAAAGATTTTTATTTGGGTTGAAGTTTATTTATGGATATTTAATTACGTTCCGTTCCATTATATTATTGTTGATTATTTATAAGACAGGTTATGCATCTAAATTCTTGGTATGAGTTTAGGGTGTTACAATAAGGTGTTAAAGAAACTGATAGTGGTGTTCTTAACAAGCATCTTTTTTTTTTTTTGAGAAATTCTTAACAAGCATCTTAAGTACATATATAGAGCGCTACAAATAATAGCATTAATACTAAACTATCATTTGAACCCTCTAAAAAAAAAAAATAATAATGTGAAGCACGAAATGGCAAGGAGCTACCAGTAGTGGTACAAAAGAAAGTGAAATATTCAACACAGTATTTTTTATTCCTTTTCTTAAACCTTTTTTTTTTTTTTTGATGAATTTTCTTAAACCATTCAAGTATTCAACACAGTATTAAATTATACTATAAGAATAGGTTCTTTTGTTCCCTCCATTTCCTTCAGAGGGAGTGATTCAAATCTATGTCGATTCTATTAATTTCACTTCAGTCTATATATAATAGCAACCTTTACAAGAAGAGTCAACAAATTGAGCAAAAACAGATTATTAATTAATATAAATATATGAACCCCTTGGCCCTTGCATTTCTTAAGAGACAAAATTTTTCCTTTTTCTCATAAGATCCTTTGATCCCCAGAAGCCACACACACACACACACACAAAAACACTATTTTATCCTTATAATAACAATAATAAATAATAATAAAAATTTCCATTTTTCTTATAAAAGAATATTCCATTTCACAAATTTTGACCTAAATAAATGTTCATTACATTAGCTATCTTTTTTGGATGAATCATTAACTATCGTTCCCTATTTAAAGGAATAATCACATTTGTAGGGGTGTTGAGCCTGAAAGTCCATAATTTAGTATTACTGGGCCTACGGTCCAGTCCGAGGACAAAGGATCATCTGAAGATGAGAAGTCTATATTGGGAAAGGCCGTATGGTGCTAGAAATCAATTTTTACAATGGTTCAAAGAAGAATTCCGAAGATAAGAACGTCCTCGGCTTATGAATACCGAGATCTGAAGAGACTGGCAGATGACCAGGTTGACTCTCTAAGAAGTCTCGAGAATGTTGGTAGTCTCTAGTAGGGTGGCAGGTTGGCAAGCATTCTAAAATATCTGAAAGGAAGGCTGCCACCACTGCATTAAATGTTGAGCAGCTAATTTCCTGTCTGCATTAATGTGGAGAAGACAACTGAATAGTGTAACATTGGCTGCCCCAATGCAAATCAGGTTGGTAGTGGTGCTTGATAGGATAGGTACTCAAATGATGGCCCAATTGGCCAACAAGTGTAGGATCAAGATGCATAAGGAGGAACTATATTAAGAAGGAAACCCTTCATGAAGAAAGGACAGATTTTTGGGCAGAGAAAAAAGATTGTAACACTGAAGAATCAAACTTGTAACTGAATTTGAAAACAATATATATATATATATATATATATATATATATATAGGCCAAGCACCTCGGATATTGCCGGGGATCCTTTTTTCTTCAACACAAATTCTATCTTTTTGCATTCTCTCATGAATTGAACCTATTCCAGGGTTAGTTCGATCAGCTAAAGCCCAGTTTTTCCAACTTATTCTTTACAAATTTATTGTTTTGGGCTTTTTGGGCCTAAGTTCATATACATAGTGGGTTAGGAACTCAAATCAGGTCCTAACAACATTCTTGGTAATTCAATTGTTAAATTAAGTAATGTAAGTTGTGCATCTTATAATTACAATCTTAATCCCAAATAAAAGAATATATATATTGGTCCACAGTCCACAGGACCCAGGAGACGCGGCGGGCCGGTCAGACGACGTCGTATTACCGCACGTGCGCGCCCACACGCAAACACAGTCACACTTGCACTCTCTCTCTCTCTCTCTCTCTCTCTCTCTCTAGCTACGATGCTTATCACCAACACCAAGGCAAGGACCAGTGAGAGAGGGTGTGTGTAGTGTTAGTGTATGAAAGTTTTCGTGTAAAAATTTCTCATAATCTATAAAAATTCATTTCATTCTGAATCCATGGGCGAAAAAGAAGACCCTCGAAATGGCGACCACGTCGCCAAAAGGCCCAAACTCCTCAAACTGTCCATTTCCGACCCGGAATTCCTCCTCGCTTCTGAATTCTCTCACCACGAACCGGGCACGGCCCGAATCAACAACGGCAGTTTCGGGTGCTGCCCCGAATCCATTATCGCCGCTCAACGCACCTGGCAGCTCCGTTTCCTCAAACAACCCGACCACTTCTACTTCTCCACGCTCCGCCCCAATTTGTCTAAGTCACGCGCCCTTGTCAAAACCCTAATCAACGCCTCCGACCTCGACGAGGTCTCCCTCGTCGATAACGCCACCACCGCCGCCGCCATCGTTCTTCAGCAAGTCGGGCGCCGGTTCTCTCACATAAACGACACCGTTGTTATGTTTCACTGCGCTTTTCCGGCTATCAAGAAATCAATCCAAGCTTACGTCACGCGCGCCGGCGCTTCCGTCATCGAGGTCCGCCTTCCATTTCCTGTCTACTCCGACTCCGAAATCATCGCCGAGTTCCGAAAAGGATTGTCCAAAGCGAAATCCAACGGCGGGAAAGTTCGATTGGCGATCATCGATCACATCACGTCAATGCCGTCGGTTCTTGTTCCGGTACGCGAGCTCGTCGAAATCTGCAGAGAGCAAGGCGTGGACCAAGTCTTCGTCGACGCCGCTCACGCAATCGGAAGTGTTCCCATCGATGTTCAAGAAATCGGCGCCGATTTCTACGTCAGCAACCTCTACAAGTGGTTCTTCGCTCCGCCTTCGGTGGCGTTTCTCTATTGCCGGAAATCGAACTCGTCCTCCTCCGCAATGCACCACCCCGTGGTTTCTCACGAGTACGGTAACGGGCTCCCGATCGAGAGCTCGTGGATCGGAACCCGAGACTATAGCCCACAGCTTGTTATCCCGACGATAATCGAATTTGTGAACCGATTCGAAGGCGGCATTGAGGGAATCATGGCTAGAAACCACGAACAAGTGGTGAAGATGGGGAAAATGCTCGCGGAATCTTGGGGGACGAGCTTAGGCTCGCCGCCGGAGATGTGTGCAAGCATGATCATGGTGGCATTGCCTTCGAAACTCTGCGTTACGAGCGATGACGATGCATTTTCGTTGCGGTCGCATTTGAGGGAGAAGTATAAGGTTGAAGTACCGATATATTATCGGCCTCCGAATGAGGATGCCGGGGAGAATGAGCCGAGGGATAAGGATGGATTGATCACAGGATATTCACGAATTTCGCATCAGGTTTATAATAAAGTTGAGGATTATTATAAGTTTAGAGATGCAGTTAATCAGATTTTGGAGAACCATCAAGTTTGCAAGATGCTTTCGACCCAATGAGAAAGGTTGGTTTGCTTTTCGCCTACTAGTTGAACTGTATTTCGATATGTTTTTGTTATGATTGCTTAGAATTTTTTTATTGTGCAGTCATTGTTTTGTTGAGAACTTATGCCAGTGGCTTTTAATGGCTTTAAGTTGAGTTGAGTGTGCAGTTAATTCTTTTGTTGGATATTATATTGACATACCTGAGATGATTCTTGAAATTATGAATTAGAATTAGAAAGAGTTTTTTTTTTTTTTTTTCTTTTCCTGGAATTTTTGCATGATTGAATGGGACATTATGTATCAAACTACTAATAGGTGAAGTTGTAATTGTCACTTTGTTCGGATTGTTGTGTTTGAAAATTGAAATGTGGTTTTACATAGCCATTTTTCATGTTTTCAGTACTTTACTGTCCAATCTCACGGATCATGGTATTTTATGGGAATGCGGTCATGCATGCGTTCTAGTGGTTCTAATTTGAGATTGAAGTCCTCATTTCTCTGAATGATCATCCTTAGTATTACATGGCGTCATGGCCGCCCTTATCAGTTGAGGTCACTTTGTTGGTTTCTTTCTCTAACCCTAAACAACTCCTTCAGACTTATTATTTCTATAATTATAATATTAATGCATCTTGAGGGTTGAATTTGACAGAAAACTCTAAACTAGACCCCTAAAATGATTTTTAGGGTTCCTGTAAGAATGGGGTGGAGGATGTGGTTGTGGGTTTATGACCCACAAGGTGTGGATGTAAACATACCAATCAAAGGAGAAGAAAAAGATTGCTCTTTACTCTTTATTTATTTAAAAAATTGATGCAGGGAGCATTAAAATCATCTAAAAGTATGATACTATTAGGATTGTGTTAAAATTTTTAGATTCTAGACTTGTAGGACTTGTAGAAACAACAACTCCGCTATTAGGATTATCTTGGCTGCATTATGGGTGGTGTTCGTAGTTTTTTTATTGAATCCAAACTTTTTCAACTGGTGGTAGAGGAAGGGGGACGGCATTTTTCTTTAAGGATTTTTGGGCGGAGTAGGTACTTCATGAAGTCGGTCTTCATGGGTAAGAAAGTGGCACAATGGTTGATGAAGAGTTTAGAACAGTTAGTCATTGGGAGCAGTCCGAAATACTTTTATTTGTTTAGGGAAGGTGATTCAGCCTACACCATCCAATGGAGCTCCAATTCTTTTGGCTTGTTCCTACTGTTGACTGAACTTAAAGTTGGCGGGTCTAGGAGGTCCATCATCATTCCAGTAGGCAGAGCCAGAATGGATGGGGGGTTTTTGGGTTAGAGTTAAGGAAGTTGCTGGAACCTGAGAACTATGTGAATGGTGGGAATGGGCAGTCGATTTTTGTGGCTCAGCCTCATAAGGATAACTCTAGGATTCAACCTTTTAAATCCTTTGCTGATATGGTGCGTGGGCATGAGGTGCAGGTCAGGAGCAGAAACCAATTAGAGTTGCAAAACCCAGTAAGTAAACAAAAAATGTTGAGCGAAGCGCCGGTGAGCTTATTAGGTCCGGTGACTCTAGAAGGTAGAGTTGTGGGTTCTCAGTGCAGAATAGAGGAGCTTAACTTTGGAAAGACAAAACTAGTAGGATATAAAAGGAGATCTCCATTGAATTTCAAATCAAATTGGACTGAACATGTTTATGGAAATAAACGGGAACTAGGGAACTCTGACTGGGTAGGAAAAAGCTTGACTGTAGAAGTGAATGGGGAAGGAAAAAGGAGGGTGGTGTGGAATAAAGGTGGACTGAGGAGTTCCCTATGGGTAATAAGGGATCAGAGGAATGATTATAAGGAATTTTAGTGTTAGAATTATTTGACCTTTCATAGTGATATATATATATATATATATATATTTTTTTTTTCTTTCTAGAGCGTGTAGGAATGATTGTTGTACTATCTGTGTGTTTGGTTTTGACCCTTAGGAATATTTAAAATCTTTACTTATGATATCTTGTTGTATTGCTTAGAGAGATGGCTCCACCAAGGAGGAACCCAGGGAATTGTCAGTCGAATGCTAATGGAACCACTAATCTTCAGGCTATTATTGAAGCCATTGGGGGCTTAACCAATATAGTGCAACTTCAAGTAGGAGCCACCAATCCGACTAGTGCTTTGGAGAAGTTTAGAAAGCTTGACCCTCCTACTTTCAAGGGTACAAAGGATCCAATAGAGGCTGACAATTGGCTTAAGGAGATAGAAAGGCTCTTTAGGGCAATGGAGGTTAGTAATGAGCAACGAGTTATCCTTGCTGTTTTTGTATTGAAAGGTGATGCATTGGAATGGTGGGAGTCCACAGAGTGGATACATGGGAGAGAAGTTATAACTTGGCAGCATTTTGTTGAGCTCTTTCATAAGAGGTATTTTCCTGATAGTCTATTAGTGCAAAAGGAAGCTGAATTCATTAGTATAGCACAAGGTACTCAATCAATGTATGTGTATGAGCGGAAATTTGCTGAATTATCCCGCTTTGCTCCGCACATGGTTGACACAGAAGTAAGGAAGGCCAGGCATTTTGAAAGGGGTTTAAGGGAGGAAATTCAAGGACCAGTTTCCATGTTTAAATTGGAAACATATGCAGAGGTAGTAGATCGAGCTCTCATAGCAGAGAGAAATTGCAATCGCCTTTCAAAGGCCAATGATCAAGAGAGGGAGCCAAATCAGAGTAATTTTCTTAAGGGAAAGTCTAGTGAAAGTTTATTCAAGAAGCAAGGGGTGCCTAATTCAAACAAGAAGGCACACAAGACTTGTTCAAGATGTGGAAAGGCTCATAGTGGAACATGTTATTTGGAGTCAGGAGCGTGTTTTAAATGTGGCAAGACTGGACACTTTATCAAAGATTGGCCAGCTTTGAAGAGTGAGCCAAGGGTTGAGCCTAATGATGTGAATCAAAGGCCAAAATCCAAGGAAGAGTGTTTGCCATTACTAGGCAAGATGCTGAGGAATCTAAGTCAGGTACCATCTCCTTATTTTCTCTTATTAAGTGAAGCAATGGTTGTTGAGTCTATGTATCTATTGTGTGGTTATGATATTAGATAATATAATATGGATTGATTAGGAGCATATCATGTTGCTTTGAGTTTTACGACCTAGTGTATTTCCTTGGGGTGCTTTTGTGGAATAAAAGTTATATGCTAAGTTTAAGAAGTGTGACACTTGGTCGGATTAAGTGATATATATATATATATATATATATATATTTTGAGGCATTGTAAGGTCGAAGGTGGAGTTCACCGATTTGTTGGGATGAAGTAGGTGATAAATAAAAAAAAAGAAAATAAAAGTGTGCAAGGATGGTTGGAGGCATCAATTATAAACTATAGCTAGCGTTCAAGTTTGATCTTTCGGGTAACCACTCCCTAGTTTTGACATAGCAGATCTATAGTTTTACTAGAACCATTGTCATATAAATATTGACCCGTGACTGCATCAAAGTTTTATTAAAATTCTGTATAAGTATTTCTTTGCTATGAGTTGATTCGATTATTCGACTTTGGAGTTTATAGGATTATGATTTGAAGAACTATACAAGACTTTGTATACTTTGAAGTATTAAATTAATAGTTGGGATTGAACCTAAAGAGAACTTGTCCTATGAGGAAGTGTGAGTGCTGGTTGAATCAAGTGGTGTTTTTAGGATATGTGATCTCTATAGATGGAATTACAGTGGGCCCTAGTAAGATCAAAGCAATAATAAATTGAGGTATGTTTTGAAATTTCGAGGACGAAATTTTTTTAAGGGGGGAAGGATGTAACAGCTCATAATTTTGACACCAATTTAATTATTATGCGTAAATTAAAAAGGAGGCCCACAATTAAATGGATTTAATTGATTTGGGCCTAAGATATTAAAATTAAGTAAATGCTATAAAATATGAAGCCCAAGTGAGGTGGCATAAGTAAATATATGGGCCTAGATAAGCATTTAAAAAAAAAAAAAAAAACCCTAGTTTTTTACCTCTTAAGCTACACGTACGTATACTTATGAGCAGTGTTGTTAAAAGCGAGGGGCGCACTTAAGCGCAAAGGGCTCTTGGAGCCTAGGCGCAAAGCGCAAGCGCGCGCCTGATTGAAGTGAAGCGCACATTTTTAAAAAATAATTTTAAAAATTTTAAAATTATTATTAATGAGAAATGCAACAATCAAATGATCAAATTATCATATAAATTGAAATAAAACTTTTTATATAATTCATATAACATTTAGATATGCCCTACTTTTGCAATTTTAACACAAAAATTGCTAGTCAAGTCATTTTATTTTTTTGGATAAACTAGATATCAGTACTTCCATGTAATATCCTCTCTTAAATCTCCTATATCTATAACTCTGGAAGAATTAGTTTGCTATGTTCAAAATCAACCACTAAAGTAACTAAACAATTACCACATACATTATATCATACGTTTTTTTTTTTCCATGAATGAGCTAAGAATATGAGGACATTGCAACATGGTAATTGGTACAAAGAAGCTAGGTGGGTTACTGTTTCAAGGAGAAAAAATAAAAATAGAGAAGATCTGGGAGGTTGTGGTTTGGGTTTTAGGACAAGTTATACTCAAAATATTTTTTTTTTGATGAGTAATTTACACTAAAAATATACAAAATTAATGGTTTATATCAATAATGTCAAGATCCTATAGCTTTAATTCAGTTTTGGTTTTTCTTTTTTGAAAAATATAAAAAAGCTCCAAAAAGCGCGCTTTGAGCTTTTTGAAAAAGCGCAAAAAAGCGTGCCTAAAGCGTGCTTCTTTGAATGAGCTTAGCTTTTGAGGCAAAAGGCGCTGGAGCCTTGGGGCTTCGAGCTTTGAGCTTAAGCACGCTTAAAGCGCGCTTTTAACAACACTGCTTATGAGGCTTCCTTTTGCTTTAGCCACTTCACACTACTGAACCTCGCTTTGCTTCATTGTGGCTGTGAGTGGAGACTAAAGGTACGGCTCTCTTCTGCTCTAAACTTAGGAAGAATCTGTTAGTGGCGTACCTAATAGGAAAAAAAATAAAATAAAAATAGGGGCTGCTGTTATGGATCTCAGGCTATGATTATGTTGATAGAAAAAGGGTGTTTTGTGGACATTATATGACCGTATATGGCCTCATTAAATATCACCACCCATCTGCCATGTATCTTCACGTTGTCCTTGTTCAATACGTGTCCAGCAACTTCTTTGTGCTTTGGTGGCATCAAGTGAATACTAGGCAATTGGATGGATAAATTAAGGTATATATATTAGGTTGATCAGATAGGTATATATATTAGGTTGATCAGATAGGTATATATATCACGTGGCTTCCAATACTAGTTTGAATATATATTTATAATATTAGAGTGAATGGATATATATAATATATGGCTTCTTTTATTAGATGGATCAGACATTCATCATTCAGCCTATATTGAGTCTTATTTTACTTGAAGCTATTCCATACATGTGACCCTGCCATTAGGTTCAGCCATATTGAAGTTTCATGAATATCTATGATTATGTTAATGGAAAAATCGGATTAGGCGGCAATATTTTTAAGTCCAGAAATCTGATCAAAGCTGAAAGTGAATTGGATAGTTAAGTGAATAAATGGGGAATTTTGAATATATCAATATTGTCTAGGTTAAAACTATTTAAGTGTGAAAACTGATTTTAAGTGGGAAATTGTGTATTGATGGACCTTTCTTTGGTGTTATTTAGGTTCTAGTTGACATCGTTTCGAACAATTGAAGTCAAGCTTGATTTAGCAACTAGAGGTAAGTGGACTTCAAAACATGACGTCTCTCGGGACGTATATATTTATATATATTTTTGGTAAAAATATATTTATATATACAAATTTCAAAAGTGAAGTTTTCAAAAACTTATACCATTGTCAATGTTTTATACACATGAATTTTATTATTTCTTGTATATTGCCTGAAATTGTATAAGTTAAGAATGACTGAAAACTATATTTTGAGAAAGTATTTGTTATATGATATGTGATTGGTATTGACAATATTATGATAAAGAAAAAATGTTTTCAAATGGTCAGCTAGACAGTCTGCAACCTTTGCCAACACAGGGTTAAATGTTGGTCTTCGGCCGATGTAGTGTTATTGTGGTGTGGTATAGTGTTATTGTTTGCTCTTTGGAGCCAGTGTTGCCTCTTTGAGGTTAGTGTTATTGTCCCTAATGGAAATCACCCACCGAGTGTTAGCAGCTTATGTCTTTGTTTGACTAATGTTTATTGTCTTCCATATCGAACTACTGTTTTATTGTTATTGATCTTTATGAGTGGGAAAATTGTTTATTACTAATATATATTGGTTTTACCTATTTAGTGCATATTGGCATATTAAAGTGGTTATTATTTTATTTACTGATTACAGTGCTATAGTTAAATGTTTTATTCTTGACGGTTTTATAGTATATATTATATTACGGTTAAATCTATATGCAAGTGTTTTGTAAAGATTACTCTTTGTCATAGATACTATTATTTTGTTTGAGAGACATCTTTATGTTATGTAGTCTCTTATTGAGCTTCTAGCTCACCCCCATTCTTCCACCATTTCAGATTAGAGCAATGGAATATCTTTTGGTGGTAGATCATTGGAGCAATAGATTGAAGACTTCTTTTGGAGCTTTGTTAATTGATGGACTATTTTAGTATATTTCTTAGGATAGTGAGTTTGTTATTTGTGGAACTCTTTGAGATTGTATTTGAAGACTTTGTTGTTAAATTTTTTATTTTTATGGATTTCATAGAAAAGATTTTGATTATTTGAAGTTTATTTGTGGATATTTAATTACGCTTTGTTCCATTATATTAGTGCTGATTATTAATAAGACAGGTTATGCATCTAAATCCTTGGTATGAGTTTGGGGTGTTACAGTTATGGTATTAGACCAAGTTGGTACTCTAGTGGGCCTTCCAGTGTCCTTTGGTCTAGAGCCCACCGACCCACTGAGGTTGGAAGTGGGTGAAAGCCCAACTGGGTGAAAGCCCCTCTGGTCCCTCTCCAACCCCTCTATCTGATAGTAGAGCAAGCATGCAAGAAGTAGTCCAAAAAGTTACAGAAGTATGATAGGTTCTCAGAGGAGCTGTAGATATTTTGGTGGGTTAGTAGTGTGCATGTTAGGTTACCAAAGAATTTGGAGGCAAGAAGATCTCTTCGGTGTTTCTTTTTGATGCTCATGCATTGATGAACTTTTAGGACCCTAGATTCACATCTTTTATGTAAAGAATGGAAAAAAAAGAAGCATCAGAGGGATTAGAAACTCTCTTTCTTTTTTTTTTTTTTGGGGGGGGGGGGGGGGGGGGTGGTGTCGGGGACAGTGAACCATCTGAAAGACAGAAAGTTGAGGTATAGTGAGGTTGCTGAAAGTACTGTAGATAAAGCTAAAAGGTAGCTGAAATTATACATTGAGATTCATGAATAGTACCAAAAAGTGCAATGAGACTCATGAATAATAGCAAAAATAAGTTGAATAGTAAAAAAAGCTGGCTTTTTAAGCCATGCCACACTTGGCATGGCTTAAAAACCAGGTAAGAGAGAGTTGTTATGTGTAGTGATCAAGCAAATACCAGGCAACAAAGTGAAACCTCAGACCTTAGGCAGGAGTGTAGATAAGAGTTACTTCACTCAAAAAATACCATATGCAGAGCAAGTGCTCTATTGAGCATGATATTATACAGTGGATGAGGCCTCTGTTGGGATGAAGAACAAGCCAGATAATGTGTCTTTGGATGGTTAAGAACAAGCCAGAGTTATTTTGATTTTTGCCTTCAGACCAATCTAAATGGTTAAGAACAAAAAAAAATATGCAATTACTACTCTTCCTAGAGCAAAGACATATGCTGACATGATGGATAAGTCACTTTCAGCTTTTAGCCAGAACATGTCTTTTTAGTTTGAACTTTGAACCCCTTAGGGAGCTGTTTTTTAAGTTGTATGTGTCTTTGGATTCCCGTGCTTTGAAGATGTTACATGTGTTTTTTCTCTGCATGCAATTACATCTTAGCTTATCTGGGAGGGAGATTGTTTTGGTTGATTGGTAAGTTATGCTCCCTGTGAGTTTTGGATCCACAACCTCATCCTTGAACACTGTTTTTACCAAGGGAGGAGGGTCATTGGCAATGATGCCTTTAAATTCTTAAACTAGCTTTTATAATCTGCAGAAAATATGATAACAGAGTGGTAGTAAAGTTGACTTATCTGTCTAACTTTTCCACCATCATGCCCAGAAAACCTTGGTTCAACATACAGAGGTACTTGCCCCTGAATCTCTTTTCATATTTTTGTTGTTGGCAGTTACCGGAGCAGCCTTCCATGGAATGATGTCTGTGTTTCACCTGGCGCTGATACCTGTGGATTGACAAAGTTTAAAAACAACAGAATTTTGGAAGACACCAACAGCTAGGTAGAGATTGTGACAAATGCTTAATGGAACTGAAAAAAGGTTTCTTAAGAGTTTTTCTTAAGAATCTAAGTAAAATTTAAGCTGACTTTCTAGTTTGTGGGCCCTTTTATAGCTATCCTTGTTGTAATTGTGAAAATAAAAGTGTATGAATGTCAGCTTCTTTTAGCAATTAAGCCGGCATCAAATGGATTTACTCTTTGTAGGCTTATGAGATAAAAAGTTATTTTGAGCAAATAAGTTGCTGTAAACAATAAATAAGAGCTGTCAAATGCACGCCACAAGCCTACCCTGTATGTGTGGGTGGAGACAGTTTTTCGGTTGAAAGCTAACTACTGAAAGTTAGTTACAGTATAGTTGTATTTAGAAAAAAAGAAGAAGCGAGTTTATCTATAGAAAAAAACTATAGATAAACAAATAAGAAAAAGCAGTATAGTTGTATTTAGAAAAAAAGAAGAAGCGAGTTTATCTATAGAAAAAAACTATAGATAAACAAATAAGAAAAAGCACTCTAGTTTGAGCTGTAGGCCGTCCTTGAGCTTGGGATTGTGCGTTTAGTGGAAAAGCTAAAGGCCCTCCTTGTGCAAAAGGAGATGAATATGAAACACTTAAACATGGATCATTTCTAGTGTAGTAGGTGCGCAGCGAGACCAATTTTTAGATAACAAGATTTTCTTATACTCCAATTCCTTTTTTTTTTTTTGGATGTTCCCTGCATCTTCTACCGTTAGTCCTGGGGAGCAGCATTCAGCATTCTACGATTTTCTTTTTTATTTGTTGTTTTATGATTTGATAGTTGCAGGTAGGGCGATTTGCATCTTTAATATATTTTTATTGAAAATACTAGGAAGTGTTAGTTGACTTACAAGACTCTTAACAAGTATGGTTGGTGCTAGTTCTTTACTTTTTTTTTGTGTTTCATTATCATTTGATTGCTTCATAACATTATTTCTCAAGTGCGGTTGACTTTTAGTTAATTGCTTGAGGTTCCCAAATAAAAAATATTCCCATAATTAGGCTCTCTCTCTCTCTCTCTCATGAGGATTTGGGAATGAATCAACTTGAACAATAACAGGTTTGAGTTTGAATTGGATTGGCATACCAAATAAAATGGGTTCAGGTTTGTTAGCTTATGTGTGATTTTTTAAGATAAAATGAGTTGTTACATCATAAATTAAAAAAAAAAAAAATAATAAAAAAAATAAAAAAAAATAAAAAAAAACTTACCAAATTGCTCCATTAGACATATAGGCAAGGAAACTAATGAGAGTTGCCAAATGGACAAATAACACTCATTTATTAAACTTTACAAACTAATATTATTTTGCGCTAATTTGAAACTTCAAAAACTAAAACGCATATTAGTTAAACTTTAGGGAAAACAATGTATTTAGGCATTTATTTTTTTTTATATTATATTTTATTTACAATTGATGCGAAAAAAATCTAGATTTGTTATGAAAACTTGGTTTTACAAGTTTTGTTTTTGTAATATGACTTAAAATGATTTTTTTTCATATATTTAATCATTCAATTTTAATTTTAAAATTGAACTCTTATTTAATTTATTGATGATTATTGGTAATGTTATGCCTCTAATAACATAGTTCTAGATAAGAAATGTAGCTAACTACACATTATGAGTATGTTAAATTGATCAGTGCAAGTGTTATACAAAACTATTTTGGTTAATTAAAAGTCTCTAGAAATTTTGATGAAGATTCACTTTTTATTTTTAATTATTTTGATAATATATCATAAATTTTTTGGTTTAATTATAAAAGTTGGGTCTTTCACATTCTATTTATACTATGTGGTTCAAGGTTAATGTTACATATTGTATGATATGCTTTTCACAATTTGACACTCTATAAGTAAATTAAAATGAGTCAAAAATACATTTTGACCCTATAATTTTGAAGGTATAACAAATTAAACATTATGAAAAGGTAATAAATTAAAGATTTTGTTAAGGGAATTTTTTTATGAAAATACTTCTAGAAACTTTTATGGTAAAGGGAAATAACAACTTATGTTTTTGAAAGAATTTTTTTTTTAATTTTTTTATTTATATTTCTCATAAAAATGTTATTAAAACTTTTTAAAAATAGCTTATTAACAAATGACTTAAGGCCTCTATTAATTGAATCCATAAATTAAACTCTAATATTTTAAAAATTAACAAATTAACTCTATAATTTTAAAAGTAGCCAATAGAGAATTTTATACTACACATATTTCTTTGCATGTATCATATCTACCTAATCTTAATGGTTAATAAATGATTTTACTTTATTTAATATAACCATGGAATGACTCGTAAGTCGTAACAAATTAAACTATAGCATTTCAAAAAATAACAAATTAAACCTCAACCCATTTAAATGGAATCATATTGTATTATGTTTAATATAGGTTAAAGATTTAATTTGTTAATTTATTATTTTTCACAACTTCAATGTTAAATTTGTTGATTTTAAAATTATGGTTTAAACTGTGATTTTCTTTTAAAATTATGAACATGGAAACTTTATTAATTAAAATTAATACTAGTCCTCTATTAAAATACTTCAAAAGTCAGGAGAGCCAAGGTATTATTATCCAAGTAGAAAAACTCTGCACACACTCTGCACTCTGTGAGGGAAAGCTCTAAATCGTACTGGAGCTCGGCTCGCTGAGATTCATAATCTAAATCATAATCGCCGAAGAATAGGGGTTTTGGAAGCGCAGAGAGAGAGAGAGAGAGAGAGAGTTTAGGGTTTAGCGTTGTACTGATTCGTAGTAACAATGGCTGAAGAACCAAGCCGTCCGATTCGGCTTATGTGTTTCGTCTCGGAGGAACAGGTTTATTACGATTTCTCAACACCCTTTCTTCTTCTTCTTCTTCTGTATTTACCGAATTCAGAAGCTCATTACTCTTTCTTCTCTGTAACAAAAATACTAAGCTTTTGTTTTTTGGTGGAGGCAGTTGGATGAAGCTAAAAAGTCAAGAGGCGAGCGTGTTGAGGATGGCACTGCCCAAAGAGATAGAGCTCTCTTTGAGGTAAAACTATAACACCCTTTATTTTTGTTTTTTGTTTCAATGTTTAAAGTTTACGATTTTGTATAATTTGATATTGCTTTGCTATTGAGAATATATATATATTTTTCTGGTACTTAAAAATGCTTTTACTGAATTATATGTATTTTAAATAATATGAGGAGAGTTCAGTAGCTAATCATATATGATACACAATTAATTAGACCGAAAACTCGGTCAAAAGAGATGGTATAAAAATTGAGTAAATGGGCAATTCAGGTTTTTACCTTTTCATGAATAACAAAGCGAAAGGGTGAAGCTAAGTACATGGGAAGTATACAAGAGAAGAGCTTGAAAACTGAAACTAAGATGTAAAGTTACTAAGATTTTAAAAAGATCCAAAAAAAGGATAAACAATTGAATTTTCCAAAAGTTCTAGTCGACTCCAAAAGGATCTCAGGAATTAAATTTTCAGATAAACAGTAGTAAATTCAATTCGCTCAAATGTCCTGGCGTTATGCTCTCTCTAAATACTCCACAACAACCAAAGTGTGATAGCTTCTTGCATCTCTAGCAGTTTATTGAAAACCCATTTTAGATACTGGGAATTCTTGTTCCTACCTAGGGCTATTTTATAGGGGTCAATTTGCTAAAAAATGGGTCCTTTGCCCATTTGATCCTTGTCTAGTGTGTAAGTAAATTGAAACAAGATTTTCTGGCTGTTATAAATCCTTTGGTTATAACTTATATGCACCTCATATGTTTAAATTCATATAAGCTTTCAGCTATTCAAGCATTTTGAAATTTATGTTTTCTGAATGCAGATTCTAAAGGAGAACAAAGACAAGAAAGATGCAGAGTTTAATGAACGTTTCAAGCATAGTGAGTGATCAGCTCTAATTGTAGAGCAAGTGTTTGTTTTTCCTTTTTCTGCAACTCTAGGTGACCACATCACAACAGGGCAAAAATGATCTATGCATTTTTTGCTATCTCCCAGTTAGCACTTTAAATAATGAGACTAACCAAATCTTTTTTTTAACAGGACCACCCAAAGCTTTGGATGATGATGAGACTGAGTTTCTTGAAAAGGTGGAAATGGTGAGATTATGGTCTAAGAAATTTATCTATTCAGTGCTACATGAAGTGCATCATTTTTTGATAAGTACTATTGGCTGTACCTTTGAAGTCACTAAGCTGAGATACTTGGAAATTGTCAGAATATGAATAATCACCAGAAAGAATAGAACTGTTTTATAAAACTATAAGTGATTTGCAATCTCAGTTTGCAGATCTAGTGTGCGTTTGGCTCCAAATTAAAGAGTCAGCTTATTTTACCATTCAGCTTATTTTTGCTACTATTTATGGATTTCATTATACTTTTCAGTACTATTCATGGGTTCCACTGTATTATTTGAGCTAACTTTTACCTTTATCTACAGTACTTTTAACAAAAAATTTTCAGTTTCAGCAAAATAAGCTGATCCCAAACAGACCTCTATTGCCATTGGTTTCTATTTTCATTAGAGTTCATTAATTTATTTATTAAAACATTTCTGCTGCATGGTTTTAATTTAGTTTATTTTTTCACTCAGTCAAGGAGGGAATATGAACAACAAATTGCAGATGAGGAAGCTCAGCAGCTGCAGAGTTTCCAGGTAAATATCTTATTGTTCTATGTCAAGATCTTTTTTTTTTTTTTCATGTGGAAACACAAAATTAGTTGGCTTGAAAATCATGGGTTTGTCGTGAGGTCATTACTGTAACTTTCTAATGCAAGGATGTGGCAAATTTTATAATTATTAATTAGGATCCAATTTTCCTGTGCATCAAAATTTATGGTCAGACTAAGCATTTCCTAAATTTATTTGTGCTTCCCTTTATATATGTAGTTAGGCTGATTTAATAGGGTAAATATTGTACATCTCAACATAAATCCTGGCAATTAGGACGCTTAAAGGTTAGTTCAATGTTGTATATGTCCCCCAAAAATTGTTGATAGAGAATGTTATCTTTTTGTTGAGAATTGTTCTATTATATGACCATGACTAAGAAGTCTAGGTATGCAGTTTAAGTAGACCATATATGTCCATGGAAGGGGTGTTTAAGTGTTCAAACAGTAAGGAATTGAAGTGAAGTGATTTAATTATTAAAAAAAAAAAAAAGGAATTGAAGCAAAGTGATTTTATGGATGATATAACTTTTGCTGAACATATTAAACTGGTTTTGCACTGGCACATTGCACAGATTGTTTTTCTGAAATAAAAATGTTACGAAGCAGCACAATTCTTTCAGTAGTGGTATTTGTTAGGCATATGAGTTGCATGGTTATGCTGAGAATCAAGGAAGTACTTGATCCTAAACTTTATCTTTCGTCTTTTATTGCTGTGGTTTCTTCAATTCTTCTCCAGGCAGCAGTGGCAGCACAGTCTAATATTGTACACGAGCTTAAGGAAAAAACCCCTGCTCCTATAATTCAGGTTAGTTTTGATGACATAAGCATGTTTCCGTCTCTTTTTCTCTTTTTCTTTTTCTTTTGCTTTTGCTTTGTACCATTTTTCTTGGCTAAATTACAAATTACACCCTCTAACTTTGACCTGTTCTATTGTTGTAATTTTAATTCTTTAATTTGTCCTTTAAGTTATGTCTATTTCCAATGTAGTCCTTATGTCCACCTCCATCCAAGCTACATCATTAAACCGCATATGTTTCTAATTGCAAAACTACTTCGTTTGTTGGGGGTTTAATGATGTGATTTGGATGGAAAGGCTACGATGGAAACAAATGTAAGTTAAAGGACTGAAATGGATTTCTTTAAACCCCATATGTTTCTAATAGCAAACTACATTGTCTTTTCGGGTTTAACAGTATGATTTGGACGGAAGTTAAAGGTCTAGAATGAAAAAAAATAAAATTGAAAGTATAGGATGAAAATGAAAACATGTCAAAGTCAGAGAGTGTAATATATAATTTAGCCTTTTTTGTTTGTTGGTCTTATTTTGGGTGGGGGGGAGGGGCGCTGTTGAATGGGTCCATGTCTGTACATTGAGTGAGCTGATGGACTTTCTGGGTTCTGCCAGGTCTTAGTAAGCTCATAATAAATATATTTTGTTCAGATTTCCAAAGTTAATATCTCCTGCATATTGGATCTAACTTATAAGATTTTAAACTTTTCCTTCTGCATATGAATCTATGGCTGAAGATTTTGTGAAACAATCTCTTTCCTGGGACATCTTGTTCAATGCAGTAGCTAAAGGATTCTCTGAGGCTAATTGTTCTAGATTGTGTTTAAGGTGCAGAAGTTGGTCTGCATTTTATGTTAGCACTTAGCACATTCATAATTTAGTCTTAAACTACCTGTCAGGGTGTAGCCTAGTGGTGGGAGGCTTGGGATGAGCTGTAACCAGACATATTGGGTTTAAATCCCCACAAGGAGTTCCCCTTAATTACCTGTTACACAGTTTTGGAGGGTGGGGTTGTGTCTGTGGTTTACTCCCCAAGGGTGGTCCAAAGGGCCCTACCTTGGTGAGGTTCTACGTCATCAAAAAAAAAAAGTCTTGAACTGGTCTAATTTATAATCTAGCGATTCTTCAACATTTTAATCAATTTGTTTAATGTTGGTCTAAATGGATACTTAAGGATGTTGACTTAGGACAAAAGCTTTAGTCGGCTCTGATACCAATTTTGATGTAGGATCTTTAGAAATTCAACACTAAAGTAGGATTCTCAACGGATTCTCAACGGATTCTCAAATGGAGCTTGATACTTACAGGTTTAGGCAAGAAAAAGATCGGATTTTGAATGAATCTTGATGGAATTTGATGGCTTTTTGTTGTTGAAAAGTGAACTGAGCAAGAAATTAAAGAAATATAAACCCTAGGCAATCAGACCTAGGTTTCCTAAGAAATCAAACTTGGGAATGAGAAGGCAATCACACAATCAAAGCTTATTAACCTGACGGATTTTCTTGAAATGAGTCTCTGTATATATATATATTTTTTTTGGAAAGTAAAAATTCTGCCCTCTTCCACCCCCCCCCCCTCTCTCTCTTTCTCTCTCTTTCTCTCTCTCTCATATGAGCATTGCATCTCAATAGACTTTTATGAATAAAGCTAGTTGGAACCTTTGACTTTGAATCCTGTCCGCCGTGTGAATTAATGCTTCTGAGTATGTAGTAAAATTTGACGTGTGAGGTATAATGCATAAGTTGATGGTAGGCGCTTCAATGGTAGACAATTTTGATTTGGCAATAATTGTGTAGAGTAATTTGAGCCATTGCAGATTTCAGCTTAACCTAAAGCTGAAATCTTTCTTACTAGTCTGTTTTGGGCTTATCTATGACCCTGATATAGTGATATGGTGTGCCTATGATCCAGTCAAGTCAACTTGGTCTGATTGCAAATGACCCAATACAACTTTTTATGAGAGTTGACCATTTTGCTAGTGAAATAAAACTGTTGAAATTGTTAGTATGCATTGGTTTCTAAGCACACAACCTGTCACTGTTTGCAGGAACAGAAATCAATTGGGAGGAAAAATCTGCCTGCACGTCCATTAGGTATGATTATTAAAGTCAAGCCACAAGCAAAGAAAGCAAAGTTAGAAACAGGAACTTCCGAGCAGCCTTCAGAGGTAGTGAAAATCCATGCTGTTGATACAGAAAAATCTTTGGAGACGTTGAAAAAATCTAATAGTAATACTAACAAGTCCGAAGATGTTGGTATAAGTGGTCTAGTTTCATATAGTGATGAAAGTGAAGAAGATGACTAGCGGTGTTACTTTAGTATTTTAGAGGAGAAACTTATATTTATCCAATTTATTTTCTTTTGTTATGTTCAATTTCCTGTCTAGACACAGCAATGATGCATAAACGCATTATTTAAGGAAGGTGGTATTCTGGGTTGACAAGTTTGGTGAGCAATATTTGTGTGGTATTTCTAGGATCCCGTGTCGGTAGAAAGATTCATCCATCAATAGCCACACTAATAGATACAGAACTAGGGTCATGATTAAGGGTTTATATTATGACATTAAAATTTTTAGAAAGAAGCACATAATGTCTGTGCTATTTTGCATCAACTGGTTGGAGCTTACAATTTTGTAACTTGCTGAACAGTTCTATATCTTCCATTAAAAAAAAAAGAAAAAAAAAAAAGAAAAAGAAAAAGAAAAGAAAAGAAAGAAGCACTGAGAAAAGTAGTGCATCTTAAGTCCTAACCAACCAATCAATCAATATCTATAAGCTAAAAATGTAGCATTTATTGTTCTTACGTTTTTATTGAGCTACATTAGCCGTCATGTCATCATTTTCTTTTCGTTCTTTGTTTTTAAAAAACATGTATATAAATATTAATGTATGAAATAATGCATTATGCCTTTATTTATTTTCAAAACTAATTATAACTTATCAATTATGATATGACCGTCACTTTTTACTAAAATGAATTTACACATTTTTGAACTTTTATTTTTGAGAGGAATTTTTTAGAAAATATAATACTTTGTACTAAATGTAACTTATAATAGAAAATATATGTAATACAAATACTTTGAGCGGAGACACCATTTATTTATTTTTAGTATATACTCGCTTGGAAAAAATCTCATTCCACCACTGAATTCATATTTGTACGCTAAAATAGCATTCAAGGCTAGGTTAAAGGGTTCAGTTTTACTCCTACTTAGAGAACTATATGTCATTTTTATAAGCTTCAAGAGACAGAGATAATAAAGCTCTTAAAAAAATGGGTTTTTTCCGCTTTCATTTTCTTTTCATATAAACTATTACATGCAAGTAGTTTTCTTGATATGTTTTTTTTGTGGTGTACCAACTTTCTCTACATGTTACCAAATTTCACTTGAATAAAACCTTTAACAGACACATAAAATCACATACATATGCATAATAATTTAGTTAAAAATATTAACGTGATAATAAATATGATTGATGTTACTTTAACAACAAATCAATTTCATCACATTGGAATACATTACTTATAAAAGATTATGGTTTTACATCACTTTATTATTATAATTATTATTAATTTTTTGAGATATGTTTACTAATTACGGTTTGGCATTCGATCCATTTTGGACCATTTTGGTTCAATTTAGTCCTATTCCGTTCATTTTGGTTCACTTCGGTCAATTTTAGTCCACTTTGATGTACTTACTTAAGAATATGAAAGGATAATTTTGTATTAGAACCTTTTTCCCTTTCACTCTCTCTCCCTTGTGTGCTTGTGTTTGTTTCTCAAAAAAAAAAAAAAAAAAACCTTTGTATTTCATTTTCATTAAATTATATAAAGTTATATTATACTATACACGCACACATTCACACACATCACAATTCACACAAATAACATTATAACAAGATATAAAAAAATAAAGCACACAATCAGTATCAGCCACGCACTTACACATACACACACACACACACACACACACACACATATATATTATAAAAATTTATAATAAAGAGAAAGACATTCACAACTCACAAACACTTAATCTTTACTCTTAGAGTTGGTGATACCAAGGTAGTCAAATAGAGAAAAGAGATGAGATGGGATTATGAGGGGAGAGTGATTTGTGTGGTTTTGGGATAACACTAATTTGTGATGTTGCTTGGTTTTGGGCTGAACTAATTTGTGATCAGGGTGTGCAAAATATTTTTAAGGGTAAATTAAACTGGTAAAAGGATATATATATATATATATAAACTAAAATATTAAACTGGTGTGCAAAATATTTTTAAGGGTAAATTACCCTTAAAAATATTTTGCACACCTTGATCACAAATTAGTTCAGCCCAAAAAAAAAAAAATATATATATATATATATATATATTTATATATATATATATATATTAAGTCGGGGTTCATTTGAACCCCCTAAAGTACTTGTAGGGCTGCCCTGAACATGTGTATCTTTATTAGTCATTATATCATACAATTTCAAGTTTGTAAACGCATATAATATGAAAAAATCACTACACCACTTTGTCCTTCTATTTTGAATCTTTGATTATAAAATAGAATACTAGAGATTACAATTTTTTATAAGGAAAATTGTTGAAATATTTTGTTTGATACATCAATAGTTGGGGTGAGGTGATTTGAACCCTGCTGGATGATTTATGCAGATTGCTCACACGGTCACACTTAGTGTTGACTTCAACTTTCTTACTATAAGCAATAATTCTATAATGTAGCTTAAGGTAGGTGAGTCTGCGCAACTGCGCATATGGATGAGGGCTATACTTATGCTTGCAAGGATTGTGGGATATAATATAAACTACAGAGTCAACACACTGGTTATGTTGTCTCTCACAAGGGAACTTTTTCTTCTTATTCAGACACAAGAAAATAGATTACAATAAACCCTTAACTAGATTTTGAACATGGAAAAGGGTTTAAGAAACTCAAACAGTTGATGCACTTGTGTGAAGCGCAACTAAGGAGGCATAAAATCCATCCTGTATATTAATCAAAGTCCCATGCCTTCCTTTCTCCACGATGACTCCATTCTTAACCACTGCAATCAGATCTGCATTTTTTATTGTGGACAATCTATGAGCCACCACAACTGTAGTCCTGCTTACTATGACTCGGTCTAATGCATCTTGCACTACTCTTTCAGACTCAGCATCGAGTGCACTGGTAGCCTCATCTAATAGCAATATTTTTGGATTTTTAATTATAGCACGTGCAATGGCTATGCGCTGCTTCTGTCCGCCAGATAATTGGATTCCTCGTTCCCCAACTACGGTATCATAACCCTGCATTTTGCATCAAAAAGAAAGAAAAAAATTAACTAGTTGCTTAATTAAGCATTAGCTTATCATAATCGTTGTTCACATTGTTCTTACCTGGTTTAATCCACTAATGAACCTGTGGGCATTGGCCAATTCTGCTGCAGCTATAATCTCTGCCTCAGTTGCATCTCCTCCGTCTCCTCCCTTTCCATATGCAATGTTAGCACGGATTGTGTCATTAAATAGAACTGGTTCTTGGCTCACAAGCCCCATTTGCTGCCTCAGCCACTTCAATTGGAGCTTATTAATTTCAGTTTTATCAAGTGTAATATGACCTGAATCAGGATCATAAAATCTTTCCAATAATGCTATCACTGTGGATTTACCACTCCCACTTTCGCCAACCAGGGCAACAGTCTGAAAGGATAGATTCAAACAAACACAATTTTGAGTTTTGGACTTGGATCTAAATAAAATGCAGACAATGTTTTGTCTTTTCCCGTTACAGCCAAAATGGAATTTAAAACATGATATATTAGAGAATGTTACTTTACCTTGCCTGCAGGAATAACCAAGTTGAGGTCTCTGAAAATCTGAATATCTGGCCTAGATGGATATTTAAAGCTCACATGATGAAGCTCAATTTCTCCCTTGACATTATCTAATGTCGTCCCAGACTCATCACTTGGGTCTATCTTTGACTTACTGTCTAACATTGCAAATATGGAAGCAGAAGCAGTTTTGGCCTTTTGAGTATCGGTGGAAAAGGAACTTGATTGAGTAACCGCAGTAGCTGCCATGGTCAAAGCAAAGAAAACCTGCAAACCACGCATACATGTTAAATAAATTAGAAGATAATTTGGAGAAATGAATCTCATTTAGATTTTTTCCCCTAAAAGTTCTGAAGTAGATTTGGAAAAAGAAAATGGTTATCGAAAGCTTATATACTCGAAAAACAGCTGAGAATGATGTCTGGCCATGTTTAATGAGTTGAGCTCCTGCATAGAAACTGGTTGCATAGACGCTAAACAATAGGAAGGAAGATGTCCCAAATCCTATTCCACTGATCAAGCCCTCCTTTATGCCTGCCTTCCTAGGCCCTTCACATTTCTCTTCATATAGTTGCATTACCTTCTCTTCAGCACAGAAAGAAGCAACAGTTCTTATACTCCCAACTGCATCATTAGCTATTTGGCTTGCATCCTCATACATTGCCTGCAAGTAAATTTAGTCTTGATGAATAATTCATAAATTATAATTAATTTAGAAAGTTAATTTGAAATGTTCATTTGATTGAAACTTGAAGTGGATTTCTTTTCTTACTTTTTCTTCCTTGAAATTCATAATATTAGGCATGCTGCAGCTATAAAAACTGTGTCATTAGTTATATAGCATACCTTTGCATCTGCACTGAATCCTCTCATAGACTGTCGTTGAACATATCCATTGACTCCAATCAGAGGAACCAATGCAAGGACAATAAATGCAAGCTGCCAACTTGCATCAAAGGCAATGACTAAACCTGCAACTACTGATGCAATACTTTGGACAATTTGACCTAGTGCATCACCAACTAGGGCGCGCACTGTTGCTGCATCTGCTGAGAGCCTTGCACCAATTGCACCACTTGAGTTCTCAGGCTCATCAAACCAACCAATCTCCTTATGAACCACCTTTTGAAAACACATTAATCTGATACGTTCTATTAACTTACATCCAGCCACAGAAAATAGGTATGATCGTGCTGGAGCTGACAAAAATGATGCCGCACCAAGGACTATAAACATTAGTGACCAAAAATTTGCATCCTTTTTTCGTTCATGAGGTGGTTCAAAGAACATTTTGATTACACTGGAAACTAGCAAACCGAAAATTGGAAGTATTACTCCACTGATGATTGCAGCTATTGTTCCACCTAGAAGCACTGGAATCTCTGGCTTATTGAGATAGGCAAGGCGGCGAATTGAGACCTCTGGAGATTTTTTTTTGGCTTTTGGAGGTTTATCTAGATCTTCCAATGTAGTGTCAGTCACATCAAGTCCTGCAGGAATACCAAAAGCAACTGAGAATGAGTGGTGGCTACTGTTTCCCCTTCCAGATGATCCCCGGCTTATGGATCGAAGGATTGATGATTTTCGACTTGACTGCCTAAGACTTGACTGTCTAAAAGATTCCATAGTTATTTCAGACTTGTTTTGATCATCTGTAGCTTGCTTTGACTCCTTTTTTACATCTTGCAAGCGTATAAGCTGAGAGTATGCTCCATCAGGATCTTTGAGTAATTCTGAGTGTGAGCCTGATCAATAACCAAATACACTATGAAATGAGTATCTCACTGCCTCTCTCACACTACATGAGAGAGTTGAATTCTATGATATATTTATACCAACCAATGGTCATATGCTTTAGTTTCGCTTGGGGTGGGGGGGGGGGGGGGGGGGTGGATTCCATAACTACTACTGGAAATTCAAAAAACAAGTTTGTGTGATGAAATGAAACACAAATAATACCACAAGGAAATTTTTCTTCTTTCTTTTCACAACTGTCAAACTACATGGAGCAAGTGAACAACTGAGCAATTTTAAAAAAATTGGAATTTGACCACAATATAAAAGATGGGGGGGGGGGGGGGTGGAGGGTGTGGTGGGGGGAGGGGAATCCATAACTACCACTGGAAATTAGAAAAACAAGTTTGTGTGATGAAATGAAACACAAATAATATCACAAGGAAATTTGCTTCTTTTCTTTTCACAAGTGTCAAACTACATGGAACAAGTGAACAGCTGAGCAATTTTTAAAAAAATTGGAATTTGACCACAATATAAAAGATAAGCATGAAGGTTCAGAAAATTACTGAACATTTACAAAATAACTTGGGTTTCTGTACACGAAAAATTTTAGAATTCAGTAATCTGATGAGTATAACACAGTCTGTTCAACAAGACAATAAACCTAGGCTGCAAGAAATCTAACTACCGTGTTCTATGTATACATGATATTGGCTCTACATGTGAATGAATAATATGGTAAGGCTATACTAATAAGATGGTACCTTTTTCAACCATCTTTCCTCTGTGAATAACTGCAATCATATCAGCATTCCTCACTGTGCTCAAACGATGGGCAACAATGACAGTTGTTCTGTTAACCATAATCCTGTCCAATGCCTCTTGCACTATTTTCTCTGATTCTGCATCAAGTGCACTTGTAGCTTCGTCCAGAAGTAAAATTCGTGGGTCTTTCAGAATTGCTCTTGCTATTGCAATCCTCTGCTTTTGTCCACCAGACATCTGCGTTCCGTGCTCACCAACCATGGTATCTAGTCCCTGGAAGTAAAATTCAAAATCTCAAAGTAAAATAACAATTTTCTAATCTTGAATGTGAACGAAGGGTCTTAGAGAGTGAAAATTGTAACCTGTGGCAATTTATCTATGAATTTGGCAGCATTTGCAAGTTCGGTTGCTGCTCTTATCTCTTCAATAGTTGCACCATCCTTTCCATATGCAATGTTAGCCTTAATGCTAGAGGCAAACAACACAGGTTCCTGACTGACAAGACCAATCTTTCCCCTTATCCACTTAAGCTGAAACTCTTTAATGTTAATGTTATCTATAAGTACTTCCCCAACTTGTGGATCATAGAATCTCTCTATAAGACTGATTACTGTTGATTTCCCACTCCCACTTTCTCCCACTAATGCTGCAGTTGTGCCACTAGTGATATTAAGTGAAAAACCATTAAATATTTGCTCATCCGGTCTGGTTGGATAGCTGAAATAAACATCCCTCAATTCTATATCTCCATGAATGTCATCCAATACTTTTCCACTTTTGTCAAAAGCGTCTATCTTTGGCTTCCTCTCAATAGTCTCAAACATCTTAAAGGCTGCAGCTCGTCCAGCAGCAAATGCACTGAGGCAGGGAGATGCCTGCCCTAGGGACCTGAAGCATCCATATTATTGTAGAAGGCAAGAAGTAAATAAACATATAAGGCAAAAAATATATACGTACATCCATACACAGATTCATATATTTTTGTGCATGTGCGCTTGTGTAATTTCAGCAAAAAAATTAGAATAAAATTTTTATTTATTGGGGAAATAGGAATTATAATTACTAGCAATAATTTCAGCAACATAATTAAAAATCAAAATGTAGCTCACATGGAAGCAGTTAAGACAGCAATAATCACGTTCATCACTTGACCTCCAGAGTATGTGTGTTTTTCCTCTAGTGTCAACTTCGTACCGAAATACACAGCCAAAGAATAGGTGCAAAACACGACTAACATAACCGTGCCGAAACCTATTCCAGCAGCTAAGCCTTCATGAACACCAGATTTATAAGCATCTACAAGAAACTTTTTGTAATTTGTTATAGCTTGCTTCTCTCCTGTAAAGGATGCAACCTAGATTGGAAGCAATGATAGATGTCATAATTTTGCTATAGAAAAAGGAGCAAAATTGGATTTACAGTATCAATAAATTTATCCAAAATTTTTTGTCAAATGTATTTGGTTTTGAAAAAGTGACTTACTGTTTTGATTGAACCAATTGTTTGTTCAACTACATTTGCTGCTTTTCCATAAGCACTTTGTCCACGGGATGCCATTTTGGATATTATCATGGCCACAAAAGCACCAGCCATAACAAGAAGAGGAATAGCAGAACACAAGACAATGGTAAGAAGCCAGCCTCTGACAAATGCTATTATAAAGCCCCCGAAGAAGGTTGATATCAGCTGTATAAATTTCCCAACCTGCACAAGCAGACTTTAGTTGACTCTAGGATTATATTTAGGTGCACAAGCTGAACAAAACTTCGTTCTGATGTAATTCTTGCAGATATACTATACCTTCTCACCCATGGCATCTTGTATGAGAACAGTGTCACCAGACATTCTCCCAATAACCTCACCAGTGTTAGTTTCCTTATCAAAGAAAGACACATCTTGTCTCAATATAGTCTTCAAATACAAACCCCTTATTCGTGCAGCCTGTCTTGCTCCCGTGACCATCCAGCATGTCACCTCTGTCAAACAACATACGTGATTTTCTTAATCTTCAATGGGTTGTATATAAAAGATTTTCTCTATGCAAAAAAAATCTGCAATGATTTTGAGCATGGAATACACTTACGGAGTAATGCTGCACAGCCAATCCCCACTGCCAAGTATACAAATTTTAGAGAGACCTAAAATTTCACAGGTGGTTAATTACTAGCATCACCATTTCAACAAATAAAAAAATAAAAGAAGGATCAAGGATTCAAATGCATTCCTACACATGCTATAAAATGGGAAAATCGAAGTTTAAACTCTCAGGAAAGTAATGAAAAATAAAATCAGAAGTTTAAGTCACATCTTTTCATTCATAAAGATTGAAGTAAACCTTATTTTCTTAGCCCGTGTATTGTCTATTTACCTTGGAAATTATACTAACAATATCTGTGTTGCTACTCTGGTTGTTGCCAAAGCCATTGATCATTTGGCCAAACAATATTGTCATAAGGGGCATGCCTAACCCACTTGCAATGGCTCCAACGGTGCCAACAATCATCAATGCAACATCAGTGGAATCTGCAAATGAGAAAAGCTTGAGAAGTGGAACTGTCTGGGTTTTCTCCTCCCCATCAATGTTGGAGCTTTTCTCTGCTTCTGCGTCTCCATTTGATGTGGTGGCCATTTTACCAATTTCAAGATCTCAATCCAATTTACAGCTACTTCAAACCGAACACATGGAACTTAAATTGCACTAGCTGAACACAATTAATTGCTGAAATTAGCAACTTATAAGTCAAAGCCAGATAAGTTGGACCAGTGGCCCATTGTTAAAATGGTGATTCATGAAGAAGTGTAGCAGGAATGAGGAATTCTAGAGCTACAAGCAGTAAGCAAATAACAATATTGGAATAAGCTTGTATCTCCACCTTGAAATGATTGTATTGGTCAATTAGCTTAGCAATAAGAAAGAAAGAAAATTAGCTTAGCAATAAGAAAGAAAGAAACAGTAAAACTCATTTAAATCACTCCGAAAGTTAAGACCTTGTTGGAATTATACAGATCAACTTTCATCATATCTTAATTTAAAACCTTCAAGCAGATGGCAAACACTAATGTAAGCAAAACTACTAGGATGTTATATAGATAATTTTCCGGGGAAGGCCTTTATAAGCAGACTTAGATGACAACAGTAAATCAACCGAAGGCTAAGATGTCCATTTAAAAAGAAAAGAAGGTTAAACACGTCATCTAATTAACTAACTTTACAATTGAAGAATTCAACCAAGAAATTTCTAAGGCATGCATCTAAAGGTTCTTGTAGTCAGGGATGCTTTTGTGGAATTTTTGTGTGTTTCTTCCACTGAATGTGAACTGAAATCTGTGTGGCACCATGAGCCCTGTGCTGTGTATTTGGATTGAGAGATTTGTAAGAGAGGAGTTGATACAGTATATGTTACTGTTTCTATTTACTCAAAACTTTATAAATCAGTACTAAACTATCTTGAGCAATCTCAATGGAGGAAGACAAGCAGCCTTGTCAATGAGACTGTAAAGATTAGACAGCGGTAGTATATGTTTCTTGCTGCAGGCTTCTTGTAACCAAGTACAGCAGGTTGTTCATTCCACATGAAAAAAATTCTGGTGAGGCATGAGGTTAACACTAAAAAATGTACTTTTTCTACATTTGTTTTACCTGTCTACAGAGAACGAGGAAACTGAATGTTTTCCAACTTCCGTTCTGTTCTTTGTCAGAAACAAAATCTCTGAAGCCCTGTGGCTTCCGTCACAATCAAGAAACCTGAGATACACCCTCTGCCAACTGAAGTCACAATAACCAATGAAAACAGAACCCTTTACCAAATGATCACGGAGAAAAAGAGAGAGCAACGAAAATTTGGTAAGTATACCAAAAGTCAAAAGGCTTTCTGTAACTAAAAATTGAGTGTTATCCTAGCCCCGGATTAGAGAACAAAAAAAGTTTAAGCTACGAAGCCTAGGATGGCTTAATTAACGGTCTCAACCGTTAAAAAAAAATTAATATGAAACTAATTAAAACTTGTACGAAACCAGTATTGGTTTAAAACAGTTTGAATGGTGATCGCATATAAGATAGGAGCATACTTATTGTTGAAGAAAGAGAAAGATAAACACTGATTAAACAAAAGATTAAATGTCCCACAAATTAAACTCGGCATCTAGCATACGTTGACATTCCATATAATAATGATTTTTTTTTAGACTCTTGTATAATCATTAACAACGTGCAATACAAATATACAATTGACACATATATATGGCGCTGTATATGCTGTGTAAATTGTTATCACTATATGGCTTATTGTGCGTTTAAGGCATTTGTTTATGAGTTATTTTAGGTAAGTTTTAATAATATATTAATGAGAAATATAAAAAGTTATAAAAAAAAGATTAATTACTTTTTTCTTCTCTCATAAAATGTTTTTAAAAGTAGTTTCTAACTTAATACCCTTTTATTGGGCTCAAGAATAACCTAGTTCAATACATAATTATAGTCACATAATAAAAAAACGCATTTGTATAAAAGCTAAACTTGAACTACGAGTTATGAATTGGTTTGAACTTTGATTCTTTGAACCTGTTTTGAATGGCTATTACTTATGCTCTACTCTAGAGTAGAGCATAATTGTTGCTCAAGAAATAAAAAACATAAAATATCCCACAAAACTCGGCTTCTAGAACAAGCTGACATTCTATATAATGATTTTTTTTAAGCCTCTTGTAATGGAATGTAATCGCATTAAGATTCTAAGGACTTGCAAGTTGCAAATACAATTGTTGACACTGAGGGTCTGTTTGGATACAGCTGAAAACTGAAAACATTATAGCAAAATAATTTTTAAATGTGTGAATAGTACCATGGGGCCCATTTTTAATGAAAAAATTGCTGAAAAGTAAAAATTGTGGGTCCGTGAACAGTGAAATTTGGGTTAAAAAGTCAATTATTACGGCTACTGTTTATTGAACAGTAGCCGCTATAGTGCTACACAATAAAAAAGCGGCTGGAAAAAGCTTGAAACGCGTGAGGAAAAAAAAAAAAAAGGAGCTAAAAACGTAAACGCCAGACGCAAACGCGCTGGCCAAACGTTCTCTCAGTATGCACTGTATGTTGTTATTACTATATACTAGTATTATGCTTATGCAACGTACGGCTTAATAAAAAATCATATATAAACTAAATAAAATAAGAAAATATTTTGAAATTTAAGTAAAATTAAATAATAAAATTAAGTTAAACAAAAGACAAAAAATACACAAAACCTATTCAATTTGATGAAAAAAAATTAGAGTAAACAAATGCATACCTGTAAGGTTGTAGGTGGAAGAAGAGAAGAAAAAAAAAAATCATAAAATAGGTATTTATTATGAATTATTTGATATATATACACTACATATTGAAGAAGTTGATATGAACAAAAAGTCCAATGCCAGTCTAATTATGAATTATAGGAAAAGAAGATAAGAATAAAATATTATATCTATTTTTTTTTGAATATCTAAAAAATATGAACTAATAACGCTAAAATCTTAAGTTGATTTTAACATATATAATGTTAAGTTGGTTTTAACATATATAATTTATGTTTTTTTAGATCACGATATAGTTTATGTTTTTTTTTTTTTGAAAATCTATAAAACACTATTAACGTTGCTGTGTTTTGGACGTGTAGTAATATAATTTATGTAAAAAAAAAAAAATTAGATGAAAAATTTGGATTGTAATCAAATTAAGTTTTTTATCAATTTGAAATTATAGGAGAAGAAGATAAGACCAAAAAAATTATATCTATTTTAAAAAAAAATTAAAATTTTTTTTTGCAATTTGGTGAAGCTAATCTAAAAAAATTTCTACAATTTTGTGAAGCCACTTGGCGCAACCATGACTTCTAAACCGAACTTTTATTATATAGTATATGATATAATATGATATGATGTAATTTTTTATTAGGAAAAATTAAGATGTTTACATTTTTATTTATGGAAGTGGAGGAGGATATTTTGGTTGGGCTCAAGATCAAGAATAAGTGAAATTAAATATGATTTATTTTCAACTCGTAAAGTTTCTGATGGTTGAATAAGAGATCTGAGATTCAATCTTTATCTATACTAAAAACTAATTGGTATCTTAATTTGATAATATAGAGCTTTCATTAAGAATGGATGCTATAAATTGAAACTTTCTAGAAAAAAAAAGAAAGAAAAAAAAAAAGGCCTTATGATTATGAAACAACCTAATTGGCTAGTTCAATACATAATTAGTTCTTTTTTTTTTTGGTAATCTGGAAACTTCATTAAAAGAAACTAACGGCTACCAGCAACAGCAGGAATAGCCCCGTTACAAAACACACCCTCCTTGTCCGCACTAATAAGATCTAGCAGGTCCACAAGGGGATCCTGATACACACAAAAACAACAATCTTGGAGCGCCCCTTTCCTAGCTAAAAAATCAGCACAAAAATTAGCCTTAAGATAGCAATGCCCAATCCGGACTTGGCCAAATTGGGGATATCAGCTGTCTATAATCAACAACAATAGGCATAACAAATACATAATTAGTTGAAACAACGTGATAGAGTTGTTCAATAAAGCATCAAATCGTTTTGGATTTGCTTTCCTTTTCAGTTGTTTTTCATGGATTTCGTGCTTGTTTGGAGCCTACGTACCATGCAGGCAACACAAAGCTTAAAATATTTATTAAAGACTTTTACGTGAGATTGAATCTTTTATTTTTAATAAAACAAAAAATACATATATGAATAACCCAGAAAAAAAGAGAGAAAAGAATATGGGTCCCCCAAGTTTGAGCTGTCGTCTCGTCTCCTTCTAGATGTCTTGTGCATCACGTAAAAACAATGAAAAAGACTCCCCAAAAAAAAAAAAATGTTAAAAAGAAAATTTAGTTATTGTTTTCTTGTGGTACAAAAATGTATAAAATTGCCGGCTACCTACTTGCATAGCAATTTCCTGAGCCTATTGTTTGTCATCGTCGCGTGCTTCTAAAATTTTGACATTTTTTTATCATGCAAAATTGATTGGGTAGTAGCCAAGTCTTATATGCACGCCCATTGACTGGTCAAAACTGGAAAGTCAGTCATATTTTATGCTGCCTTTTCATCTAAAAACGGATATCATGTGTGTTACAGCGGCCGACTTCCAGTTCTAAATTGAATTCTAATTTTTATTTTGGGAAAAAAATTTAATTCTAATAAAAAATTAGTCAAACAAATTGTAATCTACTAATTTATTACTAGTATTAGGTTTAGGTTGGGGGTCCAACTATTCGTTCTCTCTTTATTTATTATTATTGTTGCAGAATCGACAACAGGCAACGGCAGAGATTGCTTGCCTAAGTAACTGACAAGTGGGGACTATTTTGTATTATGGAAAATTAATGTTTGGATAATTTATTGCGGGGGTTAAGTTAATGAAAAATTGGTAGAGATCAATTGAAAGGAGTAAAAAAAATTATTAAGGTGACAACTGAAAACGTAAATTCAAAAAATTAGCTGTATTAGTTCTATGTTCAATAAAATTGATAAGAAAAATTTGACATAAAATTATTTCTTTATTAACAACTTACGGTGCCCGTTTATACTAACACGGATTCAAATCTTCTAGATTTCCTATAGTACTCTACCACCTAGATTTTTTAGGGTACTCTATCACCTAAATTTCCTTAAATCTTAACCATTCTTTAATGATTTAATGGTCTAAATTCTGCCATGTCAGTATTTCACTAACAATAATCTTAATTGTTTTGTTTGCAATATTATTTTTTTATTTTAAAAATATTGTTAGTAGAATGTTGACATGGCAGAATCTTGATCATTAAATTATTAAAGAGTAATTAAAGATTTAAGGAAATCTACTGGTAGAGTACCCTAAAAAATCTAGAGGATCTGAATCCAACAAACACGCCACGTCAAAGAAAAACAAGTTAATAGATTGTGCCTGCCACACACAATTCTTCTTCAATAAAACCCTCTTTCAAAAAAAATCAAATCCCATAGAGGCATAAACATGTTTAGAAATCGTAATCAATGACGTCAGTGGCGAAATTAATATATGTATTATTATTTGCTCCGGACTCCAGAGGGCAGGCAATCTAGGGATCACGCAATTCATCTCTATCTCTCTCTCCCCCTCTTTTAGTAATTTAATTGACTTTAAGACTCAAATAGTTTTATTTTTATTTTCCTCCGCAACAGTATGAAAATAGAGATATGACATAGAGGCCCCTTTTTTTTTTTCTTGGGAGAAAATATGACGAAGGCTAGAGCATTGTTTTTGGATTTCTTTGAAAAGCAGAATCAATGAGTTATCATAACTAGTTTCAAAAAAAAAAAAAAAAAAGAGTTATCATAACTAAAGAGATGTGTAATACATCATTTTGGGTTTGGCTCAATGTTATGAATATTATCTCGGTTTGTCTATTGGAACGGAATATTTAGGTATCGGTCTATTTCAGCGTATCGTTTTAAACCGTTTCGGAATTACCACTTCATATATATATATATATACACATATAATTAATAAAAAAAAATGTTATTACTCATTGCTATTCTTAAGCCAAATTTTATAAATATAATATCATCATTTAATGAATGTAATATAGTGTTTTTGTAGATAAACAAATATGAATATTTATAAACTATGAACCTTCTAGGAAGTCCCCTTTCACCTTATCACCTAACCCCACTCTATCACCCATGTGCAATGTCTTGTACAATTTCCCCCACTCTTTCTTCTTCATTTCATATTCCCAACAGTTACTTACAGAAGTGCTTCTTGGAAAGTTTCAGAGATCCAGACTAGAAGTTTAAGTGCAAGACTGAAGAAGAAAGTTTCAAACGTAGCTAAAATTTGAGCATCCTTTACAACTGCTCTAAATTTATGTTCTCTTCTTCTTCCTTTTTTTTTCCAAATCATTTGGTAGCTTCGTAGCAGATATGATTTGAACTTCTTTAGGCGATTAGTGCTAGGTGGAAACAAGCTGTGCTGATGGGTTTGTTAATTTAAGTTTTTTTTTTTTTTTTTTTTTTTTTTTTTTTTTTTTGGGGCCTAAAAACTTCTACCCGCCGAAATTGACCGAGATGGCCGGAATGACCTGAAACTGACCAGAATTGGACCCGAGGTGGAATGGGTGGTATTACCATTCCGGATTGCATTTTGGTTCTAAAAATTTCGGCCATTTCGGCCGAAACAGAACGGATTTAATAACAATGGTTTGGCTTACCTCAAGTATTTTTTTAACTACAATATCTTTTTGTGTTAATGAGAAACTGCCACATCATCCACTGATTAAATAAAATGTGGAGATTAAAACTCATTAATACTTGCCATTGTATATTTAAAAGGGGAAAACACCATTTTGGTACCTACATTTTGAAGTCACGGTCAATTTGGTCCCTACATTTTGATAGCAGTTAATATGATCCTTGTTATTTTCAACTTCCAGTCAATTTGGTCCCTACCGTTAACTCACTAATGGAAAATGCTTAGGTGGCAAACGGTTTGCATGATTGGTGCCCATGTGGCTAACATAATAATATAAAATTAAATAATTAAACATAAAAAATCCACATAAGCATTTTAATGAATAATAAAAAAAAGACCATGTCAGATAAACAAAATCTTTAAAAAAAAAAAAATTGAAAGAAAAAAAAATTAAAGAAAAAGATTTTTTTTTTTTTTTGGTTGTAAATCCTTGATTTCTTTTATTTTCTTATGGGTTCTTGCACTTTCTTAGGTACCAAACATAGTACCCAGCAACACAACAATAAAAAAAAGTTCCTCTATATCTTGAACAAATACCAAACACATAATACGTAAAGAAACTGCAAAAAACTTGGACAAGAAATAATTCAATAAAATTGTCCAAGCTCAGAAAAGACTCATATCTAAAAACCCAAGCACTGAAAAGATTCAATAAAAACTATATAGTACATTATTGAACATTCTGAAGTTGACCCAAATCCTAAAGCATCATATTGAAACAATTGGAGAAAAGTCTCGATTTTTGTAATGTTATTGGTCTCTCTCCGAATAACAAAAGTCACAGAATCAAAGGCAAAAGGCTTTTGCTTGAGATTCCCAATGCCTTGCACTTCAATTAGTCAATTCACACCAACAGACAACCCAAATAAAATTCAAACGGCTTTTTTCCTTCAAATTCTTTGCTCAACGAAATCCACTATGGAGGCTGATTTGCCTTTGTACTCAGCCTAAGCATGTCGCACTACTGCAGTTTAGCATTGTTCAACTATTGGGTTTTATGGCCATCGTTTGTGGCCACAACAATCTGAAGTTGCCATTTCTCTCTTTGACTTTAGGGCGAGGGTTTGTTTAAGTGATGTGGATTTTGTTTTGTTAGGTTGTATTTAAGAATTTGGGTGAATGGTAAGGGGTCGGGGCGAATTTGTGCAGCCTAATATTATTGTTTTTTTCCAGATTGTTGTGTTTCTAGGTAAGCGTTTGTTAGCTAAGAAACTGGAAGAGTACAAAATAAAAATAAAAATAAAAACTGAGAAATTTTGTTTTGAATTCTTTTTTTATTTCAATTTTTTTTAAGATTTTGTTTATTTGAAATGGCCTTTTTTTTCTACATTAAAATGCTTATGTGGATTTTTGATGTTTAATTATTTAATTTTATATTATTATGTTAGCTACATGGGCGCCAATCATGCAAACCGTTTGCCACTTAAGCATTTTCCATTAGTGAGTTAACGGTAGGGACCAAATTGACTAAAAGTTGAAAATAATAAGGACCATATTGACTGCTACCAAAATGTAGGGACCAAATTGACCGTGACCTCAAAATGTAGGGACCAAAATGGTGTTTTTGTCTTTTTAAAACAACAGGAAATGTCCAGTTAAAAAGTACTGGAGGGAAGTTAAACCTCATAATTTTAGTAAATATTTATTTTCAAACCTAAATTTAGAAATTTTTGTCCTTCACTCATTTTATTTCATTACTTTAGTTTTTTTACTAGTGTTATGCCCGTACGATGCATGATTTAATCAAGAATTATATAAAACTTAATTAAGTATTGAATATATATTGTAAATTAATAAAAAAATATTTTAAATATATAATAAAATGTAAAGTTACAAACAACACATTTAGGCATCCATGACCACAATGTCAATAAACAATTAGCATGGTTAACATATACTAAATTTGCAAAAAATTTAATGACAAATTTAAATCCATGTAAGTTTGAAGCATAGCTTACAAAATTTGTTTCATGATATTGGCAAAAAATAATATACAGATAAAAAAGCCAAATCATCTTATGCATCTAAAAACAAACATAATTATGGCACTCTTTTAATAAATTATTACATATTTTTATGCATACATACATACATACATACATATATACATACATACATATATATATATATATATATATATATAATCATGTCTAGCCATATTTAATGATTGATTCTAAAAAAAAAATGATTGATTCTCAAACCATAACCATATAAATTGGATAAAACTTAAGGAAGTTAGGTTAAATAAATGACAAAAAATACACAAAACCTATTCAATTTGATGGGAAAAAAATTTAGAGTAAATAAATATGTATCTGTAAGGTTGTAGGTAGAGAAAGAGAAGATTGAATTATCTGATACACACACACACACACACACACACACTCTATATTAAAGAAGTTGATATGAACAAAAAGTCTAACGTTAGTTTAATTTGTGGCGGTGTAAGCTGAAATCTAGATCTGCAAAATAAGTGGCATGTGAAGAGGAAATCTAAAGAAAAAAAAAAAAGTGACGGTGTGTGAGAGGAAATCCAAAGGAAAAAAAAAAAAGTGACTGTTAGGTTCTAAGGATTTAGGATCTAGATGTATTAGAACTTCAATGTGTAATGTTGGCAAACCATGATCAAAACTTAGAGTCTAGAATTAGGCTGCTCAAAGTGTGTTTATATGTAAAATTGGAATCAAGGATTTATTGTGTAAATCTGTCAGGCTCGATCGATCGAAAATTAGACTCGATCGATTGAAGTTCGTGCAGATTATTTTTCTGCAGAATTTCCAACTCAGCCCAAGCTCGTATTACATGTAGGGTTTTATGTTTTGCCTTAAGTATAAAAGGAAGAACCCTAGCCA
Source organism: Quercus glauca (assembly GCA_023736055.1). Taxonomy (NCBI): domain Eukaryota; kingdom Viridiplantae; phylum Streptophyta; class Magnoliopsida; order Fagales; family Fagaceae; genus Quercus; species Quercus glauca. The sequence continues at coordinate 9,181,276 of CM043326.1, forward strand.
CATTTTGTAGTTGTTGTTTATGCTGTGTGTATGAATCTCTTGTGAGATCTAGAGGTGTTTGCCTTCATACATACTTAGGATTTCCAATTTCAAGATTGATGTCGAGAGCTTGGTGATTGTTTCAGTTGCTGCATAAAGAGCTTAAAGAAAACACAAGTGGGAGTACTTGTGGATGTTGTGAATCCAAGAAAGAAGTAGTCCGTGGACTCGGAGTTGTCACGTGGTCGTAGTAGTAAGTTTCCTATTCGAGGTAGCAAAAGGATGTTAGTGGTCTAAGTCGTTATTGTGTAAGCTTCAATTCTTTCATAGTGGATTTGTTTTACCTTGAGGATAGCTAGGTTAAATTCTCCCCAGGTTTTTTATCGGTTTGGTTTTCCTGGGTTATTATATCGTATGTTATTTATTTTCCGCACTGTTTCAATGATATGATTTATATATGTTAACCTAGATCCGAATAATTTTCCTAAATTAATCACTTGGCTAAATAATTAGGTTAATCCGTTTGTGTTTAAGGGGTCTAAAAATGTACAAGTGGTATTAGAGTTCAGTCATAGGTTCGAGTCGTTGGAAAAGCATTGTGAGGGATTTCACAATTCACTTCAATACCAATGAGCTTAGTTTGCGATCAAATGTTATAAAAGATTTGTGCCCCCTCATCCTTCACCAATTGGTGGTTGGATGGATTGGTAAGGGACACGGTCCGATAGTGACAGTAATGCGTTTTATTAAAATACTAATGTGACGTTTGGTATAGGGTAATGTTTTAAGATTCCCAGGAATGTTTAAAGATTCTCATGTTTGGTTGCAAATCACACTAGGGAATTAGATGCCAGGAGAATGTGGATTCCCCCTTTAACCTCCTTTCAGTAGGAATGTGGATTCCCTTTAAAACAGGTAGGTATCTAGATTTTCAAACTTAAAAGAAATTGTATATTTTATTTTATAAATTGAAAATTTTTACATTTTTTCCTTATTATTTAAGCAATTGAGATAAAAATATAAAACAAATCATCAATATTTTTTCCTTTGTCTTTATTGCTTCCTCCCAAAACAACATTATCCCTTCCCGCCAAAACAACATAAATATGATAGACAACTCTGTTGATATATTCATATTTTCTTTTTTTAGACTATAGTTTTAATGAATTTGTCATAATTTCTAGTTTATATTTTGTTTTTCATTATTTATTTAGAGGAAGATTATTATTATTTAAAAAAAAAGACTTATTTAGGATTTACAAATCTAAGGATAGAATGGAAAAAATAAATAATTCAGTTAAGATTCTTAGGAATAAACCAAACATACTCTATTGATATATTCATCTTTTCTTCTTTTAGACTATAGTTTTAATGAATTTGTCATAATTTATAGTTTTATTTTGTTTTTCATTATTTATTTAGAGGAAGATTATTATTATTTAAAAAAAAAGACTTATATTGGAGTTACAAATTATAGAATGGGAAAAATAAATAATGCAGTTAAGATTCCTAGGAATAAATCAAACATTATAATCTCACATTCCTAGGAATCTTATTAGATTCCCAATTAAACCAAACATAAGAATAGTTACATTCCTAGGCATTCAGATTGCAAGGTATCACATTCCTAGAAATCTGGATGTTAGAAGTAATGTGGATTCCCCCGTACTAAACGCCACCTAAAAGTAGTTGACAGATTTGGTTAAGCCAAAAAGGATTAGATGAAGAATTTGAATTATAATAAAATTAAGATTTTTAGCAAATTAGAAATATATATATATATATATATATATATATATATATAGGTGAAATTGAGAGAAATTCAAATTAGAATTCCAAATTAGAGTACCAATTTTGCGCCGTGTGTCCTAAATTATTTATTCTTAAAGAGTTTTATTTCTTGATTTTGGAATTAAATGTGGGACCACATCATAAATATTCATCCAAGTGAGTTATTAAGTACAAAAACCAAAGAGTCTAGAATAAATAAATCGTAAAAAAAATAAAATAAAAAAAAGGTGCTTCCCAATAATTTAAAAAAAAGGGGCAATTTACATTTTATATCTAATAATATCCTTACAAATATTTTAGATATAAAAATGACTATTAATAGTAGTTAAATTATATATATATGAATTATATTATGTATCTTATTTTATATCTTTAAGTATATCTATGTATATGCATGGGGTTACAAGCTAATTATAGATAAATTGATAATAAAAGGATTAGATGAAGAATTTGGATTGTAATCAAATTAAGATTTTTATCAACTTAGAAATTAAATTATAGGAGAAGAAGATAAGAACAAACAAAATTATATCTATTTTTTAAAAAATCTAATTTTTTTTTTTTTTGCAATTTGGTAAAGTTACTTGGCGCAACCACAACATCTAAACCCAACTTTTATTATATAGTATATAATATAATATGATATAAGTTGTATGAAATCTAAAACTATTTTTAAAATTTTTATTTTTGGAGAGATCTTATAAATATGCTTTTCACATGTTGAGAGATGTTTGTCTCAAACAATTCAATACAATAAAATAAAACTAATGCAAAACATTATCTATAGAGTTTGTGCATTTTAATTTTAGGATTAAAATATAAAAGGCATTCAATCAAAAATTTTAGGATAAATTACACCAACCTCTCTTTAGATTTAAGTATTTAACACAATAATATTATCCTTATATAAATGTCACTCTTTCCTTGAGATTTGCATAAATGCAACAAATAAACACATGCTTAACTTTCTTAACTAAATATTAAAAAAAAAAAAAATGATTCATACATAACGGCACGTTTAATATATTGAATGGAGATCACGACAGAGATTTTAATCTTTATTACTAAGAATAAAATGTGTTATAATGGAATAACTAAATTTATTCATAAGTTTGGTTGTAAGTTGTAACATTAGAATCAAACTTAAGATATAATTTAGGAAATATCTTACTCATACAATTATATTTCCTAAAAAATAATATTTTTTTAATAATTTGAGAGAGATATTAGTTATTTTTTGATATATATATATATATATTTTTTTTTTTTTACTTTCATAATTGTTATATACATAATGAAAGTTTGTTTATTTGGAAATATATTAATTTAATAAATTTTTATACCTAATAAGGAATAACTGTTACAACTATTTTAGAGAAGAGAGAGACAGTGAAAGAGTGAGAGAGGAAAGTGGTTCGGGTTGGAGAGAGAGTGAAGGGAGAGAGAGAAGAGAGAAAAAATACGTAGCATTAGTAGATCACTATCGCAATGCTACAAAAATTTAGAAATTTTTTATCAAGTAACACATCAGATGGAGGGTGCTTTTTTTTTTTTTTTTTTTTTTTTGCTCTTCCATGTGCCAAAATAGCTTTTTTTTTTTTTTTTTTTTTTTTTTTTTTTTTTTTTTTTCCGGTTAGCACACCCAATGCTAATACTCAAATCTGGAACTATATCTCTTGAAAGATTTTTGCTTTTTATTATTGGCTGCAGCCGTAATGGCAGACGTGAATGCAATTGAGTTGATTTATGGATTACTGCTGGGCTGGAATGATTGTCTTTAACACTTTAACACTATAGTTTGTCTGTATTTTTAGCCAATTGGTCTCGGCCGAATAATCAACCAACAAGAAGGAATCTTCACATTGGTTTGCCACTTTGTCACCAAGTCAACTGGGCTGGAATGATTGTCGTTAACACTTTAACACCATAGTTTGTCTGTTTTTTTAGCCAATTGGTCTCGGCCGAATAATCAACCAACAAGAAGGAATCTTCACATTGGTTTGCCACTTTGTCACCAAGTCAACAGAGCTGGAATGATTGTCGTTAACACTTTAACACCATAGTTTGTCTGTATTTTTAGCCAATTGGTCTCGGCCGAATAATCAACCAATAACAAGGAATCTTCACATTGGTTTGCTACTTTGTCACCAAGTCAATTGTTGACTTGGTGACAAAAAAAATTTCATCCAATTTCTTTTGGTTTAACTCATTCATTTTCCCAAAGATGAAATTATCTAACTAGCAAATACTACTAAGTCTCATCAATTGAGCTCAATCATGAGCTGGGGCACTGCTTAATGGCCTCTAGTTAGACCATTATAGTTCATTTGTAGAAATCTGTGAATTTCTACCTTTTGATACAAAAATCAGTGCTAGATTGATTGGAAGGATTTGGAAATCTCAAAATAATGGATTTCAAATGTTCTAACCGAAGAGATTGGATCTAGCGAATTTTTGGCTTATAAGAATTTAAATCTGCTTAATGTTAGCCCTTTATAAGACATTAGTAAAATATGAATATATATATATATATATATATATATATGCTTAATGTTAGCCCTATATAAGACATTAATAAAACATTAATGATATAAGATATATAAGAATTTAAATCTGCTTAATGTTAGCCCTATATAAGACATTAATAAAATATGAATATATATATATATATAAAATCGTCAGGAGAGGGCAGAGTTTGGTAACTGGCTCCACCTATGCATATATCCCGTCAAGCTTTTGGAAATTTGATTTGATTTTTTCATTTTTCTTTTCTTCAGGGCAATAAATTCATAAATGGATAAAAGATTTTCCTCGTCAAGAAGATGAATGAGAAAATTTTGCAAGAATGAGCTTTATGGTTCTCCTTTGGACCAGCCTAAATAAAGCTCTTACATTTCCATGATCTTGTTTTTAAAAAAAAATTATGATGATAGTTGGATTTTGTCTCATACTAATATTCATCTTTTTGATTCAAAAAAAAAAAAAAAAAAAATCATCTTTTGAGCCCATACAGCCATACTTCAATGCTTCATAGAGCATGATGGTTTATCCACAAGCCAATCAAGCTGCATCCTTATTTAGAACACTGATGTTCTTTAGTATATGGTAAGTTCTTTCTTGATCTAATAGATTACTGAAGCCTAAGCAGTTGAAGCACTCATGTGAAGTGCAACCAAGGAGGAATAGAAGCCATCCTTGATTTTAATCAAAGCCTCATGTTTTCCTTTCACTACAATGATTCCATTTCTAACCACTACAATTAAATCTGCATTCTTGATTGTGGATAGTCGATGGGCTACCATAACTGTAGTTCGGTTAACCATGACTCGGTCCAAGGCATCTTGAACCACTTTCTCAGACTCAGCATCTAGTGCACTGGTGGCTTCATCTAGTAGTAATATCTTTGGGCTTTTAATTATAGCCCGTGCAATGGCTATACGTTGCTTTTGCCCACCTGACAATTGGACTTCTCGTTCTCCAACAATAGTATCATAACCCTACATTTTGCAAGTTAAGAAGAAATAAAATTCAATGTAGAAACATTTGAAACTTTTTTTATCCAACATAAATTTCCACATAAGAGTGGTTCAATTTTATTGTATAGTTACTCAATTACATGTCTTGGTTTAGCGTCTAAATATCGACACAAAATGCTTATAAGATGAATTTAGAAAAGCTTTGCATGGTTCCAACCTGTTGTAAGCCAGTAATGAACCTGTGGGCAGTGGCCAATTCTGATACTGCTAAAATCTCTGCCTCAGTTACATTTTCTCCCTTTCCATATGCAATGTTGGCATGGATAGTTTCATTGAATAAAGCTGGTTCTTGGCTCACAAGGCCCATTTGCTGCCTCAGCCACTTTAATTGTAACTTTTGAATATCAATTCCATCAAGTATAATATGACCTGAATCAGGATCATAAAATCTTTCCAATAATGATATCGCTGTGGATTTTCCACTCCCACTTTCTCCTATCAAGGCAATTGTCTGAAAGAAGAGATTCATACAAATATAATATAAACTTGATCAAAGGACCAGTTGCAGAAAACAATGGATTTTAATACATGATTTTGAGAACTTTAGTTTGCCTTACCCGCACGAATAGTCAAGTGGAGGTCCTTGAAAATTTGAATATCTGGCCTAGATGGGTACTTAAAGCTTACATGACAAAGCTTAATCTCTCCCTTGATATTATCCAATGTCATCCAAGACTTATCACTTGGGTCTATCTTTGATTTGCGGTCTATTATTGCAAATATGGAAGCAGCACCAGTCTTGGCTCTATCAAAATCTTAAAAAAAAACCTGATTTACTAAGAGCTGAAGCTGCTGTGGTCAAAGCAAAGAAAACCTGCAAACCAGATATACTTGTCAAAAAAGTATAACTAAATAATAATTTGGCAGATAATTTTGTTAGATTTTTGCTGAAAGCTGCAAAATCTGGAAAAGAATGATGGATATGGAATGATTATTTACTTTGAAAACAGATGTGAATGTTGTTTTGCCATCCTGAACGAGACAACCTCCAGCATAGCAACTGATGGCATTGACATTACACAGTAAGAAGAAAGAAATCCCAAATCCTAATCCACTAATCAAGACTTGCTTTATGCCTGCCTTCATAGGGCCTTGACATTTCTCTTCATATAATTGCATCACCTTCTCTTCAGCACAGAAAGAAGCAACAATTCTTATTCCCCCAACAGCATCATTAGCTATTTGGCTTGCTTCCTCATACATTTTCTGCAACCATTTAAGTTTATATCTTGATAAATAGCTCAAAAACTATAAATAAATTTAGGAAATCAATTAGAAAATTTTATTTTCTGAAACTTGAAAAAGATAGGTGTCTTATTTTTCTCCCTTCAAATTCAGTGTGAGTGTTATGCTGCAGTCACAAAAACCAGGTTATTAGTTTTAGAGCATACCTCTGAATTTGCACTAAATCCTTTCATGAACCTTTGTTGAACATAATCATTGACCCCAAGGAGAGGAACCAGTGAAAGGATAATAAAAGCCAACTCCCCAACTAGCAAAAAAAGCGATGACCAAAGCTGTAATCATGGTCACAACATCTTTTAACCATTTGAGTTAGTGCATCGCCAACTAGGGCGCGCACTTTAGCTGGATCTGATGAGAGCTTTGCACCAATAATGCCACTTGAGTTCTCAGGCTCATCGAACCAACCAACCTCCATGTGAACCACCTTTTCAAAACACATTGATCTGATGCGTTCAATTAACTTACTCACAGCCAGAGCAAAAAGTATGATTGCATTGGATTTGTCAGAAGTGATACCGGCCCAAGGACTAGAAACATTAGAGCCAAACCCATTAAGGGTCCATAAAGAGGGACCTAAATCCATGGATGGGCAAGCCTTGGACCTCACAAAATGAAGGAAAGAAAAAAAGTCCAGCTCAGCTCTCAAAGGTTAGAAAAATCATTGGGGACCCAGGAAAAGAAATTGGACTAGGATACCTGGGGATCCACGGAGCCTGGGATCCTCGGGACGTGTAGCAAGGCTAGGTTGGGATTAAGACAGTTCAAGGGGGCATGCCCAGGAACATGAAGAACAAGGACAGATATGTCCCTATCAGCCACCTAATGATGCAAAAAAGGGATCAGAAGACTTAGGAACCAACAACTCATGAGTAAGGGTCTGGTACCTCGCGAAAGCCAGAAAGAAGAACCATAAAGGAAGATGGCTGGGGATCTTTCAGCTTAGTAGGAAGGAATCAGCTCACTTGGGAAAAATGATAACAGGGAAAGCAGCCAAAAGGTGGGTCTGAAAAGGTGGAATCTAGAAGTCTTAGAAAAGAAAGATAAAAGGTCAGCCTTTCTAGGACCCCTCAGAACAAGAAAGTCAACTAGGGGGCTTTTAAAGAGGGAACCTCCAAAGAGGGAAATAGTGAAGAATGAAGAAGGGACTAGCCATTAATGTTGCTGACATAACATTGGTTCTGGTACCACCTAGGGGAGCAAATAGAGGGAATCAATGGTACCCCAGAAACCTTAGGATGGCACTATAAAAGGGGAAGCAACCAACAGTGAAGGGCATTCAGAAATAGTGAATTGGAGTAAAAATCCTTGAGAAAACTCTGTTAGAATTCAAAAAGAGAGAAAAGTGAGGGAAAACATCATCCGGGATCCTTCAACAGCCACTAGAGAACACACTCAAATTCAAAGGGATTCAACCTTCGCAAGTCTTAGAGGCCTGAAGAGCCATCAAAGTCTGTGATTTTTGAACTTATTTGGACCTTGTAACACGTCCTAGTGAGCATGTATTGTAAGAATTAAGAAAATAATGAAGTATTTCACGTTATGTTAAGGATCCCTAACGTCCTATTTTATTCCCTTTTTTGTTTTACTCTTTACCAGTTCGTTCTTTGCTGTTCCTTGCTATTCAATGCATATATTTTTGTATGTTAGTATGTATGTGTTGTAGGATTCATGCTCTGTGCATCACTTGGTTCGAAATTAGCCCAATTTAGCTGCGGTGAATCAAGCCCAGTCCCTTGTAAGCATTGGGCCCAGGATCCTTGCCCGATTACTTGAGCCTGTGTGCTAAAAAAAAAAAAAAAAAGAACCCACACACCAATTATATACTATATATATATATATAGAGAGAGAGAGAGAGAGAGAGAGAGAGAGAGAAACATATGTAGATGGTGGTGGGGGGGGGGGGGGGGGGGAATGGTGGGGTTTAAACCACAAATAGGGGACACCATAAAGAATGTTGCTAGGATATCACTTGAAACACCCCCCCCCCCCCCCCCCCCCCCCTAAAAAAAAAATCTAAGAGGCTAGATGTAAAGATAATAGAAATTCTAAGAAAGAATTAATCAAGTTTCTTAAGTCTCTATGCATAAAAACATTAATAGCATAATGATGCTCTAGAGTAAATTATATTTTGTCTTATTCTCTTTTTGACCTTTTCCTTAAAAATGATCAACTAAACAAAGTAAAAGTTTACCAAGAAATCTCAAATTAGCTAAAAATTTAATGGTGGAGATGCCTATTATTTGTAGTAGAATGAACAAAATAAAAATCACAACCAGATTGAGAAAGACACATAAGATTTCTAAAAGAAATTTTACCAAACAGATGGGATGCATCAATAATAAAATTACTACATTGAATATTTTTTGACTTTTTGACACTACAAATAAGCACAAAAATGTTCATTATCAATATGTTTCATATCAACATTAAAATTTCCACAACAATGATAGGCCAAATAAAATTGCATTAACAATTCTAAGTCAATTAAAATAACAAAAGTCAATATCATTGAAAAATTTGGAAAGGAAAACAACAAAATCACTTCAGAAAATGCAAGAATACTAAAAAGAAAGGAAACGGAAAAAAAAAAAAAAAAAAGAGATCATTTTTTATTGTGCGTTTATTTTACCTCAATGGTCTTCCTAATTGTTGCCTTAACTTTTGAAAGTTTCAGACAAATATAATTGATATCTTCTCAAAATGGTGAAACTAAAGCTTGATTGAAAAATATGGAGAACAATTAGTATTGTGCTAATTTTTTTTTGTTGTAGATGATGGGTGATTGTACCTAAACTGTGTATTGGTATATATAACATTATAAAACTTAAATAAATAATCAATGTATGAGTGAGAGGAAGATAAGGTTGTGAAAAACCAAAATGGTGGAAGAGGAAACACTATAACGGGAGATAAATGAAGAGACACATGAAATGTTAATTTTATCCACTAAAAAGATAATGAATTATTCAATTTTAAAAATGACTTGAAATTAGAAAGAAGAAAACGAAAAGTTGAAATCAATTTAGGTAACTGAATAGTCACATATTTGTATCTAATGGATAATAATGTTAGTCCATGATTTGAATTTAATTATTTTATATAAAAAAAAAATTAAAAAATCCTTAAGAGAAAAATGATTTAAAAAGAAAAAGAGTATGATGTGGCTGATAAGGTGGCTCAACAGGAGCAAAACAACATTAAATGCTACGTCTCAGCTTTTAGATATATATAGATATAGATTTCTATCTTTTCACTCAATTTTTTTTTTTTGGAGGTTTAGAGGGGTTGTTGATGAGAATGGTTGTTTGATGGTTTTGGTAGATGAAAAGGTTGGATTTTTCTTGTTTTTTCTTCTAGTTTTGTTTTGGAAGCTTTGGTTCTCTTGCTTGGGGTTTTTTGTTTTGTTTTGGGAGTTTGTAGTGAGGTTTGGTTAGCAGCTGTTTTGTGTTGGTGAATGGTAGAGAGGTGATGGTGGGAACACCCCTCTACTATTCACAACTCGCCACGTGGGCAAGTTGTGCAACTTTATGTGGCACTAGCATAGCTCCTGAAAAAATGGGAATGGGGTATTTTTAGGGTTTTGTCCCTCCAAAGAAAGGGCTAATGATTCTTAGTATCTGTTTGGATCCACATTTGCATTTATTATTTGCTGGGACCCACGCTACACTGTAGACAAAATAAACGCTAAGGAAATGCAGGAATGAAAAGAGTTGAAACGCAAGCTCTAACGCACCGTTTCATTAAACTGAAAACACGTGTTGAAGTACGGTGAATCATTTTCATTATTTTTTTTTTGGGAAGAACTTGTACTAGTACCAGTCATCAACCCAGAAGCTTCTTCATCCAAGAACAAATCATCAGTCTTTCTCATTGCGGCGTGCACCACCACCAACACCACACCAATCAATAGCGCAACCAAGATGTTCAAACGCATGCGTGTTCTTCATGTTCTTCCCAGAACATGACTATTCATCTTTTTGAAACCCAGCAAACCCATCAACTGAGAAGATCAAAACAATGAAACCAAAACCATATGAATCAAACCCATGTGAAAAAAAATCAATAGTCATTAAACGGATCAAGCCATCAACCGGAGCAACTGATCAAACGGATCTACCCACTGCTGATCAACCTATGATTCATCTTCTTGAAACCCAGTAAACCCAGCAAACCCATCAACAGAGAAGATCAAAACAGTGAAACCAAAACCATATGAATCAAACCCATGTGAACAAAAATCAAACCCGTGTGAAAAAAAATCAAACCCATCAAACGATCAAACCCAGCAAATAGAACCGATCAACCCATCCACCAAGCAAACGCAAATCAAACCCATTAAAACAACCCGGAACTGATCAACCAATCCACCACCATCGAGGGAACCCGATCTTTGCCGGTGTCGTACTGGGTTGTCTTCCTCGGCTCTTCGTGGGCGTCAGACCGATGTAGGTGGGCGTGGGCTCTCTTCTCAAAGACATAGGCGTTCGGGTGGGTGAGGAGTGAATAGAAGAAAAAAAAAAAAAAAAAAGAAGGTAAAAACGCAACCCTTTCATACTTTCAACTGAGCTACAGTATCCATATCAAAAAATAATCATCCACGTTTTTCACTTATTTGCTACAGTATTTTCAGTTTTCAGTTTTAACAAAATAAGTTTTATCCAAACGGACCCTTATTCTCCTTTCAATAGGAAATAAAAGGTATTTATATGGGGCATAGAAAGGGCATGGATAAGAATGAGTGAGATGACTCATTGGATAAGATTATAAGAATGAGTGAGAATGGAATATGACAAAGTTAATAACTTGATATGCCCATTAATTAAAAGAAATAAACTTGACTTCAAATATATCACATGTATAACCTGATAAAAATAAAGAGATCAAATATGACAAAGTAAATAGACTCGAAAAAAAAAAAGGATACGTAATTTATGAAAATCTGTTAAATTCCTTAATTAATTTGATTCTTAATCCAATGAAATCGGAAAACCAATCGGCAATGGAAACTTAGGCAGAGACGAATCAGGCAAATATGGTAACCGATGAAGGAGTTATTCCGGTAATCAATATCAATGAATTACCGTTACAAAAGAGCCTGCCATTAATGCTACGTTACTCCCTGATGAGGATATTGATTCAATTCCTTTAACGGTTGTCACGGTGTTAACGGAAGCAAACAATAATGGAGAATCGAAAACTAAGGAACCAAAGTTAATTCCGGACTCAATAACTGCCGAGAATTTATTTGATATTCAAATCAAACAGATTGATACGGATTTGGCTCGATATGATAAGGATTAAACTATTAAGGGCAATTCGGTGAGGGCCATTAATGGGAGAAGTAATTCCAAGGTTTCCAATTTCGTTCCACCAATTAAAAACCGGGGCACACAGAAATCGGCTAGCAATCAGGGAAAAAATTTCTTTGCCGTAGAGGCAGCTTCTATTCACATCCAAAGCTCGACAAACCCTAATCCAAAGTTTTCAAAAAAACCAACAACATGGACTAGGCAAGCTCGTAGACCTACACAAGGCAAATGGTCTCGACTTCGACGAGCCTAGGTTTCTTCTCCTTCTCTTTGGGGGGGGGGGGGGGGGGGGGGGGGGAAGAAGATAAGGGTCTAGGTAAAAGAGTAATGGAAGACAATAGGATCCTCCCAGAGCTACCAAGTAAGAGGCGGCAAGTTTCCAAGGAGGATATCTCTCAATCACAGATATTGGCGGAGGCTATCCCACAGCCCCACCAGATGTAATGATTCTCTTAGTAATGATTTGCCATGGGCTTGGGAACCCATGGACAGAGAGAGAGCCTGGTGAAATATTATGGGCAAAAGATCCCTCTACCATGTTCATAGCTGAAACATGGGCAGACGAAGCAAGGCTAGAGCGCATCCTTAGTACGACTAAGTCTTTGATCAACAGCGATTCTATCGTGGGAGCAGCTCTCATGGATTTCAAAGAGTTGCTGTCATGGATGATCAGAACGATACAAAATAAAAAAGTCGTTCTCGGTCATGTTTTGGATATTAGGGACACATCAGAGTTAAATCAAAACTAACCAACCTTGTCGCTTTTCAAAGCAGCTCGTCAACGTGGCTAATGGAATCCTACTGGAATTCCAGGCAGTGTAACAACCTCCCCAACCACAGTCCACCCCCATCCGAGTTCATTGGAGAGCTCCTATCTTGGACATGGTTAAGGTTAATCTTGAGGATGCACGGTTCAGTTGGGGTCAAAATCCAGGGTTCAGTGTGGTTTTGACAAGATGTTTAAGTAAATTACACTACTCTCATGTTAAGAGAGAGGGTAATATGGTTGCTTTTGTTTTAGCTCTGTTTGTTTTAATTGTTTTAGATTATAGGGCGTGGATGGAGGATGCTCCCCCACAATTCCTTTCTTTTGTTTCTAGTAAACTCTGATGTTTTTCTTTGAATAAAAGGTAATTCGTTGATTCTAAAATAATAATAATAATAAAAAATTGATTCTCAATAAAAGAGACCAAAATGGTATATCTAGTACTAATTTTCATGGAAATCACACTTAATTTTAGTTTGTGTCACATAGAAAATTAAATACTTTTTTCACAATTAAAATACAACCTGGTTAATTGCAATCAATCAGTAATATCTTACCAAATTCATACCTGATCATTGTCTTACATAACACCAAAATTAATCCAATCACATGGTTAGATTTCAAATGAAGCTCAATCAAATTTAGTCAACCATGTAGAAATTGATTATAAAAAAAAATGGGGTATAACTATTAAAACAATGAAATCCTTTAATTTTAGACTAAAACTTATAATGAAATTTAGAACTGAACAAAATATGGTATCAACAACATGCAAATTGATTCTTCTTTGCAAGTTTGAAAATAAAACCTAATTTTGTAATTAAGGTAGTATTGATATTCTTTCTTTCCTCTGGACTCAAATGGTTTAGTCATTGACTTTATACACCAAACTTTTGTATTAGATGAAACATTATGTAACTCTATATATAATTACTGCATTTATTTTGAAATTCAAAGAAATTATATAAAATCCAATGAGATATGTGGAAACACACTTTGTCCACTAGCACTATCATAAGGCAATTTTTCGTCCTCTGCTCTTTCTTATTCATCCACTATAAATACATTATACTTCAAAGTTCTAACATTTGATATTACAAATATGGCTAAATTATTTATGAAGAAAAGCATAAATAATTCAAACTATGAATTTAAAAGAAGAGAAAATAACATAAATTTATGTATTTCATCTATTTGAGAGAGTAAAAATAGTTATAAAAAAAAATACTTGAAGATCAAGCAATTGAAGCACTTATGTGCAGCTCAACCAAGGAGGCGTAAAAGCCATCCTTGATTCTAATCAAATTGTCATGCTTTCCTTTCTCTACAATAACTCCATTTTTAACCACCGCGATTACATCTGCATTTCTGATTGTGGATAATCGATGTGCCACAACAACCGTAGTTCGGTTAACCATGACATGATCCAATGCATCTTGGACCACCCTCTCAGACTCAGCATCTAATGCACTAGTAGCTTCATCTAATAATAATATCTTTGGACTTTTAATCATGGCACGTGCAATGGCTACCCGTTGCTTTTGTCCGCCAGATAATTGAACTCCGCGTTCTCCTACTATTGTATCATAACCCTGCATTTTGCATTGTAAGAATGACAGGAAAAGAAATTACAGTCCACTATTTGCACATTAAAATTAACTAACAACAGTTGTAGAAGTCAAAGTGATGTTATCCTCTTCAATTATATATTTTGTTAATTGACTTAACTACATGTAACATGAGAAATGATAATGAAACAAATATGGGGAGATGCTTTTCTTTGTTCTAACCTGTTGTAAGCCACTAATGAACCTCTGAGCATTGGCTAACTCCGCTGCAGCTATGATTTCTGACTCAGTTGCATTTCCTCCCTTTCCATATGCAATATTGGCACGAATAGTTTCATTAAATAAAATTGGTTCTTGAATCACAAGACCCATCTGCTGCCTCAACCATTTCACTTGAAATTCTTTAATTTCAATTCCATCAAGCGTAATATGACCAGAATCAGGATCATAAAACCTTTGCAATAATGCTATCACAGTGGATTTCCCACTCCCACTTTCTCCAACCAGAGCAATTGTCTAAAAAAAAGGAAAATAGATTGCATACTAATATAAATTTTGTATAATGGCAAGCGAGAACAACTTTTGTGATTATATCTTGTGCTAGTTGCTGGAAATTAATGATGTAACTTTACCTTCCCAGAATGAATTGTCAAGCTAAGATCTCGAAAAATTTGAATATCTGGCCTACATGGATATTTGAAGCTTACATGATGAAGCTCAATTTCTCCCTTCAGATTCTCCAATGTCATCCCAGACTCATTACATGGGTCTATCTTCGACTGCCGGTCCACTATTGCAAATATGGAACCAGAAGCGCTCTTGGCTTTGCCAGTATCAAGACCTATGTTGTTTGAAAGAAAAATTCCTATAGATGTTATGGTCAAAGCAAAGAAAACCTGCAAGCCAAATATCCATCTTTAGATAAGGTAATTTGGTGTGAAACAGTCTTGTTTAAATATTAGCTGTTAGTATACGACACTTTTTGAACGCTTGTCAAATATAGTTATATAGAAGGAATGTTTACTTGAAAAACATCTAAGAATGTTGCTTTCCTAGCCTGAACGAGACGAGCACCCACATAGAAAGTTGTAGCATAGACAACAAACAACAAGCCAAAAGAAGTCCCAAATCCAATTCCAGTGATCAAGCCTTGCCTTATCCCTGCCCTCGTTGGGCCTTCACATTTGCTTCTGTACAGCTCCATCACCTTGTCTTCAGCACAGAAAGAAGCAACTGTTCTGATACTTCCGACTGCATCATTAGCAACTTGGCTTGCTTCCTCATACTTCAACTGCAACCACATAGATTTACATCAACTACAAGTAATGAATAATTTTATGCAACCATATAACTTGTGAAATTAATTAGCTGTGTTTAAAGTGGCAGCTTAGAGTTTTTAAACTAAAAAGCATCGAGTAGATTGTTCTCTGTGTGATACTCTTCTTCTTTTTTCTTTTTGATTTCTAAACACAGAAAATTGTTGTTGTATGTTTAACCAAATAGGCTCCAAGTATTTTTAAATGGTTGAGTCCATTTTCTCCAATCAAGAATTAAAATTTACTTCATTTTCCCTCGAAAGTCATAATGTATATAGCATGCCATAGCCACACAAAGAGGAAAATGGGGTTAGTAGTTTTAGAGCAGACCTTTGCACCTGCACTGAATCCTTTCAAGAACTTTACTTGAATGTATCCATTGACTCCGATGAGAGGAGTCAATGCAAGGGTAATAAATGTCAACTGCCAACTTGCAAGAAATGCAATGACCAAACCTGCAGATGCTGAAGCAATAACATGAACCGTCAGACCAAGTGTATCTCCAACAAGGGCACGCATTGTTGCTGCATTTTCTGACAGCCTAGCACCAACTGAGCCACTTGAGTGCACAGGCGCATCAAACCAACCAATCTCCATGTGAACCAGCTTCTCAAAACACATCAATCGAATTCGTGCTATTAACTTACACCCAGCTACAGCAAAGAGGTATTCTCTTGCTGAAATTGCCAGAAATGATACCATACCAAGTGCCACAAACATTAATGACCAAAAGTTTGAATCCTTTTTCAATTTAGGAGGTGGTTCATAAAATGATTTGATTACCCTAGTAAGCAGTATACTAAATATAGGAAGTATTACACCGTTGATAATTGCAGCTATAGTCCCAAGAAGAAGTACAGGAATCTCTGGCTTGTTGAGGTAGGCAATGCGACTGATTGGGACCTTGGGATAGTTTTCTTCTGTTTCTGCCAATCCTTCATTAGGGAGGGTAACTTCTGTTGGCACAACTGATGATGCACGACTAAAGCTTTGTACTAATGACATTCTTTGACTCTGTCTAAGACTCGACTGTCTAAAAGATTCAGCAGAAGTTTCTGATCTGTTTTGATCATCTGCACGTTGTTCTGACTCCTTGTTTACTTCTTGCAAGCGTATAAGCTGAGAGTATGCTCCATTAGGATCCTTAATTAGTTCTGAGTGTGATCCTGATAGATTTACAGATAAATTTTCAGGTGATATGCATCTCCCATTCAGGTCTAATCCAAGGTTTAAGAGTTGATCAGAAATTCAATTAGAAGATTTCAAGACAAATTTGAGAGGCAATAAGTTCTGGAAGGCAATATCTTTTTCCTTTTACAAATTGTAATTATATTTAACATCCAAAATATAAACCAGTAAATCAAAAAGTTGCTGAAATTATGCACAATGATGAATATGCTTAATGAAAATTGTTGATTTAACTGTCCACATTTTGTGGGACAATTTGCAAAGATTACAGATTTAGGCTAGGAAGAAAGAGTCAAATACCATACCTTTCTCAACCATCTTTCCCATGTGAATGACTTCAATTGTATCAGCATTCCTCACCGTGATCAAACGGTGGGCAACAATGATGGTTGTCCGATTGAGCATAATCCTGTCCAATGCCTCCTGCACTACCTTCTCAGACTTTGCATCAAGTGCACTTGTAGCTTCATCAAGAAGTAAGATTCTTGGGTCTTTCAGAATTGCTCTTGCAATGGCAACTCTTTGCTTCTGACCACCAGACAGTTGTGTTCCGTGCTCACCAACCAGGGTATCTAGTCCCTGGAAGTCAAATTCAAATTAGAAAGTAAATTAACAAATTTTATGGAAATAGAGGAGAAAATAACCTCTTTTATTCCAATGAATGGAGGATAAGACAAAACCTGAGGCAATTTGTCAATAAATTTAAAAGCATTTGCGAGTTCAGATGCAGTTCTGATCTCGTCATACGTTGCTTCATCTTTTCCATATGCAATATTATCCTTAATGCTGGATGAAAACAAGACAGGTTCTTGGCTAACAAGACCAATTTTCTCCCTAATCCATTTAAGCTGGAAGTCTTTCAAGTTAATGCCATCTATGAGAACTTCACCAGCATGTGGGTCATAGAATCTCTCGATTAGACTAATCACGGTTGATTTTCCACTTCCACTTTGTCCAACCAAAGCTGTAGTTGTGCCACTAGGAATATAAAGAGAGAATCCACTTAATATTGGCTGATCTGGTCTAGTTGGATAATTGAAATAAACGTCTCTAAACTCTATGTCTCCACGAATATCATCCAAAACTTTTCCCTTTGAGTTATAAGAATCTATCTCTGGCCTCCTCTTGATAGTCTCAAACATCTTATAAGCCGCAGCTTTACCAGCAAAAAAGGCACTCATGCAGGGAGATGCCTCGCCTAGGGACCTGAAACTTCCACACGAAAATGAATGAAATAAATAATGAATAAGCCAAAAAAGTTACTGATACCTATTTACATAAGTTTATGAGTGTGCATGTTTCCACCT
Organism: Quercus glauca; assembly: GCA_023736055.1. Taxonomy (NCBI): domain Eukaryota; kingdom Viridiplantae; phylum Streptophyta; class Magnoliopsida; order Fagales; family Fagaceae; genus Quercus; species Quercus glauca. The sequence continues at coordinate 9,199,281 of CM043326.1, forward strand.
TAACTAGGGAAGAAAATAGATGAAATTTTCCACATAAAGCATGAATTATGTCTTTATTAGCATGTTTACATACAATTGGAAGCTAAAAATTTTCAAATTGCAGCTTACCTAGATCCAATTATTATAGCCATGACCACGTTCAGCACATCACCCCCATTGTACTTTTTGCCCAGTATCAATTTTGATCCATACCATATAGCCAAACCATAGCTGGTGTACATGACTGACGTAACAATGGCAAAACTTAATCCTGATACCAAACCTTCGTAAACACCAGATTCGTAAGCAGTTATAACATACTTTTTGTAATTATTTATAGCTTGCTTCTCCCCAGTAAATGATGCAACCTAGAAAAGAACCAAATGGTGGATATCATACATTTGCTAGAAAAACCAACAATGCAAAACACACTGTATTGAGAGCTAAATTAGAAGTTCTCTCTGGCATATAGATTGTTTGACAACGTGACATACAGTTCTTATTGAGCCAATTGTTTGTTCAACTACATTTGCTGCATTTGCATAAGCACTTTGTCCACGGGATGCTGTCTTGGATATGATGATGGACATAAGACCACCAGATGCCACAAGAAGAGGAATTGAGGATAGCATGACAAGGGTAAGGAGCCACCCTTTGAAAATTGCTACAGAAAATCCCCCAATGAATGTTGATACCAGCTGCAGAAATTTTCCAACCTGTGGAAGCAAACATACTCTTTTATCACCAATAACACATTTAGATGCACAATATGAATATAACTCAGGCTGACTTTTGGCCAGTTGTGAATTTTAATGTTGTTGATGCAACAATATAGTACCTTCTCACCCATGGCATCTTGTATGAGAACAATATCACCTGACATTCTCCCAACAACCTCTCCAGTGTTTGTTTCCATATCAAAGAAAGCAACATCTTGTCTCAAAATTGTCTTCAAATACAAACCCCTTATTCGTGCAGCCTGTCGCTCCCCTGTGACCATCCAGCAAGCCACCTCTAACAAGTACAAAGACAAGTTTACCATTTCTCAATGCCTGATAGATGAAAGGTTTTCTTTTATGCATAAAAAATCTGCAGTGATTTTTGATCATGGAATGTACTTACGGAGGAATCCTGCAACACCTATCCCTGCTGCCACGTAGAGAATTTTTACACAAACCTAAAACAGTACCAGGGTACTAAATGTCACCTTCTATCAATAATAGCATATCAGAAAGGAAAAGGAAGGGTTCACATACATCTTTAAAATCAAGATAAGTTTTCAATTGAAGAACTAAATGATAACATTAATAGAATTTAGATGGGACTTTTTAATTGTTACGTCAAAAATAAGTTAGGAATAAAACGAAATGTTCAACTACACTTTCTAGTGATAAAGATTGAAATTATCATAAATAAAGCTTTTGGAGCAAATTTTTACCTTGGAAACTTCACGAACCATGTCATTGTTATTCTTATTACTTCCCGCAGCATTAATCATTTCCCCAAAGAGTATTGTCAATATAGGCGTACCTAGCCCATTCCCAATGGCACCTATTGTGCCAATGATCATCAAGAGAACATCAGTGGAATCCGCAAATGAGAACAGCTTGAGAAATGAAACAGTGCTAGTATTCTTCTCTCCTTTGTTATCTTGATCATTAATCATGGAAGGGCTTTTCTCTGCTTCTTCATTGTTTTTTATTGCAGCATCCTCATTTGTATTTCCATTCCAGCCTGTCCTTACCTCCATTTTACCAACTCCAATATGCTGGTCCAATTGTCAGCTACCTTACTTGGAATATTTAGAACGAAACAGCACCTGCTCAACAAAATGAAGGTAAAGTTAGCAGCTTACAAGCCAAGCAGTCAAAGATGAACTAGTGGTCAGTTTCAAAAGATACTAGATAAAATCAGGGACTAACAAAATGATTATTAATGATAAATTACCTCTCACGGTATCATGAAATATAATTCTAAAAGCAGCTAAAAGATGAACATGCGAAAGATGATTGATAAGGAAAATTCTTACTATAATAGACTAGAGAATTGACAACTTTTATATTTATATAACTTAGAAAGTCAAGAACCTTGCTTGCATTCCATTTTCTGTTTTCATCTTCATCTAGAACTTAATGCACTTCCCAACGAAGGAGATGGTAAAAGAAATTAAGTAGTAATATATATGGATTTCCTTTTCTTTGCTTTTTGAAAGTCAATTATAAGAAAAAACATGCCAGGAAAAGGGTAAATGAATAGATGTCGAATATGGTGATATCTATCAAGGTACAAAATTTTCACGTCTAGATCAATATACAACAAGACAATCTAGCAGAATTAATTACGAAAGGTGTCAATTTTGAGTGTTTTTATATGTAAAATCCATCCTTTGTTAAAATCAATTAAGAAAATTTATTATCAAAATTTTCCCATCAACCTTAACAAATAACAATTAAGCATGTTATCCAAAATTAGTACTGCCCCACGAGCTCTATGCTGAGTATTTCGCAGCAAAGATTGTGAAAGAGACCCTAATACAAAATATAAATGTTTGATATTTTCTCAAAATTGCAAAATAGAAGCCGACATGAAATTTGATGGTTGATGAATAAAATTTGATATTGGAGATTTTCCAAATAGTTAGGCCTCATGGATTCTAGTTAGTGGTTAGCTCAATTGATAAAGTTTCTAAATTGAAGATAATCAATTGGTAAAGTTTTCAAATTGAAGATAATAGGGACCAAATTGCTTACAAGTTGAAAATAATAGTAAGCAATTTGATTGCTACCAAAATGTAAGGACTAGATTAATTGCAAGTTAAAAATAAGAAGCACCAAATTGATAGTAACTCCAAAAATGTAGAGACCAAAATAGTATTTTTATCAAAAAGCAATTAGTGTTTTAGCCTAACGATAATAACAATCATCGTAAATTGTACACCAATGCCGGATCTAGTTAAAGATAAAGCCAATGATTTGGCCCAGCTCAACAACATTAGCCCAAACCATGTATTTTCCAACAAATAAAAGACCCGATCCACGAACCCATTGGAACCTCATCTGAAGTAATGCATAGCCAATCCCCCCGATATGATCAGTTTAGAGCACCAATTAGCAATCCAGTTTCTTATTAAAATTCTTTATTGAAGCTTATCTATATATATATATATATATATATATATATATATTTAAAAGCTGAAGCATAAAGTTTAATGTTGTCGTGTTCCTATTGAGTCACATTAGCGCCACATCATCAACCTATTTTCAATATTTTCTCTCTCTTTTTAAATTATTTTTCTCTTTATTAATTTGCCACTTTACAATTACACATTCTCCGACATTACTTATTTTTACCTTTTTATCTCGCCACTACTCTATACCTTAACCTAATTACAATTTCTTCATCCCTTTATCTTCATTTTATTTTGACTCTTCTTCTCCCCAATTTTTTTCCTATAAAAATTTGTTATTTTCTATTCCATTCAATCCATATTTTGCTCACACAAAAAGGTGAATACTCTCTCTCTCTCTCTCTCTCTCTCTCTCTCTCTCTCTCTATATATATATATATATATATATATATATTCTTTCTTTCGGTGGATGTTTAGTTCTTTAGATTGATGAATTTTTATGTTTAACTCTACTTTAGGTTATATGATTTGGTTATATTTTAATTTTTTATCTTCTTAATTTTATTTTCTTTGTTTGTTAATTACATGTTATCCTATGAAATTACAGAATCATTTTAATGTTATTCTATTACATAGCATGAACACAGCATGACTTGGATAATTTGGTGTTTACAACTATAAATTTTCTTTTAAATATTCTTCTACTCATTTTCTTTCATATAATTTTGTTATTTGTCTCACATTCTCTTCCAAAAGGGTGGTTGTTCTCTCTCTCTCTCTCTCTCTCTCTCTCTCTCTATTATTAATTCTTTCTTGCAACTCTATTTTAGATTGATGATTTTTTTTTTTTTTTTGTGCCTCTTCTTTTGGATGATACACTTTTGTGGTGTGTTTTTTGAGTTATATATCACATGTACTCTCTATCCCTATTATAGTTTTGGTTTGAGTTAATTTTTAGATATTTTAGAAGTGAGATGATTATATATTTGAATGTCTCTATCAATTATTTGAATAATATTAATTGTAAATTTGTGATAAGGTTTGGTTATCATGAAAATCCTCTTAAGAGAATGAGAAATTCAAATAATTAATTTTGGAACTCAAAAATTTTATTTGCAGAAAAAAAAAAAAAACCATAACACACTATACACAAGTTTGAATAATATAGATCACTTGAAAAAAAAAAAAATACTATTTCTATCTTTTATCTAAAAAAAAAACTTTTTTTTTTAAACTCAAAATAAAGAATGATATATTTGTAGAGATGGAGAGATGAAAAATAATTTTAGAAATAATATCTCCAATACATTTTATAGAATAAATCATATATTATACCACGTTACAAAATAGTTGTATATTCCCACGCATCGCGTGAGTCTGCGACTAGTTATTTATTATTCTAGAGAACCATGGTAATAGTTGAGCCAACTATTTTTTATTGTTATCAAGAGTTAGACCCATGGAATTTCAAGGTTTTTGAGATGGACTAGCTCTTTGTATGTTTGGGTTTATCAAATGAACACAAAAAAGTTGGTCTTGCCAGAAGATGTTTTACTAGGATTTTCATTTCAAATGGTTTGGTTGTGTAATTACTTGGGAAAAAAAAGAAAAAAAAAAAAAAAGAAAGAAAGAAGAAAGCCAGCCTTAATAAGAATATATATGCATCATAATGTTCTCTGGTTGACGAATAATTGTGTTTCTTATAACTCTATTTTGAGTTAATATTTTTTGGTGTTGTGTTATTTGAGTTCCCTATCACAACTCCTCTCTCTCTCTCTCCCTCTTATAGCTTTGGTTTAATTTTTGCTTGAGTGAATACTTAATCATTTTGGAAGTGAGAATTTGAATATATATCAAAACAGAATCTTGGCTATTTATTTGAATGTGCCTATCAATTATTTTAGTAATATCAAGAATAATTTTGTGATGAGTTTTGATTATCATAATAATCTTCTTTAAGAGAATGAGAAATTTGAATAAGATATTTGAAACTTAAAAACTTTAATTGTGAAGAAAAAAATTAGGAAACGTATCAAATTGGTCCTATTTGATCCACTACGGTCCATCTTGTCTACTTCAGTCCATTTTGGTCCAACTCAATCCAATTTGGCTATTCAATCTACTTCGTTCACTTTGGTCCAATTTGGTCCACTTCAATTCATTCCGGATTATAGGATGAGTTTTAGTTATCATAATAATCTACTTAAGAGAATGAGAATTTTAATAATAACTTATACTTAAAAATTTTAGTTGTACCAAAAGAAATTAGGAAAATATAATGTGTATTAACAATAGATAGAAGAATATAGATCATTTCAAAAAAGAATAATAATATCAATAAAAAAATAAAAATTTATAAAATTATATATTTGTAAAAATAGAACGATGGAAATTGCTTTTTGAAATTGTTTAATTTTATAGGAAGAACAAATTATCTACAATAAAATTTAGAGAATAAATTATACACATATATATATATATATATATATATATATATATATATATATATTCAGTATAAGTTTGTTATTAGTTTTGATTATCAATGTTTAACTCCTTTAAGGGAATGAAGAATTTGAATAATTGATTTGAAACATAAAAAGTTTAGTTGTACAAAAAAAAAAAAAAAGAATAATATAACATAATTTCGAAGAATATGAGTACTTTATAGGAATAATATCAATCTAGCTCATCCAAAAAATAATAGATTTATATATCGGTAGAGATAGAAAGGTGAAAAATAATTTTAGAAATTGTTTAATTTTTAGGGACGACAAAATTATCTTCAACAAATTTCAAAAAACAAATTATACATTATATTATAATTACAAAATGATTATATATTCTCACGCATCGTGTGGGTTTGTGACTAGTTTAATTTCAAAGTTAAAACACAAGGTAAATATTGAAGTGATGAAAAGATAGGAAGTTTCCTGGATAGTCATTTATTACAAAACTCATGTCACAACAAATCAACTAAATGCTTAAATATCTATTAAGCTCTTATTGCTTCCTTATAATTAATAAACATTGTGAAGGTAGAAATGTTCTACTAATTAAAACCAAGTAGGGAGAGTTATAGTGAGTGTTTGGATACTGCGGCAACCTGCGTTTCTGCGTTTTGGTTTTTTTTTTTTTTTTTTTTTTTTTTTTTTTTTTTTTTTTTTTTCGGCTTCTGCACTGGCTTTTTGGGAGACAACGGCTACTGTTCATATGAACAGTAGCCGTTGTTTTTGACTTTTAACCTTCTTTTTCAGTTTTGTGGGTCCCATGAACAGTAAATGGGACCCACAAATTTTACTTTTTATCAACTTTTTCATTAAAAATGGGTCCCGCTGTACTATTTACACATTTAAAAATTATTTTGCTACAGTGTTTTCAGCAACTTTCAGCAACTTTCAGCTGTATCCAAACGGACCCATAGTGTTTCTGCTCATGAAATTCTTGGTGATGCATTATTATTTATTATCATCATCATCATCATTGTTATGTTCTAAGTACTTAGGAACTAATGTATTAGAACTCTAATTTATATTGTTGGCAAACCATGATCAAAACAGGTTTTTAGTCTTGTTTTAGACTTGCTCAAAGTATGTGTTTTATGTAAAGTTGGAATCGAGCTGCTGTAGAATTCATTGTGCAATTCGGTCTAGCTCGATCGAGAATTAGACTCGACCGATCGAAAGTCAGGCAGAATGTTTTTTCTGTAGAATTTCCAACTTAGCCCTAAGCCCATATGACGTATAGGGTTTTATGTTTTGCCTTAGGTATAAAAGGGAAACCCTAGTCACGTTTTTCAGGTTGCTCTATTTGCTATGCGTGTGAATCTCTTGTGAGATCTGAGAGGTGGTTGCCTTCACACATGCTTAGGATTATCAAGAAGAAGATTTCATTGAGAGCTTGATGATTATTCAGTTGTTGCACTAAAGAGCTTAAAGATACACAAGCGGGAGTGCTTGTACTTGCTGGAGAATCCAAGAAAGAAGGAGTCGGTGGTCTCGGAGCTTGCACGTGGTCATGTCAGTAAGTTTTCTACATGATGTAGCAATAGGATGTTAGTGGTCTAAGTCGCTATTGTAAAACTTCGATTCTTTCATAGTGGATTCAGTTTTACCTTGAGGATAGCTAGGTTAAATCCTCCCCAGGTTTTTTATCGGTTTGGTTTTCCTAGGTCATCATATCTTTGTGTTCTTTATTTTCCGTACTTTACATTGATATGATATATTTGTGTTAACCTAGATTTGATAATTTGACTAAGTAATCACTTGGCTTATTAATTAGGTTAATCTGGTTGTGTTTTAAGGGGTCTAAAAACGTACAATCATCATCATAGTTATTAGATGAATACTGAGGCATAAGATTAATTGTAAAGGACGTTGAAGGATTTATTGTACTTTTTCTAAGTAATAACATACATTCAAAGTTTACCTGTTGTAGAAACAAAAAATAAAATGAAACTTGATTCTGTTCTTTTGCAAAATCAAAATCTCTGCATCCTTTTCGCAGCCACCAAAATCATGAAATTTGTAAAGCTAAATGTGCCTGTGGAAGTCACCATTATCAATCAACAAACATTATGATATTTGTTGTAACCATAATTAAAATGAACAAAACCCAAAATACTGAACGATCCAAAAAAGAAAAGACATTCAGGAAAGTGTAATACATTAAAACGATCAAAAGGATACCTGAAACTGCTAACTCAGTATTATCCTACATAAAAGTTTTGCTTTAAAGTAAATACAATAAGTTTCAAAGGCAGTTGTATTTAAAATATACTAACTAGTGTTGCACACACTGAGTTAAACACTGCTGTACACTTTCCAGCAGAAAAATCATGTTTAAAACATGATTCAACATGTCCTTTACACATATTGTGTAATTATCACCGCTCTTTAAAATATATTCCCACAAGAATGAATTTGGTTTATACCTCTTCAAATGGTCACATACACTAGCTGTATTATATTGACCTAGAAAGCTCCCGGCTTCTCTTTAGAGTTGCATTGCATATATAGTGCAATGTATTGGCTTCTCCCCACAAATAAAGGGGAAGTGAAACTAGAAAGCTATGAAATTCCAATGTGTGAGTAACTTGTTCTCCAAGTCTAGTTTCTTTGGATGGGTTGGGTGGGGACCTTGAGATGGAACAAATGGATAATCACACCATAACTACAATACGCTCCTTGTACCTAATCATTTACATTTTTCCAAAAACATTCCTACTAGCCAGTTTCATTTGAGGGGGAGGGAGGGTGAGCTATCCAAACTGACCATTACAATTCTTTGTAATGAACAAATATTATTCCTTTATGGAATCTATATCTATATTCTATGTATATCTAAAAGCTGAAGCGTAGCATTTATTGTTGTTACACTCCAGTTGAGCCACATTAGCGTCCACATCATTATCCTATTTCTTTTCCAATTTTTCTATATTTTTTTTAACATTTACTCATTTTTTTTTTAATATTTACATTTTCCCCAACCTTTCTCCCCTCCTTTACCTTTTCATCTCCCCACTACCCTCTACTTTAATATTACTCTTCATCTTTTCCTTCATGTTCCCTTATTTTGTTTCTTCTTATTTACACCCTTTTACTATACCTTTCTCCATCTCTTACCTTTTCATCTTCCCACTACCCTCTACTTTAATATCACTATTTATCTTTCCCTTCATCTTCCCTTATTTTTCCTCTTCTTATTCACACCATTTTACTATAAATTTCTCTCTCTCTCTCTCTCTCTCTCTCAATTTTTTGGTTGATATTATTTTTTTATTTTTCTTGCATCTCTGCTTTAAGTTGATAAATTTTTGTATTCTTTAGAACTCTACTTTTGGTTGATGCGATTAAATTTTGTATTTTAAGATTTTTTTTTTTCTCTTTGTTTGTTGATTTACTCTAATCGATTATTTTTTAAAAATAATCCTAATACTTTAATTTAGTACAATATATAACAACCTTCATATCCAATAATTGTTAACTATGTTTTAATTTTAATCTTTTATCATGAAAAAAATGTGAAAAATACTCGAATTGAAGGAATTCCTCTAAAATTCAAGGAGGAAATACCGCTTGAAAAAAGATCACAAAAAAAAGAAGGAAAATCAAGCAAATAATATCCTTGGAATGGGAGTCAGACAATTAGGTACTCTACATTTTTTTTTCAATAACATTATACCAATAATATATTTATTTTTCAATAAACTTAACAAACAAAAGTAAATCTTTTTCTTTTATATTGTAGGAAACTGTATTCTAATGCCTTGGAACAACATAAAATTTTGAAACAAACTTTGGATGGTACTATATAAGATGCGCAAAGTGCAACAAAAAGTTAAATCTGAAAATGATTTTTGGTGCAACCATTGCAAAAGTAACTCTGATTTTCCAATTCCAAGGTAAAATATAAATTATCAATTTTACAATCATACAATATATGTAAACATAAAAGTAAATTTTTTAATAAAAAAATTTAATCAAATTAGATATTTATACATGTAGGTATAGAATTCATCTCAATGTTGATGATGGAATAAAGTGTGCTGTATTTATTTTGTTTGATAAGGAAGCTAAAAAATTACTTCAAATCATTGTTATTAATTCCGTTCCGTTCCGGCCGGAACGGACGGAATTTCTCGTACCGGTATATAATCTGGAACCGGAATACCCTTTGTTCCACCTCGGGTCAAAATCCGGCCAGTTCCGGGGCATTTCGGTCATTCCGGTGTGTTTCGGCAAATACCGGCCGAAACTAAAGATTCGGCCGGTATGTGTTTTAGTTTTGCTTCACACTTCAGAGTTCACAGAGATCGAAGGAAAAAAAAAAAAAAAAAAAAAAAAAAAAAAAAAAAAAAAAAAAAAAAAAAGAAGAAGAAAGATAAGATTCACATCAGATCGAAGAAGAAGAAAAACAAAAATTCAAAGTCATGGACAAAGCTCAAGTGCTGCCATTAAAACTCACTTCTTCAAGCTTGTGTCTCTGCCACTTCCAGAGTTTCTCCTTCAGCTTCATCCTTGTTGCTTTGAGCAACCATACTTCTCTGTTGGCCTTTGTTTGTGTGAGGAAGAGTTAAGACTTAAAACTTAAGGATTCATAAAAAAAAAAAAAAAAAAAAAAAAAGATGAAAAGTGGAGAAGTTTGTGAAGTAGAAGAAAGGAGGAGATCAGTCTGATCAGATGAAGAGGAAATGATAAGCATAAAATACGTGTTGGCTAATGGTAAGGGTAAGGAAACTTCTAGGAAATTTCCTACTTAAAAACTATTCATAGATACTTAGTTATTTACAACAATGCCACAAGTAAAAAGTTCAAAAATATTTATATAATTTTTTTTTATCCACTTCACTGAATATTTTTTAAGGAGAAAGTTTATTCACTATATTTATTGTATTATTTGTAGAAAAATTATAAATAAATATTTTTTTAATCCCACTTTATGTAATATTTTTTAAAAATAAAATAAAATTAATTACTTTATATAATAGTAATAATATCTAGTTATATATATATATATATATATATATATATATATATATATTTTTTTTTTTTAAGAACTCTGAAACACCCTGAAATGGTACACCGAAATAGGCCGGTACCGAAATATTTCGTTCCACTGGACAAACCGAAACGGGCTCCTAAACGGAATTAATAACATTGCTTCAAATAACAACAAAAGAACAATAAAAAAATGTGCAACTATAAGACCATATAATTAGCATATATGATCTTTCATTTACTTTGACAAGAATATGCTAAATTATATTCCATATATCGGATGACTGCAAATTTCAACCTACTGAATGAAAATAGAAAAAATCTCATGGGAAAAACATTTGTGTTTCAACTAAAGCTTAATGACTATAGCTGGAAGAAAGGAAGAGAATTCAAATATAGGAATTCATATTGTGTCAAAACAATCAAATAAAAGTCTTTGCTCCATTAATAATAAAACCTTTTTGGAAAATTGAAACTCATACAAGTTATACTACCCACATTCTTAACTTCTTCCTACTTTGATTATCATTAAAATAACAAATAAATAAATAAAGTAGCAAAATTTTTGACCCCATGAGATACATATCAAGGGTATCCAATTAAACACTAACACTGATAAAAATAAATTGTAAAATAATAAAAAAATGAATCCCATCAATAGCAGCTGGCAACTATAGCTACTACTATTCCATGAATTTACTCATTTAAGCAGAAATAAAAACTTCATTATTTAACAATCAAAATATAATCTTGGCTCATTTTATTCAACTACATCTTCGAAATCTCTTAAATTATATATAAGTTACAACCCAAATCCATAATAGAATTACACAATCAAAGCAAGAACATACAACATCAATTATTTTTTAAATTGCTACTTGAAATTTACACAATTGTTGGAAGCACTTAAATTCGAATATTAAAAAAAAAAATCCACATAAAGTGTTCTCTTGAAAAGTTACAGTGCATTAGAGGAAAAAAAAAAAAAAAAAGCATAGCTACCAAGGATATGTCCTCCGAGAATAATATAAATTACATAAAAAATAAAGTTACCTAATTTAAAAATCTCATTTTTCAACATTTTATTTCACCTTTTACTATGTAAAGGTAAAATAACTAATATGGATATTAACGACTTTCAGCTACTTCAAAATTATTAATAATTAATTTATATAGGAGTTTTGATAGTTCAGATATACTATCTTTTGATTTTTTTAAGGAAAGTGTCAATTGAATAGGTATGAAGAAGTAATTCAGTTAAATAGAAAGAGGAAGAGCCGAAGAACTAGATAATAATAATTGTTTCAACTATTTCAATATTATTAATAATTTAACTATAAGAGACTTTTGATAGTTCATATATATTGTCTTTTGATTTCTTAAAGAAAGTGGCAATTGAACAAGTATTGTAGCGTGAAAGATTATGTGGCTTGGGCTTTATGGGGTGGTGATCAGAGGACGTTTTAGGGAGATGGGTGACAGTGGTATCTTCAAAAAGCAGCTACCATGAGGGGGTACATAGAGCTCTGTCAAGGCTTTTCATGACTAAATTAGAGTCTCTCTTATTCGACCATGTAAAGCGAGGACCATTATAACCAAGGTCTAAGAGGTTGCAATCATTCATGAAATCATTGAAATGAGAAATGCGGCTTTTGTTAGGGGGGGAGCTGCTAAGGCTTTTAGAGTTGCTTGCAATGTCATTGAAATCACCTGCAATGAGCCAGAACAGAAAGAAAGAGGAGGAGAAGGAAGAGAGAGTTTCCCAGAGGTGCAGTTTATTATTTAAATTTGGTTTAGCATAAATGGGATTGAAAATCCAATTGGCAGAGGGATTAGAGGGGCATACCTAAACAAAAGCATGGATAGCTTGATCAGTTACCAAGAGAATTTCGAGGTCAGTGTCTTTGGAATTTCAGAGAACCCAAATTCCTCCACTAAATCCAGAAGCATCAGAACGACAAACATTATTGAATCCAAGAGATGAGCTGACTTCCTCAGCTCTAAATCTTGAAATAAGAGTTTCCATGATAACCGCGATTGCTGGCCTGTGGTGCCACGACATGTCAAGGAAGTTCAAGTGAAAATTAGTGCTACCAGCACCTCTACAATTCTAGACGATGATCTGCATTTCAGAAGGGATGAAGGGGTTTGCTTGGTGGATTAACCCGGATCTAAGGTCCCATGGGGTTGGGGTGTTGAACTCTTGAGTTAGGGGATTCAGCAAGAGTTGGAAGGTGCATGGCATTAGGTACCTGAATCAGTGAAGGCGAATCATCATTCTGAAGCACGGGACCTGAGGAAGCACCTGAATGAGGGACTAATTCTCTTCCCTCCTTCTGAAAGGTAGGCTGATGAGGGAGGTCTCAAGGGAGAGAAGAGTAGTTAAATTTTTTGGGGCTACGGCATCGCTCCGCTCGGAAGTTGTTCTCAGAGGAGGAGGGGTTAGCTCGGGTTAGAGAGCGGGGAGGAGAAAGAGGATTGGAGAAACTATTGCAAGGTTCGGTGAGAACGGAATGACCACCTGGCCGAAGGGAAAGTGCAGAGGTGGCGGGGAAGATTGGCTTTGTAAGGTTCACCTGACTTCCTCTTCTATATGGTCCCAGAATTGATTCGGGCAAGCTTGTATCCATCAGAGTAAGTTGCTTCGGATAGGCCTCAAGCAATTTCTGCTGAGGAGTGCCCAATGCTCTCTGGTCAGTGGGTTGAAGAAATCCATTGTAGGTGTCTCTTGGTGTAGAGGATTATGAGGCATTTTTTGTGATTGGTAGGGTTTTAGCTGAGTTTGGTTGGTGTTCTGATGACACTTTGCTTAAGGTGCATGCGTGAGTGTTCTCCGAGGAGTCTGTGCAGTACATTGGTAGCGGCGTATAAGTGAGCCTAGGGTCGTGGGCTTGAGGTTTCGAAGAGGAAGGCATCCTGTTCTTGGTAGGAAGGGAGGTGGAGGTAGAAGAAGGTTTTGGTGAAAGTTTAGGAAGTTGGTTTGAAGTCTCAGCTTGGGTAAGAAAGGAAAAGGTTTGGTTTCCAGCTGGTAAAGGAATCCGATGCTCTTCAGAGATTGAAGTTGACATGACAACTCTATGCAGAGGAGCGTTGGTGTCAAGGGCGTTGGGAGAGGAGAAAGTTAAGGGGTCGACGTGTAGGTGGCTGACTGAACTTGGTTGAGAAGTGGGGGGTTTTTGGGCTGCGGCCCAATGCGTTGCATTGGGTTTTGGCTTGCGAGTGGGCTTGGGGTCACGCGTATGACTAAAGTCTCCATGTGAAAGTGCAGGGTTGTCAAGGTCTTCACGTGCATGGTGCTGAGACACTGGAGCGTGCAACACGTCGATGCTAGTGTTCTTCTTCTTGGGAGGTTTTCTCTGTTGGACGATCATCCATTTGCCGAACTCCTTGGTGGGCGGGTTTTGAGGAGGTGGAATGGGAGGGTCGGGGTTGTTATTGGTGGCCTGAGAAGCGAGGCAAATAACAGAGGGGCAAAGTGAAGCTTTGTGCCCCACCCATCCACAGTCGAAGCAAACAACAGTTATGCCTTCATATTGGATGGGTTGGAGAAGGTTACCGATCCTAACCTTCGAAATAAGCAGAAAGTCGAGGTTGATTTGGATGCACAAACGAGCATATTGTCCTCTAATATTGTCGAAGGTGCGAGAGTCAATTTTTAGGAGAGTTCCCAGTTGGTTTCCGATTCTCCGGAGGATGTTATTATCATAGAGCTCGAGCGGTAGTTTTGGTAGGCAAGCCCAGACAGCCGTAGTGGTGAGTTTAGTGTCGGAGGGATGAAAACAAGGGGACCATCTTCGAATAGAGAGAAATTGGTGACCGATAAACCGTGGGCCCTCGCCGATAACTTTCCAGTAGTCGTCTTTTAGTTTGAAGCGAATAAGAAAGTAGTCCAAGCCAAGATAAATGATATGAATATCCTTGGTTGGTTTCCAAATGGTTTGGATTTTGTGGTCAAAGTATTTGAAGCCTAAGGACTTACTAAAGGCTTTGACAATGAGGGTGGATCGCCAGGGAACTCTGGTGCGCTGCTTTTCTTCCTTGGATAGCAGTATGGTGGGAAAAGAGTCATCTAAGTCGAGTTCGATGTTTGAGTGAGCATCTTCGTCATCGGTGGGCAGGCTATGGGCTATGTGATCTTCCTAGTCTAATGAGGGACGTAACACCAAGTCCTTGTAGGATCGGTGGGCCTTTGAGGCGTGAAGGATTGGGAAGTGGCCTTGTGTTTCTTGGTGCTGTGGACAAGGTGGTCCGCTGCTAGGTTATATTTAATTTATGCCCTAGCAAGCACAAACAATAATAAATAAAATAATTTCTCAATACTAATTTTTTCCGGGCAATAGTCTAATTGAAAAAATCAATACACTCTCAAATTAAATACAATAACCAAAACCGAAAATCACAACATGCACAAAAGAGTTCAAAAATTGAGACCCAGTAGCGTTTGGCAGCCAAGAAACCAAAAGGAAAAGCTCCTTAAAAACCAAACCCTTTTGCTCCTCTACAAAGAGACCTAGTAAAAACCAATTACACAAGCCAAGTCCTAACTCCACAAAGTTGCCATCAACCCCCAAGCAAATATCAAATTACTAATACCCACAATGGCCAAACCTAAATCCAGTAAATCCAATCACCATTAACCCATAGAAAATCATTGAGCGTTGAGCACCACCACAAGATCTCTATCACCGAAATAGAGAGATGAGAGAGAAAGAGGATCCATAATCAACAAGATTCGGCAGGCAAAGGAAAAGAAGATTAAGAGTGAAAGAAAGAGTTAGGTGAGATTAGGAAAAAGAAAAGAGAAGAGAGAGGAGAAAGAGAGAGTTGGGTCCGTTTGGTACATGTGTTTAAAAACTGAAAATTGTTGTTTAAAAACTTTTGTGGAAATACGTGTGGGTGAAAAATTGCGTTGAAATGCGTGAAATGTTGTTTAAAAACTGAAAATTGTTGTTTATAAACACTCACCAAACACCTCCTTAGATTCGGACAAGCAAAGTAAAAGAAAAATTGAGAGAGAGGGACAGTTAGGTGAGATACTGAGATTATGGGGAAAAAAAAAAAAAATGAGCAGAGAGAGAGGTCAGATTTGAGTGACGGCAGCTACTAACACCGTTTGTGTTAAGAATTAAATTAGTCATTTTTTGAAAGTCTTGGATGTATTTGGTATACCCAAAACCTCTGGATAGTTTATTGTATTTAACCTTTTTTTTTTTTTTTTTAACAGTCATCACCGTAGATTTAGAGCTTATACTAGTAGACTACTGAATCATTAGTCACCCAAATCCAACAATTAGTGCACTGTTCCTCAAAGAAAAAAAACTACGCCTAAAGGAATCGTGCACCCAAAAAAAAAAAAAAAAATCGGTAGTTTCTATAACAATTAAACACAACAATCACGGAGGAGACTCTGAAGATTTAACACCCAATTCCATATATTTAAGCCTAAACTTTTCTTTAGTTTACATCATAAAACTCATAGGATATTTTAGATAGTCTCACTACTAGCCAAAATATCCACATAAAATTTTCCTTTAATTTCTTATAAAGCTTATAGATTCAATGAAGGATGAAATTTCTTAGGCTCTTACCTCAAGTGTGCTATCAGTCCTTCTCTATTTGAATATACTAAGAAGTCCTCCTACAAAAATATCTATAGTTATACACTAACTTAATTAGCTTATATATAGTTAGGGTTTCAACATTTTTTAAAAATTCTTTTATTAATACAAATTATAAAAATTGTCCCCACAAAGAGGTTTACTTATATACGCCTCTTGTTAAGTCCTTTTTTTGCGGGTATTATAATATAAGTTCTAAAAATTTCATAATTGACTCTTTTTTTTTTTAGAGAGTTTCAACCTATGGTGTCCGCTCTTGATGATAGCTCTTTATCATTAAACCAATATACTAATCAATTTTTAGTGTAGACAGGAACACCTGTACCAATCAGTTTTTGATAATTGACTTTTAGTTAGAATAAATTTATATTTTAAAACTTAGATGATAAAACTTTATCTAAATTAAATTATTGTTAAATCTTATCCCTTAGTCAAAAACTTTGTAACTTAATATCCTAATAAAATATTAATTTAATAAGATGCAACTTGAGGGAAAAAACAAAAACAAAGCATGGGCTGTGTGGAATTTAAGTTTAGATTTTTTTTATAATAGACTTTTAGTTTGAATAGAATTTAAATTTGTTTTAAATTATTATTATTATTATTAAATCATGCAACTTGAGGGAAAAAAAACTAAAACAAATGTGTGGGTTATGTGGGATTTAAGTTTAAAATTTTTTTATAATAGACTTTTAGTTTGAATAGAATTTTAAAATTTTGTTTTAAATTATTTTTAAATCATGCAACTTGAGGAAAAAAAAAACAAAATCATGGGTTGTGTGGGATTTAAGTTTAGAAAATTTTTATGAGAAGAAAGTTTAGAAATTTTTTATAATAGGCTTTTAGTTTGAATAGAATTTAATTTTGTTTTAAATTATTGTTAAATTTTTATCTCTTAGTCAAAACATAAGGGGGGGGGGGGTTTTCAGAAAGAAAATATGGTTTTTTTTTTTTTTTTTTTGAGTATTGTGTGCGATTTAAGTTTAGAATTGTTAGATACATATTTGATGTACTTGGCTAATCATTTGACAAAATGCACATTACTTGTAAGTTGGTAGATCTAGGATGGGTTTAAGACTTCCAAAAACATGTTGTTCAAGTCAAGTGTTAAAGCAATGAAGATCTAATCAAGAAACAAGGGAAGAAGAGCTGTTCATTCAAGCTTGACAGAAGCCTCGACAGAATCCTTTTTATCGAGATTTAATGTTGAAGCTCGACAGAAACTCGACACAAGCTGTTTTTGTCGAGACTTACGAAATCAGAAATTCCATATCTGATTTCTGGCCCATGCTAAAATATTTGTATAGGATTTATTTTCTCACAACCCTAGACATATATAAGGGTTATTTTAAAGGCCGTTGCGCATGCAGATAGTGCCTTAGTTCATCATTCTCTCTAAAGAAGCTACTGCGTCTTTACGCTAAGGGTTTTGTAACCAAGAAACTTCATGATCTTCATTGTTGATGAAGTGAAGAACTTTGCAACCAACATCTTCTTCAAGTTGGTGAAGTTAGACACGTATTGGGATCCGTGCATCATTGGTTAGTCACGTACTAGGATTCGTGCATTAAACTGAAAGATTGCTGCTACAATATAAGTCCAATTGGGTATTGGGGTAAAGGTTTAACTGTAGGTTGGTATTTCTGGATAGGCCAAAGGGTTTGGTAAGATTTATTATACTTTGTAACAGCTTGTGATTGATAATAGTGGATTTTTAGGAGTGGTGACCTTAAAATCACCCAATCGGGTTTTGTCTCGGTGGTTTTCCCCATTTGTAAACAAATCGCCTGTGTCAAATTTATTTTTCGTTGCATTTAGATAATTTGGTGATTTGTTTGTGCTGCCACGCTATTGCATGAAATTTGATCTAATTAATTAACTTGGGTAATTAATTAATTAATTGTAAGGGGTCAATACATTTTTGCCCTAACAAGAATTTTTTATAATATGCTTTTAGTTTGAATAAAATTTAAATTTGTTGAAATTTAAATGATAAAGTTTTACTAAAATTAAATAGTTGTTAAATCTGAGGAAATATATTCTAACAAAAAATATATGATTAATTTACTAATAGTGAGAGTAGTCACTTAATGCAACCACAGTTTCTAAACCCGACTTTTATTAATTAGTGAGAGTAGCCACTTGGACCATAAGTAGCTCTGTCCCTAGAGCAACTAGACCTAAGCTTTGCCCATTAAAAGATTCCTTTTTCTTTTTCTTTTTTTTTTCTTTTTTTAAATCATCATATCATATCATATATGGTTGCGTCAAGTGTCTTGACTAAATTGTAGCAATTTTTCTAAGCTATGGTTGTGCCAAGTGGCTTCACCAAATTACAGCAAATTTTGGATAAAAACAATTTTTTAGATAGAGACAAAAATTTATATGTTCTTATCAATTTCTTCAGATAAAATAACAAAAAATGTTTGAAGTTTGAACAAAACATGCAACATGCATCTAAGTTTCAGTTGATAGAGATAACAACTTATTTGTTCTTATCTAACAATAAGTGTTTTAATATAATATGCAACATGCATTTTAGATAAAATAATAATAAGTGTTTTAACAAAACATGTAACATGCATCTAAATTTCAGTTGATAGAGACAACAACTTCTTTATTTTTATCAATTTCTTTAAATAAAATAACAATAAATGTTTTAACAAAACATGCAACATGCATCTAAGTTTTAGTTGACAGAGATAACAACTTATTTGTTCTTATCAATTCCTTTAGATAAAATAACAATAAGTGTTTTAACAAAAGATGCAACATGCATCAAAGTTTAAGAAATTAGAAGTTGTGGCTGTGCCAAGTGACTTCACTAAATTGCAGCAATGTTTTCTAAGTTGTGGTTGCGTCAAGTGGCTTTACTGCCAAATTACAACAATTTTTTTTGTTAGTTTTTAGACCTCTGAAAACTCAGTTTGTTTAACCTATTTTAATATCCAAGTTGTTACTTAGGTCAATTATGTAGATCTAGGTTAAACATTCATCACACATATCACGTAGTGGAAAACATAAATAACACAAGATTAAACTAGAGTAGAATTTCTATCTTATATAAAAAAAAAATAAAATAAAAAAAATAAAAAACTAAGATTATCCAATCTAGCTCAGAACTCCTCGAACTTCTTTGATGTGGATCTGCTCCAACACAAACCTCTAGTTCACATCTTTGACCTTCAGTGCACTTGATAGCTGAAACTTGGCTGCAACTTTATTCCACCGGTTCTAGCAATGAATGTGATCTCTAGTAAATGCTTGAAAGAGTAGAAGATATAATAACCATGAAAGCTAAACAATGTTGTTGGGTCTATTGCTACCATCCCAAGGTTAGGCCTAATGTTCAGTCTGTGGCGAATCCTTAAATTTTTTTTTTTTTTTTTTTTTTTAAACTTATAAACTTGTAAGTGTTGTAACATATATTTGTAAAGATCCATAATAAAATATACGAGCTTTTATCAAATAAATAAATCTATAAACATATATATGTATATGTTGTAACATATATATATACACACAAATATATATATATATACACACACATACATATACACTTTCAAATTCATGAATATATAATTTTTTAAAAAATTGTTGTAATTCCAAAACGGTACACCGGTATTGACCAGTACCAAAATATTTTGTTTCTTTGACTAAACTGAAACAGCTTCCGGAACAGTATTGACTCCCTTAATTAAAACACTTATTATTACTTTATCAAAAGAAATTGATAAGAACAAATAAGTTGTTGTCTTTATCAACTGAAACTTAGATGCATGTTGCATGTTTTGTTATAATACTTACTATTATTTTATCTAAAAATGCATGCTGCATGTTTTGTTGAAACACTTATTGTTATTTTTTCTAAAGAAATTGATAAGAATAAATAAGTTGTTGTCTCTATCTAAAAAAATGTTTTTATCCAAAATGTTAGGTTCTAAATATTTAGATATAAATGTTTAGGTTCTAAATATTTTATGTGTTAGCAAACTGAGTACATAAACTTGTCTTGGAATAGATCTTAGTATCTATGAAGTGTTTTAGACATTGCTCAAAGTGCTACAAGTCAGAATTCAAAAACATACAAGCTGCAAAAAGAAGTATTGAAAATTTGAAGAGCTCGATCGATCAAGAGAAAGGCTCGACCGATCAAACTGCGATCTGCAGATTTTATTTAAGGCCTATTAGCCCACGTAACGTTTAGGGTTTTAGTGCAAACCTACATGGTATATAAGGAAAACCCTAAACTATGTTTTTCAAGTCTTAAGAGATACTCTTTTGAGATCTAAGAGGTTATTATACCTTCTACTCTTTCAAGCATCTACTAGAGATCACACTCATATTGCTAGAACTGGTGGAATAAAGTTGTAGCCAAGCTTCAGCTATTAAGTACACTGAAGATCAAAGATGTGAACTAGAGGTTCATGTTGGAGCAGATCCACATCAAAGAAGTCTGAGGAGTTCAAAGCTAGATTGGATAATCTTAGTTTTTTTTTTTTTTTTTTTTTTTTTTTGATACAAAATATAAATTCTACTCTAATTTAATTTTTGTATATGTGTGTGAAGCTCCCTCTTGGAGACCTGAACCCTAACCCTCGCCCCCCTACACCCTACAAGCACTAATACTTGTGGAGTGGTCATCACGCCAAAGGTGCGCAGTTTTAGTGTTAGGAAATTTAGACCTTGGTTGATAGAATTAATAAGTTTTAAACTCAAGTTATTAATTAGATTTATTATGAATAAAACTTATTAAAACAAACAAACATCAATATCATGCACAGTGGAAAAGTAAAAAAGACAAGATATAATGACCTAGGAAAATCAATGAAATAAACTAGTTTCACAGTAAAAAACCTAGAGAGAAACCTTCCCAAAAAGCAATTCACCATACTAAAGAGAAGTTTTAGATTTAGTACAAAACCTTTGTCCCTAGACTCTATAATCTCTGTAGATGAACTTACAGCAGAAACCTTCTACCGCTTTAGAACCTCTGAACTCTTCAATATATGAACACCACTTTTTTTGCACGAATCCCAGTATATGACCAACCAATGATGCACATATTCCAGTACATGACGAACTCCCAGTAACTTGAAAAAGATGTTGTTGGCTGTAAAGTTCTTCACTTCATCAACAATAAAGATCAAGAAATATTTGGTTACAAAACCCTAAGGCGCAAAAGACACAGTAACTTCTTGCAGAGAGAATAAGGCACTAGGTCACTTTCTGCATGTGTTTTTTATGTTTAACGGCCTTTAAACTAAACCTTATATATGTTTAGGGTTGTGAGAAAAGAAACCCTACACATACATGTCAACATGAGTCGAAAATCAGATCTGGAAATTCTAATTTCGTAGATCTCAATAGATTCAGCTTCTGTCGAGCTTCATTCTTAAGTCTCGATAGATGCTGTTTCTATCGAGGTATCTGTCGAGCTTTAATAAACAGATTTTCTTCACTTGTTTCTTGGTCCAATTTTCATGACTTTAATACTTGGCTTAAGTAACATGTTTCTTAAAGTACTAAACCTATCCTAGATCTACCTAATTACAAGTAAAATGCATTTTGTTAAAAGATTAGCCAATTACATAAAATATGTCCCTAATAGATAGATTGGATAATCTTAGTTAAGTTTACTACGAATGGTATATTCTTGACTATAAACTTTTATTTGATATAGTGGATTGTTCTCTTGGGATCATACCCCTGAGTTTTTTTTATCTTGAAACTGGATTGTTTCATTGGTTTTCCTGGGTCATCATATCTTGTATTATTTATATTTTCCGCTACGTGATATGTGTGATGAATGTTTAACCTAGATCTACATAATTGACCTAAGTAACAACTTCGATATTAAAGTAGGTTAAACAAACTGAGTTTTTGGGGGTCTAAAAACTAATACAAAATATTGCTGTAATTTGGCGGTGAAGCCACTTGGCGCAACCACAACTTAGAAAACATTTTTGCAATTTAGTCAAGACACTAGACACAGCCACGACTTCTAATTTCTAAAACTTTGATGCATGTTGCATCTTTAGTTAAAACACTTATTGTTATTTTATCTAAAGAAATTGATAAGAACAAATAAGTTGTTATCTCTATCAACTAAAACTTAGATACATGTTGCATGTTTTGTTAAAACACTTATTGTTACTTTATTTAAAGAAATTGATTAGAATAAATAAGTTGTTGTCTCTATCAACTGAAATTTAGAAGCATGTTGCATGTTTTGTTAAAACACTTATTATTATTTTATCTAAAATGCATGTTGCATATTATATTAAAACACTTATTGTTAGATAAGAACAAATAAATTATTATCTCTATCAACTGAAACTTAGATGCATGTTGCATGTTTTGTTCAAACTTCAAACACTTTTTGTTATTTTATCTGAAGAAATTGATAAGAACATATAAATTTTTGTCTTTATCTAAAAAATTGTTTTTATCCAAAATTTGCTGTAATTTGGTGAAACCACTTGGCACAACCACAATTTAGAAAAAATTGCTGCAATTTAGTGAAGACACTTGACGCAATCCTAGTTTCTAACCCCAACTTTTATTATATAATATATGATATGTTGATTTTTTTTAAGGGAATCTTTTGATGGGCAAAGCTTAGGTCCAATTGCTCCAGGGACAGAGTTACTTGTGGTCCAAGTGGCTACTCTCACTAATTAATAAAAGTCGAGTTTAGAAGCTGTGGTTGCGTCAAGTGACAACTCTCACTATTAGTAAATTAATCATATATATATATATATATATATATATATATATATATATATATATATCTAAAAGCTGATGGGTAACATTTATTGTTACTAAGCTCTAGTTGAGCCATATCAGTATCCACGTCATTATCATTTTTCTTTCCGATTTTCCTATAATTTTTTTTAACATTTACTCTTTCTTTTATTTTTTAATATTTACACTTTCTCTAACATTTCTCTATCCCTTATCTTTTCATCCCCCGACTACCCTCTACCTTAATATCACTTTTCAACTCCCCACTACCCTCTACATTACTTTTTCATCTCCCTACTATTCTCTATCTTAATATCACTCTTTATCTTTCCCTTCATCTCCCTTTTTTTGGTCCTTTCTTATTCACACACTCTTACTATAAATTTATCATTCTATCTTCCATTCTTTACATACTTTTCCCTCATAAAAAAAAAAAAAAAAAAAAAAAAAAAAAAAAAAAAAAGTTTCTCTCTCTCTCTCAATTTTATGGTGAATTTTTTATTTTTCTTGCATATCTACTTTAAGTTGATAATTGTTGTGTTCTTTAGAACTTTACATTGAGTTGATGCGATTTAGTTTTGTGATTTAAGTTTTTTTCTCTCTTTAATTTTTAATTTTATTACATGCGTTTTTCTTTAAATTCTTAGTTTGGGTTGCTTTGAATTCACCTATTTAGTTGTTCTATATATGTTTTATGACATTTGTTCTATGAAATTCCTTTTAAACTTGATACGTTATCTTTTCATTTGATTTTTCTCTCTCTCCTCATGTGCAATGATTAACTTCTAACAAAAACTATTCTATTTATATATTTAGAAATCTATTTCTTCTTAATTCCAACCGTTTAAATTTTGTATGGGCCATGGATTATATTGAGCAATTAATATGAAAAATAAAATAAAAGTAAAATAAATTCTACAATAATTTGCTTTATAGAGATTGACTCCTCTAAGTTATACATTCTTCCTTAAAAGTAGTGTGAGAGAAATTAATGTTTTGTCTGTCTATCTAACTAATGTTTCTAATCTTTTGAAAGTTTGTGGAACATATACCCTACTAATTAGGTCATCTAAATTATTTGAATTAAAAATCCTATAACATAAGGAACAAAGGGGTCATAATGCATTCATGTTCTCCTCATATCGTGATAAATCTAAGTAGTTGAATAGTATTGTTGTTTAATTTACCACAACTACATATTTTTTTCTTGAAAGCTACATACAATCGATCATAACACCAAATGGATATTTCAAAGTTCATTTGCATGATTACTTTGCTGTGTGGTGAGTTGAAACATTGTTGGGTAATGATGTACGTTAGATTTTATGTGTAACCTCTTGACTTGCAAAGGGTAAGTACTGACTTATGCTAAGTTTTTATTATTGGTATCCTTTATAGCTATAATGGTTGATAGGTCTAATGAGGCTTCATTAATTTATGCGGGGCTTCAATTTCACCCAAATGACAAGCAATAAAACAAGACAATTCATGTTTAGCTTTCAGGTTTATTCTTTAAAAAAAAAAGGCTTAGCTTTTTGGTAACCACCAATTTGTTTTGTTAACTCAACATCATAAAGTAATTTTAATTTAGTTATATGGATAGGGTTTATCATTTTTCATGTTGCAAAAAAAAAATATATATATATATATATATATTCAAGCTAACATCAATAGTACTACTGCAGTTGACCATTTAAATTCAACCATATCCTCCATATCATTAAATTATTAATCTTTTCTCATTTTTTTAATTTTTAAAAAATTAAACATATAATATTTTAATTAAATACAAATAAATAAAAATTTCCTTATAAAATTTGTTAGGTTCTAAAGATTTAGGATTTTATGTATTTAGAACTCTAATGTGTAATATTGGCAAACCATGATCAAAACAATGTATTTAGTCTTGTTTAGGCTTGCTCAAAGTTGGGTCTTTTATGTAAAGTTGGAATCAAGTGGCTGCTGAAGTATTAGTGACTTTCGGCCTGATTCGATCGATCAGAAATTAGACTCGATCGATCGAAAGTCACTTATCAGCAAAATCAGCAAACGTAAAAAGGCCATAACTTATCCGTTTGAAGCCCAAATCACGAGCCGTTTTTTCCAGTATTTAAAGGACATCATAAGCTAACCCTAGGTAGGGTTTTTAGAGCTTTTTAGAGAGATTAGAGTGCCTCTTGTGCCTCTTTGGTATTTTAGGGTTTTGTACCCAAACCTCTCTATGATTGTTGCTCATATTGCTGTTTTGTGTAAATCTCTTGTGAGATCTTTGAGGAGTTTTCCTTTACACAAAACTTAGGGTTTTCAAGGTGGAGATATTATCAAAACCTTGATGATCATTCAGTTGCAGATTCAAGAACTTAGAGAATATCAAGCGTGGGTGCTTGTAGCTGATTGAGGAATACAAAGAAAGAAGTAGTCCGTGGACTCGGAGCCTGCGCGTGGTCGTGTCAGGAATTTTACTGGTGGGTAGCATTAGAAAGTCAAGCGGGGAGCTTGTAAGTCCTTTTGTAAGAACTTCAATTCTTTCTTAGTGG
Source organism: Quercus glauca (assembly GCA_023736055.1). Classification (NCBI taxonomy): domain Eukaryota; kingdom Viridiplantae; phylum Streptophyta; class Magnoliopsida; order Fagales; family Fagaceae; genus Quercus; species Quercus glauca. The sequence continues at coordinate 9,224,785 of CM043326.1, forward strand.
ATTCCGATTTGCCTTGAGGATCGGTGGGTAAAATCCTTCCCAGGTTTTTCCGTGTGGTTTCTTGGGTGATCATATCATTGTGTTCTTTATTATTTCTGCTGCTTTATATGTTTTATATGCATGATATGATTATTTAATTGTTTTAACCTAGAATTTTTTAATTTGACTAAGTAACAACTTGGCTAATTAATCTAGGCTACGCAATCTGGTTGTGTTTAAGGGGTCTAAATTTCCATCAAAATTGTACCCATTTTTTTAACATTTACACTTTCTTCAACATTTCTCATTCCTTTCACATTTTCAACTCCTCACTACTGTTTACCTTAATATCACTCTTCATCCTTCCCTTTATATTCATTTATTTTGTTTCTTATTATTCTTATCTTCTTATTATAAATTTTTCATTATTTTTTCTATTCTATATTTCTATGCATAATTTTCCCTTGCAAAAAAGGTTATTTCTCTCTCTCAATTTTTTGGTTGATTTTTTTTTTCTTGCATCTCTGCTTTAGGTTATTAATTTTTTGTATTTTTAAGAACTCTACTTTGAGTTGATGCAATTTAGTTTTGTGTTTTAAGTTTTTTTTCTTTTTGTTCTCTTTATTGTTAAATGTTATCCTATTGCTTTATAAAGAATATAATATTATTCTATTAAATAGCATGATTTGGATAATTTTACCATATAAGAATTTTACATAAGTTACATAGACAAAAGTAAAACAACAACAACAGCAACAATAATAATAATAATAATAATAATAATAATAATATATTTATATATTTATGAGATAACTTTAAAAAAATTATCTCACGCAACGCGCGAGTGTGCGACTAGTCTATATCTATATCTATGTATTACTAAAAGCTGAAGGGTAGCATTAAATGTTGCTACGCTCAAGTTGAGCCACATCAGCTACCATGTCACTACCATTCTTTTTTCTGAACTTATCCTACGATTTAAAATTAGTTTTCTGAAATTTAAATATACTAATAAAAAGAAAATAATTCCTAACCCTTTGTGTTCCATAGTTACAATTTTAAACAATAACCCTTTGTGTTCCACAGTTACAATCTCAAATGGCAACCCTTTAGCTTCCTAACACCAGACTTTGGCTTTCTAACTCCTTCATCTCTTCCTCTCCTCACACTATATTAATATTGAAAAGCTGGATAATTCATTTTATGTATCTCTAAATCTCAGTTGCTCTTGACCTCTATTCTTGTGGCTACCTGCATAATAGTTCAATGTAAGGATTAGATTAATAGTGTTGTTCTTTTTTATTGCTTTTTTCTTTTTCTTTTTCTTTTTTCTTTTTTGAGAAACGAGTTTTTATATATTTAGGTTAGGTATTTGTACTAATATATGATTGTTTGTTTCTATGTTTAAAATTGATTTGGTTTTTTTTTTTTTTTTTTTTTTTTTTTTTTTTTTTTTAATGTTTGAGACGATTACATTATTGGTTTATATTGTGTAATCTGTGTGATAAAGTTTTAGTAGTATCTGTGTGATAAAGTTTTAATAGTTAAAAAATTGAATGATAGAGTTATAGTAGTATCTGTGCCTGCAGAAATTCAATTTGCTAAGGTATTTTAATAGTTAGCAAATTGAAGTTTAAAATTCAATACTATACTTAGAACATGATACTTCTCCTTTTTTCTTGGTCTCCTCATTTAAGTGAATCTCTCCTTCATCATTGAAATCGATTTAAAATTCCTTCTATTAGTTTTGATTGTACTCTTGGCTATATCATAAAAGACTGTTTTTTGATAAAATCATTTTATGGTAATTATCGTCATTTTTGTTGTAGTTGAATCAAAATAAGATTATGCTAGATCTGCATAATTAGTAGTTGTTGCATCTTCATCATTATCTCAAGTTTCAGATAGAGATTACCCTCATCAATAGCTATTGCGTCTTCTTCATTGCCAAACTTAGTCATCTTGACAAACCTTTTATTTATTTGATTGTACCACATGTATTTATTTACTTATGGATTCTATTTGATTGTAAGATTTTTATGTCTTTTGATATAAATTAACTAGCTGGTATGCTAGCCACTTGCTTCTTCAATTTTTTTTAATCTTTTACTTTGCCTCCAACACTATTGTAATTGGTTGTCTCTTTAATGTCATGTTCTATCTCCATCACTATATATATTGTTTTGTAGGATCCAAGCAAGAAAGAGTTTAAGATGCTTACTATGTTATTCTCTCAATTTTTTACAGCATGAACAACTTGTGGTATTGAAGTAATTGCTGAATATTTAATATCAATAGTATTTGTTAATAGGTATTTGATGACTTTAGAATATGAAAAGTTTTAGGTTAAATGGGTAACAACTTTAATTTTGTTAATTTTTGCTTTCTAAATTACTAATAGTGACTTATCATGTTAAATTGGTAGTTTATTTGTATATTAATCAACTACAATGTTGTAATGTTATTTATTTTTTCTTTCTAATTTATGAGGTTTAATTCAAATAATTTTGAATAAGTCCTCAAAAATCCAAATTCAATACAAATTTTTTTTTTGTTGGGGACTCTGTAAGGCAAAGGGGAGCTTGAAGATAATATAAGTTTTGGCCTCATATAATATACTTATATTGTGAGCTTCAATTGCTACAAGTAGTATTGTAGTAGCTTAGATATGAAACTCTAGATGTAACACAAACAGCTAAGGATAACGACATTCACTAATATTTGTTGTTTAATTTAAATGGTATTTTGCATAATTGCTTTGCATTTATTAGATTTCATTTTCAGTAATTTTCCTGTGCATCGCATTGGTTAGCGACTAGTATTAATAAAAGTCAAGTCCCATAGGCCAAAGCTTTTAAGTAACTTTGAATTTCTTTAAGTGGACGAAGGGATAAATTAGCATAGGTTTGGTGCATGGTGTATGTAATTAAATATTTAACTATTTTTCCTTCATAATTTTGTTATTAAAACATGCAAATTGGTTCTAAGATCTCTGCAATTCTGAAAATAAAACCAAATTTTGTTATTAAGAATCTAAGATATTGATATTCTTTCTTTCTTCCTTACTCAACTAGTTTAGTCATTAACTTTATACACCAAACTTTTGTTCTAGATGAAACCATAAGTAACTCTATATATAGTTACTGCATTTATTTTGAAATTCAAAGAAATTATAGAAAATACAATGAGATATGTGGAAACGCATACTTTGTCCCCTAGCATTATCATAAGGAAATTTTTTCATCCTCTGCTCTTTCTTATTCATCCACCATAAATACATTACACTTCAAAGCTCTAACATTTGATATTACAAATATGGATAAATTATTTATGAAGAAAAGCATAAATAAATCAAACTATGGATTTAAAAGAAGAAAAAATAACACACATTTATGTATTTCATCTATTTGAAAAAGTAAAATCAACGTAAAAAATTAAAATTTACTTAGAGCTCAAGTAGTTGAAGCACTTGTATGCAGCGCCACCAAGGAGGCATAGAAGCCATCCTTGATTCTAATCAAATTGTCATGCTTTCCTTTCTCTACAATAACTCCATTTTTAACCACTGCGATCACGTCTGCATTCCTGATTGTGGATAATCGATGTGCCACCACAACTGTAGTCCGGTTAACCATAACACGATCCAATGCATCTTGGACCACCTTCTCAGACTCAGCATCTAGTGCACTAGTAGCTTCATCTAGTAGTAATATCTTTGGACTTTTAATCATAGCACGTGCAATGGCTACCCGTTGCTTTTGTCCACCAGACAATTGAACTCCACGTTCTCCTACTATTGTATCATAACCCTGCATTTTGCATTGTAAGAATGATAGAAAAATAAATTATAGTCTACTATTTGTACATTAAAATTAACTACCAACCGTTGTAGAAGTCAAAGTGATGTTATTTTCTTCAATTATATAGCTTGTTAATTAACTTAATTACCTGGAACATTAGAAATGATAATGAAACAAATATGGGGAAATGATTTGCTTTGATCTAACCTGTTGTAAGCCACTAATGAACCTATGAGCATTAGCTAACTCCGCTGCAGCTATGATATCTGCCTCAGTTGCATTTCCTCCCTTTCCATATGCAATATTGGCTCGAATAGTTTCATTAAATAAAACTGGTTCTTGACTCACAAGACCCATCTGTTGCCTCAACCACTTCACTTGAAATTCCTGAATTTCAACTCCATCAAGTGTAATATGACCAGAATCGGGATCATAAAACCTTTGCAATAATGCTATTACTGTGGATTTCCCACTCCCACTTTCTCCAACCAGAGCAATTGTCTGAAAAAAAAAAAGTAAAATATATTGCATACCAATATGATTAGGAATAATGATAAGCAAGAACAACTTTTGTGATTACATCTTGTGCTAGTTGCTAGAAATTAATGGTGCAGCTTTACCTTGCCAGAATGAATTGTCAAGCTAAGATCTCGAAAAATCTGAATATCTGGCCTACAAGGATATTTGAAGCTTACATGACAAAGCTCAATTTCTCCTTTCACATTCTCCAATGTCATCCCAGACTCATTACTTGGGTCTATCTTCGACTGCCGATCTAGTATTGCAAATATGGAACCAGAAGCATTCTTGGCTTTGCCAGTATCTGGACCTAAGTTGCTTGTTTGTGAAATTCCCATAGCTGCCATGGTTAAAGCAAAGAAAACCTGCAAGCCAAATATCCATCTTGAGAAAAGGTAATTTGGTGTGAAACAATCTGGTTAAAATATTATCTGTTAGTTAGTATACAGAACTTTTGAAAAGCTAGTCAAATATAGTTATATAGGAGGAATGTTTACTTGAAAAACATCTGAGAATGTTGCTTTCCTAGCCTGAACGAGACGAGCTCCTGCATAGAAACTTGTAGCATAGACAAGAAACAACAAGCCAAAAGAAGTCCCAAATCCAATTCCAGTGATCAAGCCTTGCCTTATCCCTGCCTTCCTTGGGCCTTCACATTTGCTTCTGTATAGCTCCATCACCTTGTCTTCAGCACAGAAAGAAGCAACTGTTCTTATACTTCCTACTGCATCATTAGCAACTTGGCTTGCTTCCTCATACTTTAACTGCAACCACATAGATTTACATCAACTACAAGTAATGAATAATTTTATGAAACCAAATAACTTGTGAAATTAATTAGTTGTGTTTAAAGTGGCAGCTCAGAGTTTTTAAACTAAAAACTCTCAAGTTAGCAGGTTGTTCTGTGTGTTTTCAAAACACAGAAAACTGTTGTTGTATGTTTTACCAAACAGGCTCCAGGTATGTTTAAATGTTTGCGTCCATTTTCTCCAATAGAGAATAGAATTTTACTTCCTTTTCTCACGACAATCATAATGTATAGTTTTAGAGCAGAAAAGGAAAAAACATGGGGTTATTAGTTTTAGGGCAGACCTTTGCATCTGCACTGAATCCTTTCATGAACTTTATTTGAATGTATCCATTGACTCCGATGAGAGGAATCAATGCAAGGATAATAAATGCCAACTGCCAGCTTGCAAGAAATGCAATGACCAAACCTGCAGCTGCTGCAGCGATAACATGAACCATCTGACCAAGCGCATCTCCAACAAGGGCACGCACTGTTGCTGCATCCCCTGAGAGCCTAGCACCAATTGAGCCACTCGAGTGCACAGGCTCATCAAACCAACCAATCTCCATGTGAACCAACTTCTCAAAACACATCAATCTAATACGTGCTATTAACTTACACCCAGCCACGGCCAAGAGGTATCCTCTTGCTGGAATTGACAGAAATGATACCACACCGAGGGCCACAAACATTAGTGACCAAAAATTTGAATCCCTTTTCAGTTTATGAGGTGGTTCATAAAATGAGTTGATCACCCTGGCAAGCAGTATACCAAATATAGGAAGTATCACGCCATTGATAACTGCAGCTATAGTCCCAAGAAGAAGTACTGGAATCTCTGGCTTGTTAAGGTAAGCAATGCGGCTGATTGGAACCTTGGGGTAGTTTTCTTCTATTTCTGCCAGTCCTTCATCAGGAACGGTAATTTCTGTTGGCAAACCAAATGCTGTGACTGAGAAAGAACGGCGGCCACTTCCTGCTGAAGATGCCCGACTTAAGCTTTGTAGGAATGACATTCTTTGACTATTCCTAAGACTTGACTGTCTAAAAGATTCAGGAGAAATTTCTGATCTGTTTTGATCATCTGCACTTTGTTCTGAATTATTATTTACTTCTTGCAAGCGTATAAGCTGAGAGTATGCTCCATTAGGATCCTTGATTAGTTCTGAGTGTGAGCCTAATAGATTGACAAATAAATTTTTAGATGATATGCATCTCCCATTCTGGAGTAATCCGAGGTTTGAGAGTTGATCAGAAATTCAAACGGAAGATTTCAAGACAAATTTGAGTGGCAATATCTTTTTCCTTGTGCAAATTGTAACTTTCATTTGACATCCCAAATATACTAGTAAATCAAATAGTTGCTGAAATTATGCACAATGGTGATATGTTTAATGAAAATTGCTGATTTGACTGTTCACATAATGTGGGACAATTTGCAAAGATAAAAGATTTAGGCTAATGAAGAAAAGAGTCAGATGGTTATACTGTAAGATACCTTTCTCAACCATCTTCCCCCTGTGAATGACTGCAATTGTATCAGCATTCCTCACCGTGCTCAAACGGTGGGCAACAATGACAGTTGTCCGGTTGAGCATAATCCTGTCCAATGCCTCCTGCACTACCCTTTCAGACTCTGCATCAAGTGCACTTGTAGCTTCATCGAGAAGTAAGATTCTTGGGTCTTTCAGAATTGCTCTTGCAATGGCAACTCTCTGCTTCTGACCACCAGACAGTTGTGTTCCATGCTCACCAACCGGAGTATCTAGTCCCTGGAAGTCAAATTCAAATTAGAAAGTAAATTAACAATTTCTGTGGTGATAAAGGAGAAAATAGCCTCTTATATTCCAATAAGTGGAGAATAAGACAGAACCTGAGGCAATTTATCAATAAATTTAAAAGCATTTGCAAGTTCAGATGCAGTTTTGATCTCTTCATACGTTGCTCCATCTTTTCCATATGCAATATTATCTTTAATGCTGCATGAAAACAAGACAGGTTCTTGGCTAACAAGACCAATCTTCTCCCTTATCCATTTAAGTTGGAGGTCTTTCAAATTAATGCCATCTATGAGAACTTCACCAGCCAGTGGGTCGTAGAATCTCTCAATTAGACTAATCACTGTTGATTTTCCACTTCCACTTTGTCCAACCAAAGCTGTAGTTGTGCCACTAGGGATATAAAGAGAGAATCCACTGAATATTGGCTCATCTGGTCTAGCTGGATAACTGAAATAAATATCTCTCAACTCTATATCTCCATGAATGTCATCCAAAATTTTTCCCTTTGGGTTATAGGCATCTATCTCTGGCCTCCTCTCGATAGTCTCAAACATCTTATAAGCTGCAGCTTTACCAGCACCAAAGGCACTAATGCAGGGAGATGCCTGGCCTAAGGACCTGAAACATCAACATAATAGCAAAATAAATGAAATAAATAAAGAATAAGCCAAAGACGTTCCTGATACATTTTTACATATGTTTGTGTGTGTCATGTTTCCTACTTAACTAGGGAACAAAACAGAAGAAATTTTCCTCATGAAGTAGGAATTATGTCTTTATTAGCATGTTTACATACAATTGGAAGCTAAACAATTTCAAATTGCAGCTTACATAGATCCAGTCAATACAGCCATAATCACGTTCAGCACATCACCCCCATTGTATCCTTTGTTCAGTATTAATTTTGATCCATACCATATAGCCAAACCATAGCTGCTGAACATGACTAACATAACAGTGGCAAAACCTAATCCAGATGCCAAACCTTCGTGAACACCAGATTTGTAAGCAGTTATAAGGTACTTTTTGTAATTTTTTATAGCTTGCTTCTCCCCAGTAAATGATGCAACCTAGAAAAGAACCAAATGGTGGATATCATACATTTGCTAGAAAAACCAGCAATGCAAAACACATTGTACTGAGAGCTAAATTAGAAGTTTTCTCGGGCATGCAGATAGTTTGACAAAATGACATACTGTTCTTATTGAGCCAATTGTTTGTTCAACTACATTTGCTGCATTTCCATAAGCACTTTGTCCACGGGATGCTGTCTTGGATATGATGATGGACATAAGACCACCAGATGCCACAAGAAGAGGAATTGAGGATAACAGGACAAGGGTAAGAAGCCACCCTTTGAAAAATGCTACAAAAAAGCCCCCAATGAATGTTGATACTAGCTGCAGAAATTTCCCAACCTGTACAAGCAAACATGCTCTTTTATCACCAAACACATTTAGATGCATCATATGAATAAAACTCAGGCTGACTTTTGGCCAGTTGTGAATTTTGATGTTGTTGATGCTACAGTGTAGTACCTTCTCACCCATGGCATCTTGTATGAGAACAGTGTCACCTGACATTCTCCCAACAACCTCTCCAGTGTTTGTTTCCATATCAAAGAAAGCAACATCTTGTCTCAAAATTGTCTTCAAATACAAACCCCTTATTCGTGCAGCCTGTCGCTCCCCAGTGACCATCCAACAAGCCACCTCTAACAAGAACGAAGACAAGTTTATCATTTCTTAATGCCTGATGGATCAAAGGTTTTCTTTTATTCATTAAAAATCTGTAGTGATTTTGATCATGGAATGTACTTACGGAGGAATCCTGCAAAACCTATCCCTGCTGCCATGTAGAGAAATTTTACACAAACCTAAAACATTTTTGGAAACTAAATGTCACCTTCATATCAATAATAGCATATCAGAAAGGGAAAAGGAAGGGTTCACATACATCTTTAAAATCAAAATAAATTTTCTATTGAAGAACTACATAATAACATTAATAGAATTTAGATGGGACTTTTTAATTGTTATGTCAAAAATAAGTTAAGAATAAAACCAAATGTTCCACAACACTTTCTAGTGATAAATATTGAGATTGGCATCATAAATTAAGCTTTTGGAGCATATTTTTACCTTGGAAACTTCACGAACTACGTCTTTGTTATTCTGATTACTTCCCAAAACATTAATCATTTCCCCAAAGAGTATTGTCATAATAGGCATACCTAGCCCATTCCCAATGGCACCTATTGTGCCAATGATCATCAAGAGAACATCAGTGGAATCTGCAAATGAGAACAGCTTGAGAAATGAAACAGTGTTGGTTTTCTTCTCTCCATTCTTGTCCGAATCTTCTTGATCATTAATCATGGAAGGGATTTTCTCTGCTTCTACATTGTTTTTTAATGCAGAATCCTCATGCACATTTGTATTTCCATTCCCCACTGTCCTTGCCTCCATTTTACCAACTCCAATATGCTGGTCCAATCGTCAGCTACCTTACTTGGAATATTTAGAACTAAATAGCACCTGCACCATAAAATGGAGGTAAAGTTAGCAGCCTACAAGCCAAGCAGTCAAAGTTGAACCGCTGGTCAGTTTCAAAATATACTAGATAAAATCAGGGACTAACAAAATGATTATAAATGATAAATTGGCTCTCATAGTATCAGGAATTGTAAATCTACAAACAGCTAAAAGATGAACATGTGAAAGATGATTGACCAGGAAAATTCTTACTATAATAGATTAGAGAATTGACAAATTTTATATATAAATAACTCGGAAAGTCATTCCATATTTTAGTTTTCATCTTCATCTAGAATTTAATGCAGTTCCCAAAAAGGAGCTGGCAAAAGAAATTAAAGTAGCTAAATGTATGGATTTCCTTCTCTTTTTTTTTTTCGTTTTGAGAGTCAATTATAAGAAGAAACATACCAGAGAAAAGTAAATGAATAGATGGCGGATATAGTGATATGTCTATCAAGGCCATTGTTAAGGTACAAATTTATCACGTCTAGATCAATTTACAACAAGACAATCTAGCCAAATTATTGACGGAAGGTGCAAATTTAGAGTGTTTTAATATGTAAAATCCATCCTTTGTTAAAACCAATTAAGAAATTTGATTATCAAAATTCCCATCAACCTTAACAAATAACAATTAAGCATGTTATCCGAAATCAGTACTGCACCATGAGCTCTATGCTGAGTATTTGGTAGCAAAGATTGCAAAAGAGATCCTGATACAAAAATATAAATGTTTGATATTTTATCAAAATTACAAAATAGAAGCTGACAGATATTTACTAAAAGCAATACAGAATGCATACTGCTCAATGCCTTGTTGAAAAATCATTATTATTTTTTATATGAAAGTTGTTGAAAAGAATATTACTTAAAAATGTGTTTATATGTGTATAGGGAGTGAAACTCATAGCAGATTGCTTTGCTGCTTACTAGTTACTATCATCAAGTTTATGAAATACCATTCAGCAAAAAAAAAAAAAAAAAAAAGGTTGATGAAATACCTACTAAACAGGCCTTGCTAATAAAACTATAACTACAAAGGATGCCAAGGGATGTATTTAAGATGAAATTTCAATACAAGTTTACCTGAGAGGAACGAAACTTTTGTCCTATTCTTTGACAGAATCAAATCTCTGCAGCCCCATGGCGCCCATCTAAATCAAAAACTGATCTTGAAGCCTAAAGTTGCCATTTGCCAATGATATATATGAAATGAAGAAGACTAAATATTCAACAACAACATATATGAAATGAAGAAGAGTAAATCTTCATAAACGTTAAAATGAACAAAACCCAAATGCAAAAAAAAAACAATCAACAAAAGAATAAATGAGCTGCTTTGAGAAAGATTTGCTCACCAAAAAGTCAAAATTAAGGGTACCTGAAACTACCAGTTTCCGAGAACCATCGGGCACTGAACTCAATGCATGTTGTGGATACTCTGAGTTTGAGCTATTGTTGCAGCACAATAATATATGCTTTTTTGATAGGTTAGTGTGCAAACATCATGTTATTATAGTAATCATAAGATAAGATGCCGTAGCTATAATGCTATATTAACTTGGTCAAAGTTGATGAAGTTTCACATTAAGTCAACTAATTCATAGCTAGTTGCTTATCGAGAAAAACAAAATTCCCATTGCTTCTCTGTCACACATCTTTCGCCGTCTACAATCAAAATCAAATTTCTTGGTTACTTCTTGGTGGAGGCAACTGCCTGTCACTGAATAAAACTATATGCTATATTGTATGTTAATTTATTGTGAATCAATGAAACTAGTTGATAGAAGATCTTCACCAAACACGACTTGAACATTAGCACTGCCTTTAATTCTTCTCATGAAACTTCATAGTAAATTGATGACAGGTCATAAAAGACAAATAGATTATTACAAGAAATCCGATGAGTGGATACTGCTAAAATGGGACGGCTTATAAGGTCAACATTATTTGTCATTATTTTTTTGAAAGATATAAGGGTATCATTATTGCACTGTAACAAAATAATTTTTAAATGTGTAAATAGTGCCGCAGAATTCAGTTTTAATGAAAATTTTGCTAAATTTCGTACTTGTGGGTCTCATGAACAGTGCATAGGATCCACTGTTCAAAACGCAAACGTGCTGAAAAACGTTTTCAGTGTAATCCAAACTAACACTAAATGCTTTGGCTCATAAGTCATAACCTGCAGATCAAGTGACCTATTAGATGGAATGTATGAATTTATGATTTTGTTTTCTTCTTTAAGTTTTGATTAGGACTACTTACCAAATTAAGAGCCTTTGATTTGATTTGGTCCTAATCTCTTTTTTTTTTCTTTTTCTTTTTGAGGCCAGTCCTTGTCATTTGTTCCCGCTATCTTTGCTTTGGTATACTTTTACTTAGTATTTATTGGGGATATTAATTTAAGAGAAATGATATGTCCACAACACTTTCACAACATTTTTACAACAAACCTTAAGTGACATTATTAGCTATGATAATTTATCTTTTGTAGTTTCGTAGGGATAAGAGTAAAGCTTTTTCCTTTTATTTTTTTTTTTTTCTCAAAAGATTTATCTGCATTTGCAATTTCTACTTCTTTATTCCTTTAACGACAAACGTAGGATTTCTTTTTTACCCCCACAAATTATTGAGAACTCCATAACCCCACTAAATGATTTGGCTCATAAGTCATAACCTGCAGATCAAGAGACCTATTAGATAGAATCCATGAATTTACGATTTTGTTTTCTTTATGCTTTGATTAGCACTACCTACCAACCCAGGGGCGGCTTGATGCATTTGGAGGCGAAAATTGATTATCTTGTTTTAGATGCAAAATTACTACTAATTAATATAAATTATGTAAAATTTTTTCTTTTTTTAGAAATTTTATAGACAAAACATTTGTCAAAATTTTTCACACTTATTAATGTGGCATATTGATAGTGGTAAGTAAAAGAGTGGTGTTAATAGTAAACTTAGTAGATAAGAGCTAGTAAAAGTTTGCTAACTCAACTCCTAGGTTTTATTATTCTTATTTTTTTAGAAGTACAACATTCACAATATTTTTTACAACAAATCCTAAGTTTTAAGTTGCTTTTTGTTTTCTACTTGAAAACACCACTATAATTATTTTTTTTTGCCATCAATAACAAGCTGTAACAACCTATTACTTAGCATTTGTTGTAAAAGTGTTGTGAAAAATATTATAGATGTAGCATTTTTTTCTCTTTTTTGTTTGTTTTTCATCTAATAGAAAAATATTATTTTATTTATCAATTATAAATAACCCTATTGGTTAAAATTTGGGGGCCTGTTTTTTTACTTGGGGCCTTAGGCGACTGCATCTATTACTCTTCCATTCAGCCAGCCCTGTACCAACCGAGAAGATATTTGGTATCAAATGATACCATGTCAACGGTATCAAAATCCAATAAGTGTGAGACATGTTAGTAAAAAATAATTACTTCACTAATAAATGAAAGACATGTGTTAGTAAGTAGTTTTTTTATACACATGTCTCTCATTTATTGAGTTTTGATATGATTGACGTGGTATCATTAGATACAAGATACTTTTTCCTTCCAAAGAGCCTTTGATTTGATTTGATCCTTATCTCTCTTTTTTTTTTAGGCTGGTCTTTGTCATTTTTCTCACTGTCTTTGCTTTGGTATACTTTTACTTAGTACCCGTTTGAATAGCATCTTTACGAGTCTGCATTTGCATTTTTTTTTTTTTTTGAAGCACAATTCTCAGTTGCTGTGGTTGTGGTGGCTTTTCCAATGGGTCTTGTGCACTGTTCACGAGACCCACAAACCTCTTTTTTCAACAAAACTTTCATTAAAAATGAGTGTCTCAACACTATTCACATATTTAAAAATTATTTTGCTATAGTGTTTTCAGTTTTCAGCAAAATAAACAGCATCCAAACACACCTTTAGTATTAATTAGGGATATTAATTTAATATATGTAATGCCCATTAGGTGGAGAAAAGAAATATTTATAAATTCTTTTAAAAATGGGGGAAAATGCATTAGGGTTTTCTATTATTACACTCACTTCTTTTACGGTAAACTATATACATTGATCTCCCTTAGATGGTTGGAAAAAAGGTTATATAAATTCCAAAAAAAGAGTTTTATAAAATCTCAAATTTCTTATTATAGGAAGTGTGGATGATAGTTTAAGTAAAGGATACAATAAGAAATTCAATATTTTTTAAAGTCTTTTTTTAATTATACAAGAAAGATCAGTGTGAATAGCTTGTATTTTAAGAAAAAAAATGAAGTGTTTTATTCCAAATTAGAGGAAAGATGATTATAATCAAGAAAAACCTCAGGGAAGTCAAGGAAATTTTCCCTTTTAAAATGACATTCAAGAAAGTCTTAATAAATAATTAAGAAAGGCATATACATGAATACAAATTTGAAACCGTTTTATTAAGAAATTCTTTAAGGCTTAAATTTTAAAAAGAACATGCAGTAATTTATAATTTCTTTTATTAAAAAAAATCTTTTGTAAATTCCAATAATATTATCATAATATTAGGTTAGGTGGGCTCATGCTTTTTATTATGAGAAAGTATCAGCCACTTTAGCAAGTTATGGTAAAATTTTGTGTTTGTAGAAGAGCTATTCTATTATTCAATTAATCTATAAAATGTCATTTTTATTAAAGAGATAATTACTTCTTATTGAATTTGAAGTTGGGAGGAAAAAAAAAATCAATTAGTGAGCAAAAGGCAGGAACTGTTGTTTACATCTTAGCTCATATCTTTTGAGGCATTAAAATAAAAGTGCTAGATCTTTAATGGAAGTCGATGTGTTTCTTTAGTAACTGTCTCAATATTGGATTATTTAAACAATCAGTCTAATTACTCAGCTCGAAGACATTGCTAATATAAAAAAAGATTGGACATTTTTCCATTAGCTGAATGGGTCATATATCAACATGCCACTTAACTCAGTGATTTGGGCAACCTTTGTTTCTTAATTCTCAATCTCTATTCCCTCACTATTAAAATCCACACTACATCTGACTAACTAGAGCCATGACTGACTTTGTCAAACCATTGCCGTCAGGGTTTTCACATAAAGAAATCTTTATCCGATTTCTTGAAGCTACCATGCATTTACTTGAAGTGTTCTGCAAGCCTCCTTCACAATGACATGATAACTCACTGGTCAGGGCCAATCTCAGCCAAGTTGACTCATAGGGGGTTGGTTTATTGATAATCTAGAAACTTCATTTATCGAGCAAAAGAGTCAATAACAATGCAATCAACCCTACAAGCATCCAAGATGATTTTTGGGTTTCCTACTTATTACAATATAAATGTCTTTTAAGACTAACAGCAAGTTTGGCAATAGTGTGGGGTGGTAAAGCCTTAATTGCTTGGTCATTGTATTAATTCATACATCCATTCAAAAACATCTTAATTTGATAATATATGGTTAAAGATTTTGGGGGTTATCTAGTGTTTTCCTTTTGTAAGCCTTTGAGGAGCATCTATGTCTAAAATTTTAAACGTAGCATTTATTGTTGTTACACTCCTGTTGAGCCATACCAATGTAGTAATTTGGTCCACTTAATCCACTTCGGTCTATTTCGGCCCATTTCGATTTATTCGGTCCAATTTGGTTCAATTATGTCCATTTTGATAAACTTTGGTCTACTTTAGTGCACTTGCTTAAGGATGAGAAAAAACAATCTTTGGTTGAGAATATCTATTCTAAATTTGAATTTATTACAAAATAAAAATTTCAAATTCATATAGAGTAGAAGGGGAAAGCAAAGGCTTAGGAGCAAAATTGGAAGTCAATCACAGATGGGTAATGAGGATACTAGCAAGGAACAAGTTTTCTGGTAAAGGCCGAAGGGAACATGCCAAAACTAGAAATTATCAATTATGTGTGAAATCCTAAAATATAGACAGGATAAACACAAATTACATTTAAGTTATACAGAACTTTGTCTTTAAATTAGCTTAATATGTCAACTATTGCCTCAATAAAGTATATGGAAATTTCTGGTGTTGAGGATTCCGTACATGATTCCTAAGATAATCTTATTTTCTAATTTCTATCAATATTTGACTCTGCAATGAATTATCAACTGTACAAAAAAGGTCCTTGGCTTCCTTCATTTTATATGTTTGGTCGTTCATTATCATAAAATAAATAGGAAGAAAAGTAAAAAGTTAATTAGGGGGAAAAATAAAAATTAGTGAGAAATTGGCCCTTCGCCTCCCATTGTTATGTCCAGGAAAAACCTTCTCCATACACATTCGCATATATGTGGACCAATCAACCTCCTCCAATTTAAAAAATAAAAAATAGAAAGAAAGAAAAGAAAAGAAAAATAGAAAGAAACAAAGTTGCATGAGGTTGTCAAAATTGAGATCTTACGTAGGATCATGAGAGGTAGGTGAAATTGTAGATCATGAGATCGAATCGTGAATCGTAAGATCCTACATTATTTGAGAAAAAAAAAATACACATTGATATTTTAAATAATCACATAAATTATACATTCATTTATAAAAAACCAAAAATTTGCATCTATTTG
The DNA here is from genome assembly GCA_023736055.1 of Quercus glauca. Classification (NCBI taxonomy): domain Eukaryota; kingdom Viridiplantae; phylum Streptophyta; class Magnoliopsida; order Fagales; family Fagaceae; genus Quercus; species Quercus glauca. Next base: position 9,240,744 of record CM043326.1, read on the forward strand.
ATATGATTGCCATACATCACTACATCTATTTGTAAGCATCACTTGAAGAGGCCAAAAACCTCAAAACGTGACACTATTGGGATGTTATTTTTTATTTGGGTCCAACTAACATTTTATCTCTCTATATTAGAATAGCAAAGCTTGGTTTATTAGGATGTTATTTTTCATTTGAGTCAAACTAAACTTTCTATCGCAAAGATCCTTGAAAGATTTGGATCGTTTTTAGCAAGTGAGATTGTAAAATCGTAGAATCATAAAATTCAAATTGGGATTTTGACAACCATTTGCATCCACATGCTATAATAAGATTGTGACCATTTGCATCTACATGCTATAATAAGATTGTGACCATTTGCATCTACATTTGCATCTATATATATATATATATTCTAATAACATAATCGGAAGGAGAATTTAAACCCGGACATATTTATTAAAAATATTAGTTGGTGTCAGTTGAAATATAACATTCTGCGTTATATATAGTTAGAAAGAGATAGAAGTTGATTAAAATTGATTTTAAAAAGCCACAAGGAAAAAAATTTCTTGTGAAAAGCAACACAATGACTCGTGGAATGACTAGTAATAAGTTGACATGTTTTTTAGGACCATATGTTCAACTTAAATTGACTCTATTATCTCGCCCTTTTTTTTTTATGGCCAAAAGGGGGCGGGGACAATCATTGTAACTCACTTCCTAGGCACCTATATATATATATATATATATATATATATATATATATATATATATATATATATATTCTAATAACATAATCGGAAGGAGAATTTAAACCCGGATATATTTATTAAAAATATTAGTTGGTGTCAGTTGAAATATAACATTCTGCGCTATATATAGTTAGAAAGAGATAGAAGTTGATTAAAATTGATTTTAAAAAGCCACAAGGAAAAAAATTTCTTGTGAAAAGCAACACAATGACTCGTGGAATGACTAGTAATAAGTTGACATGTTTTTTAGGACCATATGTTCAACTTAAATTGACTCTATTATCTCGCCCTTTTTTTTATGGCCAAAAGGGGGCGGGGACAATCATTGTAACTCACTTCCTAGGCACTTATATATATATATATATATATATATATATATATATATATATATATATATATTCTAATAACATAATCGGAAGGAGAATTTTAAACCCGGGCATATTTATTAAAAATATTAGTTGGTGTCAGTTGAAATATAACATTCTGCACTATATATAGTTAGAAAGAGATAGAAGTTGATTAAAATTGATTTTAAAAAGCCACAAGGAAAAAAATTTCTTGTGAAAAGCAACACAATGACTCGTGGAATGACTAGTAATAAGTTGACATGTTTTTTAGGACCATATGTTCAACTTAAATTGACTCTATTATCTCGCCCTTTTTTTTTTATGGCCAAAAGGGGGCGGGGACAATTATTGTAACTCACTTCCTATGCACCCTCCACTAGAGAATGTTGAATTGAGCTATAATTATCATGGTCAGGGGTGACCACAGACCTCATCCTAACCAATAACGGGGGTATCATTGGACTAGGGGGGCAATGCCCTCAATTTTTTTTTTTTTAAAAAAAAATCATATTATATATATATATATATATATATATATATATATATATATATATATATATATTGTGGGGCCCTATTGCACTAACCACGCTGGCCCACTACGTGCGGCCCAAGGCCCGCGCCGAGGATAATGCTAAGGCCGAGGACAATGGGAAAGAACCCAAGACATCCAAGGCCCGCGCCGAGGATGACCTGTCCTCGGCACACCGACTTCACTAAAGGGAAAATATCCCACATCCGTTGAATATATCTCACCAACATTCTGACCGCTTTAATGGTGAGGTGACCTGAAAACCCTAAAGCATCAGTCACTTCAACTATTGTAAAGCCTGCAAAGGCGGCTGGGAAATAACATAAAGCCTGCAAATACAGATGATGGGACAATCCCCTATGCCTAGAGACTCAGATTATTGCCAGATGGACGGCTAAGATTAACAAAAGGAAACAATATATAATTAGGAGATTTCCCAACATGGGGGGGAGATCCTCGGCCTGGGCCGAGGATAAATATGCTTCGTAAACACTTAGCCAAATTCTGACATTGAGAATCGAATAGATCTCATGCTATCAATTATTCATGATAAACTTTACACCAGCCATTGTTTACTTCGGTGATGCCAAATCCTTAAACCCATTTCTCTACAAATTTCATTGTTAAGGGTCCGTTACAAATTGAGTCCCTACAATTGGCGCCCACCGTGGGGCAGAATTTGTGCGCTGGCAAGTATGGTGATCGGTGTAAAGAAATCAAGGGCAACTTTTTCAGAAACAATTTACCAAAAACAATACAATCTACTACAGCAACAATCATTCAGAAGTCAACAATCACAAGAACAAAAATATGCGAAAAATAGAAAGAGTAAAAACAAGTCTACTTCTTTTATTCATACATAAAGAAAAATTCATTATATCTCTTACAAGTGAAGCCCGTGGGGCTTGTTCTAAAGCTAACTACAAAGGCAGACGCTTGACAAAGGCAGACGCTTGACAAAGCCGGCAGAGGAACAAATGGTAGAAAGCAACGATGGCAGAAGAACAAAAGATAGAAAAGAAGTAAAGAAAAATAAAAAGAGTAAAAGAAGAGATGAAGAACAAATATTAGAAAAGAAGTGAAGGACGAGATGAGGAAAGAAGAGACAGAAGGCTGGATGAGAAGCAAGAGAAGAGGAAAAGAAAAGAGGAAGGCTCGTTGAGGAGCAAAAGAAAGAAGAGAGAAGAAGGATTAGAGGGAAGAAGAGCTACAGAGGAGGTGGAAGGGGTCGCGGCACAGGACGGCTCCGCTTCTGGGTTCCGCCTGATTTCCCTTCCACCCCCACTACAGCCGGCTTGGGGGGTCAATGACCCATACCCAAGGGGAGGTAGTTACGTTCTTCCTGGATCCTCCTCCAGACGGCGAAAAGGCCCCTCCTCTGGTTAGGTTGAAAAGAAGGAGAATCTTCGGGTCTCCCATACACCCATCCCAGCGTAGCGGCCAGGGTTGGAGTGTCATCCTCGGCTCTTGATAGGGGCTGTGCATATCCAGGATCGCCCTTTCCAAGGGCCAACTCATTCGTAGGAGCTCAGACGGCTATGTTTGGCGGAGCCTTTTTGGGGTGGTATTTTTGGGAGAAATTTGAGATGGATGTTTGTCAAGTGTAAAGGAGAAGGTTGCCCTGGAAACGCCTTATATAGAAGGCGGAATATTGGTGAGGGCCAATCTGCAATAAATCCCAGGGAGAGATTTCCGGAGGCAATAATGCCGCCCCAATTCCTAAGGGGCTTGTCAACCGTTAGATCCTCGTAGATCCATAGCCGGTATTAATGAGGAGACGCCTCATTAAACGAGAAGACACCGAAGCGTCAAAACGCGTTACTTGGACAACCCAGGAGACGCCTCGTTATCAGAAGAGTCCCACCAAACGAAGAGGCAAAACACGGCAAGGTCTTATCCTCCACCAACTCCAGCCCCATTTATTATTATTATTACCCTGCTTGAAAAATGTGATTATTTAATGCTTATTGTAAATTGTGGTAATATAAAATTAAACGGCTACGGATAAATAGATAAAACAGATAAAATGAGAAAACTAGGTACTGGACAGAACCAAGGCATTGCATGGTCCTCGGACCCAAGCCTCATGGAGAAACCAGATACTTCAGATGATTAAAATGAGAAAACTAGGTACTGGACAGAACCAAGGCATTGCATGGTCCTCGGACCCAAGCCTCATGGGGAAACTAGATACTTCAGATGATTAAAATGAGAAAACTAGGTACTGGACAGAACCAAGGCATTGCATGGTCCTCGGACCCAAGCCTCATGGGGAAACCAGATACTTCAGATGATTAAAATGAGAAAACTAGGTACTGGACAGAACCAAGGCATTGCATGGTTCTCGAACCCAAGCCTCATGGGGAAACCAGATACTTCAGATGACTAAATGAGAAAATTAGGTAAAACCAGGCACTAATCAAAGTTTAAACATTGCATGATCAAAGGCCTCAAGTCAGTAGGGGGAATATTTCCTCATAAAAACTAAATGCTAAGAAAAACTAAGGTCTTGCATAGTCTCCAGACCCAAACCTCTATGGGAATTAACCACTATGAGGCAATACAAACGCTGAACGGGGCCAAGGTGCATGTATGGGCCACGAGTCCAAAACTGAGGCAAAGCCAAACCCCCTTTTAGGCGCTAAATAATGAACCCCATCGGGGACGGGAATTATGGGAAACTGGGCGCTATAGCACAAATGACCCAAACCTATCCATCCTCGGGCAACCCTTTGTGCAAAAGAAAGCTGCAAAAACAGCTGAGGTAGCGATAAACACTGACAGTAAGGTAAAACCCAACAGGCCGAGAAAAGGCGCCGAGAAAGTCAAAATCCTCCTCCCCGCCCAGGGGGACGTGCAGCAGAATTTTGAGGGGCTATTGTGGGGCCCTATTGCACTAACCACGCTGGCCCACTACGTGCGGCCCAAGGCCCGCGCCGAGGATAATGCTAAGGCCGAGGACAATGGGAAAGAACCCAAGACATCCAAGGCCCGCGCCGAGAATGACCTGTCCTCGGCACACCGACTTCACTAAAGGGAAAATATCCCACATCCGTTGAATATATCTCACCAACATTCTGACCGCTTTAATGGTGAGGTGACCTGAAAACCCTAAAGCATCAGTCACTTCAACTATTGTAAAGCCTGTAAAGGCGGCTGTGAAATAACATAAAGCCTGCAAATACAGATGATGGGACAATCCCCTATGCCTAGAGACTCAGATTATTGCCAGATGGACGGCTAAGATTAACAAAAGGAAACAATATATAATTAGGAGATTTCCCAACATGGGGGGGAGATCCTCAGCCTGGGCCGAGGACAAATATGCTTCGTAAACACTTAGCCAAATTCTGACATTGAGAATCGAATAGATCTCATGCTATCAATTATTCATGATAAACTTTACACCAGCCATTGTTTACTTCGGTGATGCCAAATCCTTAAACCTATTTCTCTACAAATTTTATTGTTAAGGGTCCGTTACAAATCGAGTCCCTACATATATATATGTATGTATACGTATTATGTGTACTAATTTTAGCAATTTTGTTCTATAAAATTACATTTTGTTTCCCTTAAATAATATCATTGATTCTTTTAATTATAATTTTATACTCACAAACTTTTTTACAACATTTTTATAAACTATTTTGTTAGCAAATTCTTATTAGTTTGCATAATAGGCTCAACACTCACATCATTTTTTTACTTACAAATAACCGCTTATCATATCAGTAATTCATAAAAAAGCTTGTAACTCCAGTATTTTCCTTATTTTAGTGACCATAAAAAAAAACTATATATCTAAAATCTAAAATAAAATATACAAACCCAAAAAAGATAACTCAACATTAAAAATTACTAATAATAAAACAAAAAAAAAAAATTAAGCTCGATGAACTAATTTTATCCAAAATAAACAACCCTGCCCTTTAAAAAATTCTAAATAAAAATAATTTTGTTTTTACCCACAAAAAAAAAAAAAAAAAACCATCAGCAACTAAGTAGTAGCAAAGTCAGAAGTTGAAACTATCGCACATAGCCAACAGTAAAACATCCCCCTAACTAAAAGTTCTGGCTCCATCCTTAACCCTAACCCCACAAGAGAGCTAGTAAAGCAGGGGTTAGCTGCAAGAGGCAACCCCACTCCCCACTAAGGTTCGAACATGAGACCTTAAGACAGGAATCACACACTTTGACTATTAGGCCACCCCTCTCGTGGTATTCCGCCTTTTTTGTGTGTAGGTTTTCTTTATATGAAAATGTGATGTAATAGAATTGATAAATTATGCACATAGTTTTGCACACAGCATTCTCCAACATCTCACCAACCTAATTTGATTTTCACAAACGACCATTTCAAATAACTTCATATAGAAGGAACACTGACTTAATTTTCCAGTTAGACTTGGGTGCGGGCTACAGCAAGTTGGTTAGTTTAATATATTATACTTGATTAGGGTGTAATAGATAAATAAAAAAATTTAAAAGTACAGAAAGGAGAGAATAAAATAATAATAATAGCTAATTTTCAGCAAAAAAAAAATAAAAAAATAATTGTTGGGGAGGCTGTATCTGTTGTCGCGGTTGGAGGTCCAATTGAGGCGAAGGTACAGAGGTGATCTATTATGTATATCGCTTCAATAAGTTTTAAATATTTTTTTTTTAAATACTAAGTATTTTTAACACATACACACAGAGAGAGAGGGAAATCTAAAAAAAAAAACTGACAATGGTATATCTAAAAAAGCCTAACTTTTAGATATAGCACATTCTTTAAATCTCTTGAACTCACACTCAGTTTCAAATAAATTTAAAAATAAAGAGTGAAAACTATGAACTTAATCATGTATTTGAGGCAAGTATATTGTTTATGGTAATAGTAAACTGATAAGCATAACGAAAGAGAAAAGAGGGATTAATCCAACAGATAATAATAATAATGATAGATTTATGTTTGAGAGCTCTTTTTTATATTTATTTATTTTTAGAAATATAATTACTTTGACGACCATATAGTAAAGAAGCATATAAATCATAACTATTTAACCGCAATATTGGTCGTGTAAGTGAGATGCTAATCATCTTAACTCAAAAGTTTGACATTAACACCCTCAAAAAAAAAAAAAAAAAAGTTTGACATTAAGATCACGGACGGACTCAAGGGGGCTTGGGCCCCATGGCCCATTGAAAAAAACAAATTATTGGTTATATTTTTTTTATTTCTAGATTTGGGCTTGTCTCTTCGAAAACCTTACGTCTCCTCCTTTCCAATTAGCCTATCCCAATTAGTACCTACCCAACCCAAAAATGTAACAATCCTAGTTAGCCTAGCTTTAAATGCTAAATATTTAGTATTTATAATACTAAATACCAAAAACACTACTATATAAGACGTTTTAAATGCTATATTAAAGTAGTAAAAGTAAGTTTTGATTTGTAAAAATATTCTTTTTTGCATAATGCTCTTAAAGAACAATATTATTTTGTGTTTTTTTTTTTTTTTGTGGTAGATTATTACATCTTAATGTATTAAAAAATAATGATTTTTTTGTATTTATCCTGGTTGATAGTTTGTCAATACCATATGAATGCATATTTGGTTTTTTTTTTTTTTTTTTTCTTATACTTCTCCACTCCTAGCTTGAAATCCCCCTTTGCTCAAGAAAAAAAAATATTCAATTTTTGACAGTTACGTGGAACATTATAAAAAAAAAATAATTATAAGCAAATAAATAATCACACCCCAATGATTTCAACCACTCTATAAACTAAATACTAAATAAACAAAATACCAAATATTAGTATTAGAAATTGAAAAAAGTCAAACACCCAAAATTATTTAGAGAATTTGAAGAAAGTAAATCTTCAAGCACAAAACACATAGCATCCTAAAATGAGAATAAAATTTTACCTTATCCTAAACCACCAATGAAAATAAACTTTTTTTTTTTTACCATATCCTAAACCACTAATGAAGCAATGAGCATACTAGCAAGAACACCGAATGAAACAATTGTAGAATAGGTTCCAGAGTGTGACAATGGAGATGGGGCTGGAACTCCACCTCCAGTACTGCTTGAGGATGTTGGGGGTGGAGTCTTGGAACTTGGTGTCACTGGAGTACTACTCTTTGCTGATGATTTTGGAGCTGGTGATGATGGTTTTGAAGGAGTCATTGGAGCTTTAACTGGAACATCATATTCATTAGTAATTTTGCATAAACTAATGAACTTGATAGTGACAATTTAATATCAAATATGAAAATAATATTATTATAATTTAAGAATTTGAAAACACTGCTTCAAAAATATTATTATTTTTATTTGTTAATTTAATTTCATTCTTCAAAAGAGAGTTAATTACACACAATCAAAACATTATAGGCACAATGCATTCCCAAAGAGAGAGGGATTGACGAGCTAATTTTTGTAAACCAAATACAACTTTCGTTATTATTATTTTTATTTTTCTTTAAAAGTTAATTAATAAAACATTACTAACTTTCACTGTTGATTTTTTCCTTTATTTAAAAAATCAATTGCAGCTTATATCTTTTTATAATAAAAAATGCGGCCTTGAATGATATAAGGAAACTGCATTTTTCTAACAATACCAACAAAAAAAAAAAAAAAAAAAAAAAAAAAAAAAAAAAAAAAGACGTGAGCATCATTATTAAGCTCTTAATGTCCTAAACACATACCAGGAGTTGACTCAGGAGGCAAGGAAACTGCATGCAAAAAAAATAAAACCCTACAACTCATTAACACATTAAATAAGTAGAAATTTGCAAATGTTAGTATGCAAAACAAGATAAAGATCAAGTCATTTACCATCACGACAAACTTCAGACATCATCAGGACCCTTGTAACATTCAAATTAATATCATAGGAAGGAGCGATCTTTATGGCTTCTATAATACACGAAGCACCGGTATTCATTGTTAATTCAAACGCAGTGCAACAATCAGGGCCTGGCTTTGTCACCTCACTTTCATCACTCAGATAAGACATGCAATCTACCAAATCCCATATTAAATCTGAGCAACCCGCATAGGGTGACTCTGAGGGTGAGTATGAGGGTGACTCTGAGGGTGAAAGGTCAGAACTTACTATTAGAAATGATGTAAACAAAAAGCAAGTGAAGATAAAAACTCTCTTCATCTTTTGTGATTAGGAGTACGTGGAGGAAGATGTGAGAGTTTTGTCAGATCAGCATGCTTTCATTTTTTTCAGGTTTAAATAAAGATCTGTTTTAAATTTAAGATAGGGTTTACCTAAAATGAAGGAATATTATGATTTTTAGTTGTAATCTTTTCTAGATATCGTCTCCTACCAAACTTCAAAATACTTCACGTATCGACTGATTGGAAATCAAATGATATCTTTTTAAACCTAAAACAGATAATAAATGGTTGTCAACCCATTCTGTTAACCGATATTGTCTCCACTCCTCTCTCTCACAAATAAAAATCTCATTTTTCACTCAAAATAAAAATTGTACTAACTTGATTTTTCAAAATACAATTTAAAATGCACGATAGTGTATGATACATCTAGTTACAAAAATGTTACATTGAAAATTAAAATGTTGCATGTCTTTCTCGATAAGAGAAGAGAACAATCAGAAAATAATTCAAACGGTTGAAGCACTGGTGTGAAGTGCCACTAAGGAGGCATAAAATCCATCGTTGATATTAATCAAAGTTTCATGCTTTCCTTTCTCCACTATTACTCCATTTTTAACGACTGCTATTAGATCAGCATTCTTGATTGTGGATAATCGGTGAGCCACAACTATAGTAGTCCGGTTAACCATGACTCGGTCTAATGCATCTTGAACAATTTTCTCAGACTCGGCATCTAGTGCACTAGTAGCTTCATCTAATAGTAATATTTTTGGACTTTTAACTATGGCACGTGCAATGGCGACACGTTGCTTTTGCCCACCAGATAATTGGACTCCTCGTTCGCCTACCATGGTATCATAACCCTGCATTTAGCAATTTCGCAAACTTGTGAGACAAGGATTAAAGCACATGTGCAAGTTAATGCTATCCACCATAAGTGTCTTAATAGAGGGACTTGGTTTGTGAATGAAAATGAGATGGGTTTTGAAAAATGATTTGTATTGCTCAAACCTGTTGTAAGCTACTAATGAATTTGTGGGCATTGGCCAACTCTGATGCAGATATAATTTCTGCCTCAGTTGCATCTCCTTCCTTTCCATATGCAATGTTGGCACGGATAGTGTCATTGAACAAAATTGGTTCTTGGCTCACAAGCCCCATTTGCTGTCTCAACCATTTGAGTTGAAACTTTTGAATTTCAATTCCATCCAGTGTTATATGGCCTGAATCAGGATCATAAAATCTTTGTAAAAGTGAGACCACTGTTGATTTTCCACTACCACTTTCTCCGACAAGGGCAACCGTCTGAAAGATGTTTAGAACAATAACTTGATCAGTACGTTTTAAATGAAATGCTCCTTGCGAAAAGAAAATGGAAGTTTAGATACAATCCTATAATTAAACTTTACCTTGCCAGAATGAATTTTTAAGTTGAGGTCTCGGAAAATCTGAATATCTGGTCTAGAGGGATACTTAAAGCTTACATGACGAAGCTCAATTTCACCCTTTACATCATCCAATTTCATGCCAGACTCCTCACTTGGGTCTATCTTTGACTTCCGATCCAATATTGCAAATATGGAAGCAGCAGCGTTCTTGGCTTTGCTAGAATCAGGAGCTAAGGAGCTTGTTTGAGAAATTCCAATTGCTGCCATGGTTAAGGCAAAAAAAACCTGTAGAGCATACATACAAAATTTCAAAGTTAATTTTGTTTGAGTAAATTTCACCATTCTCTGGAAGTTACCAAATTTTTTCTAAAAAACTTTGAAAAACATGGGAAGAATATTTACCCGGAAAACGTCTGAGAATGTTGTTTTGCCAGCCTCAACAAGTCGAGCTCCAGCATAAAAACTAGTTGCGTAGACAGAAAACAATAAGAAGAAAGATAACCCAAATCCTATTCCACTAATCAGGCCTTGCCGTATCCCTGTCTTCATAGGACCTTCACATTTTCTTTTGTATAATTCCATCACATTCTCTTCAGCACAAAAAGAAGCAACCGTTCTTATACTTCCAACTGCATCATTAGCAACCTGGCTTGCTTCCTCATACATCATCTGAAAAAATTCAAATTTAAATCTTGATAAATTCTTTTTAACACAAATACTAAAATTTACTTGTAAAGAATTCTACAACATCATCATTCTTGGATATAATTTCTACTTTTTTCAAGTCTGTCTTTGAAGAATGTTTAGCATGCTGCAATCATACATAGAAACATAGAAAAGGCATTAATTTTAAAGCATACCTTTGCATCTGCACTAAATCCTTTCATGAACTTCACTTGAACAAATCCATTAACTCCAATTAGAGGAATCAATGCCAGGATAATAAAAGCCAACTGCCAGCTAGCAACAAAAGCAATGACCAACCCAGCAACTGCTGAAGCCATATTTTCTACAATCTGACCAAGTGCATCCCCTACTAAAGCACGCACTGATGCAGCATCTGCTGAGAGCCTTGCACCAATTGCACCACTTGAATTATCAGGATCATCAAACCAACTAACCTCCATGTTAACCACCTTCTCAAAGCACATAACTCTAATACGTCTGATTAATTTACACCCAGCCACAGCAAAAAAGTATGATCGTGCTGGAATTATCAGAAATGATGCCAGACCCAGGACCATAAATATTATTGCCCAAAATTTTGAATCCTTTTTTAGTCCATTAGGTTCAAAAAATATCTTGATAACGCTGGAAAATAGTAATCCAAAAATTGGAAATATTAAGCCATTGAGGATTGCAGCTACAGCTCCAATTATAAGCACTGGAATCTCAGGCTTGTTAAGGTAGGCAATGCGGCTGAGTGGAACTTTTGGAAGTTCTTCTGTAGGTACTGAAGGGGATTCTGTTTCTGCCCGTGCAATGTCTGGTACATTAACTCCTGTAGGTAAACCAAATGATATAGAGAATGAGCGGCGGCTACTGTTTCCCACTCCAGATGATCCTCGACTTATAGATCGTTGGATTGACTTTCTTTGAGTTGAGTGTCTGAATGATTCCACAGTAATTTCTGGATTGTTTCGATCATCTAAAGCTTGTTCTGATCCTTTGTTTACTTCTTGCAAGCGTATAAGCTGAGAGTATGCTCCCTCAGGATCCTTGAGTAGTTCTGAGTGCGAGCCTGATCAAGTGACATTAACATTACTCAGTATAAGTCAACCATCTTCTTTCACATCAGTATGTGAAATCTAGGATCCAATAATTACTTGAAGCGAAGACTAGTTTAAGATTCCAAAATTGATTAGGAAAAAATAATGTATGATAGTATAAGAAAGCAAGTCCTTTTCATTCTGTTTCTCAACAAAAAAAAAAAAAAGTCCTTTTCATTTTATTTTTTTTCAATTATGCAACTTCTATAATCATTTGTGAATTTCGAAAAAATGATGTTTGATGACAATATCCAGGACATACACCAATTCCCATAATACAGATTGATGAAGGCTTCTACATATATCCTCATTCCAATTAAAGAAAAATTCACACTTGGGAGATTGTAATATGTTTTGGTCGAGATAACAAATTATTACCAAATACTTACTATAAACACAGGGTTCGATGCACACTTTGATACTGGTTCCACATGAGAATAAATTTTAAAAAAGAAATCAATGGCTATAGTTATTAGGTACCTTTTTCAACCATCTTTCCTCTATGAATGACGGCAATCATATCAGCATTCCTTACTGTGCTCAAACGATGGGCAACAATGACTGTTGTCCTGTTGACCATAATCCTGTCCAATGCCTCTTGCACTATCCTTTCAGACTCTGCATCAAGTGCACTTGTAGCTTCATCGAGAAGTAGTATTCGTGGGTCTTTCAGAATTGCTCTTGCAATGGCAATCCTCTGTTTCTGTCCACCAGACATCTGTGTTCCGTGCTCACCAACCATGGTATCTAGCCCCTGGAAATGAAATTCAAAATATTGAAGTAAATCGACAAGTTTTCTGATAATGAATACGAACACAAGGTCCCACAGTGTAATCAAGTTGACTGAAAATCAGAACCTGTGGCAATTTGTCAATGAATTTAGCAGCATTGGCTAGTTCAGCTGCTGCTCTTATCTCTTCAATAGTTGCACCATCCTTTCCATATGCAATATTATCCTTAATGCTGGATGCAAATAACACAGGTTCCTGGCTGACAAGACCAATTTTCCCTCTAATCCATTTGAGCTGAAATTCTTTGAGGTTAATTCCATCTATAAGAACTTCGCCAGCATGAGGGTCATAGAATCTCTCTATCAGACTAATGACTGTTGACTTCCCACTTCCACTTTGTCCAACCAAAGCTGTAGTTGTGCCACTTGGGATAGAAAGAGAGAATCCATTGAATATTAGTTCATCCGGTCTGCTTGGGTAACTGAAATAAACATCCCTTAGCTCTATATCTCCATGAATGTCATCTAACGTCCTTCCCTTTGTGTCATAAGCATCTATCACTGGCTTCCTCCCTATAGTTTCAAACATCTTAAATGCAGCAGCTTGACCGGCAGCAAATGCACTCATGCAGGGAGATGCCTGTCCTAGAGACCTGAAATTCCATATGGAATCAAAAAATGAGAGACTGATGAATAATTTAGAAACTAAGATGTACAAATACCAATCTGAATGTTTAAATTTTTTGCTTGCTTTTTATGAAACAAAAGCAGGAGGAAATTAATTTCCATTTATTAGGTACAATGAGAATATAACCATATTAGCATATGAAAGCTATTAGTAGTAAAACAAGAAAAGAAATGCAGCTCACATGGAACCGGTTAACACGGCAACTATCACATTCAGCACTTGACCCCCATTATATCCTTTCTCCAGTATCATCTTAGCACCAAACCATACAGCCAAAGCGTAAGTGCAGAAGATTACAAACATAGCCGTGCCAAGACCAAAACCAGAAGCCAAGCCTTCTTGAACGCCTGAATTGTAAGCTTTTAAAACAAATTTCTTGTAACTAATTATAGCTTGCTTCTCACCGGTGAATGATGCAACCTAGACAACAATCAAGTTCAATGTCATGATATTTATAAAACTTAAAAGCAGAACCAAACACATTATTTCAAGATAAAACTCCAAAATATCCCAGGCACATATTTTGTTATGACAACATGACATACTGTTCTGATTGAGCCAATCGTCTGTTCAACTACATTTGCTGCTTTTGCATAAGCACTTTGTCCCCGAGACGCCATCTTGGATATGATGATGGACATAACTGCACCAGATGCCACAAGAAGAGGAATAGAGGATAACATGACAAGGGTTAGAAGCCACCCTTTGATAAATGCTATCACAAAGCCTCCGATGAATGTAGAAGTCAGTTGCAAAAATTTCCCAACCTGCACAAACACAATTTTTAAACCCCTGGATCTTGTGCACAAAGATATGCAAAATACAGGATCATTGCTTTTGATGTAACTGTAACAGCACTTTAGTACCTTCTCACCCATTGCATCCTGTATTAGGACGGTGTCACCAGACATTCTGCTAACAACCTCGCCAGTGTTTGTTTCCTTATCAAAGAATGCAACATCTTGCCTCAGAATAGTCTTCAGATACAAACCCCTTATTCGTGCGGCCTGTCGCTCCCCTGTCACCATCCAACAAGCCACCTCTGACAAACAACAAAACATATTTCTCAACTCAACCACTGATACTGATGAGCAAAAGAACAATAAGCAATAAAATTTTGAAGTGATTGGAGTATGCAATGTACTTACGAAGGAAAGCTGCCACAGCCGAACCCAGTGCCAAGTAGACAAATTTTAGACAGACCTAAAATTTTGGAGGAAACCAATTTATAAGATCTTCATGTAACAATTTTAAGACGTCAGAAAAGAAAGAACAGGGTTGCTAATACATCCCTTAACATAGGTTAATACTCAACTCAAGCTCCAGTAGATTATTATATAAGCAGCTGAAATATATCAAATTCTTATCTCTGAAAAGTATTTAAATCATAAGTCTTAAAATTTAAATCACATCTTCCAGTCAAAAGGTTGGACCTTATCAATTACAACTTATGCAGAATATCTGTACCTTGGAAACTATATCAACTATGTTGGGGTTATTCTGGTTTTGTCCAAAAGAATTGATCAATTCCCCGAATAGCACGGTCATAAGGGGCATACATATCCCATTCCCAACGGCACCAATTGTGCCAAGGATCATCAGCAAAATATCAGTGGAATCTGCAAATGAGAACAGTTTCCGAAATGGAACGGTGTTAGTTTTCTCATCCCCTTTGCTCTTCTTTGAGTCTTCTTGATCACCATTCATGCTGGAGGTTCTCTCTTCTTCTGCATTGCTTTTTGATGTGGTGGCTGCATCTGTATTTGTTTGGCTACCCAAGCCATTCTCCACTGCCATTTTATCCAAGATCCTAATGCAATTTTTAGTTACTTTAATCAGGATAAACAGAATCTATATGGCCCCTGAAGCACACAATTAATGGTTGAAATCAGTAACTTATAAGCCAAACTGGAAATTTCAAACTAGTAGGACTTATAGAAATACTAACTTAGCATCACTAACCGATAAAATGATATATATGAGAAGTTAAAAAGATAATAGTACAACAGGGAATTGACCTAGCATCTTTGTCTTGAATTTAACTAAAGTGGCCATTTAAGAAACGAAAGGGAAAATTTAGCACAAAAAAGAAACGAAGGGAAATATTGTACTTTTTTTTTTATGTTGAACTTTTCAGATGCAAAATCATTGTTCATTTCCAGGATAAGTCAGGTTGAAGCAGACACTAACAGAAACTAGATCAGCAGGAAGCTAAAGATGTCAATCAAGCCCTCGTTTTTACTCCACCAGAAGAAACAAAAGAAGGGACAAAAATTGTTTCTAATCATTCAGCATACAGTTAGAGAATGTAGCCAAATTAATCACAGCCAATGCAAATTCGGTATCTTTACAATCTTGATCACACCAAAATAGTATCAAATTTTCTTCTACAAAGGCTCCCCATGAAGTGCAAACAAATAACAAAGATGAGAGAGAGAGAGAGGTGGTTTATTATAGTCCGCAGCTTGTAATAACAGTTTTTGCAACTTGTTAGTAGCATATATTCTTTGGTTCTGAAGAAAATGTTATTCAACCAAAAAAAATTCCAACTTCAAAAAGGTGCCCATGAAGCATGATGGGTCCAAAAAAGGGAACAAACAAAGTAGAATGAATAAACTTTGTTATGCTTTGGCAGGATCAGATCTCTGCAACCCCATGGCTTCCATCAAAAACATCTATAACCTCTGATAATTCTGAACTTTCCAATCAAGACAACCATAAGCATTTCATTCAATCATCATAGTTATATCATGGTAGAGCATTTAATGAACAAAAGTACAAAAACGCATCTGACAAATGAGGTATTGAGAAAGATAAATGCCTAGGAAGAAAAAAAAAGAAAGGGTACCTTAAAAATGACCTGTGTCTGAGATCCACAAGTGCTACCTTAGTGCACTTTTAAGGAACGTCTGTTTTTATTTAGTTGTTCAAGTACATTACAATATCTAAACAATTTATATATATATAAAAATATATGCACTTTGTCTTTGCTTCAAGCGCAAGCACAACTATTTAAAAGTCTGCCACTATTAATAGATTCCACATGAGATCAAAGGCGTTCATGGTCAAAAGCGCCAAATATCCTACTTGTCAAACAATTTAGATTTTTTTTGTTGGGTAGTTATTCTTTCTTGACTATTCTTTATTTCTTCGTTTTCTTTAGATATTAAGGACATGTTTGATAACGTGGTTCTACTAACATTATTTGTATTTTTTTTTAAAATGTGTGGATGAAAAAAAATGTGTAAAAATACGTATAATGTTACTTGAGCATTAAAAATTATTATTCAAAATACACTAGCAACCACCCTTACCCATGTTTGGTGAGTGATTCTAAACAATAATTTTCAATTTTTAAACAACATTTCACGCATTTTCACATACTTTTTCACCCACATATATTACCACAAAAGTTTTTAAATAACAATTTTCAATTTTTAAACACATCTACCAAACAAATCCTAGGTTAATAAAGTACATAGTTTCTTCGAGAACACTGAAAAGGCAACTAATCCTACAGGCATGTGTTTTTTTTTAATTCTTTTTTATAACGAAAAACGAAAGACAACTTTGAAACGCCTCTTAATTTGAGATTTGACCAACCGTCACTCTTCTAGAAATGACTATACAATATTAGACACACTATTCTTAGTTTCTAACTCAATAAGAAGAACAGGATTTCATCAAAAAATAGTAATAATAAATAAGCAAAACAGTAAATCTTGTATACAATTCTAACTTAGGTTTTTTTTTTTTTTTTAGTTATGTATTTGAATTTAATTCGAGATTAATCTCAATCTTTCTTCTTCTTCTTCTTCTTTTTTTTTTTTTTTTTTTTCCTTTTTCTTTTTCCTTTATTCTTTTTTCCTTTTCTCTTTTATAAGGAAAATCTATGTTAAGCTTTATTTAGTTATTTCACTAACTTAAAATTTCAAGAATATTGTTAAAGAATGAAATACTATATATACTACCTTAAAAAACCGAGGTGATTAATGGTGAAATTTGTTTAGATGGACCACAATAGAACACTTGTACAAAATATTTTTCTGCTAACATTTTCTACTCAGAAAAATACAATACGCAAATTTTTTTTTTATTGATATTTTTTATAGTTGTTGAGATAATACAGTGAGATCAATGCAATAAAAGAAATGTGATAGAGTAATTTTATTCTAATTACATTTTATCGTGTAGAGTAGAACAGTTGTGAAAATTGTCATCTTATATTATTCTAGAGAACAGTTGTAAAATTTTTTGTCATCTTTTATTATGATAAGGAAATGCTAGGTTCATGTATAGCAAAAAGGATGCACCCATGATCCCACGTGATTTTCATTGAGTTGTTTGACAGTGGACCTAAAAGATTGGAGTCTTTTGACATAGCAATTAGAAATTTCTTTGTAGTTGGATGAGAAAATATTTTATGAAACCTAATACTTTAATCTCTACATTTTAAATTACTATTACTTTAATCTCTACATTTTAATAATAGTCAATTTAATCCATATTATTTTTAGCTTACAGTTGGAAACTATTAGACAGTAAGTATTACCTATTAAGTGCATATATTGAAAACTTGAGAGAGTAGAATTTGGGTGTCAAGAGTACCCATCAGCGGGAAGTCATCAAAGAACAGCTCCTTTACAACTCTCCCAATTGGCAATAGCTCAACTACTACCAAATTAACGACTTTAATTTTGGATTCTTCAAGCAAATAATAGCATGGGACCACCAATTAGACTTTAGACCCTAGGAAAAAAAAAAGGTTAAAAAGTATCAATGATCGTACGTTGAAATTTAGTTATTACTCCTATAAAATAAAATAAAAATTAGTTATTACTAATATTTCTTTTTATATAATACTAAGCTACCTACAATTTAAAACGACCTATTGGCTATTTGTTTGAACTTTGAAATTCTTTGGTACATTGTATTTTCGGTCCAGTACTTTAATTTTCTTTTAAACAAAATCAAAAGGAATTTAATTAAAGAACAAGAAGCCCTTGGCTCATAGCTCTTCTTGGCATCACACGCTGATGTTCTAAAAATAAAATAATGTTCAACCTTCGTATGGATAACTCTAGTTACTCTACGCTCCTATTTCACATCAAATCAAATCAGTATTACTAGTCGGAAAATAAGTTTAATATAATATTATTTTTTGAAAATATAAAATTTAATAAATATGATAGTAATTAATTGACATTTATTATTATTATTATTATTTTTGGAGAAAGATTATTATTATGTTAGTATATAGAACTGTGTATGGTTTCTAGTATTGCAAGTGTGTAAATGAAATTATATAGTATATTATTTAAAGAAAATATAAGAATTTTTATTAAAATCATTGACTTTTTGAATCGAATCAATTCATGCCTTAATAAGTTTCTATAAACTAACAAATATTCATAAAAGTTGTGACTACAACTTAATTATATAAACACCAAAAATCGTTCCATGTGAAACAATAAGACTTCTGCTGTAAGTTTCTAAAATTAAAATTAAAAAAAAAAAAGACTTCTAATAAATTGATAATTGTGAAATCTGGTGTAGTTTGTTTTACACTCCCACCAAAAACACACAAAAAGATAATTGCGAAATCTATATATATAAGTTGAAACATAGCATTTATTGTTGTTAAGCATTTATTATTATTACGCTTCTATTGAGCCACATTAACAGCCATATCATTATTTTATTTTTATTAATAATAAATTTTATTTTATTTCCCATCTTTATTTCTTCTCAACAAAAAAAAAAAAAAAAAAAAAAAAAAAACAAAACAAAACAAAACAAAACTCTTTCACAATTTTCACTTTAGCTTCCATAACACTTATAACTGTCTATCTCTATTGTTTTCAACTTCCCATGTAAGCTCTTTAAATCCTCAAACTTTCCATCCCCTCCTTTCTTGTCTCTTCCTCTGCTCATTAAATCCAACCAGTTCATACATGTTCAGTTGCCAGCCTCTATAAAATCAAAAAGATAAAATCAAATAGAAGATATATAAATCATTAGACATCCTCTGTCTCTCTCAACCAAAAGAGGAATGATTTTGGATTTAACTCCTACTGGTATAGAGCTCATTTCAGAATTACAAGCTTATATTCTTGAATGGGGATATTGCTTTGTTCCTTAAAACCATATGGTATGTCAAGCGTGTTTTATATATTGGAGTGTTAATTATGTGTGTTTTTTTGTTTTTTTTTTATATCCCTTTTACAATGAAATACTGCCAAAAAGGTGGTTAATTTGCTCTCACTTTCGATGCTAAAGGTAATCTCTATATTTGCAGTTCTATGTTTCCACTTGTTTGATAAAATGAATATCAAAAGGATTATAAAAATAAAAATAAAAACAAAGATGGCCATCTCATGTAGAAGTACAAATAGGAAGAATGAATATTAAAGAATATTATTATGTTAGTAAACTTCATTCATAACTGGGTTTTCAACACTCATAAAAATTCCTAAGATGTGTTTCATTGGATTTATTGCAGCAATGAAGATAGTAAAAAGAATATTAGGCAACAATAATTTTGATTTAGTATCGTCTTCTCTATTAACATGTTAGTACCTCACTTTTGCAACCATGATGTACTAAGAATCCGGTTCCATAAAAAATTTATATTATCCCGAAAATGAGAGCCCAAATTCTTCACCAATCAGTTCCAATGAAGAGAAAGCAAAAAAAACCAATATTTGATAATAAATAAAATTCAAATGTTCTAGCAATTGTGGGGTTTTTTTTTCATTACCACCTAGATTTTAGAAGTTGAAATAAAGATCAAAGATTTGCATAATGTATACTTCATATTAGGATGCATCGCACCAAAAAATGACAAGATTTATAATATACTTATAATATATTTATACTACAATTAATCTTCATTTTTACTACCACATCATATTTGCCAAAACTAAATAAACTATCTAAAAATTGTGACTCTAATAATAATAATAATAATTGTAGGGTCACAGATTACTGGCCCAAGCCCAAAAATCCGTTTGGACGATGGTTTGATGAGCCCTATACAATAAATTTGTAGAGAGTGGGCCAAAGAGCTAGGTTTTATTGATTTATACTAACGGTTAGGGAATATTTCAATAATAAACAATAGTAAACAGCACACAAAACTTAACTAAAGGGTTGTCTGAGAAGACTGAATATGGCTAAATGCAATAATTATGAACTTTCATACAGCACTTGGGGCTACAGTCCTTCCTCTTTCTCCTTTTTTCTGATCCCCTATTTATGGGAGATCTTTTACATTATATAGGCCCTTTCAGGCCATCCTGATCATACACTTATTATCCATCCAAATCCCTAATCGAGTACATGTCCCATTAAGTATCCTCTTTTGTTATTTGTGAGTGGCGGTAGCTGGAGATGGCACTGTTCAGAGGTCTTCTCCCCATAAATGCGGCCAGAAAAGCTGATGCAGTGCAATTAATGCAGTGGTAGCAGTTTTTCTTTGAGATATTTCCATATCGTAACAGCTTATGTACTTGTCTGAAGATCATCTTTATCGTAGCAGCTTCCTGAACAGTTACCTAAATTCTGAGTACTTGCCTCAGCAACATTCATTCTATCCAGGGAGGTCAACTTCCTCAAACTACATTCCTCCCTCCTTTCCTTGCGTGGTCCTCTTTTTCGGAGCGTCTTCTAACTATTTATTCCTCCTCGGACGGGCCCACTTATAGGGCCCATGGCCCAGCACATAAGTTTGGGCTTTTAACCCCACAATAATAATTAAAGTCATTTCTAAAACAGTTAACTGAATATAAAAGTTATCAAACACTATATGAAAACTTTTTTTGCCTATAGATAATACAAACGTCTGACTACGTTAAGTGAAAATCAATTAGGCTCCTTTATTATATTAGAAGAAAAAAAAAGGTTTTAGGTTTTAATTATTTTTTATTAATTATTATCAATAAATCTCAATAATCATTCTAATAATAATTACAATCTTTCTCACCTCTATATTTATCAACCATAACATGGATTGCACAAGTATGAGAGTAATCTTCAACCGTAAAAAAATTTACACTATGGTTTGTCTTCTTTTTATTTTTCTAATTCTTTTTTGTATTATTATTCTTAATAGGTCTATGTGAATTCTTTTTTTCTTTTTTTTTTTGGTAAAATTCATATTTACTCTACACTATATTTAATTATGAAGTTTCTAGGGCATGTCATATATTTGATAACTAATTTAAATGATTTCTTGATAAAATTTTGTTTGAATAATTTTAAAAAATATGTTATATATCTATGGGGTTTTTTTTATTTTATTTTATTAAATGGTAGTTTACTAACTTTTGTGGTAAGAATTTCCTTTTGGCAATTCACAAAATGATCCTTAAAAAATTATTATTATAAAGTTTTTACCTTCAAATAATTAAGTTTAACCACAAAATGATCATTAATAATATTTTCATGCATCGCATAGGTTTGCGACTAGTTATATAATAATAAATCATTTCATCATTATCACCAAAACATTCATAATAAAAATATATTATATATCCTCAAGTCCAAATCATATATTATACAATAAAAGTTGTATCTTATATATATGTACATTCAAATAATTAAAATAGTTGCTAAAACTAAAAATCTATTTAAAAAGTTGTAAAAGTACTAACTCAATAGCACAAAGTCCAACCCACCATCCTCGTCGCACCTAACCATCAACCACCATTGTTGCCCGCTACCTAAACCCATCCGCCACTGTCCTCCATCAAACTTAGAGATAGCACTTTACATCTTTAATATTTATGAGGATTTGTAGTAAGTACACGTGGAAAACAAATAAAATAATAATAATAATAATAATAAAATCGAAGCATTGAAACTCTTACAATTTTTGACGTCAGCACAATATTTAAATAAAATTATCATTTTATTTAAACAAAATTATTTTTGTTTAGTCCAAACTTAATAAGGAGTGAAACTCTATCTCTCTAACAAGTCTAACTTAAACTCAAACTCATCATTACTCTTAAACAAAATTATTTTTGTTTAATCCAAACTTAACAAGAAGTGAAAGTTTATCTTTTTAATAAGTCCAATTTAAACTCAAACTCAAGTCCAAATTTGTAAGAGTAAATCATGCAATGGTGTAGTTTCTTAATTTATTTAAGATTATCTTGCCACATCATCAATCGTTTTTTTATTATTATTTTTTATTTTAAAACATGCTAAAAAAAAAAAAAATTAGAACACGTTGTACTAAGGATTGTGGTATTTTAAAGTTCAAACGTTAAACCAGGTGAACTTGCGAAAGTCTCCTAAATCAACATGTATCCTATTTCAATAAGAATTTTGATGACGTTAGGTTCAAGAAATAGATAGTCATCGCGTCAGGTTTTCTTATTACAATTGAATTAGGAGATAGTGATTAGTGAGGCAGCAAAGATTATTATCAATATGTCTCTCAATCTCTTCAGTCCAGTTTAGTTTTTGGTATCTCTACACTGTTTCTTTTCTCATGTTTTTACGTTATTGTTGTTAATTTATGACTTCTAGGATCATTAGGGTGTTGTTAATTAAGTTGTACAGTGGCTTCTTTTCCACAATTCAATTTTTTTTTTGGTTTTCAAAAAGTAAGTTTTTTAAGCACAATTTTGTACCTTTATAATCTAAACACAAAGAATATGTTTTTGACAGGAATTCTGCTTATGTTGCTTGTATAATCAAATATAGTATTTTGGATTGAATCTTCTGATTTGCTAATTTTTAAGGCATTTTGAAAGTTTTAAAATTTGAATTTTTTTGGTTCATTTTTTACAATATTTGAATGTGTTTGCTAGATTTCAATAGCTATAGCATGGATTGTTCTCTTGAGGGTACCTTATCTCTCTCTTATATTTATTTGTAGTGTAGTCTTATATATTTTGTTTTGTTTCAATAATTTTTAGACTAAATTTTCTGAATGCTAATTTTTATGGCCTTTTGAAAGTTTTAACTTCTAAATTATTGGGTTTATTTTTGCAATATCTTAAATTAATACCTTATCTCTTATATTTCTCTGTTGTGTATATATATTTCTCTATTGTGTAGTCATTTTTTTTTTCAATAATTTCTTGGCTCTAAATCATCTTTTTCTATATTATTTTTTTGGACTTTTGGAAGTTTTGACATCTGGTTCTTTGATTTTCCACTTTTTTTTTTTTTTCAAAATCTGAAAATTTTTGACAAATTTCAACAGTTGTAGATATATTTCTCTGTAGAGTTGCCATAGTCATATATTTTTTGTTTTGTTCAATAATTTCTAAGTTTTGTATGTTAAATTTCTTTTATATTTTTAGCTTTTCGGAAGTTTTAACATTTGAATTTTTGGATTCATTTTTTTCTCTGTAGAGTTGCCATAGTCATATATTTTTTGTTTTGTTCAATAATTTCTAAGTTTTGTATGTTAAATTTCTTTTATATTTTTAGCTTTTCGGAAGTTTTAACATTTGAATTTTTGGATTCATTTTTTGCAATAACCGAACCTGTCTACTATAGCCATGGATTAGTCTTCTAAGGGTAACTCCATCTATTTCTTATATTTTTCTGTTGTGTGTAGTCACATATTTATTTATTTTGTTTTAATAATTTCAACTCTAAATTTTGTACATAATACATTATACATTTATGTAAAATTTTCCCATGAATGTTGGATTAAAAAATATGAATTAAACTTAGTCTAACCTAATAGATTTTACTTTTCCTCATGTCATGTGTTAGTAATTGAGTAGTATTTGACTTGATCCCATGGGCCAAATCATAGACCCTTATTTATTAAACTTATTAATTAATATATCGTTTGTTTTATAATACATTATATATTTATACAAGGTTTTTCGTGTATCACACGGGCTGGCTGGCGACTAGTAATAATAATAAGAGAGAATTGGTCTTATTGCTAGGAACACAATTTTTATCTCAACCTTTTTCACAAGGTGAGTAATTCACTAAATTGTCACTTTCATTCGCCACGACTCTCCAATGGTGTGAACTCACAATGGTTGCAAATGGAGGGCGATGGGGACAGAAACACAGTTTCAACACTACAGAACTGTTTGTTAGCTTAAAACTGTTAAGTTTTGACCACGGAAGAAGCTGAGTCGTATTTGGAGGTGCATAACAGTCTTCTAGATAACCCTCACCAACACCAACACCAACACCAACACCAACACCAACATCATAATTCCTAAGTATCACGCAATTATGTCCTTCAATTGATCAGCAGCATTAAAAAAAAAAAAAAAAAAAAGCATGTGAGATTTACCGAACATGTACGAAATAATTATTAAGAAGGACAAGATTGATGGCTACATGGAGGTCATTTTGCTTGCAAGTTCTGTTACAAATTGGTCACAATCGCACTTGCGCAAGCACAAACAAACATCATCGTCACACTCATAACAAGTAAGAGATATAATGGCCATATATATATTGTGGATGTGTGTTTGATTCCAACCATGCAGCCACCCATGATGAAAAATGAAGAATGACACGACCCAAATATTTGACTTGTGTGGCTGCTTTCGTTAATGGGGGGCCAACGGATACCCATGCGTAAATAGTGACTACTAATTAATAGGCATCTTCCTCGTTGGTCTTTTTTTCTTGTCAAGCAAGATAATAATGCAGCTTTAAGTAAACAACAAACGAAACTTCGCAGGTATTCTATAATAAAAATAAATACGTAGTACCAAACGAAACTTCGCATGCTATTACTTGAGTGTTTCATGAGAATTGAGAAGGACAATTATAATGTGAATTGGTTATGAGTTGCGTTTTTGTTTGTTTGTTCTATGTGTCAGGTTCATGGATAAGAGTTTATTATTCTTCATTGTGTCACCTCATTTTTTTTTTTTTTAAATTAAAATTATGCGGGGACCAAATCCTTAAAATGCTTAAAGAAAAGCTTCATGTTGCTCAGAATCGTACGGGGAAATTTTGCTAACGTTTCGATGATCAGGTCGTGATTTTGACGTTGGAGACATCTGGATATTCCGTAGGGCTATCAAACTTAATTTGATCTTTCTTCTAGACTTTCTAATTCATTTTATGTTTTCTTGTTTCATGCCTTAAAAAAAAAAAAAAAAATTATGGCAGGTTCGGATTGAGAGGGAGTAAAACAGAGTTAATCGAAAATTAAGTTAATTTTCAGCTAACTCTGTTCTGCTCAGTGACAGCTTTATTAACCCCCTGGCTTAAGGAATTCTTTCTTTTTTACATAGTAATATATATATTTAAAGTTGACCACCCTAAATTAAAATTTTGAACCCCCTCAAAGAACAAATCCATTCAGCACCAACAATTATCTTGACCTTTTCAAACAAAAAGAAAAAAAAAATCCAACAACAAACCAATTTGATCTAAAATATGATAATAAAAAAATAAAAAAAAATAGCAAGCCCAACAACAAAAATTAGTAATTTATTGATCTTAAATCTTAAAAAAAAAAAGGGTAGTATAGTGTAAATAACTAATGATACTAAAAGATAATTAAGTGTGAGGAAATGGAAGTGGAAATTGGGAAGTGATGACAATTTTTATTTTATTTTAATGATTTTATTATTGTATTGAATTCTTAAGAGCATCAGCAATAGGAAGGCTAAATGCCAAAATGAAAGCTGCTTTTACCATTCAAGCCCAAAAACCCACTCCATTTGACGTTGTAAAATACAAGTATTGTAAAAAAAAAAATACAATTCTGCTACAGTGCGATTCTACCTTTAGAATCGCACTGTAGCTGAATGGTAAAAGCAAAAAATATATTTTAATCACTTTAGTCTTCTCTCTCCTCTCTCTGTAATCATAATCTTTCTCTCTTTCTTTCTGCTTTCTCTTCTTCCTGCTCTCTTCTTCAATGGCGTGGAGGCAACGGCGTGGAGGTCCGTTGGTTGTGATTTTTCCGATGGGTTTTGGATTTGTTCCGATGGGTTTGATGGTGGGTTTCAGTGTTTGATGGGTTTGTTTGGTAGTGGATTTCGGTGAAGATGATGATGATGGGTTTGGGATGAATAGAGACGGCAACGGGCGACGGCGACAGCGACGGGTTTGGGTTTGGGTTTGGTGAGAACAGATGGGTTTGATTTTGGATTTTGGATTTTGGATTTTGATTTTGATTTGGCTGGATTTTGCTATGGATTTTTCTCAGCAGAGGTGGGTGGTCTGATTGAGAAGCTAGACGGTGGTGGTGGATGGTGGCTGTGGGATTGTTGGTGGTGGCTGTGCTGTGTTTGGGTCTGGCGGCATGGGTTTGCTGCCTGGGTTTTTTTTTTTTTTTTTTTTTTTTGGTGTTGATGGTAAATTATGGGTTGGTTGTGGTGGTGGTAGTGCGGCAGTGGTGGTGTCTGTGGTTGTTGAACAAAAATAAAGAGAGAGAGAATAAATAATGTGTTGTAGTGTAAATGATGGTAATTGTGAGATATATTATTTTATTGTGTAGAAATATTATTTTAATGAGTAGGATTGAGATATAAAAGTTGGGATGTTGGAGAATTGTAAAATTGTATTGTATAATTGATAAAGTGACTTTTTGAGGTGGTAAAATAAGATAGGATTTAGAATCCGGATGTGGATGCTCTAATAGAGTAATGCAGAAGACACACATAAACATTATTTTTAATGAGTTATAAAGACTAATAAGTTGTCAAAGTTGAGTTGAATTGTTAAATAAAATTGTGGGTGAGAAGGCCCAGTGCCATATGTTGGGCCTGAGGCCTGGTTCAGACACGACTCTCTGTCCGAAGACGATAAAAGTGTCAATGCTCTACTACCCTGGTGAAGGTGCAATCCACAAGGGGCCGACGCGCCGTCCGAAGACAATCTAGCTGGGCCGAAGGGATCTTACCCACCAGAACCGCCCAGAACTTAATCGAATAGATATGCTGAAGAGCCCCATACCAGAGCTGAGCTTCTGGCACGTCCAAAAGCATAGCTATCATGAAATACCCTGCCAATAAAGCTGTCACCGCCACATTTAATGCACTGCAGCAACTTTCCTGGCCGCATTTATGTGGAGAAGACACCTGAACAGTATCTTCACCCACCACCACTCACTGGGGATTAAAGCAAACGGCTGATGTGACTAGTACTCGAGTGGGCGCCTAGATGGAGGACAAGTGTGCGGTGAAGATGGGAAAGAGGGGTGTATATATAGAGGGAGCAAGTCTCACAGAAGGGGGGAGAAAAAATTGTATTTACTAAGTCTTTACATACTGTTCCTCTTCGGACCAAAGGATTTTTCCTATTATAAAAGCTAGACTCCATCCTTTTTTCTTTCAGATGGTTTTTGCTTGTATGACCCGTTGCTAAATCCGCTACTAGCCTAGTTGTTTGACCCATTCTCTACAAATTTATTGTTGGGGATTTGTTGGGCTCACAATACAGGGAGCTGGTGTCAGACCCAACAAATTTAGACCCTACAATTGGCGCCGTCTGTGGGGACAGCTTGAGCGAAGGTGGAAGCAACACCTCAAAAGATGTCTGAACCAAGGCAACGACCGGCTGAGTCCAGGTCATCTAAGCACACCGATCCCTTTCTTCATTTGGAACGGAGGCAGGATCGTGAGGGGAGTGTACACACCGCACATGACGATCAAAACCAGTCACATGGGGAGAGCCACATGTCTCATGCAGAGAAGAACAAAGACATGCAGAAGGAGATAGACAGGCTCAAAAGGGAGTTACGCCATGCAAAGTGGAAACGCAGTCCCTCATATTCTGACGAAGATTGTGAGGATGAACAGGATGTGGGCTATAAACAGAAGCGTCGAACGCCAGTCAGCGAATCCTTTACATATGAGGAAATGCGGCATGACAAGAGGAACCCTCAGAATCCCTTACCAGGGGGCGCAGGGAATGATGCTATGAGCAAAGCTCTGGATCAGATCTCCAGGTCTCCTTTTACACGTAATATCGAGGGTGCCAGACTTCCCAGGCGTTTCCACCAACCCACATTCACCATCTACAATGGCCGGACCGATCCAGTGGAACACGTGAGTCATTTTAACCAGCGGATGGCAGTCCACTCTAGGGACGAAGCCTTGATGTGCAAAGTTTTTCCCTCCAGTTTGGGACCAATAGCCATGAGATGGTTCGATGGTCTGAAAGCGAACACTATTAGCTCTTTCCAAGAACTAACCCAGGCCTTTGGGTCACGTTTCGTCACTTGCTGAAGGGTTCCTCAGTCCGTGGCCTCGCTGTTGTCCGTTAGCATGAAAGGGAACGAGACTCTGAAGTCGTACTCAGATAGGTTTTGGGAAACATACAATGAGGTAGAGGAAGACTGTGAGTCGATGGCTGTTAGCTCTTTCAAATTGGGCCTCCCCACTGAACATCCCCTGAGAACATCCTTGACGCGCAACCCTGCCACCAGTATACGCCAGTTGATGGACAGGATCGATAAGTACAAAAGAGTGGAAGAAGATCAGCAGCAGAGTAAGGGGAAGGAGAAGGTTATCCCTCAGGAGGGGAGGGATTTCAGGTCGGACAGGCAAAACCACAACAGGCCGAGGAAGGACTGGACCGGGCAGAGCACAGCAAACTTCCAGGCGGTCAATGCGGTTTTTCGCGAACCGGTACACCAAGTCCTGGACAAGATAAAAAACGAACCTTTCTTCAAGAGGCCGAACAAGATGGTAGGAAACCCTGAAAGGCGCAATCACAATCTTTATTGCCAGTACCACCTGGATCATGGACATACTACCGAGGATTGTAGGAGCCTTTGGGATCACTTGGATCAGTTAGTCAGTGAAGGCAAATTAAAGCACCTCCTGCACCATTCATACGGGCAGGGCAGTCAGACAAACACGGGGCCCAGGAGAGGCAACTCGGTGAAACCTCCCTTGGGGACAATCAATGTCATTTTTGCTGCACCTGGGAGGACAGGGTCCCACCCATCCAGGGTGCTGTCAGTAGCCCGAGCACCTATGGAAAACGTTAACAGAGAGCCGAAGAGACACAGGATGGATATTCCAATTCTGGGATTTTCGGAGGAGGACAAAGTAGGGACTATCCAGCCGCATAACGATGCCCTAGTAGTTACTCTAAGAATAGGCGGATACAATGTTAGGAGGGTAATGGTAGATCAGGGTAGCGCAGCAGAGATTATGTACCCAGACCTATACAAGGGGCTGAACTTGTCCCCCGAGGACTTGACCCCGTACAGTTCTCCTTTGGTCAGTTTCGACGGCAAAGTGATCATTCCGAAGGGGCAGATTAGATTGTCTGTGCAAACCGGTCCTGAAACGGTGGAAGTGGATTTCATAGTAGTGGACGCCTATTCACCCTACACCGCTATAGTAGGCAGACCTTGGCTTCATACCCTTGGGGCGGTGTCCTCCACATTACACCAGAAAATTAAGTATCCGTCCGAAGGAGCAGTCGAAGAAATTCGCGGAGACCAGTCTACGTCCAGACAATGTCTCGTAGCGGCTATCCAGCACCATCCTCCGGCTGAGACCTCGGGCTGTAACGAAGGAAATTTGTAGCAATTAAAGTCGTCGGTGCTGGACACCGAAGCTTCGGCCAAAGAGGCAGAATGCGAAGGCCTAGTAAGGGTGGTTATAGGTAACGACCCAGAGAAGTTCTTTCAAGTTGGGGCCATGCTTCCCCCTCAGGAGAAGGAGGGGTTGATAGAGTTCCTCAGAGCCAACGTCGATGTGTTCGCATGGGACCCTGCGGAAGCCCCAGGAGTAAGTCCAGAATTCATCTGCCACCACCTAAACGTTAATCCCACCATTATTCCTAAAAAACAACCACTCCGACGACCGTCGAGGGAACACGCTAACGCAGTCAGGGATGAAGTGATGAAGCTCAAGCAGGTAGGGGCCATCAAGGAGATCTTCTACCCTGAATGGCTGGCTAACATGGTGGTGGTAAAAAAGAAAAGTGGGAAGTGGCGGGTGTGTGTAGACTTCAAGGATCTTAATAGAGCTTGCCCGAAGGATCCGTTTCCGATGCCAAAGATAGATCAATTAGTTGATGCTACTGTCGGACATCCTCGAATGAGTTTCTTAGATGCCTTTCAAGGTTATCATTAGATACCATTGGCTCTCGTCGACCAAGAGAAGACATCCTTCGTGACCCCGGTAGGAAATTATCACTACAAGGTGATGCCGTTCGACTTAAAAAACGCGGGGGCTACCTACCAAAGGATGATGACGAGGATGTTTGAGCCACAGCTGGGCAAAAGCATGGAGGTATATATTGACGACATGGTGGTTAAAAGCAAAATTATTGCCGAACACATTGGGGATCTCAGGGATATCTTCGAAATTCTGAGGGAACACAGATTGCGCTTGAATGCCTCCAAATGTTCGTTCGGTGTTGGATCAGGCAAATTCCTTGGGTATATGGTCACACACAGGGGAATCGAAGTTAACCCCGACCAAATAAGGGCCATCAAAAACTTGCGAGCTCCTCGGAATCCCAAAGAGATTCAGAAGCTGACTGGGATGACCGCTGCCCTTAATCGGTTCATTTCCAGATCAGCAGACAGGTGCAGGCCTTTCTTCTCGTTAATCAATAAGTGGAAGGATTTTGAATGGACAGAGGAATGTGCTATTGCCTTCCAACAACTAAAGGACTACCTGGCTAAACCCCCCATCATGTCCAGTCCCCAGCCAGACGAAGTCTTGTTTGCTTACATCGCCGTGGCCCCCAACGCTGTAAGTTTGGTGCTGGTCCGAACAGACTGCGGAGTGCAAAAACCAGTCTACTACGTAAGCAAGTCGCTACAAGAAGCTGAAACCTGCTATTTGCCACTAGAGAAAGCTATTCTGGCCGTTGTGCTGGGTACAAAGAAGTTGCCCCATTATTTTCAAGCTCACACCGTTATAGTCCTTACTCAACTCCCACTCAGGACTGTACTCCGAAGCGCCGACTGCACTGGAAGAATTTCCAAATAGGGAACGATGCTAGGGGCTTTTGATATCAAGTACATGCCGCGCACATCAGTGAAGGGCCAGGTCCTCGCGGACCTGGTCGCCGAATTCACAGAGCCCCATTTAGAGGAAGCATCACAAACTCTCGGCGCGGGAGGAAGGCAAGTCAGCACGATCGCGTCACAAAACGCCGTGCCCTGGAAAGTGTATGTAGATGGAGCATCGAATCAGAGGGGCTCAGGCGTAGGTTTAGTGTTGATATCCCCCGAGAAAATCATCATTGAAAAAGCCTTAAGGCTAGACTTCTCAGCAACGAATAACGAGGCAGAATATAAGGCTCTATTGATGGGGATGAAGATGGTACGAAGGATGGGAGGAAAGGCCGTTGAGATATCCTCAGACTTAAAGTTGATCGTCGGCCAAGTGCTTGGAGAATTTGAGGCGAAAGACGAGAGGATGCAGGGATATCTAAACCTGGTCAAGTCCCTACGGTCGGAGTTTGAATGCTTTACCCTTCGGCACGTCCCTAGAAGTGGCAACACGCATGCCAATTCTCTAGCAACACTCGCCACCTCTGCGGCACAGGAATTACCAAGGGTCATCCTGATTGAGGACGTACAGAGGCCTACGGAGTTAAGAAAAAAGGTACTCCAAGTTCACTGCGTCGGAACCAACCCATGCTGGATGGATCCCATCGTCAAATTCTTGAGGGACGATGTGTTGCCAGAAGAAAGGGTGGAAGCAGACAAAATACGGAGAAAAGCTACAAGGTTCTGGCTATCCGAAGACAATAAACTGTACAAACGATCCTACTCGGGCCCGTATCTGTTATGCATGGCCCCCGAAGCGGCTGAATTAATGTTAGAAGAACTGCATGAAGGAATCTGTGGGAGCCACACTGGAGGGAGATCTTTAGCTCATCGAGCTATTACTCAGGGTTATTGGTGGCCAAACATGCAGAGGAAGGCTCATGAATACGTGAAAAAGTGCGACCAGTGCCAGCGGTTTGCGCCGAGCATACATCAACCTGGTGGAACCCTTAACCCGCTATCCAGTCCATGGCCTTTCGCCCAATGGGGCCTGGACATCGTAGGCCCTTTCCCTAAGGCAGCAGGAAACAGAAAATTCTTGCTGGTCGGAACGGACTACTTCACCAAATGGGTAGAAGCTGAGCCTCTAGCAAATATCAGAGACGTGGACGTGAAGAAGTTCATTTGGAAAAACATCGTCACCAGATTTGGAGTCCCACATACTCTCATCTCGGACAACGGGCTTCAGTTCGATAGCAAAGCTTTCAGAAGCTATTGCAGTGAGCTGGGAATCACGAATAGATATTCTACCCCCGCCTATCCCCAGGGGAATGGGCAGGCTGAAGCCACCAATAAAGTCATAGTGAATGGGCTAAAGAAGAGGCTGGATGATGCGAAGGGTAGATGGGTAGAGGAACTACCCCACGTATTGTGGGCGTATAGAACCACGCCTCGAAGGTCCACTGGAGAGACCCCTTTTTCGATGACCTATGGGGCTGAGGCTGTTATACCACTCGAGACCGGTTTCCCCACCTACAGGATTAGCTCTTTTGACCCAACCAACAACGATAGGCAGCTGGAGAAGAGTCTGGATCTGATTGAAGAACGAAGGGAAAGCGCAATGGTCCGATTGGCGCACTACCAGCAGAAACTTAAACAGGGATATGACGTCAATGTGAGATTGAGGCCCCTTGAGCCTGGTGATCTTGTTCTAAGGAAGGTGGTAGGGAATGCAAAGAATCCAGCATGGGGAAAGCTGGGGCCGAATTGGGAAGGGCCGTATCGTATCACTTCGAGGGCAGGCATTGGAGCGTATTTCCTGGAAGACCTAGATAGTCATATGGTGCCCCGGCCATGGAATGTAAATAACCTCAAAAGGTACTACTATTAAGAAAATTTTTCTTTGTCATGTTTACACTCTTGTTACGCTAGTCTTTTTTAAGTGTTTAAACTTAAATCCAAGCATGCCTGTAGTCCTCGGACCAGATGACTTGGGTTAGTTAACACTCCCTCACGGTTTTTCAAGTGTTTAAACTTAAATCCAAGCATGCCTGTAGTCTTCGGACCAGATGACTTGGGTTAGTTAACACTCCCTCACGATTTTTCAAGTGTTTAAACTTAAATCCAAGCATGCCTGTAGTCCTCGGACCAGATGACTTGGGTTAGTTAACATTCACTCACGATTTTTCAAGTGTTTAAACTTAAATCCAAGCATGCCTGTAGTCCTCGGACCAGATGACTTGGGTTAGTTAACACTCCCTCACGGTTTCTCAAGTGTTTAAACTTAAATCCAAGCATGCCTGTAGTCCTCGGACCAGATGACTTGGGTTAGTTGACGCTCTTTTACAATTCTTACAAGTATTTATCCTCAGATTCTATTGCGCCTATAGCCCTTAGGTCATTTGATTTGTTTTAGTATACATGCTCGCGTTATTAGTCTAATCTGACGTTCGGCGGAGTATGTAGACTTAAGCAACATTCCACCAATTGTTATTGCCATAATTCTTTGTTTTAGCTCCGTATAAAAGGTTATCATGTTTTTGATTTATTCTTAATTACCACACTAACATTATTAGCCATAATAACGCAATTGGATTAGTACTGCAAAGGCAACAAGTGGCAAAAATAGACTATTTCATTCATTGAAAGACGATTTTAATACAGAAATGGCAAAAATGTCTAAACGATTACACAAGCTGAGCTTCCTAAGCTTTATTTTGAGGCTCCGGGTTAGGCTTAGGCAAATCGCTCGCATCTCCGGTCTGAAGAGGGGCCTGGCTCGTCTCAGCTGGGGCTGGAGGATTCTGATCGGCCGAGGACGTTTCCAAGGTTTCAGGCACGTCACATATATCGGGATCATAGTAGATGCTCCCAGGTTGCCTTAAAGCTGATTCTGCAGGGACCCCAGCTACATCGAGGCATTTGCTCCACGTAATGTCGCAGTAGCCCCTGCAGACCTTGGCAAACTCCTCGGTTAGCCTTGCTTGGGTCTCTTGCACCCCCAGCATATAAGAAGCCTGCTTCTCAGCCTCAACTGCTTCCTTGGCCAGCTAAGCATCCTCCTCGGCCAATTTGGCAGCGTCCCTGGCTTTTTGTAGCTCAGCACGAAGCTCCGTTACCAGCGCCTTCTAAGTCTGCAGATTAAGCTCAGTGGTGTAGAGCTGCTGGCGTTGGTCTTCGGCTTGCTTCTCAGCTGACTTCAGGCCTGCCTCGGCACTTTTCCTTGCCTTAGCCTCCTCTTTCAGCTGCTCGGCGAGGCGAGCGCTTTCATCCTTCACTTTGCCCAAGCTGACTCAACATCATCCCTGGCTCGAGCTGCAGCTTGCACATCGACGTCTTTCTTTTTATTCCACTCTTCGGCTACATAAATCTGTTGGGCAATCTGCATGAAAAACCAAAGAACTCGGCGTAAGGCTATGAACGCACGTAAGGGATGAAAAAGGGGCAACAGGTGAACACCGCTTATCTCACCATGCCTAAATCCCTTTTGAGGGACAAAAAGAGCTCCTTTTCGCTGAAGCGCCTATAGGACTCCATGTCCTTAGGAAGGAGGAGAGGTTGCTCCAGTGCCTCTGCTATATACCCGGCCTTCCCACCGGCGTAATTTCGCAGGGAAGCGTCGTAGGGGATGGCTGTGCCATCCAATGTCAGCTTCGGAGACCACTCTGGAGTCCCCCGCCGCACATCTGCGACCATACTGTCTTCTCTATTCTCAGTTGAAGAGGCCCGCTTACTTCTAGTATCATGGGCCTTCTTCTGTTGCTTGGGGCCCTTCGGAGGGACCACTTCCCCTTCCTCAACGTCCGTTATCTCGGTCACCCCCCTTTTCTTCTTCAGATCAGGCAGCGCTTTTAAGCCGAGATCCTTCGGAGCTGGAGGAGGAGGAGGGGGAGGTGGGAGTTTGGCAATGGGCTGGGACGTGCCAGTACCCTTGGCCGCCACGTTTGACCTCCTGTTCTTCATCAACTGGTCCAGACTCTGCATGTCTTCTTCTGAGTCGTCTGGCACAGCTATGTTCAGGGCGGAGCAGCAGAATGCCTGTCAAGCACCTCTTCGGCAGACAGAATTTCTACTTCCCCAGAGCTTTCCCCTTCGAACTTGAACTGGTCAATCTGCTGATCAAGTGAAGGGGTGGAAGAAACTCTTTCCTCCTCGGCTACCGGTTCAAGGGGGACTTGTTGAACGGGCTGAACGAGTGCTGGTATGCCTTGCGGATTAGGATGAGGCACAGGAGCGAGGTCGAAGGGGGCCAAAAAGGTCTTCCAAGCGACGTCAATACGATTTAAACGGCGATCCCCAAGTGTTATGGCGTTGCCTCTCGGCTGGAGCTCTGACTTCGGGGTGTAGCCGAGGATGAGTGGAACGGATCTGAGCTGCCCGTCTTCACTCACGAAGATCTCCGACCGAAGAAGATAGTTTAAGGCCGCAGTATTAGTGAGACTCAGCCGAGGAGTTACGTATCTCCTATCTGCAAACATGGTGATAGAATTGTCAGGATATTGCCACATGGCGAAAAGGAAGTCCGAATAGCTAGATACAAGAAAACTCAAGGGGGAAAGTCCCACCTGGCGTGGTTGGGCAGTGAATCCCATCATGCCAGGCACCCGAGACGATCAGAAAATCGTCCTTCATCCCTTTGTTGGACTTAGGAAGACCGGAGAGGAGTCTGACGATATCGGATCGGGACCTTAAATAGTATCCCGCCCCTTCTTTGGTACGACATTCGTACATATGTACCACATCGTGCCAAGTTAATCCCAAGCCTAAATGGCGGTTTAGGTCATCAACTGCACCTAAGATTCTAAA
The DNA here is from genome assembly GCA_023736055.1 of Quercus glauca. NCBI lineage: Eukaryota > Viridiplantae > Streptophyta > Magnoliopsida > Fagales > Fagaceae > Quercus > Quercus glauca. The sequence goes on from CM043326.1 coordinate 9,276,786, forward strand.
GGTGTTGGGTGCGCACTGGTCAGGACTAAGCCTATGGGCGATAAGGTAACTTCTGGTGACGGGACCCATAGGAATGGTCATCCCTCCCTCCAGGAAGGCGATGATGGGGATTATCACCTCACCCTCCTCTCGGTCTAGTAATAACCCCTCCGTGGAGCAATACCTCAAGCCCACCTCCCGAGGAATGCAATATGTCGCCCTAAACTTCTCTATCTAGGAGGGACTGTCCACTAGGTACTCAAATCTACCCATTACTAACAAGGTTCGAGGAGGGGAAACATGAAACGGCGATTGGGACAAACTACCACTGGCCGAAGAGGCAATCTGAATGAAATACGAAAATCTTGTGGAAAGAACTTACGCAGAATCGAATCGGAGGAAGAACTATGGCCTTGCGGTGAGATAGTAGCGGATTCTGGAACGGTTTGAAGCAGATGACAGGAAGAACTTTGAGAGTCTGAGCGCTTGAGTTCGCCGGAGGTTCTGAAGTTTGTAAAATGAGAGGACAATCCTATCTGTGGCTTTATATAGTGGCAGGTAAAGGGGTGGGACTTACCCCACCCAAAAATTTCGAGGAGAATCTCGTCCATTGATTTGAAATGGACCGTTAGATTTCAGGGACAAGAAGCCGCCTGGAGCAATTAATGACGCCTCGGAAACGACGCGACATCAGCGGTTATAAAGAAGGCGCCCAAATTCATGCATGCACACGTGTGGCATCAAAGTCCAATGCCATCATGTGTCAAAGGTCAAAACCCCACTTTTTATCTTCGGATGCGAGGTAAAAAGTGAAATTTTGAGGGGCTATTGTGGATGAGAAGGCCCAGTGCCATATGTTGGGCCTGAGGCCCGGTTCAGACACGACTCTCTGTCCGAAGACAATAAAAGTGTCAATGCTCTACTACCCTGGTGAAGGTGCAATCCACAAGGGGCCGACGCGCCGTCCGAAGACAATCTAGCTGGGCCGAAGGGATCTTACCCACCAGAACCGCCCAGAACTTAATCGAATAGATATGCTGAAGAGCCCCATACCAGAGCTGAGCTTCTGGCACGTCCAAAAGCATAGCTATCATGAAATACCCTGCCAATAAAGCTGCCACCGCCACATTTAATGCACTGCAGCAACTTTCCTGGCCGCATTTATGTGGAGAAGACACCTGAACAGTATCTTCACCCACCACCACTCACTGGGGATTAAAGCAAACGGCTGATGTGACTAGTACTCAAGTGGGCGCCTAGATGGAGGACAAGTGTGCGGTGAAGATGGGAAAGAGGGGTGTATATATAGAGGGAGCAAGTCTCACAGAAGGGGGGAGAAAAAATTGTATTTACTAAGTCTTTACATACTGTTCCTCTTCGGACCAAAGGATTTTTCCTATTATAAAAGCTAGACTCCATCCTTTTTTCTTTCAGATGGTTTTTGCTTGTATGACCCGTTGCTAAATCCGCTACTAGCCCAGTTGTTTGACCAATTCTCTACAAATTTATTGTTGGGGATTTGTTGGGCTCACAATATAGGGAGCTGGTGTCAGGCCCAACAAATTTAGACCCTACAAAAATAATTGAAAAGAGTAAAGACCAAAACTAATAAATAATAAATTAAAAATATTCTAAGTAATAATAATTAAAATTTACTTAACAATAATAATTAATAACTTTATTATATTAAACGGCAATAGATAATTTTCAAATTTTTAATTTTAGCAAAATTAATCTTCAATATACTAAGAAACAATATGTTCAATGGACTTATATTTATCCTTTATTCTCTTGTTGTACTATGGATAAATTTTTTATAAGGAAATATCATTATACCGCATGGTCAAGATGAAATAAGAAAAACATTATTTACAAAAAGTTTCTTGTCAACCTATTTAACAAAAATTTGAATGACTCCTGTAGAAAATATTTCTGGAGCTACCACTAACTCTATTCCTCCTTCTTCCCTCTCCTCAAATCCAAAGGGACCACTAGAGAACTAGGTGAATATGTAAAAGGTGCGGTCAAGAAATGATATAACTTGTCAATATATATATATATATATAAAGCAATTAATATTGTGTTGATCCAATGGTCAGGCGCTTCCATTGAGGATACTAAGGGTCTGTTTGGGATCCGCTTATTTTATTGAAACTGAAAATTTTTTGCTGAAAGTACTGTAGATAAAAGTAAAAGTTAGCTGAAATAGTGCAGTGAAACTCATGAATAGTACCAAAAAGTATAGTGGAACCCATGAATAATAACAAAAATAAGCTAAATAGTAAAATAAATTAACAAATTTTATCCATGCTAAACTCACACTAACTAGGAGAGTTCCAAGATGTTGATGGAGAAGTAATATCTGGATAGAACATACTATTTTATATTTGTATATATATTGGGCTGATATATATGGCCCTTAGCACAGCCCACGCTGGTTTTTTTTTTTTTTTTTTTACTTTTTTTTATAGGAGCCCAAGCTAGTTTTTTTTTTTTTAGGAGCCCACCCTAGTTTTGTCTAAGAATTTGAACATTTCATTCAAAAAGTCAAAGTGAGAAAAGATAGAACGGTGCCAATGGTTTGGGTTGGGTTTGTGTCCAATGGCCAGTTCTACTGGATATGTTGAAATGCAGACACGTGTCCAGTTTTAGAAATATGTCTATATCCTAGCATGTCCAGTAAAGCTGTGCACTGGACACAAGCGCCTCTCCAATGGTTTAACTTTGCTGCTTGATATATATGGCCTTTAGATCAACCCACACTAGTTATGTCCAAGAATTTGAACATTTCATAAAAAAAAAAAAATAATAATTAAAGTGAGAAAAGATAGCATGATGCTTTCCGCTAGGATCTACAAATTTAGAATCAAGCACCTCATACAATATAAACTATACATTATATAGATAGTCAAGAACCTTATAATTTAACTAGTTGAAATTTATCTTTAGGGTTTAAATTTTCCCTCTCTCAATTATTAAATTATAAAAAAAAAAACAAAAAAAACCTTAGGGATAATAAAGAAAAAATAATAATAATAATAATAATAATAATAATAAAAAACCCAAACTTTGACAAAGCCCAGACTTAATAAAGTTTTTCCTTGAAGATTTTGGGCCAAATAGACAGGTAAGGGAGAGACGGCCCAATTGACAGACTTAACATAGTACAAACCGATGAAGAATTAATGCGAGGTTGGCTGTTCTAATAGGAATGGTATTTGATGCAGTGGTAGGATGAGTGGGTGGTGTGAAGAATGCACTCAATGTAGATACCGGTTTTACCGGAAGAGAAAATTGAATTTAAGTAATCTTGTTTAAATCTTATAAAATAAAATATAAGTAATTCTATTTGGAAGTAATAATGAAGAAATAAAACAAATTATTTTATAACAATATTTTCTATTATATCTCTATTTAAAAATAAAGGATTGAATGTGCATGAGTATTTTGGAGAGTTCTAGTGGAAATTTTATTAAATGTAATTCCATTCCTTTTGATTCCTCTTAATTTTGGGAAATAAAAATTTGAGCTTTTAAGGAAAAATTAAGAAAATGAGTGTTTTTTACTATCTATGTTATTTTTTTCACTTAAACTTCCAAACAATTAAGACTCCAATAAGGGTATGAAAAGAATATTATAAAATATATATTTTTTTTCAATTCTTTTTCTTCTCTCCTTTCAAATGGAGTGTTATAAACAATTTCTACACAATTTGGATGACGACAGCAGGAACTTGCAGATTATAAAATGGAAAAACAAAGAAGAATGACGCACACGAAGATCAAATCATTCAATATTTCAACTTGGTATCCATAGGCTTAGGATTAGTCTTAGCCTTAGGCCCTTAGCCCTTAGCCTTTAAAATAGTGTCGCAATTACTTCGATATCTATAATTGATAGATCAAGCAAATATTCTCATTGAAGATTGTCTTGTGTTGTATTATATTAATTACTTTAAGTGCAAGTAGGCTTTTACTCTTGCCGATATTTTTCCTTCATTTATTTTCTTATTATCCAAACAGGTTTAATTCGTGTTTCTTTTTTTTTTTTTTTTATAATTTTATTTGAAATTTTTTATTAAGTTTCCATAAAAGAAAAAAAGAATCTTTTATAATACATGACCACTATTCATTGGTTATAGTTTAACGAAATTTGGGCAAAAGGATCAATTTGGTTTATTCTTAAACAAAAAGGTTATTCAATAATACAAAATTGTGTTCGATGTGTTGTATAGGAGTTTCTTTGCAACTCACCCAAATCTCAGGGATTTTCATATTTTGGACTTATTGTATTTCAAATTTCTATTAATTGACATAACTATGAACACATAAAAGTTTTTCTTTTTTAAATTTTATATATATATATATATATATATATATTATAGGGACCGGGTTCGAGCATTATTCCTTGTAGAAGAGTGGACTCAAGTCCAGCTGGCCCAATACAATGAATTTGTAGAGTGCGAATCAAAGAACTAGGCCATAGTGAGGATTGCAACAACTAAACATGGTAATACATGGATCGGGCGGCAATAACACAAACTAAAATATGAAACTAGGCTCCTCGGCAATTCCCTTGGATCGCATAGTTCTTATTCCTTCTTTAGTACTAGGTTACAAAGATGATACAAGTGCCACGGTCTTTGTTTTTCCTTCTAAAACTATCGTCCCCATTTCTGGAGGATTTATTACATTTTATATCTCCTTCTGGTTAATCCTAACCCTCCATTTGTTGATCATGCAGGTCACCACTTGAATGCCTGTCCCATCAGCCACCTTCCCATCCTTCTTGTGGGTGGTAGCAGCTAAGGCAGCACTGTTCAGGGGTCACTTCTCCATTAATGCGGCCAGAACGTTAGTTGTGGGCATTTAATGTGGAGGTGACAGTTCCTCCTGGAATTGCTCCTCCACCATGCTTCCATGGCCAACCCGTTGTACTTGCCTCTCTCTTGGAACGCTCTGGAGGGTTACCTCTGAAGGTACTTTGCTCTTCCTTTCAATGGTCCGAGTTGGCCGAGAACATGATTGTACTCGGCGGTACTCTTGGGTGATTGAAGCTTTCTTGACTCGTCCTCAAACACTCCTTCCTTCTCGGCGTAGGCCTTGGGCTTAGCATAGAGTGGGCTGGGGTTGCCAAATTCGTTGACCCTACAATAGCCCCTCAAAATCCTACTGTCAGGCTCCTCGGACGGAGAGGAGGATTTTGATTTCCTCGGGCCCCTACCGTGACTTGTCAAGTCTTGTCCTCCATCAGTACCAGTGTCTTTTTGCTTGTCCAAGGCACATTCCTGACGCCTTGGTATGCGGAGCGCACTCACATTAAATTCGGGTGGCTCTGTGCTCCCCACGTTCAACGGTGTGATGATAATCTAACGGTGGTGATCTTCCTGACTTTATGGGCGGGAAAACTCGCACGGTTGTTATTTTTTATTAGGGGTATAAATACCCATTTGAATCAATTCGCCTCTTTACTTTCACATTCAAGAGACCTTGCGCACATACTTCGAATTCGGTCACATCTCCAACTAAACTCGCAACTTCCTTCAGCACAAAAAGCCAGTCCAAGGAGCTTTTCCTCATTTCTGTAATTCTTCTTCTCTCTCTCTAAATTGCGTTCTCCCCTCTTCTAAAGTTCTTTCTTTGTGTCTCTTAGTTGTCTCTAGAGATGGATAAGTTCAAGAAATTGGTTGAGTCTGAAGAGACGATAGAGAAGTTCGTCGCTGATTATAGGATACCTAGTAACGTAGGTCTAAGGTACTGTAAAGAGGCAGAGTGGAGACTTAGGAGGCAAGAGGGCGAGGTGATGATTCCCATAATCGCTTTCTTAGAAGGTGGTATGCGGATCCCCATGAGTCAGGTGATGACGAGTTACCTTAGGCATTTCCGGCTAGCCCCCACCCAATGTGGCGTTAATATGTTTAGGGTTCTGGGCTGTGTAGATGCCTTAAACGAGAAGATGGGGCTGAGGTTAACCCACCACGATGTAAACTGGTGCTACAACCTCCAATGCCTTAAGGGGAAGTTTTACTACATGAAGACGAGGGACGATAGGGTCTGGCTCATCCAGTGCCTCCTTGAGTCCAACAAGAGTTTGAACAAAGACTTCCTCATTGTGTCCGGAGAGTGGTACGATGGCTTTAATTGTTCAACAGTGGAGGGTACACCAGGTGGGGCATTCAGACTAGGAGAGGGTTTAATTTCTTGTGCCTTCGTGCTCTGCTTTGCTTGGTTGTTAATAGGAACTTGTTTTCTTTTATGCAGATCCGCACGCTTTTGAGCGTCACTTCGGCTTGGTTAACAAGGAGGATTTGCAAACCGTACTGAGGTCGGAGATTTTTGTAAATGAAGCCAACAACCAAGTTAAAGCCACTCATAAGATCCTGGGATACGATCCGATTCAAAGATCGTTCTCGGCTTCAAAGTACGTGATCCGAGCTAAAGATCCTCGGCTGCATAAGATCACCATAGTCGAGCACAGATTTTTGATCCCTGAAGGATCTCCCGTTCCGGATGGCGTACCGTTGGCAGGTACCTCTTCATCACCTCAAGTTGCAAAGGCTGAAAGGGGAGAGCCAGGAGAAGAGGAAGTGGCTAACTCAAGTCTGTCCGAGGACAAGTTTGACGTGTTAGACCAATTCCACTCGCCCGAGGACCCTCCTGGCGATTTGGGTAACCCTAGTTTAGCTGAAGTGGACTTTTTATCCGAAGAAGCCTCCCCTCAGTTGAAGATGAGCTTCAAGAGACGACCTCAGACAAGCCTGCTGGCCCTGATTGAGAGGCAGCCGGGGAAGGATGCGTCGGGAAAGTCTCTTCCCAAGCTTCCTCCTCCCCCACCCCAACAGAGTTCGCCATCTGAGTCCAAGCCTACCAATCCTAAGTAGAGAAAAGACAAAGGAAAGAGTCCTAGGAGGGACGAAGAGTCTGATCCTTCCTAGGACGATGACGACACTCGGGGGCCCTCAAAGCAGCTAAGAGCAAGGCGCTGAGGTCAGGATAAACAGACCACCGTCCAGCTCGAGGCCCAGGCTTGGCTCCCTGCCGCCACGCTCCATGGGGAGCCCTTGATGGATGATGCCTCCCTCAGGGACCTTCGAGGGGGCGAAGGTGCGCATGTGGCTGACAGATTGGGGAGGTCCTTGCTACTCCCTACGGATATAGCCCAGCTGGAGGTTCTGGAGAGCAAGGAGGTCTTCCTCGGCCTCAAACGATGTTTGGACATGGTAAGTTTTCTGATCACTTGTGATTCTCTTAACTTCTTGCCTTTTGGCTCCTCACCTATTGCGCATTGGTTTTAATTGGCAGGCTATCCAGACTACCTTTAGGTTGGAGGGTATAGCTAGTAGCCAAAGCAGGGCCGCGAACTTAGAGCGTGATAAGCTGCTAGACGCTGCGTGGCCCTCAAAGTCTCCAAGGCCGATCTTTCAAAGGCGAGGGAGGAGTTGGAGGAGTGCCTGCTTAAGGCAGAGGATCAGCTGAGAGTCGCCAAAGAGGAGGTCACGACCCTGACAAAGAGGGTGCTCGAGGCAGAGGGGGCCAGAGGCGTTGCGAAATTCGCCAGGGATGAAGCCTTGAAAGCCAAGGATGAGGCTGAGTCTGCCAGGGCCGAGGCTGGGGCTTCCAAAGGTAAGGGCGAATAGGAAGCCTACGAGTCAGGGGTAGCTGAGACAGAAGCCATCCTTAAAACTCAAGTGCCTGGGATATGCAGACTTTATTGTTCCCAAGTGTGGAATGAAACTTTGAAACAAGCAAGTGTTGAGGTTTCATCTGACCTGTGGAAGGTAGAGAGTGTGTACTACCCTCTTGCCATTCGTGAGGCTGCTCTTCCCAACTCTGAAGCCAAGGTGACTCTTGAGGGAGTTGGGGCTATTCCTAATGAAGATGCCTCGGCTGCTACCACTTCGGGCGAGCCCACAAAGGAAGCTGCTCCTCCTGAGGCCATTGAGACAAGCAAGAGTCCCAATGCGGATGCGCCCCGGGAGGCTGTGGACCCTTGGTTGATGCCCAGGCCCCTCATGTTGAGGAGATACCTCTTTCAGCTGACCTTCCCCAGGCCGTAATCCCAAGCGAGGGTAACGAAGACCCTGAGTCCTCTTCTGCCTAGCCCCCTAAGGGAGGAATTAAGATGAAGCTGAAGGAATGATCCTCCATGGTGCCTTTGCTTTGTTTGTTTGTTTATTTATTTATTTATTTTTTTAAGCATTGTAATGGTACTTTTTCCTTGTGTAACTCGTAAAGATTCAATGAAGTGCATATTTTATTTTCTCTTATTCATCCTGTTTGTATTTTTTTTTTCACTTGCATAATCCTGGCTTTAATTGCGCTTCAGCTGACCACATCGATAATTATAATAGCGTATGGAGGTTTATGCAAATAGAGACCTACCTCTCTCTCTCGTTTTTAATTTAGAACCGGGGTAGGTCGAGGTCACCAAACCCTTCAATTATTTGGTAAGTGTTTAAAGTTATGGAAACAGGGGAACTCTCTAGATGTGGGTCAGATCAGGACCAAGTCTATCGAACCCTAAAATGCTTTAAGTGATGCTTATGGGCTTGGCCCTGAGATCCCGTCGTAGGAAATGTCACCATCCTCTGCAGTGCTCATTATTAGCACCAAAGTGGTCAGCCTCGCCGCAGGTTTGGGTCTGCGGACAATACAAGACCTTGGTTCTGTCTAATACTTAGATCCTCCTGAAGTGACTAGTTTCCCCATAGGTTTGAGTCCATGGACCATGCAAGGCCTTGGTTCTGTCTAGTACGTAGATTCCCTTGAAGCAACTAGTTTCCACATAGGTTTGACGTCGAGGACCATGCAAGACCTTGGCTCAGCCTAACACTTGGTCTTTCGTGAGTGAACAGTTTTTTCATAGGTTTGAGTCCGAGGACCATGCAAGACCTTAGTTCTGTCTAGCACTTGATTCTTGATGTAGTTAGTTTCCCCATAGGCTTGAGTCCGAGGACCATGCAAGGCCTTGGTTCTGTCTAACACTTGTCTTTTGAAGTAACTAGTTTCCCCATAGGTTGAGTCCGAGGACCATGCAAGGCCTTGGTTCTGTCTAACACCTGATTCTTGAAGTAGCTAGTTTTCCCATAGGCTTGAGTCCGAGGACTATGCAAGGCCTTGGTTCTGTCTAACACTTGATTCTTGAAGTAGTTAGTTTCCCCATAGGCTTGAGTCCGAGGACCATGCAAGGCCTTGGTTCTGTCTAACACTTGATTCTTGAAGTAGTTAATTTCCCCATAGATTTGAGTTCGAGAACCATGCAAAACCTTGGTTCTGTCTAGCACTTGATTCTTGAAGTAATTAGTTTCCCCATAGGCTTGAGTCCGAGGACCATGTAAAGCCTTAGTTGTGTCTAACACTTGTCTTCTGAAGTAACTAGTTTCCCCATAGGTTTGAGTCCGAGGACCATGCAAGTCCTTGGTTCTGTCTAGCACCTGATTCTTAAAGTAGTTAGTTTCCCCATAGGCTTGAGTCCGAGGACCATGCAAGGCCTTGGTTCTGTTTAACACTTATCTTCTGAAGTAACTAGTTTCTCCATAGGTTTGAGTCCGAGGACCATGCAAGACCTTGATTCTGTTTAGCACTTGATTCTTGAAGTAGTTAGTTTTCCCATAGGCTTTAGTCCGAGGACCATGCAAGGCCTTGGTTCTGTCTAACACCTGATTCTTGAAGTAGTTAGTTTCTCCATAGGCTTGAGTCCGAGGACTATGCAAGGTCTTGGTTCTGTCTAACACTTGATTCTTGAAGTAGTTAGTTTCCCCATAGGCTTGAATCCGAGGACCATGCAAGGCCTTGGTTCTGTCTAACACTTGATTCTTGAAGTAGTTAGTTTCCCCATAAATTTGAGTTCGAGAACCATGCAAGACCTTGGTTCTTTCTAGCACTTGATTCTTGAAGTAATTAGTTTCCCCATAGGCTTGAGTCCGAGGACCATGCAAAGCCTTGGTTGTGTCTAACACTTGTCTTCTGAAGTAACTAGTTTCCCCATAGGTTTGAGTCCGAGGACCATGCAAGACCTTGGTTCTGTCTAGCACCTGATTCTTAAAGTAGTTAGTTTCCCCATAGGTTTGAGTCCGAGGACCATGCAAGGCCTTGGTTCTGTCTAACACTTATCTTCTGAAGTAACTAGTTTCTCCATAGGCTTGAGTCCGAGGACCATGCAAAGCCTTGGTTGTGTCTAACACTTGTCTTCTGAAGTAACTAGTTTCCCCATAGGTTTGAGTCCGAGGACCATGCAAGACCTTGGTTCTGTCTAGCACCTGATTCTTAAAGTAGTTAGTTTCCCCATAGGTTTGAGTCCGAGGACCATGCAAGGCCTTGGTTCTGTCTAACACTTGTCTTCTGAACTAACTAGTTTCCCCATAGGTTTGAATCCAAGGACCATGCAAGACCTTGGTTCTGTCTAGCACTTGATTCTTGAAGTAGTTAGTTTCCCCATAGGCTTGAGTCCAACGACCATGCAAGGCCTTGGTTCTGTCTAACACTTGTCTTCTGAAGTAACTAGTTTCCCTATAGGTTTGACTCCGAGGACCATGCAAGACCTTGGTTTTGTCTAGCACTTAATTCTTGAAGTAGTTAGTTTCCCCATAGGCTTGAGTCCGAGGACCATGCAAGGCCTTGGTTCTGTCTAACACTTGATTCTTGAAGTAGTTAGTTTCCCCATAGGCTTGAGTCCGAGGACCATGCAAGGCTTTAGTTCTGTCTAACACTTGTCTTTTGAAGTAACAAGTTTCCCCATAGGTTTGAGTCCGAGGACCATGCAAGACCTTGGTTCTGTCTAGCACTTGATTCTTGAAGTAGTTAGTTTCCCCATAGGCTTGAGTCCGAAGACCATGCAAGGCCTTGGTTCTGTTTAACACTTGTCTTCTGAAGTAACTAGTTTCCCCATAGGTTTGAGTCCGAGGACCATGCAAGACCTTGGTTCTGTCTAGCATTTAATTCTTAAAGTAGTTAGTTTCACCATAAGCTTGAGTCTGAGGACCATGCAAGACCTTGGTTCTATCTAACACTTGTCTTCTGAAGTAACTAGTTTCCCCATAGATTTGAGTCTGAGGACCATGCAAGACCTTAGTTCTGTCTAACACTTAGAGTTTTCTTTACTGCTTAGAGTGAAGGGACTCATCCTCAATGTTGGAGAGCCTGCCCTTAGAGTGATAACGGCCTTGAGCTTGCTCCGCCGAGGGGGGACCCTTCTTTGGTCTGGCTCCTTGGCCCGGTGCTGATCTGGACATGGGTGAGCTCATCCGCCACCCCTACGTATAGCAATAGCTCCTACTCGGCACGCCACTTCCAATTACGAGGCGTCTTTTGGGCTGTTCGAGTAACGCGCTTGACGCTTCAGTGCGCGAGGTGCATCCTCATTAATATCCTTGTGGATTTACGAGGATCCAGTGGCTGGTAAGTTCTTTGGAAATTGGGCGGAGTTAATGCCTCCAGTAATTCTTCCTTAGGATTCTTCGCGGGCTGGTTTTCACCAGCTCTTGCCTTCTATATAAGGCATTTTTGGATAATCTTTTTCTCAAGTTTCATAAACACTTGGGTTCAATAGGGACTTAAGGCTCTCTGTTTTATGGGCATTTTCAAGGGCCTTGCCAGAAATAGTGACTTATGCTTGAGGAGATGGAATGGCCATGGAAAAGGACAGGGATAAGGAAGCCAAGCCCCCTTCAGGAGCCGAGAATGCCACCCTGATCCTGGACGACACAATGGAGGCGAAATAAGCAGAGGCCAAAGACCCTCCTTTTTTTCAACCTAGGAAGAGAGAGGACCCCCTTTGTAATTAGGAGAGAACTCCGAAAGGAACATAACATCTCTCCTCCGCGCGCGGATCTACCGGCCTTCCAAGCTAGTAGTGATTCGCCAGCGCCTGATCGTCGTGGGACTGGGAGAGAGTCAAGGGAAAACCTTGAGGTGGGACCATCAGGCGTCACGGCTTCCTCTTCTTTCTCATCACCAGTGCCACCCATGCTAGCTCGGGAGCCGTGGACAGTCTTAGAACAGGCCTGTCTCCGCCTTTCCCTCTATGCTTAGCTTAGCTTTAAAACAAGCCTGCCTAGGCCTTTTTTTTTTTTTTTTTTTTTTTTTTTTGGCTTTAGAACAAGCCTGCCTAAGCATTTATTGCACAATATAACTTTTCTTTACTTAATAAAGAAGTAGCCACATTTCGTTTACTTTACTTCTTGAATATTTCATTTCTTTATAATGATTGCCTTCTAAATGAGTACGTTGCCGTTATTTGTGTTTTTATTTTTTGAACTTGGAAGAGGTGTTGTTATTGATCCTTCCACACCAACCGTCACACTCGCTAATCCTCAAGTCCTTCCCACAGACGGTGCCAATTGTAAGGACTGGGTTCGAGCACTATTCCTTACAGATGAGTGGACTCAAGCCCAGTTGGCCCAATACAACGAATTTGTAGAGTGCGGATCAAAGAACTAGGCCCTAGTGAGGATTGCAACAACTAAACATGGTAATACATGGATCGGGCGGTAAGAACACAAACTAAAAAAATGAAACTAGGCTCCTCAGCAATTCCCTTGGATCGTATAGTTCTTATTCCTTCTTTAGTACTAGGTTACAAAGATGATACAAGTGCCACGGTCTTTTTTTTTTCCTTCTAAAACTGCCATCCCCATTTCTGGAGGATTTATTACATTTTATGTCCCCTTCTGGTTAATTCTGACCCTCCATTTGTTGATCATGCAGGTCACCACTTGAGTGCCTGTCCCATCAGCCACCTTCCCATCCTTCCTGTAGGTGGTAGCAGCTAAGGCAGCACTGTTCAGGGGCCACTTCTCCATTAATGTGGCCAGAACGTTAGTTGTGGGCATTTAATGTGGATGTGACAATTCCTCCTAGAATTGCTCCTCCACCATACTTCCATGGCCAACCTGTTGCACTTGCCTCTCTCTTGGAACGTTCTAGAGGGTTACCTCTGAAGGTACTTTTGCTCTTCCTTTCAATGGTCTGGACTGGCCGAGGACATGATTGTCCTCGGCAGTACTCTTGGGTGATTGAAGCTTTCTTGACTCGTCCTCGGACACTCCTTCCTCCTCGGCGTGGGCCTTGGGCTTAGCATAAAGTGGGTCGGGTTGCCAAATTCGTTGACCCCACATATATATATAGACACACATATATGAGATAAATGTATTATCTACACAGGACTGCATAAAATTCCAACTTCTACAAAATCTTGAAAGTTATTAGTTATTGTTTTTTCTTTTTTCATTTTTTAAAAAGGTTGATTCTTAAACTCAAATCCACGACATATAAGTTTAGGGGAAGATTCTTGCCATCGTGCCCATTCCAACAAGGCCTATTATTTATTACACAAAATACCATGATTTCATGTTTTAGTTATCCCTGATGTAGCTAAAGGAAGCAAAGGGATTCCAGGATTTCGAAATGGTCTAAACCATTAGAATTACTTTTGGATCTTTTTCGGGGAAGATTCATGTTATTGTCAAGTGGTCATCTGATTGAGGAAGTGTTGGCGATGAGCCTCCTCCACACACCATGTCATCAATCGAGCACCTTTCATTGGCAAAGGCAAGGACCCCACAATACCAACTGGTATGATGCTTGAGCCTTGGATTGGAACAATGTGGACTGGCGGGCCCCACCCGTAGTCTACTTGGTTGAAACCCAGTCTGCCCCACTCTGATATGAATAGTGTGGTGTAAGCAAGTGGTGGTGCAAATGGGTCTTCACCATCTTTGATAGACTCACCCTTCATGTACTTGTCAAACTCGGTTGGGAGCTTAGCCTTCGCTTCTTGGATCAGCTTCACAACATCAGAAATTGATGCCTGTGTGAGTGACTCACTTGAAGCTGTGATTGTCACTGGGAAGAAGCAGTTGCCATAGAAACCGTTTGGCAAGGGGGGGTTCAAGAGCTGGCGGCAATTTGCAAAGAACACAAGCTTGAGTTCAGTATCTTGCTTAAAGTTTATAGCCTGTGTTCGACGGCTCCAAAATTTGGCAGCTACAACTTCGAAAGAAGAGCAAGTGTGTCCAGTTGATTGACGAAATTCTTGCTTGAGCTGGTTGATGTGATCTAGCGTTATGTCTACATTTGCATGGTTGAGTATATAGTTGGGCATTGGTGGTGGTAGGTTTGGCAATGGAGTGACCTTTGCTTGTTCAGGTGGTGGTGGAAAAAAGTCCCTTTGCCACACTGGTGCAGTGCTTAGATGCTCAGCACCTCTAGCCAGCTCGCCAATCGCATTTAGAAATTGTGCAGCCCCTAGGCCATCACATATGCAATGGCAGAATATGAGGCCTATCACGAAACCACCACATGCAAATTGTGTCACCTGAAAATGCATTTATGGTTAAAATTGTCAGCTGTGGAATTATTCTAGAGTTCGACTTATATTCAATATCCATGTATACTGAACGCGACATAGATATAACATGTATCTTAAAATAACCACATATTAATTTGTATCATATACAAAATACAAAAACACTGAACGAAAGTTTTATCTATTGAACTAAAAACAAGAAAATTATTTAGTCCACTTAGATATATCTTTTTTTTCTTTTTTTCTTTTATTTCGAATTTAGAGTTAGTTGACTTAGCCCACATCCCTTGTATCAAATAAGCATATTAGTGTCATTAATTAGCGCCTTTCTAATTACTTTTCTTGTGGTTCTAGCTAGCAGTTTGTTTCATGTTTAGCTAATCAACATTGAGTTTAGCAAATTCTAGGGCTAGAGTTTCTTTCCAACTTAATTTTGAAGATAATTCGAATAAAATGAATTGGTTATAACTTAACGGAACATTCACCTGTAATTGCACAAGTGGGTCTATGCCTTCATTCTCTGGGATATGATCAGGTAGAAGCTCATCATGTGGGATAGATACAATATCATCGTCCAAGTAATTGACACCATAAAGGGTACAATCAGCAGACGCCTCAACAAACCACACTCCTTCTCCAGAGCATTCAATTTGGAGCTGACCTTGGCTTAACTCTTTCAACTTTCCAGCAAGAGGGTAGTAAGGAACCAAAGCCTTGGACAAAGCTTCTCTTATAACTCGTGCTGCCTCAGGGCCATGCCTAAACACATGCAACGTTCGAGCATTGCATCTTAGAACTGGTAGTCTATCAATGATAGATAGATCAAGTAGTGTGCCTTGTGGTGTCTTTTCAGATGGCCTAACTAGGCTTCTGCTTGATCTGATTACAGAGAAAGTCATTATGGGAAGATTGGCTGGCTGAATAAGGGCGGGCTAGCAAGTATAAGAATACCATTTTGCTATGTGATCGAGTGGAAATATATATGGGGTATATTTTAAACATATGAACTCCTTGGCTTGAAGTTCAATCATGGTTTGGTGGATCATTAATTCCGCATAAAGAAAAAGTAAAAAACTATGGCTTGGTAAATTTCTACGCAAAACGATATATTTTATTATTTTCTGTGTTAGGTATACTTCCATGGAGTATTTTATATGTGTTAGGTACTCTCAATCTTTGATAATTTGCTATTGAAAGTTACATTACACTACTGGTTCAGTGACGCTATCATATCTTTTTTGACTCTAATTGCAATTGTGGAAAGTTTGTTCGCCTAGACCTATCTTCACGCATAGGTCCAACATTGCTTCAAGATATCTTCTTTATTAGGGGCTGTTTGCTCATTTAAAGAACATCAAATTAAGGGCATCAACGTGTTGAACATATATGTGGTTTCTGATCAGTTGTCTTGTATATCTGTCATGTCTTCTTGTAGCAGCTTCCCAAAATGAATGACATCCATCCTATCTTTCAAAAAGTGATTTAGACCCAAATTGATCATGCATCGGATTATTGACTTGAAATCCAATTATACCAAATTCAATTAGGTTTTAACAATTAAAACGTTAAACATAAGTCGTGTCACCAATTATAAAGAATGGAATTTTCGGGTGTCATCATCTATAGGTTTCAAAGAGTTCAAGTTGATTATTTAAAGACTCCAAAAGTTCCAAAAGTTTATTTCAGTTCCATAAAACTTGGGCTTAAATGTTACTGAGGAACACTTCAACAACTTGTTTGATCATTTCAAACTTTACAAGTCGATCATGAATGAATTGAATTGGTATTTTGTGTCTTGTGTTTATTTTGTGTATTAGGGCCGCTTGATGTTTCTTAATTTGATCCTTTTGAGTTGGCTTAAAGCTTTCATAAATTGTAGTCTCCTCCCTAACATGGAAAAGATGGGCCTGTTGTTCTGCCTGGCGCATAAATTCTGTCGTTTTTTTTTTTTTTTTTGGTAAAATATGAATTCTGTTGTATACTTTTGTTTTGGTTTTTTTATTATTATTTTTTTATTTTTTAAATATATACTTATGGAATTTATATATATGTGTACTAAATTTTGTTGTTGATAGATTTGACACTTTATAACTTATTTGTTTCATGATTATTACTCTTTATTATTAAACTAAGATATCAATTAATTTTTGGTATATATATATATGAGATTAGAACCATGTCCTATGGTCTTACTCTTATTAGTTAAGATAATTCTAGTATAAAGTATAAACACTACAATCTTAATCTTACATAATTTTGGGATCAACAAGAAAGTGAGAACTGGAGCAAGAGCAATGTCATTCTCTGCACAAGTAGTGCAAATAAACAATAGAGGGTTAGCAAAAAAAGGCGATGACCATTATAGACCAACATCATATTTCATTATCTTTCATATTTTTAATTAGGAGTAATGTTTATTATTCATAAATTGTTTTACATAGTTTTACAAACATTCTCAAAAAGCAATTAAAATTATTGCATTCCTTTGTGAACTTTCAAATGAAGTGTAAATATGCTTTTTTTTTTTTTTATGTATTAATATTCCTCCTTAAATGAACATAATTAAGTAGCTTCAATTAATACAACAATGAAGTACAATATTCATGAGACTAATGGTAAAAAGAAAAAAAAAACATTAAAAAATTAATTCTAAAAGTACACAAAAAACTCACGTGTAATAATAAACGTTAATCAGTCTTGAAGTATGTAATGCGATGCTTGTATTATATGTTCATGAAATTAGATTGTTAGGGAAAAATGACTGAAACTAAAATTATCGAAAAAAGTTAAGAATTGTATAGTTCAACTATCACATTTTTGTATTTCTAATATCTCATTCCCCATTATTGTAATTAAGAATTACAAATAAAATAAAATAAAAACAAAAAACTAGTGGGAAAAAAAATTACATAAATCTAGTAAACGGTGAAACTTGCCTAACGGACAGCTCTCAATCATTGAACAATGCTAATGTCATAACAAAACTCACAATTTTTGTCACAACTTACCTACGTAACAAGTTATGAGTGATGAATTGTAAATCCATATGAACCCACAACTTTTACTTCACTACTTACAACTCACCATTTGGGCAAGTTGCAACAAAGTTGCTGATTTTGTTGTGGTATTAGCATTATTCTTACTGACAAAATTTCTCTCTAAACTAATTGGAGACAAACCCTTCAAACACCCGCTAAAAATTTGACATAACTATTGTGGGAGAATGAGAAGCTGAGGACAGGTATGAATAAGAAAAGATCAATGCCAGAAGAACACACCTCGAAAAATACTATCAACTAATCATCAAGGCAAATACAACTCAACCACAAGCCCAAGGAAAAAAGAATACCCGAGGACCCCGAGGATACTGACGCGTCCTCAGAAGGGCCGAAGTCCAATAGTGAAGACCATCAGACACGAACCAAGGAAGAGAGGGAAAGTTGGTCTTTAAGCAAGAAATGAAAGAATACATATAAAACATCCATCACCTCCGCATTCAATGTTTTGAACCCACTTAGCTGGCCGTATTAATGAAGAAATAGCCCTTGAAAAATGTTATCACAACTCACAATCTAGTGTAGAAACCTTCTAGTAAGACCCTAATGGGATAAGTATCAAGGAAAATAAACCCCAGCCTTGCAAATGGAAGGCCAAGATACAACCTAGGTGACTATATAATGTAGAGAGGCCTCTATGAAGAGGGGCATGAAACATATGAAGAGAGGAGACAAAAATAGTAACATCATTATAGTCCAAGAACAAGTGTAAACCTATACCTCGGACCATTCTCGAGGAACATAACTTAATCAATCCAAGACTAGTGTTATTCAATTTCCTTGTCTCACATTTATTCCAAGCACTTAGTCTCTTATTTGAAGATTAACTCACTCTATCTATCAAAATAAATAATAAAAAATAAAAAAATAAAACTCACTCTAACAAGGGCAATCAAGGTTGATAAGCACCCATACCTCTATAAATTAATTGTGTGAGGTTAAAAGTTAGCCTATTTAACTTTTGCTCATCACAGTTATATATTTTAAAAATTTAATCGCTGGATTATATGTTCTTTATATTATTAATATGCATATCAAATTTCGTTCAAATTGAATGTTAATTATTATTTGATCGATAAACGTATTTTTTATGCATAATTAATACTGAAAAAACTTAAAATTTAAATATTTAATTGAAAATAAAACTATTAATTTTTAATTTTTTTAAAAAAAATTTTCATTCATGAATGATATAATAAAAAAATATTCAATTAAAAATAAAAATAAAAAGTCTTCCTAGTCTTAATCATTTGGTGTTTGAGTATAATTAGGCACTTTATTTGTCCTAATGTATGGGGTGGGCCGTTCCAATATATATATATATATATATATATATATGAGGTGAGCCCCATTCATAGCTCGATATGCAAATGTTTTAGATGAGGAGGCTGTGTGGTTGGAAGATTCTCCACCACCAGCCCGTGATGCTTTGTATTTTGATTCATCTGTTTTAAATGAATGAAGTTTGATTTGGCTTTCAAAAAAAAAATATATATATATATACATATATATGAGGTGGGCCCCACAAACCGTAAGATAGACCTCTCTGATCTCTTTCAGTCTCGTTTCTCTGGCGTAAGGTTGTGATCAATGATCAAGCATCAAATAAAATCGATCCACTTCACCCAATCAAGTTCACAAGCCCACCACCAACCACACACTGATCTGTAAAGAGAACCAAAAAAAAAAAAAAGCACTTTTTTACACTCCATTTTCCCAGATGGAAAATGAGCCCTTTCTAGCCACCCAAACAAGGCCCCAACTCCAACCCATCCTCGAAGTTGAAGAAGACTCAGATGTATCATCGACCCACATGAAGAAATCGAATTCGGGTCTGGGTGGCCTGCACCGTTGCAGGACAGCTCCAGCCATGGCTGTCATGCGAGACCTCAAACCAAAGACACCCCAGATTCCAAAACCACAGTCTGATGACGCCAACTTCATCATGAGGCAAGCCATTTTCTTGCTTTTCATATATCTCTCTCTTGGAGTTTTAATATACTCTTTCAACAAGGATAACTTCTCAGGTTTTGAAACCCACCCAGTTGTTGATGCCCTTTATTTTTGTATAGTCACTATGTGTACCATTGGTTTCGGTGACATAACTCCACTAACACCAGCTACAAAGGTCTTTGCTTGTGTGTTTGTGTTGGTAGGTTTTGCTTTCTTTCATATTTTGCTTACTGGGGTTCTGAATTATGTGCTAGATTTGCAAGAGAACATGATTTTGACTGGGATCAAAATGAATAGTAAGCGCCAACAAGGGTTTTCAGCTGGGGACTGTATTGTTGATGTAGAAAAGGGTAGGATGAGAATTAGGCTTAAGGTTGGTTTGGCGCTTGGTGTAGTGGTGTTAAGTATTGGGATGGGAACTTTGGTGTTGTATTTTGTGGAGGATTTGGATTGGATTGATTCATTTTATTTGTCAGTTATGTCTGTTACCACAGTTGGGTATGGTGATAGGGCCTTCAAGACGCTGCCGGGGCGGTTGTTCGCCGTGGTTTGGCTTTTGTTTTCGACGTTGATGGTGGCACGGGCGTTTCTGTATTTGGTGGAGGCCAGGATTGATAAGAGGCACAGAACTATTGCTAAGTGGGTGTTATCTAGGGATTTAACAGTTCAGGATTTGCTTGCTGCGGACGTCAATAACAATGGTTTCATTAGGTGGGATCTCTGTAATTCTAACCCAATGTTTGCTAATTGCTGTTTTACATTTTTTATTCCCAATAATTAGAGAAGTGACCAATAAATTAGTTTTGAATATAGGATTGGATACCTTTGGTCTCCTGTGAATTGCAATTTGGTTTGGCACCATTGCAAGCATGTAAATTTGGTCATTTATTTGTTTCCGCTATTCTAAAATTAAGTTTCTGGTTTTCAATCGACTATAATGGGTTTTAAATTGGTTTTGAGTATGGAACTAAGCTAATCAATTATGTTGAGTATATTGCCAATATAATGGTTGCCAGACAGTTGTCACATGTGTGATAATAGCTTATCAATTTGATGATTATGCTAACCTAATTGGAATCAAGCACCTCGTTACTGGCTTATAGATGTGGACAATACTACTAAAAGCTTGTCTGTTTATATAGCATTTCAATTATTATTTCTTAACTTTCTTCTTCGTCATGTAGAAATCAACCCTGAGTATTTCCCTTATTTGTTTCAGCAAATCAGAGTATGTAATTTACAAGCTCAAGGAGATGGGAAAGATTGGGGAGAAAGATATATTGCTGATCTGCGATCACTTCAGTAAGCTTGATCGCAACAACTCTGGGAAGATAACACTACCAGATCTTTAGGAACCTTGTGACTGCGAGAAATATGAAGTCTGGTTCTATTCTTTAGATGGAAGACGTATTGTTTCTCTCATATTGGGAGAGGAGGTGCACAAGGGACCACACATTCACATATCATGTAAATCTTGTTAGATTTTTTTTCTTCTTCCATTGATACCTGTAAAGGTTTCAAGTCATATAGGAACAATGAAAAACAGAAGCCAATGGGATAAGTCCCCCTTCTGTTATAGGTTCTCTTACAGCCATTAAATTGAGAGGTTGCTGTGGAGGGTTTGAGTTGTATGATGTAGATTTGACACTAATAATTCAAGTTGTCAACGAGGAAAGTAAACAATCTTGGGATGATCAATCTTCTAATTCTAAACCACTGTTCTCCTATATGTTGGTTATATAGATATATATTGAGTGAGCTCTATATATTAATGTTTAGGATTAGAAATGAGTGGAGTTTAAAGTTATAGATATAGATGGTTTTGAATTCTATAAACAGACTCCATCATAAAATGCCATTGATACCACAGAGCACATCATTGGTGTCAAAGGATGATAGAGCAAATGCTGATAACCTTCTCACTTAAAATGGCATTTCTTCACCCCCTTTCTTTGAGAACTCACATAGATCTAGTAAGTGTAGCAGTGTTCCTTTCTTCCAATGCCTTGCTGTATCATGCTTCCGGTTGATGGCTTCATATAGTGGAGGTGGAGTTTGAGAATACTACACCTCAATTATAATAATAGTACATGCCTCAATAATAACCATTCTTTTAAGAACTATCTCTAATTATATTCTGACCCTAAAGAAAAAAATCTGAAAATGTTGGTACATTTGTAGCCAGCAGTACTCTCAGCAAACAGAGGCCTAAATCACGTTTGTGATGCAAATCGAGGAGTCTACTCTTAAAAACTCAAAATATCATGCTTGAGGTGAGTGGGGGAAAGTGCAAAAAATATCTCTGATTATATTCTGACCCTGAAGAAAAAAAGCTCAAGATATTGGCACATTTGTGCTCAGCTGCACTCTTGAGCAAAACAGGGCCTAAATCATGTTTGTGATGCAAATCAAGTAGCCTAAACAACACAAAAATCATGCCTGAGGGAGTGGGGGAACCAGCAACAACAACGAGTGGCCAAAGAATAACGGAACCTTATCAAATTCACCTGAACCCAACAATGGAACTCAGCCCCTACACAATCTTCTCCAATGACATAGTTCCATACATGGTAATTGGTTTTGACAGCATGTGTTGGGACTATATTGCCAAAAGCATCAATGTATCTAGTTGTGGTGTGCATTACTGCCCACTTCAATGGCTCATTGTATAACCTGGTCTTAGTTTTTGCTGAGAGAGAATTAATTAAATTTTCCTCAAAGTGAAACATTCAATCATGCAGATTGCATTCAGACATTGTTTCACCTCACCTATTGAACCAAGGGATATGGAATGTCACTCCAAACCTGGCAGCTTGCCAAACTCAAGTTATGAAATCAGTTATGTACAAAGTAAAACCAAAAAGAATTGGAAGGTTATGTAAGTTTTATCTTGAACAGTAAAAACGGTGTTCACAAAACCCTATATGATCACTTCGGGAAAAAAAAAAATCCTAATTGACCAAAAGACACTGACAACCAAATTAAGCATGAGAAACTAGCACCCTCTTTCAGTTGAGTTTAACATGCCATAAATCTAACAGAACTCAAGACTAAACTAAATTGAATTACCAATGCAGATAAAAATGACCAGCAGGACTATTCTTTGCTCCTTTCTTTGGAGTTCGAAATCTTGCCATCACTATAATCATTCCCCATCTTGTTCTGCCCATTACTGGGAACATTCCCAATCATGTTCTTGTACATGGTGAGAGCTTGAGCCATCATGCTAGATGGTTCAGAGACATTGCTAGGTAGGAGCACTGTGGTGCTTTCCTTAGCAATCTTGCTAAATGCATCAATATACTGCTCAGCAATTCTCAAACTCACAGCCTCTACACCACCACTTTCCTGAATAGCCTTTGACACCACCTCAATCCCCTGTGCCGTGGCTTTGGCTCTGGCAAGAATTGCCTCTGCCTCGCCATGTGCTCTATTTATCTGATTCATCTTTGCAGCCTCCGATTCCAAGATCACTGAGTTCTTCTGCCCTTCAGCGATGTTAATATTAGATTGCCTCTCACCTTCCGAGTCAAGCACTAGAGCCCTCTTCTTGCGTTCCGCCTCAGCTTGCATCTCCATCACTCTTCTCACCCCTTTAGGTGGCGATATGTCTCTGATTTCATACCGAAGACACTGTAAGCCCCAGCTCGTAGCAGCCTCATTGATAGCATCCACAATCTTCTCGTTCAATGCATCTCTTTCAGCAAAAGTCCTGTCAAGTGTCATTTTCCCAAGCTCACTACGCATTGTTGTCTGCGCAATCTGAGTGATAGCATAAATAGGATGTTCAACACCATAAGAAGCTCGCTCTGGATCGACAACTTTCACATAAAGCACCCCATCAATGCTGATAGTAACATTGTCTTTGGTAATAGCAGATTGGTCACCAATGGGAATAGCCTCTTCTTTCAAGGAGTGTGCGTATGCAATCCTATCAATGAAAGGAACGAGAAAGTTGATTCCAGGCTTAAGAATCCTCTGAAACTTTCCAAACCTTTCAATTACATAAGCTCTCTTCTCAGGGACGATTTGGATAATCTTGTTCCTGGGAGGCTTAATCTGGTGAGCACGTCTGGGGTCTCTGGAACTAAAAAAAGTACGGACTGAGGATTGGTATGGAGTTGGGAGGAGAGGAGATTGAGTGGTGGACTGAGTGCCGAGGAGATAGGGTTGCTTGAGAAGCAAGGAAGACGAGGTTGTAAGCGCCCTGAAACTTGAGGCCATGTCTACATGGTGTTTCAAAGATCTCAGGCTGTGAAGGTTACTGGGTTTCAACATTTTTGGCCTCTTCTTCTTCTCTGGTGTGAAATTTGAACTGCTCTGGCTCTATGGCTTTTGCTTTTGTTTTTATTGCTTCTCTTGCTAGGGTTTTGTATGAGTTTTTCTAAAGAGTGATACGCAAGTCTTAAACCCTATCCTTAAACCCTTCTACAAGTAAATAAGGGTTTTTTATTGTCTACGGTATCAGTATGTGCTGGAATTGCATAGGCATCATGTTTTGTGTGTGTGACCTGCATGGGATAGATTGCAAGGAACGGTTCTGATCCATTCAAGGCCAGATGCAATGCTAGAATGACTGCAGAGAATGAAATCCTAGGAAACTCCTTCTCCAAGGTTTTTGAGTAACTCGTACATGTGATATGTCTATCTAAACTTCAATTTCTACCATGCTCTAATTTTTTTACTAGGGTATAGCAAAGCCATTAAGCCATGTTAAATTTTGGTTAATGATTAAATTTATATTTTCTATTAAATTGAATTTTTGGGACAGGCAATAATTATTCTGTACATTCATTTAATTTTGTCACTAAAATCTTGTGTAACTTACTATTTATAGCTAAACTAATAGGCGTAAATGCACTTTTAATCCCTACATTTTGACGTTTTTCCATTTTAGTCCCTACATTTTATTTTTACCACTTTTAGTCCCTAAACCAATTAACGCCCTTCATTTAAGTCCTTGAAGCTAACTTCCATCACTAATCTAACGGGAACACTGATAGATGAATAAAATAATAATAAAATTTAAAAAGAAAAGAAAAGATTTTCAATTAATTTTGTTTCTCTTTTTTTTGGGAAGAATATGAAGAACATGTTCATGTTCTTTGTGTTCTTCTCTATTGTTGAGGGTCATTTTTGTAAAACAGGTCCAACTCAACAAAATAGGTAGCAAATAGAAGTGGCAAGCATAGAATAAAACTATTAAGCCTAAGCGGCAGAAATAATGGATCACAAGCCCATAACATGAACAAATGGGTCTTGAGGAAGCAAATGGGCCCAAAGGGCCCGAAAAGAGAGAAATGGCACCCATAGATAGTATATGGTACGGAAAAGTGAGAATGGGCCGCAGCAGGCCCAATGCAATGTAAACAAAGAAAGTAGGGATTGATGGCAAGCCCATGAACCCCAGGGATGAGAATAAAGAGATTGGGCCGGGGAAGCCCAATCAAGTTAGTAAAAGCCCACGGAAATGCAGAATTAGTAAATGGGCCAAGGAAGCCCAAAGGAAGTAAATGGGCCGCAGGCCCAAGGGAAAAGGAAAGGGACACTGGAGCCCATAAGTGAGAACACCAGTGGCCATATTAAGCCACTGGGGGAAGGAATAAAATGGCAGGCTTGAAAAGAGGCTTAACAGGAGCAAATCGCCACTGTAGGAAATGCCAAGTAATGAGGCAAGACATGAAGGCAACCAAGAAATGGGCCAAGAGAAATATAAAACCCAGTATTAAAAGAAGCTCAGCCCCAAAGGGAAACAGTGAATTATACAAAACGGTCCGCGTAAAAGAACAAAGAAGAACGGCAGATTGTGCAAACAAAGCTCCAGATCGCAGCAAACGCATGAGCCGCAGGCAGATTTTGAACGTACATAACAGAAAAGCACGTGTAAGGCCCAGGCACTACCAGCCTGTACCCAACCAATATGGGACGTGATGGGGCCATGGGTCAGAGGTAAAAAGTAAGGGGGGGTGTGGTTTGGTGGTGGGGAGAGGGGAAAAGATCTATTTTGCGGTTCCTGTTCGATCCCTTTTGGGAGGTACGTCCTGCTGGGATGACAGACCGCCCAAAAGAGGCAAGGTTGAGGGGGGAAACGTTGGGTGCATGCCATGGAGAGAGAGAGAGAGAGCATTTACGCCATGGCAGAAAAAAGTGCCACGGCGGACTAAAAAAACAACACAAACCTGCCTTTGTTTGGCAAGGGTAAGTGCTACACAAAAGAGCTCCTGGGTGGTCGGCAAGTATGCCCAAACTAGACAAAGGCGGTTAAAGGGTAAAGTGGTAAAATCCGGTCACGGCAGGCCCTATAAAAGGACCCTTGTCATGCCCTGTAAAAGAGATCAGAAAACAGAGGAACCGGAAAGTAAAAGGAAAAACAAAAGAAAAAGAAAAGAAAGAAGAAAAGATAAGAGAGAAAACAGGAAACAGAGAGAAATAGTGTAATAGGCATGCACCAATAGATCGGTTCCCTTCTCTCCCCCTCAAAATCCCACTCTCTGGGAGACAATTAAGCAATAGGAATTCCTTTGGGCACTTATCATTTAGGTCCGATTCCCTCAAAGTTGTTAATCCCCACGGCAGGATATTTTCCTGGGAGATTAGTTTCATTAAGAGGAAGCGTTCTTCCTCTTTGGTTCTTTGCCACTGTGGACCCAAACTTGACTTGATATTTATTTTTAATTAACTTCTATTATCTCTTAATCAATTACTCCTTTTTTGTAAAAGCCGTTATTATCATTACTATTGTTATTACCGTGATTGTCATAGAAATAGAGATCACTCGGTCATTTTTCCATTAAGGCCACTGTACTATGTTTTCTTTGTTGTTATTATATTTGCCTGCTGTAAACTATTTGTAACAGCTCTGCTTGCCGTGAGAACATTCCTGGCAGACAAGGTTTAGTTTGCGCATAAGCTAGCCCAAAGTGAGTTACAGTTGGGTCAGTCTTAACTCTTCTACTCAGCAATACTCGGGCCCATCACCGCAAGAGGCAGCCCAGCCCAACCCAAAACACAAAAAAGGCCCCTACATTAAATTGGCGACTTCACTGGGGAGTTGAGAAACAGACGGGGACAAAAGCCCACGCAAACAAATGCCTTCGAAATCTAGGACAACACGGAATATGAGTGTTGTACCCTCACAAGCAGAATCCAGGCCTACGACGCCTCACCAACTGCAGCTTAACTAGGCAGAAGGTGCCAAAGGAACGGGGGCTGACCCCCAACCACCACCAAGAATTCCTACCGATAATGCCAACATTTTCATCAAAATCTTGCAGTCACTACAACACTCGCAGCAGCAAATGATGGAAGAAATCCGCCAGCTAAAAGCCGATAAGACGAAAGAAAAATGACGCCAACATGACCCAGAGCATGCGATAGACAAAGAAGAGACATCGGCAGGAGGTGCCCCATACAATGCAGAATAATGTTTCATCACTATGGTTAAGGTGGCCGCCCTCTTAGAGCAAGAAAGGGTCAGGGCACCTAAGGAGAGATTCTATGCACAAAGGCCTCCTTACCTACTGAGGGTGCTCAGCAAACCATACCCTGAGAGGTATGAGCCAAAGGCATTCGCACAGTATGATGGCAGAAAGGGAAGTGTTGTTGAGCACGTGAGCAAGTTCATTGATACGCTTGGCCCTTATGCCACAGACGAGGACTTATGTCTTCGAGAATTTTCTAAATCACTGTGTGACCAGGCTTATACCTGGTACATTGGCCTAAAACTAGGATCGATCCCAACATAGGATGATATGGTGGATGTGTTTTGTACCAAGTACTTCAACGGAGAAGAAACGGTGACACTTGCAACACTGCAAACGACCAAACAAAGGAATGGCGAAGACCTGATGGAGTACATCAAGAGATTTAGGGGACATAGCACTCGACTGTTATGACCATTGCGAAGAAAGGATGCTGGTGGAGATGTGTATGACGAATATGATCAGGGAGTACAGGGTAGTCCTCAAAAATTTGGAAATTTCTCAATTCGCCCAACTATTACGGAAGGCCAGAAAGACGGCCCAGTCTGTGAAACCAAGCATGGACAAGAGAAACGCCTCGCAGGCAATGGTGGTATCCACTGGCGAACGAAGAAGGAAGACTGAGGGGAGGGAATACGATACTCCCCCACCAATACCATGCACCCCAAAGGAACTAGACGTACTGTTAGACAAATGGGTAGCAAATGGAGTTTTCAAACCTAATCAAGTTGCTAGAGAACCCACAGAGGAAGAGCGGAGGGACCCACGCTTCTGCCGTTTGCACAACTATGTGCAACATCCTACTGCAGAATGTTAGGCGCTCTGCAAGCTAGTGCACCGCAGGATAAAGGAAGGGACTTTAGAACTGTCCTAGCAGGAAGTCCAAAGAAACCCACTCCTAAACCACAAAAGGAAGGGTGTAGCAGCAGTGGTAATTTACGCAGACCCAGGAGAGGACGAAGAAGAAAACATGGCTTTGCCTGCGGCGGCCATTACCACTCTACAACAAAGTTCCAAGTTCAAAAATTTGTTCAATCAGTTGGGATTCTCAGCAAAGGAAAGAAAGGTAGCCACGGAAGCTTTGGTGAGCATTGCCTCTGGTGCGGGAGTAGAATGTCTATCGGCAGAAATACCAGATGATAGAACTCTCTTACAGGAGTCAACTGAAATCACTTTTAGTGAGGAAGATATGGAGGTGGGACACCCGAATCACAGGAGGCCCTTATACTTGGCAGCATCCATAAATCAAATCCCCATAAAGAAAGCTTTGGTAGATACAGGTGCTTCCGTGAATCTCATTCCATTAAGCACTCTGTAAGCAGCAGGAATTTCAGAAAAAAAGATTCAGGGATGCCCAATGGAAGTGACAAGGTTCGACGGAAAGGACGAGTACACAGCAGGCCACATTTAGCTGTGGTTGAAGGTAGGCCCCATAGCCTCTTTAGCACGGTTTCATGTGGTAAAGACAGAAGTATCCTACCACGTGCTTTTGGGAAGGCCATGATTACACAAACACCAACTAGTCCCATCCACCTATCACCAATGTGTGAAAGAAAGGTTGAACGGCAGGATGATACGAATAGCCGCGAACCCCTCACCATTCGAATAGGCAGAAGCCCACTTAGTAGAAACTATGTTCTATGACCAATGGGCTCCATCTGGAGAAAGTTCAGTATCAAAGCCACTAGGTACCTTCATGCCTAGTGGGAAGATGTCCGGAATGACCTAGAACCTGATCTAAGGGAGTTGTTGGCCAAAAAGAGGAAAAGGAAAGAGGCGCCCATCGCAGAATCAGATAACATGCCCCAATGCATTAAAGTCCGAGGCTCTGATGGCAAAATCGTCTACAAATTATGTAAGCGCGCAGGGCCTGCGATTGAAACCCAGACGGGCCCTACCCAGAAAGGGCAGCACGAGAGTTTGACGTGCTGCAGAGTCCAAGAAAGTTCAGAGGAAGGAAGTAACGAGGAGGAAAACGAAGGAGTTGTGGCGGAAAAGGAGGTGCAGGTTATGGCAGAAGAAGAAATGGAAGAAGTTGACCTAGGGTCTGCTTCTCAAGGGCCGAGACCCATCTCAATTAGTGCAAGTTTAACGAAAAAGAGAAAAAGGAGCTGGTACTGTTGTTAACAGAATTCAGAGACGTATTCGCATGGGACCACAATGAAATGCCAAGGCTAGACCCTAAGTTAGTGGCACATACGTTGAATGTAGACCCACAGGCCAGGCCAGTAGCTCAGCTTGCCAGGATATTTCACACAGAAGTAGAAGGACAGATAGTCAAAGAAGTGCAGAAGTTGCTAGCCGCAGGATTCATTAAGCCTATTCAACACCCCCGCTGGCTATCCAACATAGTACCAGTAAAGAAGAAGAATGGCCAGATAAGGTGCTGCGTAGATTTCAGGGATCTCAACAAAATATGCCCGAAAGATGAATTCCCATTGCCAAATATGGATTTGTTGATAGATTCTGCGGCAGGAAGCGCCATGTTCTCATTCATGGATGGTTTCAGTGGATACAACTAGATCGGGATGGCACCAAAAGATGCGGAGAAAACTGCTTTCAGAACGCCCATGGGGAATTTCTACTACACCGTGATGCCCTTCGAGTTGAAAAATGCAGGTGCGACTTATCAACGGGCAATGACGGCTATATTTCACGATATGATGCATCAGGAGTTAGAAGACTATGTGGACGACATAGTAGTTAAGTCAAAAAGGAGAGAAGAACATTTCTGTGTGCTGAGGAAAGTATTCGAAAGATGCAGAGCCTTTAAGTTGAGAATGAACCCCCTCAAATGTGCGTTTGGTGTGTCCTCGAGAAAATTCCTGGGTTTCTTGGTCCACGGCAGTAGAATAGATGTAGACCTAGCAAAAGCCACGGCCATTACAACTATGAGACCTCCAGCCACGGTAAGAGAACTAAAAAGCTTTTTAGGGAAAGTCTCGTACATCCGAAGGTTCATCCCTGGGTTGGCATTAATCACTTCGGTTTTTACCAAGTTACTAAGGAAAAGGCAAAGTTTTGTATGGGGAGAAGCACAGCAGGCGGCCTTCAAAAGGCTGCAGCAGATTATAATGAACCTCCCTACAGTGCAAGCCCCAATCCATGAGAAGCCATTGCTACTTTATATGGCCACCAATTCATATGTCATTGGTGCCTTAATCGCCCAAGAAGATAGAGGTGACGTCAAGCAACCAGCATACTACACAGCCACACCCTGAAAGATGCAGAAACTCGTTACCCGAGGGCAGAAAAGGCATGTTTGGTTATTGTGTATGCCTCACAGAGATTACGCCACTATTTCTTGGCCTACGAAGTATGGTTGATGACTAAGTCTCATGCCATCAAAGCTTTATTACAGCAACCAATCCTCTTTGGCAGGATATCCCAGTGGTTGTTACAATTGTCGCAGTATGACTTGAGAATGGGGGCGCCCAGAGTAGTAAAAAGCCAGGTTATAGCAGATTTATTGGCATAGTTTCCAGGGGAGGAAAAATTTCCACTGGACGATGAAATTCCAAGGGAAGTAGCCATGGTGGAGGAACTTAGAGAACAGTGGGTAATGAAATTTGACGAGTCTTCTACCGCCCAGTCCGGAGGGGTTGGAGTAGTTTTGTATCATGAAGAAGATAAAGCAGTAGCACTATCATTCAAGTTGGAGTTCCCCTGTTCGAACAATACGGCAAAATATGAAGCCTACTTAACTGGGCTGGCCACAACTCTTGAAATGGGAGTTAAGCATTTGAGGGTACTAGGTGATTCCAACTTGGTAGTCTGCCAGATCAAAGGGAGTTTTTCCCTAAAAGAACCTAGCCTAGCCTCGTACAGAGCAATGACCCAGAAAATGGAAGAAAAGTTCTTAACTTTTAAAATAGAACATGCTCCGAGGAACGAAAATCGGTTTGCCGATGCATTGGCCGCACTAGGTTCGCAAATAATGTTTGAAGGGGGGAGCACTAGAGTAGAGGTCAGCAAGAGAGAAGAATCCATAATCGAAATGTTAAAAGAAAGGTTCCAGGAGGAACACTGCGAAGGAGATTGGCGGATACCTATGAGAAGAAGAAGCCATAAAACTAAAAATACTCAAAGACTATACCCTGGTGAAGGGAGAACTATATCGCAGGATGCCAAGCGGAGTCTTGTCCAGATGTGTGGGGCAAAAGGAAGCCCAGAGAAAGTTGAAAGAAGTACATAAGAAGACATACGGATCCTGCGGAGAGGTTAGCCTTTACCGCAGACTTCAAAGGGCAGGCTTTTATTGGCCAACCATGAGTAAAGATGTAGACCAAGTCCAAACCCAGTGTGGGAACTGCCAACTTGCGGCAGACAGAGAAGAAAGTTACGCTGTATTCGTCAGCGAAGACTGGAGAAGCCCATTTATACAGTACCTGACAGAAGGCATCCTGCCGCAAAAGCACAACGAAAAATATAAGCTCAGGAGGTTAGCAATGCGTTATTTTTTGAATAATATGATCCTTTTTAAAAAGGGGTATAATGGAGACCCCTTGAAGTGTTTGGGCCCTGAGGAGGCGAGAGAAATGGTAAAAGAGGTACACTCAGGAGAGTGTAGGGAACACCAGGAAAAGAAAAGGCTTTACAGATGTCTGCTGCAAATGGGCTACTACTGGCCTACCATGAAAAAAGATACGGCAGAATTTGTGAAAAGGTGTCATAGTTGCCAAGTACAAGCCAATTTGATTCACACCCATCCGCAGAATTTGCATAGCATGGTCACACAATGGCCCTTCCACACTTGGGGGCTTGAATTGGTTGGACCGGTGAATCCGCCGTCGCGAGGGTACATATGGATACTAGTAGCTACGGAATATTTTACTAAGTGGGCAGAGGCAGTACCACTTTGTAAAGCCACAGGAGGAGCAGTGGCAAACTTTATCAAGGAAAACATAATTGTAAGGTTTGGAGTTTTCCACAGGATCATCAGTGACAACGGCACACCTTTTGTCAATAGTGAGGTGAGGAAAATGCTAAAGTTCTACCAAGTCAAGCATCACCGGTCATTGCCATACTACCCTCAAGGAAACAGGCAAGCAGAGGCAACGAACAAAACTCTCATAAAAATCATCAGTAAAATGAGCTAAAAGTATACGAGAGGATGGGCAATGCACCTGCTAGACGCCCTTTAGGCTTATAGGAGTTCACCTAAGTCAGCCACAGGTTTTTCACCTTTTTTCTTGGTCTACGGAACTGAAGTAGTGAGCCCAGCAGAGAAAATGACCCCATCCCTGAGAGTTATGCAGATGCAAGAAAAGGAGAATAATGAAGAAGTCTTTGCGGCAGAAATGTGCGAAAACTTGGAAGGACTTGATGAAAGAAGAGAAAAAGCCCAAGAACACAGCCGCAGATACAGGTAAAAAATGACTGAGGCCTACGGCAAGACGACTAAAGAGATAGTGTTTGCAGAAGGACAACTGGTCCTAAAAGTGGCAGATTATGTTAGGAGAGGCCTAGCAGGACCATCGAAGTTTGCACCGAAGTGGGAAGGACCCTTTGTGATAAGAGAGGCACACCCAAGTGGATATTACCGCTTGACTCAGATGGATGGCAGGGACTTAATGGATCCCATCAATAGGAAATGGTTGAAACGCTACTACGCCTGAGAAGAAAAGCCATATGATTATCCCTTCCTTTTGTTTTGTTGAAAAAGCTGTCATGTTTCCTTTTACTCTGTTTTTCATCTTTCAAATGACTATGACACAAGTCAAAATTTTGTAACTTGCTTTCATAAGGATACAATGAAAAGTACAAAGTATTTATTATCATATATCATAGCAAAAGCAAAAAACAGTAGCAAAGTGTAGCATCATAAAGTTAAGTTACAAAACCCAAACTGTGGCAAACTAGCCCAAATAGGTAATATAGGAAGCATAATGTACTGGACAAAGTAATAGGGCAAAAGAAACAACAAAACAAGGAAGAAACTGCATCATCATCAATAGAGTCCAGAAATGAGTGATTGATCCCCAAAACAACCAAGTCCGCCGACACTGGAAAGAAGACGTTCGCGACGGTCCTCCAAATCTGCCATTTCCTTTCTCAGAACCTCAAGGCATGAGTCAATAGCATCAACAGTAGGCTGGACTCTCTTCATAAAAACTGCTCGAGCAATCTCTCGAAGGTGATCCAAGACAAACTCCACGACAAAACCAACGCTAATAAGCTCCTGTACTGTAGCCCTCTACTGCAGGATCCTCTCAGTGGAGACGGTGTCAACGAAGTTGTGCTCAATGTCATTCAGCACACTCCTTAACATCCTCAAGAAATGCTCTCTAACTGATCGGCCAAGTCGGAATCCCTGCATAAAGTCCCCACGATTGTTATGAATCATCACCAAGTGAGAAGCACAGTCCTCGGGGATTCTGAAGTCATAAAAATCTATGTAAGGAGGTTCGGAGCCCCATAAAGAAGCAGGATCAAGGTCATTGACTTCGGGCTGGTCAAAACGTGCAAAGAAGGCTGCAGCCTCGCTCGCAGGGTCTGGAATGGTGGCAGAGCTACTGCCTACCTCAAACTGAGAAGGCATCGTAGGAGGTGGACCTGCCAAAAGAGCACAAAGTTTGAAATAAGAAACCTTGGTAAAAAAAAATTAAAAAAAAAAGGAAGAAAGACCCACGGAGAAGAAGTAAAGAAAAAATATATATATATATATATATAAAATAAAATAATTTTTTTTACCAGAACCAGCAGTAATGGGGGCTGTGGGGAAGACAGAGGCAGGAACAAAAGGAACGGTAGAAACGGACGCTGTAAATACGGCAGAAACTAGTACAAAAGATGTGGCAGGAATAGGTGTTGTGGGCATGGCAGGAGAAGCTGCCGCAGACACCCCTACGTCCGTTGCAATTCCTAACTCCTCAAAGGTCTCTGCAAACAGAGAGATAGACATGCAAATAAAGAGGAAGGGGGAACTTATCAAAAAAGAGGAGAAGAGTGAACTTAACGAAGAAAGAAGAGAAAGGAAGGAAGAAAGCACATACCCATTGTCTCAGGTGGAACACTCCCCTCTTCCTCAGATTCAGAAATCCTCCTCCCTAGGTCAGGCTCATCCTCAGGATCCTCAAAGATCTCTTTAGACTCCTCTGAAGACAAGTCAGCACGAGGCCCACGTGTGGCAGAAACAGGAATAGAAGAGGGAGTAACTACCAGAGAAGAACCGTCCTACACGGCCTGAGAAAGAGCAGCAAAGGGGTCACCGTTGGAAATGACAAGAGGTGTAATAGGAGTAGCCTTGATCTAGGTAACAGCAGGAGGGGTGGCTCCCTTTTGAACAAACGGTGTCACGGTAGGAGTAGGGGTGACCTCACTAACCTTCCCAGTATGAGTACCCTCATCCATAGGTACCGGTCCAGTGGGAGAGGTAGTAGCCTCAGTAGGAACTCCACGAATAGCTGCAGGAAGGGCAGATGTTGCAAACTCAACCCCACCGAAAGAGCCCTCCGTAGGTGTGCCCATGGGGGCAGAAAGCTCCTCGGCAGTAGAGCGGTATATAGAAAGAGGCTCAGGCTCATCCTAAAAGACAAAAAAAGATGGAGGTATGAAGATCAAAGTAACTCTTTGGACGAATGAGGTAACCAAAAACATGTAGCAAACTGAACACGTGCAAATAAAAATAAATAAATAAATAAAAAAAGGAAGAAGGAGCAAGAAGAAATATACCTCTGATTTAGGTTCCTCGAGCATAATGGGACGGGTAGCTGACGTATCCTACTTGTGCTTAGACTGCAAAAAGGAAAAAAAAAAGGATAAGAGAAAGAGTCAAAGAAGAGAGTTAGCAAGCATGTCAGGATTCAGGAAAAGTCAAAAAAAAGAAAAGAAAAAAAAAGTATATGTATATGTACTTGGAAAACAAAGCAAGAAAAATGTTTTTTTTTTTTTTTTTTGACTTATTCTTCACTGAACGGCAGACGCAGGATGGGGAGTTTTCTTCCTCTTACTGCCGAGTTGTTTTCCTCTTACTGCCTTGTGTTATGCTGGCAGGAGTAGCACCTAGGGGAGGCTAAGGAGTGGCAGATTTAGACTTGCTGACAGATTTAAGCTTGGCAGGAACTTTCTTGGCTGGTGCAGAAATGTTTACTACTTTAACTTTCTTCTCCCAACCTGAGGGGTAATCACCTGTATGCCAATACCATCTTTCTTCTCCTCGTCCCATTCAAAGATGGCGGATCGGTTCTGTTTCCTGGCATAGGCCAACACGGACCTGGAAGGAAGGAGCAACCGAGGATTGGGAGAGATAACCATGCTAAATCCCTCAGGAGGTATGAGAGAGAAACCGCGACTGTCAGCCAACTCTGTATCAAACGAGGTCATTACAACCTACCAATAGCTATGCATAGTAGGAGTGCAAAGGCCTTCCCTCAGAGAACCAAAAACTGTGACTGCACTGAAGCGCTGTCTCCAAAAATCAAAAGCAGTGTGCCACAGAAAGGGTCTAGCGAAAGTAGGAGACTCTGCGAGGAAGGAGAGGTCATCAGGAATATCCTGATCCAGCCCAAATTGTCTTCCTACTCCGTTGGCAGGATAATGGACGAACCTGACACCTTCGTCTGCTAAATAAGGCAACCATCCGGCATTAGTGGCAGCCAAATAGGTGATACCCGTCTCATCAAAACCAGCCAGCGGAGTGGTAGTACCAACAGTATCAACAAATGATCCCATTGTAGAATCAACACAAATATAACCAGAACGCAAATGTCTATAAGCTCTCCAGGAAAAACCAATACCTTCATCAATGGACTCAATAACAAAATAATCGATGGGCTTCAAACCGGACCAACGAAAAGCCAGAGGAAAATCAGACTCAAATCTGCCGCAGAAATCAGTAATTGCCTGCGGACTGGATTGGTACTTCTCTTTAGCAAATCTGACAGGCCTACACTTCGCCAAGTATTGGGCACAGCGCTCAAACAACAACTGCTGCAGAATGATGCTGTGTACAGAGGAAGCGATTATGTGGCAGGAGCCAGCCTGACTTTCGTCACTCCGCAGGATATCCAGTTGAACATATAAATGCCCCAAAAACATGGGGGCCAACGGCAGACTCACTCCAGCAAATATTTTTACGGCCAAACGAAAATACAATGGCTTTATGGCATAATGAGGATGGGACCCAAAAACAAACTTACAAAGCCAAAAAGCAATAAAAGCAGCACGGCGGGCAATAGCAGAAAAGTTAGAAGAAGAACTAACCTAGTAAGATAATTTAGCATTTCCGGCCATCCTTTTCTTCAACTCCGCTTCGATGGCTTCTTCTTCCGAGGAAAGCTCAATGGTGGCAGGATCAACATCACCAAGAATCGGCAAAAGTAACTGGTTAGCCACATCCTCAAGAGTAACAATGAGCTCGCCGCAAGAAAAGAAGAATGTGTGAGTGGTGGCACACCATCGGTGAACCAAATGACGAAGATTGTAGAGGTCTCAGAAATTGGATAGACTTCGGGAAAGAACGACGGCCTTTAGAACACCGGCCCTCTGAAGCAAACCCATGAAGCCTGCGTCAGATAACTCACTGTCAACCCACTCCTTCCAACCCAAGGTAGTGCCCGACCCAAACTCGAAATGAATGGGTACAGGAAGGGCGACGCCTTGACGAATGACCAAATTGGAGATGGAGGAAGACACCGGAGCCCAAGAAACATCAAGGTTTTGCCGGCAAAGAGCGAGTTACACGTGGCCCGACGGCGATGACACATAATCTCCAGGAGCCTTGGGGAAGTAGGGACTAATATTATACCAAGGGTCGATCAGAGGGGCGCACTCGCTATCTGGGTCACGCCGTGCCTCCTCCTCATCGGAATGGTCCGAATCGGAGCGCACGGCCTCTTCTTCTACTTCTTGTCCTACCGGAGGATCCAAAGTGACGCCTTTCCCTTTACGGCGGAAAGAAGCTTGAGTTTTCATCGGCGCCATAGCGTGAGGATTTGATTGGAGTAAGAGGGGGATGGGTGTTCCAGGAGAAGAAAATGGTGAGGAAAGGAAAATATTTTGAAATAGAAGAAGTTTGTGTCTGCGTTAGGAAGGGACTCTCTTCTTAAGTACTTGAGTTATTAATGCCGGTGTGAAGGGAGGCGACTGGTCAGCCATTGAGAAAAGAATGAAATTAATGAGGCAGTAGTTATGTTTTAAAGAAACTTCCATTTTGGGAAATTCGAAGAGTCACCACTGTTCACGGTAGGAAAAGAGAAATATATGCAGGAAGGAGTCCATGGTTTAAAAAAGCCCGCGAAGGAAAAGAAAGAAGGAAAGTGAAAACGACAAAAAAGTCCTTCATTCACATATGAACCACAAGAACGCTCCATATGCTTAGGGGGCTAAATGTTGAGGGTCATTTTTGTAAAACAGGTCCAACTCAGCAAAACAGGCAGCAAATAGAAGTGGCAAGCATATAATAAAACTATTAAGTCCAAGCGGCAGGAATAATGGATCACAAGCCCATAACATGAACAAATGGGTCTTGAGAAAGCAAATGGGCCCAAAGGGCCCGAAAAGAGAGAAATGGCAACCATGGGCAGTATATGGTACGGAAAAGTGAGAATGGGCCACGGCAGGCCCAAGGCAATGTAAACAAAGAAAGTAGGGGTTGATGGCAAGCTCATGAACCCCAGGGATGAGAATAAAGAGATTGGGCCGGAGAAGCCCAATCAAGTTAGTAAAAGCCCATAGAAATGCAAAATTAGTAAATGGGCCAAGGAAGCCCAAAGGAAGTAAATAGGCCATAGACCAAAGGAAAAAGGAAAGGGACACTGGAGCCCATAAGTGAAAACACTAGTGGCCATATTAAACCACTGGGGGAAGGAATGAAACGGCAGGCTTGAAAAGAGGCCTAGCAAGAGCAAATCGCCACGGTAGGAAATGCCAAGTAATGAGGCAGGACATAAAGGCAACCAAGAAATGGGCCAAGAGAAATGTAAAACCCAGTATTAAAAGAAGCCTAGCCCCAAAGGGAAACAGTGAATTATACAAAACGGCCCGCGTAAAAAAACAAAGAAGAATGGCAGATTGTACAAACAAAGCTCTAAATCGCGGCAAATGCATGAGCCGCAGACAGATTTTGAACGTACATAACAGGAAAGCACGCGCAAGGCCCAGGCACCACCAGCCTGTATCCAGCCAATATGGGATGTGGTGGGGCTATAGGTCAGAGGTAAGAAGTAAGGAGGGGTGTGGTTTGGTGGTGGGGAGAGGGGAAAAGATCTATTTTGCGGTTCCTGTCCGAGCCCTTTTGGGAGGTACGTCCTGCTGGGATGACAGACCGCCCAAAAGAGGCAAGGTTGAGGGGGAAAACGTTTGGTGCATACCATGGAGAGAGAGAAAGAGCATTTACGCCATGGCAGGAGAAAGTGCCACGGTGGACTAAAAAAACAACACAAACCTGCCTTTGTCTGGCGAGGGTAAGTGGTACACAGACGAGCTCCTGGATGGTCGACAAGTACGCCCAGACCAGACAAAGGCAGTTAAAGGGTAAAGTGGTAAAAACCGGTCACGGCAGGCCCTATAAAAGGACCTTTGCCGTGCCCTATAAAAGAGATCAGAAAACAAAGGAACCAGAAAGTAAAAGGAAAAACAAAAGAAAAAGAAAAGAAAGAAGAAAAGATAAGAGAGAAAACAGGAAACAGAGAGAAATAGTGTAATAGGCATGCACCAATAATCGGTTCCCTTCTCTCCCCCTCAAAATCCCACTCTCTGGGAGACGATTAAGCAATAGGGATTCCTTTGGGCACTTATCATTTAGGTCCGATTCCCTCAAAGTCATTAATCCCCACGGCAGGATATTTTCTTGGGAGATTAGTTTCATTGAGAGGAAGCGTTCTTCCTCTTTGGTTCTTTACCACTGTGGACCCAAACTTGACTTGATATTTATTTTTGATTAACTTCTATTATCGCTTAATCAATTACTCCTTTTTTGTAAAAGCGATTATTATCATTACTATTGTTATTACCGTGATTGTCATGGAAATAAAGATCACTCGGTCGTTTTTCCATTAAGGCCACTGTACTCTATTTTCTTTGTTGTTATTATATCTGCCTGCCGTAAACTATTTGTAACAACTCTGCTTGCCGTGAGAACATTCCTGGCAGACAAGGCTTAGTTTGCGCACAAGCCGACCCAAAGTGAGTTACAGTTAGGCCAGTCTCAACTCTCCTACTCAGAAATACTCGGGCCCATCACCATAGAAGGCAGCCCAGCCCAACCCAAAACACAAAAAAAGGCCCCTACACCTATAATCAATCTCTAGCTACAACATTAAACCCAGCAACAATGTCAAACCCAAAATCAAAAAGCAAACCTAGCAACGATATTTTTCATATTCGCTAATTGGTCATTTTTTATTTAAATTAAATGAAGTTTTTTCTCATTAAACCCAGTAACGACATCAAACCCACAGCACAGCAGCCACCACCACCACCACCACCACCTAAAATCCAACAAAACCACCACAACCACCACTGCCAAATCCATACCCACAAACCCAAACCCACCAAAACCCAAACCCACATAACCCACTCACCGAATCCCACAACCCAGCCACCGATTCCCACAACCCAGTCATCGATTTCCATAACCCAACCACTAATTCATCGATTCCACAGCCCAGCAACCACCGTGACCCATACCTCAACCTCAACCACAAACGCCGATGTCCACCACAGACGCTGATCTCCACAAACAAACACCCTCCACCACGCCGATCCCCACAAACCCACACTTTCCACGCCGATCTGAGAGAAATGGGCAGAGACAGAGAAAGGAGAGAACAAACCTACCCATCACTGGCTCTCCCTTCACCGTTGCCACCCATCACTAGCTCTATGTCATCGGCGCCACCACAAGTTCTCAAGTTCTCTTGGCGCCACTGTCAATCTTGTTCCTTCTTCAATATTATTTAGCTGGGTTTCTAGAGGTTAGGTTATGGTGGGACTTGCTTTTAGTGGGTCGGAGGTGGTGGATTTGGTGATCAAGATTGTACAGTTTTTGGTTGATGGATTTTGGATCTCAGTTGTTTGATTTGGTGGCTTGATGGACGGTGTGGGTGGGGTTGTTTTTCATGGGTCTTAATCTTTCTTTTTAGTGGCAGATTTCAATTGTGATACGTTAGTCCCTACATTTATTATGGGCAAAGATCCAGAAAATGGGTATGGGCTGTCAAAAAGATGAAGATGCGTTTGAACATGATTTTTTATTTCTGTTTTTATTTTTTTATTTAGTTAAAATTAATAAATTAATTTTTTTAATTTATATGCTGATGTGTCAATGCTACAGTAAATTTTTAATATTATTTTATTCATCCATCAGTGTTCCCGTTAGATTAGTGATGGAAGTTAGCTTCAAGGACTTAAATGAAGGGCGTTAATTAGTTTAGGGACTAAAAGTGGTAAAAATAAAATGTATGGACTAAAATGAAAAAAGGTCAAAATGTAGGAACTAAAAGTGTATTTATGCCAGACTAATACTATGGCAGTATCTTTTCACATTTTTTTTTTGAATAAAATGCAAAATTAACCCTCTAAATTTCTTCAAATTTCTTTCTAAAAAAAAAAAAAAAGTTTCTTCAAATTTCATTTCAGTCCTGTAACTTTGCTTTTGTTCATTTCAGTCCTCTAACTTTCAAGTTTATTCAATTAAGGTTTTTCCATCAATTTTTGTTATATGTTGTGTTTAATTTTTCAATTTTATAAAGTTTTCTTCAAATTTTTTAAATTAAAAAAAATTCAATTAATGATTGAAAAATATTTTCCAAATTTTTTTTTTCAAAAGATTTTAACAAAAGTTAACGAAAATGCCTTAATTGAATAAATCTAAAATCTAGAGGACTGAAATTAATAAAAGTAAAGTTAAAAAACTGAAATGAAATCTAAAGAAAGTTAGAGGGTCAGTTTTGCATTTTAGCCTTTTTTTTTTTTTTTTTTTTCTTCTTTCAATTTCATAACCATCTGAATTAAGGGCCTAAAAGAGTAGGTGTGACTTCTTTTTTATAAGCAAGTAGTATGCTCTTACAATGTATAAATTAATTAAAAATTCTATATAAAAAAAATATACATATTTTAAAAATAACATTGAAACTTTAATTAGCCACTTGAAACTTTAGTAGAGTTACATCTGAATTAAATTATTGAAATGCAAACATATATTGAACTAATTGGTGTAATTGTGTAAGGACAGTATGTAATGTGTAAATTGTATTATATTAATGTAGGGTTAAAATTTGATGGGCTAAGGATCTACTTTGCGTATCGTGAGCCCAACGAATCCCCAACAATAAATTTGTAAAGAATGGGTTAAACAGTTGGGCTGGTCATGAATTTAGCAACGGTTCAATGCAAACGAATAATAGTAGAAAGGCATTCAAACTAATATTTCATAAAAGTTCTCTTCGGTCCGAAGAGGTTTATCAACTTAGCAACTTCGTGAATACAATTTTTCTCCCCCCCTTTTTGGCAGAGGTCTCTTCCCCTTATATATCCCTCTCTTTCTTCATCTTCACCATACATTTGTTCTTCATCCAAGCATCCACTTGAGTACCCTTCACATCAGATATTTGCTTTAGTAGGCCATGAGTGGTGGTAGCTGAGGCTGAACTGTTCAGGTGTCTTCTCCACATAAATGCGGCCAGGAAAACTGCTGCAGTGCATTAAATGCGGTGGTAGCTGCTTTTACTTTAAGATATTTTTATGCGTCCCTTGTCCCCAGGTGCGCCCAGGATTTGCTCTCCTCCGTGGAATCAGTTGGGGAAGGTCGCTTTTGCCCCCAGCATATTTGATTGATTAAGCATCATGATGATCCGACGATGGAACCTCTTCGGACAAGCAGGATAGTCTTCGGACGTATCCCAGTATTCCTCCCTGAGCATATTTCCACTAAACGGGCCCAGCCCTGATCCCTTTCACCTCTTCGGACAAACAATGGTATGCGAACTGGGCCCTGGGCCCAATTCGCAACGCTGGGCACGCCCCCACAATAGCCGCTCAAAATTCTAATTTTTCCCATGCATCCGAGGAGAAAAAATAGGATTTTGATCCGTTACAAAATAGAAGTTTTGAGAACGTTGAATCGCTGGATCCACACGTGTGCGCGCATAAATTTGGGTGCCTCATTATTGCCGCTGTTGTTGCACCGTTTCCAAGGCGCCATTAATTACTCCAGGCGGCGTCTTGTCTATGAGATCCAATTGTGGGTTAATGATCAACGGTCATGATTCTCCTCAAAATTTGGGCGGGATAAAACCCACCAGTTTGCTTGCCCTTATATAAAGCCCCAAAAGGGGGTCGTTTTCCCCCTACTTTGCAAATTTCAGACTCTCAGCGAACCTAGGCGTCTGCGCTCACAACGCCCTTCCTGCCATCAACTCCAACTCGCCCCAGAACACACTACGATCTCTCTGCGAGCATCAAGGTCGTTCTTCCACTCAATTCCGCGTAAGTTCCTCGTTCAAGATTCTTAAACTCCTTTCGGATTGCCTCTTCGGCCTTTGGTAGCTGTTTCCCGGTTACTGTTTCGCACCTTCCCCTCTAACCTAACTGAAAAATGGGTAGATTTGAATACCTAATGGATAGTCCCTCCCAGATAGAGAAGTTTAGGGAGACATATCGCATTCCTCGGGATGTGGGCTTAAGGTATTGCTCTACGGAGGGTTTACTAACGGACCGAGCGGTGGGTGAAGTTATAATCCCCATTATCGCTTTCTTGGAGGGAGGAATGACCATTCCCATGGGTCCCGTTACCAGAAGTTATCTTACAGGACATAGACTTAGCCCGGAACAGTGCGCACCTAACGTGTTTAGGATTTTAGGAGCAGTGGACGACCTAAACCGTCATTTAGGATTGGGACTTACCTGGCTCGATGTGGTACACATGTACAAGTGTCGTACCAAAGAAGGAGCGGGATACTATCTAAGGTCCCGATCCGACGTTGTCAGGCTCATCTCCTGTCTCCCCAAGTCTAATAAAGGGATGAAGGACGATTATCTGATCGTCTCGGGCGCATGGCATGACAGAATTCATTGCCCAACCCAGCCAGGAGAGCCAGGTGGGATATTCCCCATTTGAGATTTTCTAACAATAGTTTTAGGTTTTTCGCTTTTAGCTATTTGGCCTTCTCTCTGTCACATTTCAATCTTTTCTGATAGTTTTATTGCTAAGTTTACAGATAGAAATCACGTCGCTTCTCGGCTGAGTCTCACAAATACCGCGGCACTTAACTACCTTCTTCGGTCAGAAATCTTTGTAAGCGAAGACGGACAGCTTAGGGCCGCTCCTCTTATCCTCGGCTATACTCCAAAGTCAGAACTTCAGCCGATCGGCAACGCGATAACACTCGGAGACCACCGCATCAACCGTATTGACGTTGCTCGGAAGAATTTTTTAGCTCCTTTCGACCTAGCCCCAGTGCCACATCCTAACCCACAGGGTATACCACTGCTCGTTCAGCCTGTTCAACAGGTTCCTCTTGAACCAGTGGCAGCGGAAGAAAGAGTTGCTTCTTCTACCCCTTCCCTCGACGGGCAAATCGACCAGTTCAGATTTGAAGGGGAAGTTTCAGAAGAGATTCAAATTATAGACGTTGACGAGGAGATAGATAGGCAATCAGTTATCCTCCCAAAGAGTCTAATCGTGTCGGCTTACTCTTCGGACGAAGACATGCAGAGTCTAGCAGAATTGATGAAGAATAGAAAGCCGAAGGCCGCGTCCAAAGGCACTGGCCCATCCCAGCCAGCGGCGACTCTTCCTCTTCAAGCCCCCTCGGATCCCAGCTTAAAGCCGCTGCCGGATCTAAAGAAGAAGAGGGTTGCGACTGAGGCTGAAGGCACCGAGGCTACGCCTCAAAAAGGGCCCAAGCAACAAAATGTGGCCCATGACACCAGGGGCAAAAGGGCTGCATCTACTGAAAGTAGGAAAGACACTTCGGTCGCCGACGTACGCCGGGGCGCTCGGACGTGGCCCCCAAAGCTGACACTGGATGGTGCAGACATCCCATATGATGCCTCCATCAGAAATTATGGTGGAGGCAAAGCCGGCTACATCGCGGAGGCTTTGGAGCAGCCTTTGCTTCTTCCGAGGGACATGGAGTCCTACAGGCGCTTCAGCCAGCAAGAGCTTTTCCTATCCCTAAAAAGGGATCTAGCCATGGTAAGGGAATTTACCCTCTTGACCTCTTTCTGTTATGTTTAACAACTAATAAGAAAGAAAAATTTCGTTTGTTATGCAGATCGCCCAGCAGATATTCGTGGCCGAAGAGTGGAACAAGAAGGCCCATGTCCAAGTCCAAGCGGAGATCAGCGCCCGCTCAGACGTTGAGAAGGCTGTGGGCGGCCTTAAAGACGAGTGCTTCCAGCTATCCGAGCAGTTGAAACAAGAAGCAAAGGAGAAGAAAAGCCTGGAGGCGGGACTTAAAAACGCTCAAGAGCAGGCCGAAGACCAACGCAAAAAGCTATACACTACTGAGATCAATCTGGAAACAGAGAAGACGTTGGTGAAGGATCTTCGCGCCGAACTCAACAAAGCGAAGGATTCTGCTAAGGTGGCCAAGCAGGACGCTCAACTAGCCAAAGAGGCACTTGAGGCTGAGAAGAAGGCTGCATATCTGCTGGGGGTGCAAGAGACCCAAACGAGTCTGACCGAGGAGTTCGCCAAGGTCTGCAGGGAGTACTGCGAGGTAATGTGGGGCAAATGTCTTGACGCGGCTGGAGTTCCCCCAGAGTCTGCCCTGAGGCAGCCTGGTAGTGTTTACTACCACCCCGATATCTGCGACCTGCCAGATACCTCCCAAGCTCCTCCGGTCAGTCCAAGCATCCCAGACCCCGCTGAGTCAAGCCACGCTCCTGCTTGGACTGGGGATATGGGCGATCCATCAAAGGCTGAACTAGTGCCTCTGGAGAAGGCTTTAGGTGTCTAGGGGACTCTTTTGGTACTTGTAATTGTTTAGACGCCATTTGACTTTGCTTTGTAACGCTGTCACATTCCTTTTATCAATGAAATGGCTTACTTTTTGTCTTC
This sequence comes from Quercus glauca, assembly GCA_023736055.1. Classification (NCBI taxonomy): domain Eukaryota; kingdom Viridiplantae; phylum Streptophyta; class Magnoliopsida; order Fagales; family Fagaceae; genus Quercus; species Quercus glauca. The sequence goes on from CM043326.1 coordinate 9,321,566, forward strand.
ATTACTATCATGTTACATGTCAGGATGTGTCATTATAGCAAATAACAATAGCTTGACAACTGAGAAACAACTAATGCCATGATTTTAATTTTAACAATGCTAAGTAGGCCCTAAGGCAATAACGACTTCACTGGAACGTTTACTTGCGATAGTAACCCAAATTATTTGGTTCGAGGACTGCGAGAATGATTGGATTGAGGTTTAAATATTTATGAGAATCGTAAAGGTGTTAACTAACCCAAATCATCTGGTCCGAGGACTACAGGTATGATTGAATTTAAGTTTAAACACGCAAGAATCGTAAAGGAGTGTTAACTAACCCAAATCATCTGGTCCGAGGACTACAGGCATGATTGAATTTAAGTTTAAACACGCGAGAATCGCAAAGGAGTGAACTAACCCAAATCATCTGGTCCGAGGACTACAGGTATGATTGAATTTAAGTTTAAACACGCGAGAATTGTAAAGGAGAGTGAACTAACCCAAATCATCTAGTCCAAGGATTACAGGCATGATTGAATTTAAGTTTAAACACGCGAGAATCGTAAAGGACTGTTAACTAACCCAAATCATCTGGTCCGAGGACTACAGGCATGATTGAATTTAAGTTTAAACACGCGAGACTCGTAAAGGAGTGTTAACTAACCCAAATCATCTGGTCCGAGGACTACAGGCATGATTGAATTTAAGTTTAAACACGCGAGAATCGTAAAGGAGTGTTAACTAACCCAAATCATCTAGTCCGAGGACTACAGGCATGATTGAATTTAAGTTTAAACACGCGAGAATCATAAAGGAGTGTTAACTAACCCAAATCATCTGGTCCGAGGACTACAGGCATGATTGAATTTAAGTTTAAACACGCGAGAATCGTAAAGGAGTGTTAACTAACCCAAATCATCTGGTCCGAGGACTACAGGCATGATTGAATTTAAGTTTAAACACGCGAGACTCGTAAAGGAGTGTTAACTAACCCAAATCATCTGGTCCGAGGACTACAGGCATGATTGAATTTAAGTTTAAACACGCGAGACTCGTAAAGAAGTGTTAACTAACCCAAATCATTTGGTCCGAGGACTACAGGCATGATTGAATTTAAGTTTAAACACGTGAGAATCGTAAAGGAGTGTTAACTAACCCAAATCATCTGGTCCGAGGACTACAGGCATGATTGAATTTAAGTTTAAACACGTGAGAATCGTAAAGGAGTGTTAACTAACCCAAATCATCTAGTCTGAGGACTACAGGCATGATTGAATTTAAGTTTAAACACTTATGAGTTCTTAACATAACAAAATGGTATCATGACTGAAGGAAGAATTCTTTTAATAGTAGTACCTCTTGAGGTTACTTACATTCCACGGCCGGGGCACTACATGATTATCCAGGTCTTCTAAGAAGTATGCTCCAACACCAGCCCTTGATGTAATGCGATACGGTCCTTCCCAGTTTGGTCCCAGTTTCCCCCAAGCTGGATTCTTTGCACTATCTACCACCTTCCTTAGTACTAGATCACCAGGCTCTAAGGGTCTCAGCCTTACGTTGGCGTCGTAGCCCTGCTTGAGTTTCTGCTGGTAATGCACCAGTCGGACCATTGCATTTTTCCTTCATTCTTCAATTAGATCCAAACTCTTTTCCAGTTGCCCATTGTTGCCGATTGGATTAAAAGAGCTAGTCTTGTATGTCGGGAATCCAGTCTCCAGAGGTATAACAGCTTTAGCCCCATAGGTCATTGAAAAAGGGGTCTCCCCGGTAGACCTACGAGGCGTAATTCTGTATGTCCACAGTACGTGGGGTAATTCTTCTACCCACCTACCCTTCACATCATCCAGCCTCTTCTTTAGCCCGTTAATTATGACTTTGTTAACAGTTTCGGCCTGCCCATTTCCCTGAGGATAGGCAGGGGTGGAGTATCTGTTTGTGATCCCCAGCTCGCTACAATAACCCCTAAAAGCTTTGCTGTTAAACTGAAGCCCATTGTCCGAGATGAGGGTATGGGGGACTCCAAACCGGGTGACGATGTTTTTCCAGATGAACTTCTTCACGTCTACGTCCCTGATATTTGCTAAAGGTTCAGCTTCTACCCACTTGGTGAAGTAGTCTGTTCCAACCAGCAAGTACTTCTTGTTTCCTGCTGCCTTAGGGAATGGGCCCACGATATCCAATCCCCATTGAGCAAAAGGCCATGGGCTGGATAGTGGATTGAGGGTACCGCCCGGCTGATGTATGTTCGGCGCAAACCGTTGACACTAGCCCCAATCCTGAGCCCCTCTGATTCGATGCACCATCCACGTACACTTCCCAGGGCAAAGAGCTCCGTGAAGAAACCATACCAACGGGCCTTCCTTCCATGCCCAACATTGGTGTTACTTCCTCTAAATGGGGCTCTGTGAACTCGGCGACCAAGTCCGCAAGGACCTGGCCCTTCACTGATGTGCGAGGCATGTACTTGATATCAAAAGCCCGGAGGATTGTGCCCCATTTGGCAATCCTTCCGGTGTAGTCGGCGCTTCGGAGTATGGCTCTAAGTGGGAGCTGGGTGAGGACTATAACGGTGTGGGCTTGAAAATAATGGGGCAGCTTCTTCGTACCTAGCACGACTGCCAGGATGGCTTTCTCCAGTGGCAAATAACGAACTTCAGCTTCATGTAGTGACTTGCTTACGTAATAGACTGGTTTTTGTACACCACAGTCTGTTTGGATCAGTACCAAGCTTATGGCATTAGGAGCTACAGCGATGTAAGCAAATAAAACTTCATCCGGCTCGAGGCTGGACATGATTGGGGGTCTAGCCAAGTAGTCCTTAAGTTGCTGAAAAGCAACAGCACATTCCTCCGTCCATTCGAAATCCTTCTACTTGTTGATCAATGAGAAGAAAGGCCTACATCTGTTTGCTGATCTGGAAATGAACTTATTAAAGGCAGCGGTCATCCCAGTCAGCTTTTGAATTTCCTTGGGGTTCCGAGGAGCTTGTAAGTTGTTGATGGCCTTTATCTGATCGGGGTTAACTTCGATTCCCCTGTGAGTGACCATATACCCTAAGAACTTGCCCGATCCAAGACCAAACGAACACTTGGATGCGTTCAAGCGTAACCTGTGTCCCCTCAGGATTTCAAAAACATCTGTAAGATCTCCAATGTGCTCAGCTATGACCTTGCTTTTCACTACCATGTCATTAATATAGATCTCCATGCTTTTACCCAATTGCGGCTCAAACATTCTGGTCATCATCCTCTGATAGGTAGCCCCTGCATTTTTCAAGCCAAACGGCATCACCTTGTAGTGGTAATTTCCCACAGGGGTTACGAAAGCTGTTTTCTCTTGGTCGGCGAGAGCTAGTGGTATCTGATGATAGCCTTGGAATGCATCTAAGAAACTCATCCGAGGGTGTCCAACAGTAGCATCAACTAGTTGGTCTATCTTCGGCATGGGAAACAGATCTTTCGGACAAGCTCTATTAAGATCGGTGAAGTCCACACACACCCGCCATTTTCCGTTTTTCTTCTTTACTACCACCGTGTTAGCCAGCCACTCGGGGTAAAAAATTTCCTTAATAGCTCCTGCCTATTTGAGTTTCATCACTTCTTCCCTGATCGCGTCAGCGTGTTCCCTTGATGGACGGCGGAGTGGTTGTTTCTTGGGGATAATTGTGGGATTAACGTTTAGATGGTGGAAAATAAACTCTGGGCTCATTCCTAGGGCCTCCGCGGAGTCCCATGCGAATACATCAACGTTGGCTCTGAGGAACGCTATCAGCTCCTCCTTCTCCTGAGGAGGCAGTATGGATCCGACTTGAAAAAACTTCTCTGGGTCGTTATCGACAACTATCCTTACCAAGCTCTCACACTCTGCCTCTTCGGCCGAGGCTTCGGTGTCCAGCACCGAAGGTTTTAATTGCTATAACTTCTCACTGTCACGGTCTGAGCACTCGGCCTGAGGTTTGTGCTGGATAGCTGCTACTAGACATTGCCTGGATGTAGATTGATCTCCTCGGATCTCTTCAACTCGCCCTTCGGACGGGTATTTAATCTTCTGATGAAGGGTGGAGGATACGGCCCCGAGGGTATGAAGCCAAGGTCTCGCCACAATAGCAGTGTAGGGCGAATATGGATCTACCACTATAAAATCTATCTCCACAGTCTCAGATCCGATTTGCACAGGTAGTCTGATCTGGCCCTTCGAGATGACCATTTTGCCATCAAAACTCACCAAAGGAGAACTGTACGGCGTTAGGTCATCAGGAGATAAGTTCAGCCCCTTATAAAGGTCTGGGTACATTATTTCCGCGGCGCTGCCCTGATCTACCATCACCCTCTTCACGTCGTATCCACCTATTCTGAGAGTAACTACAAGAGCGTCATCATACGGCTGTATAGTCCCGATTTTGTCCTCGTCCGAAAAGCCCAAAACTGGTTGAATCCCCAACCTAGGCCTCTTCGGCTTTCCGTTAACATACTCTGATGGTAGCCGAGCAACCGATAGTATTCTGGATGGGTGAGACCCCGTCCTCCCTAGTGCGGCAAAGATAACATTGATCGTGCCCAAGGGGGGTTTTACAGAATCATCTCTCCGAGACCCTGTGTTTGCCTGGTTTCCCTGACCATATGAATGGTGTAAAAATTGCTTTAATTTGCCCTCGCTGAGAAGTTGATCCAAATGGTCCCACAGGCTCCTACAGTCCTCAGTAGTATGCCCATGGTCAAGATGATATTGACAGTAGAGATTGTGGTTACGCCTTTCAGGGTTTCCGACCATCTTGTTCGGCCTCTTGAAGAATGGCTCATTTTTTATTTTATCCAGGACTTGGTGTACTGGCTCACGAAAAACAGCATTAACTGTCTGAAAGTTCGCTGCACCTTGTCCGACCCAATCCTTCCTCAGCCTGTTGTGGTTCTGCCGGTCCGACCTGAAATCCCTCCCCTCCTGAGGGATAACTTTATCCTTCCCCTTACTCTGCGGTTGGTCTTCTTCGACTCTTTTATACTTGTCAATCCTATCCATCAACTGGCGTATACTGGTAGTAGGTTTGCGCGTTAGGGACGCTCTCAAGGGATGCTCAGTGGGGAGGCCCAGCTTAAAAGAACTAATGGCCACCAATTCGCAATCTTCCTCCACCTCATTATACGTCTCCCAGAACCTATCTGAATATGACTTCAAAGTCTCACCCCCTTTCATACTAACGGACAATAGGGAAGCCATGGATTGCGGAACCCTTCGGCATGTGACAAAGCGCGAACCGAACGCCTGAGTTAGCTCTTGGAAAGAGCTTATAGAGTTTGCTTTCAGACTATCAAACCATCTCATGGCTATCGGTCCCAAGCTGGATGGGAAGACCTTGCACATTAGGGCTTCGTCCCTAGAGTGGACAGCCATCCTCTAGTTGAAATGGCTCACATGTTCCATTGGGTCTGTCCGGCCGTTGTAGATGGTGAATGTAGGCTGGTGGAAACGTCGAGGAAGCCTAGCATTCTCGATGTTACATGTAAAGGGAGATCTGGAAATTTGATCTAGGGCTTTACTCATAGCGTCGCTCCTAGCGTCGCTCCCTACGCCCCCAGGTAAGGGGCTCCGAGGGTTCCTCTCATGATGACGCATTTCCTCATAGGTAAAGGACTCGCTGACTGGCGTTCGAAGTTTCTGCTTGTAGACAACGTCCTGTTCGTCCTCAAAATCTTCATTAAAGTACGAGGGACTGCGCTTCCTCTTCACATGGCGCAACTCCCTCTTTAGCCTATCAATTTCTTTCTGCATGCTTTGGTTTTTCTCTGCATGGGACATGTGGCTCTCTCCACACGACTGGTTTCGATCGTTACGTGCGGTGTGTACGCTACCCTCACGATCCTGCCTCCTTTCCAGATGAAGAAAGGGATCGGTGTACTGAGGTGACCTGGACTCTGCTGGTCGTTGCCTTGGTTCAGCCATCTTTGAGGCGTTGCTTCCACCTTTGCTCAAGCCATTCCCCACAGATGGCGCCAATTGTAGGGTTGAAATTTGATGGGCTAAGGATCTACTTTGCGTATCGTGAGCCCAACGAATCCCCAACAATAAATTTGTAGAGAATGGGTTAAACGGCTGGGCTGGTCATGGATTTAGCAACGATTCAATGCAAACGAATAATGGTAGAAAGGCATTCAAACTAATATTTCATAAAAGTTCTCTTCGGTCCAAAGAGGTTTATCAACTTAGCAACTTCGTGAATACAATTTTTCTCCCCCCCCTCTTTGGCAGAGGTCTCTTCCCCTTATATATCCCCCTCTTTCTTCATCTTCACCATACATTTGTTCTTCATCCAAGCATCCACTTGAGTACCCGTCACATCAGATATTTGCTTTAGTAGGCCATGAGTGGTGGTAGCTGAGGCTGAACTGTTCAGGTGTCTTCTCCACATAAATGCGGCCAGGAAAACTGCTGCAGTGCATTAAATGCGGTGGTAGCTGCTTTTACTTTAAGATATTTTTATACGTCCCTTGTCCCCAGGCGTGCCCAGGATTTGCTCTCCTCCGTGGAATCAGTTGGGGAAGGTCACTTTTGCCCCCAGCATATTTGATTGATTAAGCATCATGATGATCCGATGATGGAACCTCTTCGGACAAGCAGGATAGTCTTCGGACGTATCCCAGTATTCCTCCCTGAGCGTATTTCCACTAAACGGGCCCAGCCCTGATCCCTTTCACCTCTTCGGACAAACAATGGTATGCGAACTGGGCCCTGGGCCCAATTCGCAACGCTGGGCACGCCCTCACAATTAAAATTTAAAAATAATTATGATAGATGAAAAAAATAATTAGAATATATTTTAAAATTCTTTAATTTTATTTCAAATAAAATTTTAGTTGGAGTAAGAATTTTTAATTTCTTGAGTCTTAGCTAACAAAGTTTTATCTAGACTAAACTATATTAGAGTAGACTTTTAAAATTTCTTTAAAGTTAGCTAATAATTTTTTTTTTTTTTTACCTAAAGTGAACTATCCTAATTAATGAGAATTCAATCATTTTTTGCAAAACTAATATAGCCATTTAGCATAATCTTGGCTTAGTTTTTCTCATGTCCGTAGATAAGGTAATTTTTTAGCTCATAACCTGACTAGATATATGAGCGGTTTATTTGTGTGGATAGATGATATTTTTCCATGTACTCATAGCCTATTTTGAATACTTTTCTTTTTAATGATAATGATTGGTATTCTTCTCAAAAAAAAAAAAAAAACTATCATATTTGTTTATATAAAAAAAAAAAAAATTTATCGTACTTGTTCTAAAAAAAGAAGCTTATAGATATATTTGGGGGTTAATTTAGTCCATCACAATCTTGGGATTTCAAAGATTAAAACTTTTTTTTGACTTGGGGATTTCCCTCCTTTTAATTTGGAGGGGAAAAACATAACCATTCCAAGATTGAATTTTTTTTTTTTTTTTTTTTTATCCTATATGTGTAGTATATTATATCATACACGTACGTATGTAACATATTTCTCAAAAAAACAAATTGGAAAATATAGAATTTCCATTTTTTAAAGTACTATAAAAATAGTATTAACTATTTCCCTTATTATATTTGTATACAAGTAGTCCAAACTTAAATATTATTAACTTAATTTACTTTAAATAAAACTATTTGATTAAAAGTTGTAGGGTCCAAATTTGTTGGGCCAGGTATCAGCTCTTTGTATTGTGAGCCCAACAATTTCCCAACAATAAATTTGTAGAGAATGGGTTAAACAACTGGGCTGTTTATGGATTTAGCAACGGTTCATATAAGCAAACCAATGTAAGAAAGGATTCAGACTAGCATTTAACAAGAATCTCTTTGGTCCGAAGAGGCTTAACATTTAAAAGCTTAGTGAATATAATTTTTTCTCTCCCCTTTCCTCCAGAGGCTTCTGCCCTTTATATATCCCCCTTCCACTTCATCTTAACCGCACACTTGTTCTTCATCCAAGCGTCCACTTCAGTATACGTCACATCAGTCATCTACTTTAGTAGGTCTTGAGTGGTGGTAGCTGAGACTGAACTGTTCAGGTGTCTTCTTCACATAAATGCGGCCAGGAAAGTTGCTGCAGTGCATTAAATGCGGTGGTGGCAGCTTTCTCTTTGAGATATTTTACGTCCTCCACGTCCCCATTCACGCCCAGGATTTGCTCTCCTCCGCGGAATCAGTTGGGAAGGCCGCTTTTGCCCCCAGCATATTTGATTGATTCAGCACCATGTTGATCAGACGATGGGACCTCTTCGGACAGTGAGGAAAGTCTTCAGACGTACCCATTATTCATCCCCAAGCGCATACCCTCCAAAGGGGCACGGCCGTGACCTCTTGCTCTTCTTCGGACAAGCAATGGTATATAAATTGTGCCCCGAGCCCAATTCGTAACTTTGGGCCTGCCCCCACAAAAGTAAATGATTAATTGTTTTGAGATATTTAAAAGAAGTTTCATTATTTATTTTAAATTATTCTATAGTTTATTATTTAATTTGCTTTTCGTAAAAACTTAGGCTTACACTATGTGTATTTGTCGTGTAATTTCAAGTAATTTTTATTCTTTTATTTTTATCATCTATTTTATATATATTTATTTTATTTTAAAGCATGATGAAAATTTGAAAACATGTATACTAAATACAATAAATTACTACATTAGAGAACTAACTTAATTGTTATGTACAATATACTACAACAAAATGTATTTTAAGCGACAAAACTTGGTGAGGAAATATTTTTTCGTCGCTAAAATTACAGATTTAGCGACGAAATATGGAATATAATATTTTACTAAATTGAAATATAATAATGGAAATAATATGGTATTTATAGGCATTCCTCTGCAATACATTGTTTGTACTTCTATTTTCCTTTTTTTTTCATTTTTTTTTATTTTAAAATATTTTTAAAACTTGGACTGAATGATTTATCTTTAATGTCAAATAAATTTTGTATTAGGAGAAAGGAGGCAAAAATACAAGAGGAACCTTATTCCATTTGCACCACAAGAGTTCAAAATAGAGAATAGAATAGAATGGTACAGAAGAGATGGGGATGGGGATGGGTTCTTCTTGAATACATGAGGAAGCTCAGTTAGCGATAGTAACATCAGGCTCATCTAAATAAGATTTTTCTAAAAATATAGCTAAACCTATTTAAATGGTGTGTGTATCAAACTCAACATTCTAGTGCAAAAATAATAAATGAACAATACCTTAATATAACATCAGGCTCATATAAATAAGATTTTTCTAAAAATATAGCTAAACCTATTTAAATGGTGTGTGTATCAAACTCAACATTCTAGTGGAAAAATAATAAATGAACAATACCTTAATATAACATCAGGCTCATATAAATAAGATTTTTCTAAAAATATAGCTAAACCTATTTAAATGGTGTGTGTATCAAACTCAACATTCTAGTGCAAAAATAATAAATGAACAATATCTCAATACATGTATTGAGGTATTGTTTGTTGGGTGCACTGCACCATGAGTCCAGCCCATTTGTAATAGGCATGCTCATTTAATGAGCTTGTCTTTCATGTTTCTTAACTTTTCTCCATCATGTACGAAAGTCAGCATGAGTTATTGGGTTGGTTGGCTTTTAGGCGTGTTGGACACGCTGAGGAGAAAAAGAGAAAAGAAAGAGGCTGATGCACTGTAGCTCAATTTAAAAAAAAAACTAATATTTATTCACTTATTTTATCAATTCCTATCTCTCTAGTTTTTGGGTTTTTATTTTTATTTGAGTTTTGAGATATATTATTTTAATGTGTTATATTGTAAAATAAAAGTTGGAATGCTGAGAGTATTGTAAAATAGTATAGTATAATTGATAAAGTAACTTTTTAAGATGATAAAATAAAATGGGATAAAATTTTGGGATGTGAATGGTCTTAGTGAAAGTTGAAGGAAAAAGAAATTGGCTAAAGCAAAGTCAAGGCAAGTGAGTTGCATTTATTGTGATTTGATGTCAAGAGTGTGAAAAGAAGGAAAAGATGAAGAAATAAAATGAGAGGTCATTCGGCCAATGAGGAAGAAAGTGAAGTCCCAGAGAAAGTAAGGACTAAGTGCAATCTAGAAGAACTGCGTGAGTGAGACCAAGCAAAAGAGAAGAGAAAAATAGAGAGAGTTAAGAGAAAATTGTGAGAGATGCACAATGAGAAAGAGAGCAGTGAGTGAAAACAAAAAGAGTGTTTTTTTTTTTGCTCAAGTTGTATCTCTAAGTGTTATAATCTATATTTAATCTAGTGAAATTATTCGGAGTTTGCTTCGTGATTTTTCCCTTCAAGGAAAAAGGGTTTCCACGTAAATTTTTGTGTTCTTGTATGGTTGTACTTACTAAAATTTATTCACAGTTATATAGAATTATTCCCAACATTGTTCACCAATACACCCAAAAAAAAAATTATTCATACTCTCTCTCTCTCTCTCTCTCTCTCTCTCTCTCTCTCTCTCTCTCTCTCTCTCTCTCTCTCTCTCTCTCTCTCTCTCTCTCTCTCCGATCCACAGATCAGTGGTGATGTGTGAACTAAGTTGACCAAAAATCACATCTCACATTATCCCTTATTAACAAAAACGATACCTATTACTACCAAATAAATATAAATCTCAACTAGTTTTTAATAATGAGTTCATATACATAGTAGAAGAGTACTAAGTTCATATACCTAGTTGGGTTAAGGATACTATGATTGAACGCCAAATTTATTTTCAAAATCAAATTTGAAGAGAGAGAGAAGTAGAAAATGGCTTTGAATCCTATGTTTCAACCTGAGATCAAACCCAATCGCCACCCTTGGTGGTGCATTGTGTCACAAGTTGGTAGTGCTCTGACTATCTAATAGGGTATTCTTTGATTATAAATTTATAATGTCTAGTTTCTTGTGTTTGTGTGTGTGTGTGTGTGTGTTTTTTTTTTTTTTTTTTTTGCTATAAGTTTATGGTGTGGTGGTTCTACGGCTGTTAAAATTAAGAGCTTGTTTTGTACGTGTGTTTAAACAACGGTTTTCATTTTTTTAGAAATATGTATGGATGAAAAAGTATATAAAAATACGTATAATGTTATTTAAAAACTGAAAACATGTGTTTAAACTTGCATACCAAACGGGCCCTAAATGTTTTGGGGAAGGATTTGGTGAAAAAAGAATATATTTAGAGAGAGAGAGAGAGAGAGAGAGAGAGAGGAAGCAATATTTAAATGTAATAGTAATAGGGTATTGAGATTCATGCAATTGTTTGTGAATATTATTAGATTAGATTAGCTAACAAAACTGAACAAATTTGACTAAAAATATATTGATGCTAATGTGAATATGCATTGTGTGCTGCAGAGTTGGACAATAAACAAGAGAACAAGACTAAAAAAGAAATTGAGAAACTATAATTGATATTCAATGGTATATTATTAACTATGGGCGTAGAGGAAGAGATCGATCAATAATCAATCCCAACCAATATATACTGCCAAAAATAACTAAATGGCTTGACCGACGTTTATTCTGACTTGTGGCCCACAACTTGTAGACCACGTAGTACCCGTGTGGCCAATGACTAATGACTAATGCGTAAAGATGGGGCTAGAAACTAGAAAGTAGAAACCCTTTTATTGTCTGCCTGTCGATTCCAATTTCAACCAGTTGTCGTAGGTGAACTAATAACCACTCCTTAATAATACATTACTACACTATTCCTAGTACACGAAATTATTGAAATAGAGGTCTATTAAATTAACCCCTCAACTTAGTTCATATGGTTCATTTTTAAGTAATTTTTTTATTATTTTAAATTATAATACAAAAATTATGTTTGTGCCTCAAGGCCAAAGGAACTCTTCTAATCAATAATCTTTTCTTTTTTTTTTTTTCTTTTTTTTTGTGTGGTGTGGATATACAATGAAAAGTTTACAAAAAAAAAAAAAACACTACCCAAATCAGAAGTTGGTAGTCAAGAACAATTGAACATGATGAGTAAATAAATGAAAGCAAGAAGGGCATTTGGTATGTGTATTTAAATAACAGTTTTCAGTGTTTTTAGAAATATGTATGGGTGAAAAAGTGTATGAAAATACGTGTAATATTATTTAAAAATTAAAAACATATATTTGCAATTGCATACCTAACGGGGCAAGGTAAAAAATATCCTCTTCTTTTTTTCTTTTCTTTTTTTCAAAACAAAAGTGTGAAAGAAAAGATTGAGTTATGACAGCCATTATTAAGACTTAGCGTACAATGTACACGTAATCCAAAAAAAAAAAATCACTTGGTGTGAATTCAAAGGAGTTTGAAGCCTATGTGGCAACTTGCAAGTGAAGAAAAAATTCATGCCCAACTGGATAAACACAAGCTACCTCCACCACATTGATTTGGCTGGTTTGCTAGAGCTCCAAGTGAACCAACCCATACGTTCAATTTTTATTTCATTTTGTCAAGGAAGTTTGGTCTGCAATAATAATTCCCATGAGTTTAGAATGTTACATTTCCCAAGGTTTTAATACTCATTGCGCCAAAAAAATTGACATTTTCTTCTACAAATATCAATTACTTAGATTATCATTATCTCTCTCGTACATATTGTATGAGCAACATGCAAGTAAGAAAATGAATTGATGGCTGCAACGCAGAGCAACACAGGTGGAGTGGAGGAGTCAATTTGCATGAGTCATCTTCATCTGTTTAGATGTATTATTTGCCTTTTGAATAGTGTTACACACCACCTAATTCGCTACCTGTTTCCTTATTATATCCATGATCCTCGAGACATTAGTTTTGGTGATGTACTCTAATACGTATAGTTTGACAAATTTGGGTTTGTTCTTAGCCAATTGTAGGTACCATTTGAGGATTTGAATTGAACCCTTTTGTGAAAATAATCACCGCAGATGAAATTTGAAAGAATAATATTCAATGCCTTCGAAATCGATAATCATTATGTTTATGAAATGCAAGAAGTCCATATGGACTAAGCAAAACCTATATACATTTGAGTGGAAATTGAATATTTGGTACCAGATAAGATAATCATCACTATATAATCTAGAAGTACGTGGGCCACTGATTTAGCCATGTCAGTAATTTTATCAGACTACTCAGTGCCTCATTGGTTGGAAAAGCCTTCCACTAAGGCAGACAAAAGGATAAGAACCTGGCCCTTTTCCCTGGAAAATCAGACTGGGTAGGGTGTTGGGGAGAAACCAATTTGCAGACCTTTTGGACAGTTATCATTAGCATATGAGACTATGATTAACATGGTAAAAGATTCTCTTAATTAATCTATGTTATGATTCAGAATTAGATACGACAAATCTAACTAATATATTCGGTGTTACTTTAATTAAAATTTTAAATGATATAGTATGTCTTTCCTCGAAAAAAAAAAAAAAAAAACCTCATTCCATTTGAAATGAATAAAGTTTCGTGGTTCATATTAAAAATGACAAATCATAACATCTAAAACTTTAAATAACATATTAGTTAGTAATGGCTCAATCTAAGGAATAAAATTTTAACACAGAAATTTACTTTCTCCGCTTCATTGAAATGGAGAAGATCTTATTAAATATAGGAAATAAATCTTAACCGTGAAATATGTTCTCTCTCTATTTCAAGTTGACATGCCAAAAAATTTACAATTTAATTTTTTTCATAATTGTTAATGCGGTAAGTTGTGATTAGAACAACATCAATTTTACATAAGTCAACTACTAAATCAAAACTTGTAATCTTAGCAATTGTAAATAATAATAATAAAAAAAATTTTGGTGTCTTTAAAATTTGATAACATTGGAATGGGTTTTGTTTTCAGGTGTCTAAAATAGAGGTTAAGAAATACTTTCAATTACATTTTTTTTTTTAAAGTGTATTCATTGATTGCAAATGTAGTTGTATTATTGTATGCGTTTCTTTTTAATTTAAAAATTTTGTGTGTAATTTAATTTAATTTTTAACAAAAATTATTTTAAAAGAAAATAATAAATAATTTAAAGACATAGAATTTCACAATCCTAAATTACTAATAATGTTATTTGAAAATCATAAATTAAAAAAAATTACATAAAATTAACAAAATAGTGTAGAAATGAATGTGATTAATGAGTTTCAAGCAATTAATAAATGAATGTTTAAATTATTTTATTTATTGGTGACACAGCTGTTTGTTCTATATAGTAAATTTGTAATACCCTAACATCAATCAATTCTAAGAGCATTAGCATCCGGAGATGGGAACCGGTTACTATTTTACCACCTCAAAAGTTATTTTATCTCACTTTACAATACATCTAACATCCCAGTTTTTATATTTATACCATCTCATTTAAATATTATTTATTTATTTTGTCTTTCTTATTTGTTTCCAACGGTCGTATTTTCAAATAATCGTTATAATAATTATCATATTTTTTTAAACTCGACTTGACTTTTCTTAATGGAGATTTTTTTTTTATCAAACAATCATATTTTTGGAAATCCATATTTCTATGACACTCATTTGTTTGGAAAAAATGTGTTTCATATATTTATCAAAAAAAGTTTCTTTTAAGAGTAGAATGAAACTAATTTTTGCTCTAATTAAATTAAACTATGAACTTATCAAAATTCATTTAAGCAAAACATACATTTCATAATGAACCTATCAAAATCCATTTACATAAAACATACACTATATTATGAACCTGTCAAATTCCATTCACACTATATAATGTACCTGTCAAAATTCATTTACGCAAAACACACTATATAATGAACTTGTCAAATTCCTACATGCAAAACTCAAATTATACTATGAACCAGTCAAATTCCATTTATGCAAAAACACAAACCATACTATGAACCTATCAAATTCCATTTCAACAAAACACAAACTATACTATGAACCTGTCAAATTTCATTTATGCAAAGAACAAACCATGCTATAAATATGTCAAATTCTATTTATGCCAAAAACAAACTATACCATATACCTGTCAAATTCCATTTACTCAAAACACAACATATACTATAAACCTGTCAAATTTCATTTACGCAAAACACAAACTATACTATGAACCTATCAAATTCCATTTATGCAAAGCGCAAACCATACTATAAACCTATCAAATTCCATTTATGCAAAACATAAACTATACTATAAATTTGTCAAATTCCATTTACACAAATTAAACACAACCTATACTATGAACCCCGTTAAATTCCATTTGTGCAAAACACAAGCAAAACACAAACTATACTATAAATCTATCAAATTCCATTTATGCAAAGCACAAACCATACTATAAACCTATCAAATTCCATTTATGCAAAACACAAACTATACTATAAACTTGTCATATTCCATTTACACAAAACACAACCTATACTATGAACCTGTCAAATTCCATTTACATAAAACATAAGCAAAACACAAATTATACTATAAACCTATCAAATTCCATTTATACAAAGCACAAACCATTCTATGAATCTGTCAAATTCCATTTATGCAAACATACAAACTATACTATAAATCTATCAAATTCCATTTATGCAAAACACAACCTATACTATGAACCTGTCAAATTCAATTTATGCAAAGCACAAACAATTCTATGAACCTGTCAAATTCCATTTATGCAAAACACAAACTATATTATAAACCTGTCAAATTTCATTTATACAAAACACAATTTATACTATGAACCTATTAAATTCCATTTATGCAAAACACAAGCAAAACACAAACTATACTATCAACTCGTCAAATTCCATTTATACAAAGCACAAACCATACTATGAATTTGTCAAATTTCATTCATGCAAAACACAAACTATACTATAAACTTGTCAAATTCTAATTTCTGCAAAAGACAACCGATACTATGAACCTGTCAAATTCCATTTACGCAAAACACAAACTATACTATGAACCTGACCTTAACTCATATCAAAAGCCAAATACATATTGTTAGATTCTAAGTACTTAGGAACTAATGTATTAGAACTCTAATTTGTATTGTTGGCAAACCATGATCAAAACAAGTGTCTAGTCTTGTTTTAGACTTGCTCAAAATATGTCTTTTATGTAAAGTTGGAATCGAGTTAACTGCAGAATTGAGTATGCAATTCTGACTAGCTCGATCGATTGAAAGTTTGGCTCAATCGATCGAAAGTTAGGCAGAATATTTTTCTACAGAATTTTTCAACTCAGCCCAAGCCCATTAAGGATTAGGGTTTCAAATCTACTTCTTCTAGTATATAAAGCAAACCTTAAACACGTTTTTATAGAAATTTTTAGAGAGATTAGATTGCATCTTGTGCCTCTTTTTGTATTTAGGGTTTTGTACCTAAAGGCTCTCTAAAGGTTGCTCTATTTACTGTGTGTGTGAATCTCTTGTGAGATTTAAGAGGTGGTTGCCTTCACACATGCTTAGGATTTTCAAGAAGGAGATTTCATTAAAAACTTGATGATCATTTAGTTGTTGCAATAAGAGCTTAAAGATACACAAGCGGGATTGCTTGTACTTGCTAGAGAATCCAAGCCCATTAAGGATTAGGGTTTCAAATCTACTTCTTCTAGTATATAAAGCAAACCTTAAACACGTTTTTATAGAAATTTTTAGAGAGATTAGATTGCATCTTGTGCCTCTTTTTGTATTTAGGGTTTTGTACCTAAAGGCTCTCTAAAGGTTGCTCTATTTACTGTGTGTGTGAATCTCTTGTGAGATTTAAGAGGTGGTTGCCTTCACACATGCTTAGGATTATCAAGAAGGAGATTTCATTAAAAACTTGATGATCATTTAGTTGTTGCAATAAGAGCTTAAAGATACACAAGCGGGATTGCTTGTACTTGCTAGAGAATCCAAGAAAGAAGGAGTTCGTGGTCTCGAAACTTGCACGTGGTCATGTTAGTAAGTTTTCTACTGGTGGGTAGCAATAGGATGTTAGTGGTCTAAGTCGCTATTGCAAAAATTTCGATTCTTTCATAGTGGATTCAAGTTTACCATGAGGATAGCTAGATTAAATCCTCCCCAAGTGTTTTACCGGTTTGGTTTTCCTGGGTCATCATATCTTTGTGTTCTTTATTTTTCGCACTTTACATTGATATGATATATTTGTGTTAACCTAGATTTGATAATTTGGCTAAGTTGATCACTTGACTAATTAACTAGATTAATCTGGTTGTGTTTTAAGAGATCTAAAAACAAACACATATCAATATAAAAATTAACCTGCCAAGTAGAAGTAGTTTCAATTCAACCTTAACTCATATCAAACGGGATTTTCATTTATTTGAAAACTACAAGTTAATTGTTTAAAAAATTCTAAATTATTAGAATTTTGTATTTTCTACATAACTTTATATTTTCCCAATGCGGAATGTATTTATTTTATAACTTCGCTATTCATCAAAAGACGCTTCTACAATTAATTATCAGAAAAATTAAAATTCCTCTCCCTTTTTCATTCTTATTACTTTCTTTCAATTCTTGTTAAAAGTTTTTTTTTTTTTTTTTTTAGTTTAATTATGCTTCTTAATATTTTTTTATGAAATATTTAGAGTTCAAATTCCTCAACCCTACATATCAAATTATTTACACCAAAAAAACAAAAAAACCTTTTGCTTATTTATTTATTTTTCAAAGACAATGACTTCAATAATTTTTGCCACTTAAATAATTTTTATACAAAATCTAGATTTGCGCTTTTTCTTTTTGACCAAAACCCACTAGTAACCAAGGTGGACCCAAGTGCCGACTTAATTATACTATAGAGAATAGGTGGTATAATAAAGAATAATATTAGAATTACAAATAATTACATAATTTTTGCTACAACTTATTACATGACTAATTGTCAATGGTAAAAAAAAAAAGTATGGGATCACATGGGTCAATATTTCCACCACTCACAATTTACCACATGTTTGAATTGTGACAAAAATCATGAGATTATTTGTGTTTCTAGCATTACTATGTTATAAAATCAAAGCATCTTGTATTTCAAAAGAAAAGAGAAATTTACAAAAACGAAAATTGTTTTTTCTTGGTTTGCCTTGCTCTTGCCTGGAGTCATCATGTCAACTAATAAAACCAAAGCAACCTCCTGTATTTTCAAAAGAAAAGAAAAGAAAAAATTACAGAAAACGAAATTTGTTTTTCCTTGGTTCAGTGCTTGACCGTGGTGTCACTTTAAGATCCTGTAATTAGTTACTTCAATAATTCAATTATAAAGAGAAAAGGAAAAATAGTAAAATACACAAAATCTCCAATAATTTTTTTTTTTCTTCATAATCTAAGCAATCTCATAAATTTTTAGCGTAACACTTAATTATATAGAGTATTATTTTTATGTGTAAAATATTAAGCATCCTTAAAATTAAATAATGAGTTACTCATTTGATGACGCGGGTCCATATTTAGGACTGTATTTTCATACTGTGTATTATAAAAAAATTGTCAGGATTCAATGTTGAACAATTAGAGAAAGTATCTCATGAGAGTTTAATATTTTTCCATCAGAAAAAGAAAAAACTAGTTTCCATTTTGTCAAAAATAGAGGCCAGAATTGGGGTGAAATGAAAATGAGCAATGTTTGACAGTTACACCTTACAAATTATAATAAAAAAACTATGGAAAGGGTCAATAGCACCGCAAGCTGATACCCCCATTTACTGAGGAACTAACCATACATGTGTTAATAAGTGCCTATAAATAAGAGTCAGCCTGTTCTGTTGTGTCTGTGAAGCACAACAGTGACACAACACTACCCTGGAAATAGCAATGGAGCTACTGTTGCATGTGCTGTTTTCGTGGGTAACTGTGTTTGTGGTAATTGCTACTGGTGCAAGAGGTGATGAACAGTATATCTCAGCAGTGGGAGACCCAGGAATGAGAAGAGATGGACTGAGGGTGGCATTTGAAGCTTGGAACTTTTGCAATGAAGTTGGGGAAGAAGCTCCTGGAATGGGGAGCCCCAGAGCTGCTGATTGTTTTGATCTCTCAAGTAAGCATGTCTACTACCATGGAAGGAAACATAAGAATGAACAAGGTTGGCCTTTTTATTTTCATGTGTTTTGCTTTTAATTCTTAGTTTTTACTATTTTTTTCTGTTTTATCTATAAATTCTCAATCTTTTTCCTTTATATATGATCTAAATGCCATGGCAATGTCCAATGGGAATGTTCTTTATTTGCTTCCATTTTTTATATATGTTCAGAATGCATGATTTGTTCTTGGCTGTTGTAAACAATTGAAATTAAATGGTATAATGATGTTGGTCAATGGCTAGCATTATGTTGGGCTTTTTAAATAAATAAACTAATAAAGGGAATTCTGAATATTGGGTACAATGGGCAGGTTCCTTTCTGGAATTGAGACACAAGGTTTCAGAAGCTGATAACGAACTTGGGGTGGGTAAACCATTCTCAGGGTTGAGCCCAGGCGCTGCAAATGATGTAGACCTTTATGCTGCAGAGAAGGAGGAGTATCTTGGTTCTTTATGTCAAGTTGATACCCCAAGTCCATGGCAGTTTTGGATGA
This sequence comes from Quercus glauca, assembly GCA_023736055.1. NCBI lineage: Eukaryota > Viridiplantae > Streptophyta > Magnoliopsida > Fagales > Fagaceae > Quercus > Quercus glauca. The sequence continues at coordinate 9,341,061 of CM043326.1, forward strand.
TTATGCTGAAAAATGGTAACTATGACACTCAGTCTGGCTTGTGTCCTGAAAATGGGAAAAAGGTACCTCCTTTCAATCCTGGGAGGTTTCCTTGCTTTGGAAAGGGGTGTATGAATCAACCCATCTTGTATCATCAATATACACATTTGTTGGGTGGTGGTACAATGAGAGGAAGTTTTAACGGAACTTATGATTTGGATTCTGACATTAGTGCTGGACTTAATGGAATCTCTTTCTATGAGGTGGTTTGGAAGAAAAAAGTTGGTGTTGGAAGTTGGGTATTCAATCATAAGCTCAAGACCTCAAAGAAGTACCCATGGTTGATGCTATACCTCAGAGCTGATGCAACCAAAGGATTCTCTGGTGGGTATCATTATAACACAAGGGGAATGCTCAAAACAGTAAGTATGAGTTCTTTGGAAGCTATTTTTTCCTTAGAAGTCATTAATTCAATACCCATTTGAAACTTTTTCTCTCTCAAGTCAGTAAATTTTACTTTAATAAAGTAAATAACAGAAATGAGTCTTATTGTTTTTCTTGGTGACCTAAACATATATTAGTGAATGGTTGAGAGAGATTGGATTTTCTTGAATTTTTTAAGGAGATATGATAACAAGAGAAGCTCGTTATTGGACTGCTAATTGGCCTTCCTGCAATCAATTGGTTCCATGTTAGGTCTAGGCATAAATAATTAATCTTTGTCCATTGGTCTCTTCCCCTGAATAGATTTATTATTTAATTCATATGAATTAAAAATTCATACCTAACCGTGGTCAAACATAAAGTCGTCCTTATACTTAACTTGTGCTTTAAGATTCAGTGAAGGTCACAAGGCCATTATATAAAAATTGTTACCAATGGATCACATGAACCCTGCCTATATAGTTTGCAAATGCATGCAGTTGTTAGTTCTGTTGTTGTCTTTGTTTTTTTTTTTCAAATGCTGAGCACTGCAACCATGAGTTGCCAGTTGGTTGTAGACTCATAGGTTTTCCCCAACTAATCAAGAAAAAAAGAACTCTTCTCATGTTTCACTTCATAAGCATATTCTTACAACATTGAAATAATACCCCAAAAGTTTTAAACTAAATAATTATCTTCACTGTGTTCCATTAGCACTTATGTACTTGCTGGTCCTGATTATTTATTGAAGTAGACCAAATTGGATATTAATTTAACATCACCTTGTAACAAGTCTGCACTTGGACCACTTGAACCAGAATTGACATTTGCGGGTCTCAGTCCAGCTTTGGTCATGTACTCATGTTTATTAAATGCTTAGAAAAATAGATTCAGCATGCAGTCTTGCCCGTGCTCCTTTCATTCCAGTAGTCACAATTTTAGTTATATTTCAGCTACCAGAGTCACCTAATTTTAAGGTCAGGCTGACTTTGGATATCAAACAAGGAGGAGGGCCCAAGAGCCAGTTCTACCTAATAGATATGGGTAGCTGCTGGAAGAACAATGGTGATCCCTGTGATGGAGATGTGCTCACTGATGTAACCAGATATAGTGAGATGATCATCAACCCTGAGACTCCAGCTTGGTGCAGCTCCACAAGTATAGGCAATTGCCCACCATATCATATTACTCCGGACAACAAAAAGATCTCCAGGAATGATTCTGCTCACTTCCCATATGGAGCTTATCATTACTATTGTGCTCCAGGTAATGCTCAACATTTGGAGCAACCTGTAAGCACTTGTGATCCTTATAGCAATCCTCAAGCACAAGAAATTGTTCAGTTGCTGCCACACCCCATATGGACTGAGTACGGCTATCCAATCAAACAAGGAGACGGTTGGGTTGGTGATGCAAGGACATGGGAGCTTGATGTTGGTGGGTTGTCCAGTAGACTCTACTTCTATCAGGTTAGAAACTTAGAAAGTCATTTATTACTACTACTAAAAGATAGGAAAATTATAGTGACACACAGTCCTCCAATAAATAAATACAAGTCATTTCATATAAAATATGACATAAGCTCATAAAGTAATATGAGAGTTAATTTTAGTCTATTATTAGGTGACTCGCGTTTATTAGTGGAGAGTACCACATCAACTGTACTCCAAAATTACCTATTACTCATATAGATATGTAATGAATCCTTTTGACTAATAATTGATGCATTTTTTATATCAGGTTACTACTACTAAAAAAAATGCAATGAATCTGATTAAAAGCGATGCATTCTTTTCTTTTGCAGGATCCTGGTTCCCGTCCTGCTAGAAGAATATGGACATCCCTAGATGTGGGTACTGAAATTTTTGTTAGTGACAAAGATGAAATAGCAGAATGGACTCTGAGCGACTTCGACGTGATATACACACCCCCAAGTTCATAATTAGTTTCCTACCTTTTCTTCTAGCTGTTTCTTCATCTCTTACTTCCAAAGTAAGCGAAAGAACAGAAAAAGATTCATGACTTGCAATAGAGCTGACAAAGAGTGTTAGGACTTAGGATGAGAAAGCAGGAAAAAAAAGCCTGCAAGGGCAGAGCTTCCACATCCTAGACACGTACACATTGTGAAAAAATTCAATTCTCAACGCACAAGCAAATCAAAAGATTGTCATCAAGAATGAATCTTTCTTTTTCATGTACAAGAGTATCTTCCCAATTTTTACTGATAAATTATAAGCTTATCCAAGCAAATTGGTTCCTGGAGTCGTCGTATTATTTTCATATGGTCTGCATTAGCACCTCTCCGTTGCATTATGTACTGACCTCCAAAATTGTCTCCTCCAATTAAGCGACAATTACCCAACAAAGTATATGACAATAAGTAACTAGACAATTACCTAAATTAGTCTCCTCCAATTAAGCGCAAGTAGACAAAATTCAAGTAGTCTGGACTCTGGGACAATTATGCGATCCATTACAGCATGGTGGTTTGGTTCTAAAAAGTGGAATGGACCTACCATGTGGGTTGGCACCTAACATACCAAACTTTTAAAGTGAAAGCAAGACAATGAGTTTCATTTTTTTTTTTTTTTTTTATATAATAGACAATGAGTTTCATGGACCAGGCAATTGAGTGTTGGTTTATTGATCACAGAAAGCAGAGAGATGTGATGCTTCCACTAAATTAATTTGCAGCTTTCTTTGTTGCATACTTGCTTCAGTGATACAACTTCTGAGCCTTATTTTATGCTGTCACAAAAGGGTAAAGATGCTGGGACCAGAGTCCCTGATGGGCATGTGACTGTTTCATAAAATGTTTGAGAGGGAAAATGTTATTCTTGGGCTTTGATGGATGCATAATTGGTGATAGCAAAATAAATTAAGCTTTGGGGATTTGAATTTGAAGAAATCCCAAAAGTTTAATTTATTTTGCAATCACTAATTATTTGCCAATTAATTACCTCGGCTTTGATGCAACAAATGATGGGATGGTATTAGGGTGATAGGTCTTTTTTTTCTTTTTCTTTTTCTTTTTTTGGCTAGGCCTTGTTTTCAAATTTTTGACAAATAAAATATATATAACCCCAACGCAGTAGGTGGCTTGATGGCAAGGCCTTGGATCAACAAGACTTTGCTTATAAAGTGTCTAGCATTTGAGATACAATTCCCTCGCTAGTAAGCATGTTGGTGTCCATCTCCCTCTTAACTACCCTGGGCACGCAGAGGTTACCCCATTGGAGGGAAATTTTTGGGGTTATAAATTAATTAAATTGTTTATGAACAATTTGGACTTGATTCAATAAAAAATTAAAAAAATTAAAAAAAAAAAAAAAAAAAACTTGTTTGTATTCATCTATTTAGTAAATCAAACAACTCTAGCACAAATATAGGTTTGACTAATAGATGAACCAACTTCAAACTAAATAATGTGTTCACGAATAAGTTTGTGAGTATGATGTGGTATTATACTATACATATATAAAAATATAAATATATATATATATATATATATGTATAAACTTGATATTATTAATAAAATGAATTCATAAGATATCATATTACTATTTTGTAATTGATTGATAATATGCATAGTCAATATCATAGTAAAAATTAATTTTTAATTTTTAATTATGCAAGGTTGGTGAGCCTACTTTTTTTAAGTTCCTAAATAAAAAATCAAATAATATAATTTCAACTATAGTTTAATTACACCACTTAGGGAGGTGGTCTAGTGGTAGGAACTTCTTGTGATTTATCACACCCGTAAGTCGAAGGATTGTGGGTTCAAGTAGTGGTAAGCCTTATTAGTGCCCAAGTGGTCTCATGTCATAACACAATGCGGAAGTTTAAGTGATGTCAAAGGAGTGACCACTCATATGAGTTCTTTAGAGAAAACTAATAAAATTTATATTTGAATTCTTTAGAGAAAACTAATACAAATTTATCAAAGAATTTGGATTAGGAAGGAAAATCAAAACATAATAGCAAAGTTATTAATTAGTGAACTTGTAAATTATCCACCTGGCTTTTAAGAAAATTGCTTAGCCCCTATCACTAATCAATCTAGACTAGTTCAGGATATTTAATTATTAGGCTCAATTGCTTGAGAAGGTTACTACCAACCCCGAGTCCATTATGGGCGCCGAAACCCCGGTCATGTAGTCTATGTTAAATTGGGTGAATCAAGAATCTACTCTTAGAATGTGGGTATTGGACCTTTAAGAAAATGGGCCAACTTCGACTCCTGGATATATGTAAATGAGTCTTATGTGCAAATAGAATCTTATATGCTTCTGAGATATAAATAAATAAAATCTCATATGCATCTATAATCTATATATCATATTACAACTACAATAAAGGTTGGGTTTTAAAAGTCTTAATGCCAAGTAAATTTAAATAATAATAAAAATATAAAATTATGTTAAATGTCAAAATAATTATAAATATATATGTTTTTAAAAAATTGGTAATAGAATTGTAATTGGAGTAGAATTTTTTATTTTTTAAACTTTTTTTTTTTAGAGAGTTTCGATCTATGACGTCCGCTCCTAATTATAGCTCTTTATTATTAGACCAAGACACCAATCAGTTTTTGGTGTAGACAAGGTATTGAACCTCAGATCTCTTATTCAACCATCAGAAACTTTACCAATTGAGTTAACTAGAACCCACTAATTTTTTAAACTTAGCTGCTAATAATTTACCTAAATTTAAGATATGAAATGTTTTAATAATTAATTAGAGTGTAGACACTTGTGCTCCTCACTAATGTTATGTACATAATCATATCACATATAATATTAGCAGCTCTTGTTGTGTAATTTTCTTGGCGGCAACTAAGTTTTTTCTTAGAATCATTTCCTAGTTTCTGTTTCTTAAATTGGTCAATCACCAACCGTAAATGTCCTCCTGGTTTTGAAGCCAAAAAGGAAAAAATAAATTTGTTGAAATTGCCCCATATTCACTATAATATCGTTTGAATAGCTTGTGACTTTAGTTTGCACCTAATATTGGACATCTTTAATATGAAGGAGACTTTCTTCTCATCTATTTGGTAAAGTTTGTTTTGTTAGCAGATTATCATAAATACATGATGTGAACCATGCTTTCCATGAAGTTCGTGGCTTTACATTCGCTAAACTGTCTCTAGCAATAAACATGCATTCAACTGTCAGCACTGGCGGCTCTATTTGTATGTGAGGCTGGTCTTAGGACCACCTTCACTTGTCAAAAAAAAAAAAAAAAAACATGCATTCTGCAATTGTCGGCACTGGCGGCTCTACTTGTATGTGAGGGTAATCTCACTTGTCAAAAAAAAATTATATATATTAATTATTATAAATTAATATATTTTGTGCCCTCCTGACTTGAAAAAAAAATGTATATATATACTTTAAAAATAGGGAAATGCTAATGATCGAGTGCCCTTAGGGTACTCTTTAAGAATTCATTTTAAGAAAGTTTTTATGGAAAAAGAAAAAAAAGCAATTAATGTTTAGACAGCTTTTTTCATTTCCTATAAAAGTAATGTCAAAACTTTCCTAAAATAGATTCTTAAAAAGTGCCCTAAGGACACTCATTAGCATAACCCTTAAAAATATATATTATATACTAAATTAACTTATTTTGAATACTCTAATAAAAATGGTGAACAACTTTACTTGAGAACCATAAGAATTTTAATTCAATAAATATAAGAATAATGCTACATTCATGACATTTTCACAATAATTTTACAATAAATCTTATGTGGTAAGTTATTACTAATTCTAATTTTAATTCGGGTTCAATATTGACATGTTTTACACACCAATGATAGGCTAACAACTTGTTGCATAAGATTTGTTATGAAATTTCTGAGGTCACTTTCTTATTCTCATATCAGCATTTTCAATTTGCACTTTATCTTTTATTGGTCTATTTTTTTTTTCTTATTCTCTTTGTTAGTACAAAAAAATTGTAATATTTCATATATTTGCATTTTTTTTTTTTGTGATGATATATTCAAATTGTCTCTTTATTAAATTTTGTATAATTTAAGTTTTTTAGTGACCACCCTAAAAAAAATTCTAGAGCCGCCATTGATTGTCGATAAGAACGGAATCAAGATTTCAAGTTAAGGGAGCCAAAGTCTATATATATATATATATATATATATATAGAGGTTCACGATTGGTTGTCAATTATTTTATTTTATTTTTGTAATAAGTTTTTGTTAATAATTTTGGGATGATGAGGTGCGAACTTTGGTTTTTTGGATTGATCTGTGGAGGGGGCCAAGTTATATTTCTTTTAGACTCAATTCAATTAGGCCTTAATATATGTTTAGAAAAAATAACTAAAATTATTCAACTTAGGGGGGTTGGGCCCCTTGGACCCTAGTGTGGCTCCATTCCTAATTGTCGGTGTATGCATTTTTTTTTTTTTTTAGAAACAAACACACACAAGGGAGAGAACAACCTTGTGTAAGTTGATTTGTGGCTTAAGTTTAGCTAAATTGATAAAATATTTTATCATCATCAAATAAAAAGAAACGTTTTAATATCTAACGTAATTATTATAATTAAGCGAATATTATTTTTGGAATTCTTTAATTGGCCATAATCTTTCTCGAATTCATCTTATATATATTACTTTTTTTTTTTTTTTTTTTTTTGGGGAGAATGTTTTGATTTTTACTTCATTCCCTTGAATACGACATGTTTGTATACATAATACATGGACCATGTGTGTCAAAGGGAGATGTTTCTCTACTTTTCTTCTATTTGTGGGGTGGCTGTGGTGGTTCTGAACGATAATGTTTGGTGATCATGGTCAGCTAGCCTCATATGCTAGCTTCAAACAAAGTTGTTATTGTCATTTAACCTTGACTTTTTCCTTTTCCACCATCATTTATTTTTTAAATGTATAAACCTATGCATCTAATACCTATTGCTTCAACTTTTAGTCGTAGAAAGGAATCATAGATATTTCATTTGAACAAGGAAAGATAATTTAATTATGGAAAGATACAGAACAAAAGTCATGAACAATTTCAAGTTTCAACTCAATAAGATTTGGAAGAACCGCTAATATTCTAATTAATTGGGTTCCAAATTTGTGTATTTCTCATTATTTGGTGCAGTACCATAACTTGAATAGATGCAAAAGGGTAGTACATTTCATTATCCTTAGTACCTTTTCTTTTTAGTACACAAAAGAGGTAGTACATGGTCAGCTTATTCAACCAAAATTTGGTTGTACTTTAACATGTACGACAATGGTTTGCCTTTGTTTCATTATATATTTGAACAAAATTACAGCATAGCTCAAACAGAAACCCCATGAAGTAATCAATCAAAGTTTGAGGCAATCTTATTTTTGAGAAGCTGAGATGGTAACAAGTATGATGTAAGGTAAAATGGGGGTTAGAACAAGAGAGAGAAGGAACAGCAAAAGACAAACATAGACGGGGAACAGGCAGAGCATGGATGGAGCTATCAACAGCATAGATTTGAGATTTAGAGGAGCAACCTGTTGTGGCTCTACTCATGCACTGCCTCTTCCCTGGCTGTGCCTCTCTCTTTCTTTTCTTCTCCTCTCCTCTTCATTCATTTATTTTAGTGGGTCTCACACACAAACACTTGCATATATATTGTTTTTTTTTTTTTTTTTTGAACAAAAAATGTGTTTTTGAGTAATTCCCTTCTAGTCTTGGAGATGTTACTATACAACTAGCTTTGTGAATTTGTCATATTGCTTGATGCAGATCATTATTTTCTGCAATTGTCAGGACTACATCTCCTGAAATGTGCTTCATTTGAGTGTAGTGGGTAAAGTTTAGGTCTCGTACTCCAGTGCACTAGGCGGTTAAGATGATGACACGTGTTACCAATTATATCTACTTTCTTATTTTGAAAAACGAGTAAAATGTTGGGTTTAATTGCAATCTATATCTTAAACTGAAGGTCAAATTCAATCCCTCTGCTAAACCATGAAATCGAGCAATACTGCTTCTGGGATTGATTTGTAATATGCAAAATGCCCATTAATATTAACAATTTTATCAATTTCAAATTTTTAAGAGGAAAATTTTGAAATCGAGCAATGTTCACATAGTGAATTTCTCCCCTTTTGACTTTATGAATTTTCAATTAAATTTTGAAATTAATGGAAATTGTTAACTGCGAGTGGCATTTTGCCTATTATCAATTAATTAGGGGATTAGGGGATTGACGACTGATTGCTTGATTTTATATCTAGTGGGGGTATTAGACTTGACATAAATTAGGGGGTCAAGTGCAAATATCCCGAAGTGTTGTCTACCAAGTTGTTAGGCCTAGAGGCAAATAATTTCATTGATACTAGGCTTCGAGGGATACCCCAATGGTTCAAGCACCTCTTATGATGCTTGGGCGTTTGCGGTTTGAATTCCACCAACCCCTTCCTAAATACCCGCCCAAAAAAATAAGAATAAAAATAATAATTTTTTATACTGATATTGTCTACTGAAAAATTCCTCAGGTTTGGGCTACAAAGATATTAGAAATTGTCCAAAGATGGATTTTTTTGGCATTGTTAGCTCCTCAAAGAGATCAGAAATTAGCAGCACCAAAAAACTGCACACATTATATGAGCTTCATTCCTTGAAATATCCCTGTAAACGTTACAGCCTGTATTGTATTACTGTGGACTCTGTACCAATACTGTCGAGGACGAACCGCAGCTTGCAACCATTATGGAATGACGATCATGGGTTTTGAATTTCTTGTATCATGTTGTTTTGTAAATACTAAATCATGTTGTGCTGTGCCAAAGTTCTATCTCCAGCCAAGGAATCCATTAGATATGGTGCAAAATGATCTTGTTTTATAATTCATCAGGGATTTTTGTATGAACAATGTGAATTGAAGAGGAATGAGGAGTCCCAACGAGCAACAGATAGCGAAAGATTTATTCAATTTTATAATTTGGGCTCTTAGAAAACTGTCTTTCTGGCACTTCTATTTGATTGAATGGAAAGGTCCAATGAATCGGGACTTTTTCTTACTTTATAATTTCGGGGAGAGCGGATCATTTTCTGGGTCCCCGCTTGAGTTACAAGCTCAGCTGATTGACTGGGATATAATATAAATGGTAAAACCATTTCAAACTAGCTGATGCACACACACTATAGTTTCATTCAAAACAATTTGTAGAGTACGAAGTTTTCGATGTGATCTGTATATATTTTATGGAGCGGAAATTTGAACACTGAATATCTCATGTTGGCACCAATATGGATGGAGAGCAAATATCATGTTGTAAATATAAGGGTCAACACCGCATCGGCCAGTGAGTAAAGAATTAACTTTTTTTTTTTTTTTTTTTTGGAGAAACAGAGAGAATTGACTTTCCTTGTTCCATGCATTCAACCATTTTAACTTATATAAGTGATAGGTTTTTAATACTTTGTCTCTTTAGTGTATGGGTTGTTTTTTTTTTTTTATATATATAAGGCTTCCTACGGGTTGTACCAATGCATCCACAAGTGTAGCAATATACGTGACATACTGACATAGCAAGATAGCAAGAATAAGTGTAAGAAAATAAGAAAGCAAAGTGAAATAGTTAAGAGTAGTGTGAGTGTAATGTTATAAGTATTAATAAAAACTTTTTTTAATATGAAATGTTAATGGATGCCCTTAGGGCAATGATTAATAATCCATTTAAATAATTTTTTTATGAAAAAAGAAAAAAAAAGTAATAAATATTTTGACAGCTTTTTTCATTTCTCATAAAAATGGTGTCAAAACTTTCTTAAAATGGATTGTTAACCATTACCTTAAGGGCACCCGTTAGCATGACCTTTTTTTTATTACTCTTTTGTGAATACTACTTGAATACGGTAAGTATTTGATACTTTCATTTTGAGTCTTTAATTTATTATTTTGACAAAACTTTTAAAAATGGTTCATATATGTCAAGCTCATATTTTGAACCTATGTCAGCTGAATTGCCATTGATTTATTCTCACCACAAACAATCGTAGCATCATGTGTGTTTGTACAATAATTGAAGCTAATATTTGGACCATCAACCATGCACAAAGAACAAACAAAGCAACCTTTAAGAAGACAAATGTTAGGTCTTGAAATTTTGTAAAATAACACTCTAGAAGTCACTTTAAATTCAGAATTAATGATCTACCAAATCAAGAAGCATAACAATTAACTAAACAAAATAGCCTAAAAAATTAACTTTGAAAATGATTTGAGAGCTTTCAAAGGTCTACTCAAATCAACTTGTTTCTTCAAAAAAAAAAAAAAAAATCTAAGGATAAGAAAACAACAAATGGAAAATCATAAATGGATGTTACTTCAGTTATGGTGTAAAAATTAAAAAAGGAAACTAACAAAAACTTGAATGGATGCTCTTAATTTTTTTTTTTTCCAAGCATCTCATCCTATTTTCTGTTTAACTTTTAACTTAAAAATATTTTGTATATGATTAAAATAGAAACTGATAATAAGTAGGTGAGGTAATTAGAATTTAGAAGGGCTAGGGAAAGGAGAAGGGATGTCCTGTATAATATTAGGATTGACAATGACAAAAGATGAAAAGAAAAGGGAAAAGGAAGGACACTTGATAGTTACTCTACAAAGGAGGTACTAAATTGGGAAGGTGTCAGTTCTCTTATCAGAAAAATTTGGCAAAGCATCACATCCAGGTCCACACGACTAACCTAAACTGTTTCTTTCATGCTTTCTCATTCTGTCATAGAATTATTACAATGTAAACTTTGTAGATGGGAAATGTAGCTTGACGGCAACGACAAAGCCTCTGATTAGAGGCGGAGGACCCACTTAGAAATTCAATCATTTCACCATTACTACTCCTCAATTTTTCAGTTTCAGCATCAAGTAGAAAGTTTTTTTTTTTTTTTTTTTTTTAATAATTTCTGTAGACAGAGAAAGAGACCGAAACATACTATTGAATAGGAGATGAAGAGCCAAAGAGAGGAAGAGACATAGTTGCAAAGTAAACTATGTAAATAATTGGAAAAAGTTTAAAAAATAAGTAATTTTAGGGTCGAGCTATTAGAGATATTATAACACAGACCCATGCCAGCATAGACACCCAATCAAATACGTTAAAAAGATTTCAACAGTCACAGAATAATTTTAAGAAATAGATCAGGTCTCAAAACATTTATAGTACAACACCTCACAACCAAATGAAAATGTGAATCAAATGCTCATGGTCCTTCACATTTATAACCATATATATCTGGGCCACATTATGGTTTGTGGATGAAGCAGCCAGCACAGGAAAGAGGCTGTTACGTGTTTTGAGTCCAAGTTAATAGCGGAGGCTCAACCAATATCTGGCTATCTGCTATTTACAGTCTGGAATCTTAGTCTTTCTGCTTGCCTTTTACTGATCATTCCCATGTTACAAAGAAGAGGTTGAAAACGTCTACAAACTATGGATAAAATTCAGATTGATGCACTAACCATAAGCATCAACATTGTTTAGGCTGTGTTCTAACTGGGCATGTTCTTGTAAAGATATCAATCTGCTTCTATGGATAGCCAAAGGTTCCAGAGATCAGCTAATGTTCCACTGAACAAGCAAGCTGCAATAAAATAAAATATTTACAAAATCAGAAACTAGCTGCAAATATCACAAACTGGGGAGGAGTGGAGGAAGGAAGAGGATTTTGTTCACATTTATGATTTTAATTTAATATTGTTCAGACAAACTACAATTCAGCATTAATCATTGAAGCAATCAAATCAAATGAAAGAAAATCATTTCATTTTTATCTAATATGTAACAATTTGGGAAGTAGGCTGGGTATGCATGCCTCAATTTACTCCAAACAAAATTTTCAGTGCTGCTCAACACCCACATGACAACCAAAATGCCAGATTCTTCATCCAACAGCTTTCACATGCTCATTGGAGCTATGTATTACACACACATCATATTTTTATGGCAAACTACTCTGCAACCACTGATTGCAGAAATAATTAAGGGCTCAAGCTGAAGACATGAACTTCCTTTGTTTTCTTTTCACTTTGTCAAGATTTGCACATAATGGATACAAAACTTCATCTCATTGAGAATATGATGTGTTGTAACAAACAAATTACTGTAAACCTAATTTAAAATGAATGGTTTAATAAAAGCATCATTTACATCTCGTCAGAATTTCAACAGTTCAGCCAGAGGACTCATTGAGCTTTTGAATTGAGCTTCATTTTTGCAATCATAAAATTCCAAAATAGCCAACCTGAAATTGAGTAAAATCACACAAAACATTGAAATATAGCAGAGTTGTTCAGGTCTTGATATGGAGAATTATTTTTTAAAAATATGTTATTCATGGATATTTATTACAAGGCATTACGATGTTCCATGTTTAGTGAACATAGTTATATCCTCTTATCTGTTTTGCGAGTAAAATGATCCCTTTATAGCATTTTATTTTCCTTAATGTTATGTATTATTTGAGGAGATAATCATATAAACATGAAAACAAGAAATTAATTTGTGATGCAAATGTGTGGTTTATTCTAATGCAAGAGTTTGCTTCCATTTAGTATTAACTGCTGAGTGGAAAGCCATGAGGATGAGAGGAGGACCAAATGGCACGAAAGTAGAGAACTGAAAAGACCCAAAGGCCTACTAGGCTACAATTTCATCTAATTTTTGGCACCAGATCAAGCAGGACCTACAGTAAATGAACCCAACTAATTTTGCTTTGCCTTTGTTTACTCGAACTGGGAATGTTTAGACCCTAAAAGAGCTGAATAAATTAAGAGATTTTGAACACAGCTTTTAGAATCAATGATCTTTAGTATATAGTATAAAATTCCGTATGCCGACTTGATTAAGGATTATCTTCCCCTTCTTTGAGAAGAATGCATATTTAAAACTGCAATTTGACTCCATTGTGCATATGCTGATATGGTTGGAGATTACTGACCAAAGAAAAGAACAAGAAGGGAATGAATCCCTTTGAAACCAAAATAAACCCGGTATCTCTTTTCTGTTGAATATTGATGAGATTGGAACAGTGATAATGACAAAATGATTCAGGAATATATGAAAGACAAACAGAAAACTTGAACATGCAAAAACAAATCTAAAATAAACCAACAAAGGGAGAAAGATTAAAGCTTTTGAGATGCAATAGGAGAGAATTGCATACTTGTTATCTTCATCAGTCCAGCATCTGGGTTGTGTGCAATCAACTTGACCACAAGGCTGAGATTCACCTAGTTTATGATCCAGCTTACCAGATTCTATAACCTGCAAGTCCTCCAAAAGGATCACATAATGTTTCTGCACATCCTCTGCACTCTTCTTGCCTCCAACCATGGCTGCAACCATTTCCCACCGATCTGGGTCCTCTTCATCTACCACTGCCAAAGCCAGCTCAAACAACTTGTTCTCCTCCCAGCTCCATCCACACAAAACCTTTGGAAAGTCATCCATATTACTAGCACTGGCACTAGTCTAGACCACACCCTTTTGATCACTTTGATTCTTTTTTGAGAAAAATAAGGAATACCCAATGATTCAATTACATTCTAGTATTCATCGAAGAAAAAAATTAAGGGTTAAGTATACTTTCTGGTACCTACTAGTTTGATACTCCTAACTAGATTATGACACCCGAGTTTCTGGAGGGAGTGTCAGGAATCTGTTATGAGCTACAAAGCTTGTTTTTATTAAGGAGGCCTTGTGTCAGATTGTCAGAGACAACAATAGGCCCTCCTTAGCTCAGATCTAAAACACACATAAGCAATGAAATATATTAAATAATCATATAATATCTTGGTATAATATAATCATATAATATATCATTTTGATCCATTTAGGCCAAAACTGGAAACCAATGATCAAAAGCAGACAAAACTTCAAACCTCATTAACTACTTCTTGTAAGACCAAAGAATCTCTTTTATTTTTGTGTTCTTTATATATTTTTTTTATTTTTATTTTTATTTTGTAGCATTGGATACCAAAAGGTAATAGATCCTGGATTATCAGTCTTCCACATCACATGTAAATTTTAATCAAGATTAGAAATTTGATTAACCCCATAATGAAAAGGAGCCGACAGATGTCAATTTTCATCTACTATTATCTTTCAAAGTTTCTACGCTTCTACCTTACAAGAAAAGAAAGGGACTTTTGTGGGTGGGAATTACATGTGCAATGCCTCATCTTTTCATATAAATTATCAAGTCATCACAGTCTGCAATTGCGTCACTTTCATGGACTTTCTTACAGAGAAAGACTTATAATGAAAGGTTTAAAGCATATACAACAGTAGAGCTAAAAATTTAGTTATTTGACACTATAAAAAGTTACTTTATTTGTGCTGGCTCGTTAGTTTTGTTTCTTTATGAAAATTCCATTTTACAAAAAAAAAAAATATAAACATCACAATAAAATAAGATATCTACTAAAAATAAAATAATATATCCACTATACACAATCATCACAGCCACACACACAACAGGGCAGGGAATAAAAATTTTTTTTTTTTTTTAGCTCTAAGCTATAGTGCACATCCATCCATAGATAGATGTGCACTGTAACAATGAAGCTAAAAAAAATAGCTTTATATGGTTATTTTTGTGTTTTGGTGAAGCTAAAATAGCTATATAGCCTTTTAACTCCACTACTACAAGTGCTCTAACATGAAATGAATCTAGGGGTTTGTTTAGTAATATTGTTCTAGTTATGTTGTTTATATTTTTTAAAAATATGTGTGGGTAAAAAAGTGTGTAGAAATACATGTAATGTTGTTTAAAAACTAAAAACTGTTGTTTAAGTGCATGTACCAAATACCCTTAAATCACAAGAGAGAGAGAGAAAAGAAAATGTATCTGGTACTAATAAGCAGGCCCACTTTTTTCCAATTTTTCTAGTATGACAGGTTTATAGGGTAAGGTAGCTTTGTGTTATATATGTTCAAATGTCTCCTTCAATCCGGACATTTTTGGACCCCAGGGGATTTGCACCATATCTTTGGGCTTTACTTGTAGCCATATATTTTGTATATACTTTATCACATATACGTGAATGTGACTCGCAGCACATGTAAACGTAATTGTAATTTGGATGATACTTAACTAGTCTAAAACACACTACTGTAACTGAAAAGCCTTGGTTCTTTTTCTTCAATATTTCCTAGGTTAGGAAGATAGAGCTTGTAAGAAAAAGTGGCAACATTTTTTCTATACCGACTTTATGCCCCACAATTGATCTCTGCCAGCCTAGACAATCCCATCTCTCTCTTTCTCGAGTCCCCACCCCCCCAACTTTGTTTGAAGCAGTTACATAAATTTTATTTTATTAGAAGATTAAACTACTAATCATGATTATATTATCTTTGTGTTTTAATTGCAAGATAACAATCATGATTTTTATTATCCACTTCTGTGTGGGGCATGCCTTGTCATGGATGAGTTTGGAAGGAAGATGATTTGTGGTCTAGCTTCAGGACGGTTGGTGAGACAAGATTATAATCAAAATTGAAAGGATTTAAATGTCCCATATATTGCCAAGAGTTTACTCGATCTTGTGGTACATTTGTATTATCTAGATTTTTTTAATAAAAAATAAAAAATAAAGAGATTCGAATTCATCTTCCGCACTTGCTATCAGTGAAAAAAAAAAAAAAAACCCACATATTAACTTAAAACAATGGATGAAATGCCTTAACCTGTAAATTAGAAACGACATATATATTTATGTATGTTTTGACTTTATATATATTCAAAAAAAAAAAAAAACTCTTGTTAACAAGTGCCATAAAGACATAAGTTAAACAATATTAATATGCAATTATAAGTTGTAATCTATGTTATTAAAAAGACACTAATCAATAATTCATTTGCTTGAATGCACAAATTCAAGGTGATTGTACTGTGTATTTCAACTGTTTCTTAATATTTTTATATAATTATACTTTATTTTAAAGAAAAGAATGAAGACATCTTTTAAAGATATAATATATATACCTTAATTTACGTATAATAAAATATTTCATAGTTATCGGAACGATAAGCATTGAACAGTCTAAAGAGTGGTATGATGCTTCATTGGTTCAACCGTTGGATTATTGGTTCAATTATTGAATTAATAATTAATATATTTTGCCTTCAAAAATAAAAAATAATTAATTAATATATTTCAAATAAAAATACATTAAAAAAATCCGAGGATAAACCATAAAAAATGAGACAGCTCACTAGGTCAAAATAGCGATAAACCAAAAATCTCCTTAAGTAGGATTTGAACCAATGACCTATTAGTTATCAGTGAACCAATGGTGTTCAATTAGACATATATAACTGTATCTAAGTTTTACTAATATGGATTATTAACTTAAAACAGCTGATGAAATACCTCAACTTGTAAAACTAAAGGCAACAAAAATAAATATCTCAATTAGTAACCCTTCCAAGTACTCAAACAGTGAACTATTTCTCAATGTTGGTGCAAACATAATAATAATGGAAACAACACAAAGAGAAACTGAATAATACGCTGAATATTATTAATTTGAAGAGATGAACACAACACTATTTGAACTGAGGTGCGGCACTCACTCTTTTTAAGGAGATTCAAACTCTTGGTTGGCTAATCTTTGTAACCAGTGCAAACCTTCTCTGACTTGTCTTCCCCAAGATATAACAGCCTAACAAATGTTGTATGGCTAGAACAGCTTCTGCACAAAGTGTTCAAGCCTAAAACTCCACCAAAAGAACACCTTTCTTTGGCTCGAAATCTCTCAAGTATTTAGGAATATTATTGAATTCACTCTCTCACATAATACTCTTTATTTTTAACTATTTCTCTCCATTCACTCTTGATATGAGATTAGTCCATAGCATAGCCATATATATAGTCTTCTAACCCTTCACATAACCAACATGTTATTTATTAATTTAGAAAACTCCACTTAATTTATTTAATCTAACTTACATACAAGTAACTCTTTCTTTAACAAATTTTATTATAACTCATCTCTTTATTCATCTTTAGTTATTTTGAGTTTCATCATATTTAATTTAAAATGTACTAACATTCCCCCACTCATTTTAATATTAAATTTGGAAAATGAGAGATTATCAGGCAAAGAGGGATTATTATGCATCATGAAGGTATACTTTGCATTGAACATTCACTTAGTGAAACAACAATCTCTACTCCAGAGTCAGTAGTGGTTTCCAACTTGAACTATGACTGCTTAAGGGAAATAAAGTATTACTACTCACACATAATGATCCAGGTGTTGACATGAGCTTCACTAGCTAGCACATTACAACCCTGTGCTGATCTCAATTTTTCATGAGCATCTTTGAGAATAAGCCCAATTCTCATAGGGAGGGGCCCCACTCCCACGCTCACATAGGTGAAATTTGTCTAGGGTGCTCTTGTAATTTTGACACCCCACTCATAAGAGCTACAGATTGTTCATTAAGATTTTTAAAAAACTCAACCTCCTACACGTTACAGGATAAATGCATTTACACCATAGGGATGGATTTTTTTTTTTCAAATAAAATTAAAACTGATAATGCATTTTCTTCCGACCACCGTATGATTCGTTTTTCCAATTGAACTCAGTTCTTAAGATATTTAGTCCCCGAGTTGGGTATCCTCATACATGGCTCATGATTGTATGGGCTTCAATCCCATTCCCCTTGATGTATTCTAGATTCTTTCTCTTGTTAAGGCCTTAGTTAATGGATCTGCAAGATTATCACAAGATTTAACATATTCTATATTAATGATGCCATTACTCAAATAAGATCTCACAGTACTGTGTTTTCTTCTTATAGATCTGGATTTGCTGTTATAAAAACGGTTATGTACTCTACCAATTATAGCAATACTATCACAATGAATTAAAATAGGTGGTATTGGTTTTTCCCAAAGAGGAATTTCATGCAACAAATCTCTCAACCAGTTTGCTTCCTCACTTGCTGAAGCTAAAGCTATAAGCTCAGCCTCTATAGTAGAGTTAGCAATAATGGTTTGTTTTTTAGATTTCCAACATATTGCACCACCACCCAAAGTAAAAATGTAACCAGTGGTAGACAGAAAATCACCTGACAAAGTATTCCAGTTGGCATCACTGAAACCTTCAAGTATAACAGGATATTTTTTATAAAACAAACCATGTAATTTGGTACCAGATAGATCTTTCATACCTCGCTCAATGGCTTGCCAATGATCTCTACTAGGCTTGCTAGTAAATCTACTAAGTACTCCTACTGCATAGGCAATGTCAGGTTTAGTACAATCGGTCACATATCGCAAACTACCGATTATGCTAGCATATTCCTTTTGATTAACAACATTATTGTCCTTATTAACATGAAACAAATGAACACTAAAATCAAAAGGAGTAGCTACACTTTTGTGATCATGAAAATTATATTTTTTTCAATATTTTCTCAACATAATGTAATTGATCAAGAAATATTCCATCACATGTTTTTGTAATTTTCATGCCCAAAATAAAATTAGCCTCACCAAGATCTTTCATATCAAAATGACTTCTACATTTTTTGTTTCATTTATAACATGCAAATTGGAGCCAAATATTAGTAAGTCATCCACATAGAGGCTAATAATGACATGTGAGTTTTCCCAAGTTTTATAATAGATGCACTTGTTAGATTCATTTGACTTATATCCATTTTTAATCATGCATGAATCAATTTTTTCATGCCATTGTTTAGGAGCTTGTTTTAAGCCATGTAAAGATTTAGTTAGCTTACACACCTTACTTTCTTGACCAGACTCTACAAAGCCTTTAGGTTGGTCCATATAAAGCTTTAAATTTGTCTATTGTGCCATTAGGTTTAAGCTTTTTCCTAAGGACCCATTTACAACCTATTGTTTTTACAACCAGGTGGTAAATCTACTAACTTCCATGTTTTATTAGAAATAAGTGAATCCATTTCATCATTCACAGCCTTTTTCCAAAATACGCCATCAGGTGATAACAAATCTTCTTTCAAAGTCAAAGGATTTTCATCAACATTAAAAACATAATAGTCTAGGCCAAAATCTTTTTCAACTCTAGCTCTTTTACTCCTTCTAAGTTCAATTTCAAGATTTTTTTTTTATTTTGTTAATGAGTAGAAGAACTAGGCTGAGATAACACATTTTCTATAACTTCTTTGCCCCCACTACTTTTAGATTTAAAAGGAAATTTTTCCTCATGAAAGATAGCATCATCTAATTCAAAAATCACATTATTTTCAATATTCAAAAATCTATAGGCAGTACTGTTTATTGCATATCCAATAAAAGCATAGGTTGTAGCTTTAACACCTAATTTAGGTATTTTGGGATCCGTTAACCTTCCAAAGGCTAAGCAACCTCAAACTTTAAAATATCTCAAATTTGGCTTATGCCCCTTCCACACCTCAAAAGGTGTGAGTTTAGTCTTTTTGTGTGGCACTTTATTTAAAACATGACAGGCTGTTAAAATGCTTCCTCCCACAAATTTAGAGGAGCACCTGACTCAATAAGCATAGCATTTGTTAAATTAACCAAAAGTTCTATTTTTTCTTTTAGTCACACCATTAGATGTAGGTGAGTATGGAGAAGTAGTTTCATGGATAATTCCCAAAGATTGAACAAATGAGTTGAACCCAATAGATTCATACTCCTGGCCTCTATCACTTCTAAATTTTTTTTATTTTTCTACTGAATTGGTCAACTTCTCTAAGAAATTCTTTAAATTTCTCAAAAGCATCACTTTTATTTTTTAATAGATAAACATATGCATATTTTGAGAAATCATCAATAAAAGTGATAAAATACCTGTTTCCTCCACGAGTTAATTTTCCTTCAAATTCACAAAGATCTGTGTGAATTAGTTCTAACAATTCAGTATTTCTTCAACAATTTTATGAGGTCATTTAGTAATTTTAGCTTGACTGCATGCTTCACAATTTTCAAAGTCTTTTGTTAGTCTTGGGATTAATCCTATGTTACTCACAATTCCCACATATCTACTATTTATATGACACAAGCGAGCATGCCAAAAATTCATAGAATACAGCATATAAACAAAACTAGCAGATGATATATTATTTTCAATATTTAGTTTGAACATTCCATCACAAGCATACTATTTGCCTACAAATAATCATTTCATAGAGATTACATATTGATCAGATTTCATTATTTGTTTGAAGCCAACCTTATCAAATAGCTTGACATTAGATTTTTCCTCATGGACGAAGTGTATAACACATCTTTCAAAGTGAGCACACGTTCAGATGTAAATTTTAGCTCAACCTTACCACTCCCAAGTACCTTGGTTTTACTAGAGTCACCAAGCATAATTATTTTTTCTTCTTCAAACGGAGCGTATATCTTGAACCAATTTTCATCATTGTAGACATGCCTATTGGCCCCAAAGTCTGCCCACCACCCTTTAACATATTGGATCATGTATATGTCTATAATCATAGCCACTAAAGGCTCTTTGGTAACATTAGCCTGTGGGACAGACCCATGTTTTCGAAATTTGCAAAATTGAGCAATATGCCCACTCTTGCCACAGACAAAACATGCATTAACTTGTTGGTTATTTGAAGAGGGTCCTTGGTTCTTATTCCTTTGACTAGGGTTGCCCCTATTGTGAGGTCTACCATAATTTTTCATATTTTTCTTTCTTGGCCTCGATTGAGCATTTTTAGGAAAATGATATTTGGGTTGGTTGTTGCTTGCAAAAATTAAATTTACCTTGGTGGTAGAATGTCCATTACGCTCTTGCGTTATAAGTGCATCTTGTCCTCTAGCTTCCTCCTCTACGCGAATGCGAGTGATTAAGGATTCTAGGGACGTTTCCTTTTGCTTATGGCACATTGATTTTTGGAACTCTTTCCATGATGGTGGTAGCTTGTCAATGATATCAACCACAATAAGGTTGTCTTCAATCTTTATGCCTTCAGATCTAACTTCTACCACAATCATTTAAAAGTCTTGAACCTGTTCCACAACAAATTGGTATCCACAATTTGATAGCGAAAGAAACGATTAGCTGCATATTTTTTTGCACTAGCCTCTTCAGTGCCATATTTGCTTTGTAAAGCTTTCCAAATTTTCTTTGCAAAATTGTATGTAGTATTATAATAATCATAAAAATGATCCACAAGACAATTTAAAAGATAATGATGACATTTATACTCATCTTGTTCATACTTATCTATTTTTTCTTGATGATCATAAAGTTCATCTTCGGTCATGTCGTCAGTAGAGACCTTGTTTGGATTCTTCTCAATGGGGACGTAGGCTACCTTAAAAGGCTTAGATAGAAAAGGACCTTGGCTTTCCATCTTTTGAAATAGGCTCTCTTAAAACGGAAAGGCTTGTTAAGATCTCCAACATTGTCATTTGGCTTCTCAGTTGTTAGCTCCATTTTGAATCTCCTTAAAATTGTTGGTGCAAACACAATAATAATGGAAACAACACAAAGAAAACCTAAATAATTCTAAATATTATTAATTTGAAGAGATGAACACAACACTATTTGGACTGAGGTGCGACATTCGCTCTCTTTAAGGAGATTCAAGCCCTTGGTTGGCTAATCTCTGTAACCAGTGCAAACATTCTCTGACTTGTCTCCTCCATGAAACAACAACCCAACAAATGTTGATGGCTAGAACAGCTTCTGCACAAAGTGTTCAAGCCCAAAGCTCCACCAAAAAAATACATTTCTTTGGCCCAAAATCTCTCAAGTATTTAGGAATATTATTGAATTCACTCTCTCACACAATACTCTTTACTTTTAACTATTTCTCTTCATTCACTCTTGATATGAAATTAGTACATAGCATAGTCATATATATAGTCTTCCAACCCTTCACATAACCTACATGTTATTTATTAATTTAGAAAACTTCTCTTAATTTATTTAATCTAACTTATATACAAGTAACTCTTTCTTTAACAAATTTTATTATAACTCATCTCTTTATTCCTCTTCAATTATTTTGAATTTCAACATATTTAATTTAAAATGTACTAACACTCAACGAGCAAGGAAAAAAAAAGGAGGTAAATTCCATTAACATATTCAAAGATTTGCACTATTGCCATTCAAATCCAAAAATTTTCCAAACTAACTAATTTGATCTCTAAAGCCAACTTAGCCCCTAAGTATTGTTAGACTTGTTAGTCATTTTTCACAATTGTATTAGGGATTAAGTTGATTTTAAGGACCAAATTAGTTACTTTTGAAAAGTCTTTTCTACCTTTCGATCAAAAAAAAAAAAAAAAAGAGTCTTGAAACTTATTGGTATTAGTCTAAACCTTAGAATATATCAACAAAATTTACCACAAAAAAAAAATTAAAAAAAAAAATATTAAACGATTTCTTTTTTTTTTTTTTTTTTTTGGAAGGATAGTAAACGATTTCTGTATCTAAGCCGACACAAAATCCCAATATGAATCTTGGCCCCAACAGGGCCAATAAGGAGCTTTAATTACAACTCTGCTTCCCAATATAGAATCATAGATATTACGCATTGATGACTTGAGGGAATAAAGAAACGTTAATATTAAAACGGATATGGTTAAGCTGATCTAACGGCACAAGTAATATACAACCATCACTTATAATACACATTTTTCAACGAATAAATTTAGATTCATTGGTTGCTCACACTCCGCGTGCACAAGTTCAAGACTATTATATTCTTTTGTTGATAATTTGACTTTATTTTCTTATGTTGATAATTTGACGAGTAATGCTAACACAACAAAAAAAAACTACAACAATTTCACAGCATTCATAAATTAGTATGTGAAGCCATGTGAGCTAGAGATTGTGGTGGGCCATATATGTGTTGGTATACTAATTTAAGAATGTTGTAAAATTGTTTCACTTTTTGTTATGTTCATAGCATTACTCTAATTTAATAGTTAGCAAGGAGAATCTGAATCTTATACTTTCCGTTAGAAGCATTGAGAGATGCCAATTGAGTTACAAAACTCTTGGCAATGTGACTTCATTTTCTTGAAGAAAAAAAAAAAACTAATTGGTGTCCTGAGATTCTTGACAGCAAGGGAATTCACACCAAAAGGAAAGAGAAATTTTCAACCCAAAAAAAAATGCTCTTTTAACTTATAGTAGTTTTTCATAGTAAATTACCATGTCTCATAAGTCAAACATTAATAATGTCTGTCATTAAATAAAGCATATTCCATTACAAAAAAAAAATCTTCATTTACTCTACAAGACAAAATGGTCCAAATCCAAGGTGAAATTTACTATTTCACAAAGTTAAAAGATTGAATGTCAAGAGTCTTATAGTTCAATTGAAACATCTTGACGTTTTCAAGGGAGACATCCAAGATTCAAATCAATTCATAAAATTTTGAATCTTCTCCAAGAAATAAACCCTATACATTTGCTTTGAAATATAAAGAATCCTACTCTACTGGTCACACTGGCCAATAAGTGAATAGGTTTTATATAAAAAGTCATCCGTAGGAATGATCAAGCACTTGCCTCACCTGACCCACCCACTCAAACTAGGCTAACCTGAAGGCCCGGTTTGCTTTGACGTGTCCCTCCTGATACACCTTATCCCCTTATTCCTACTCCTACCCCAGTACCCACCTCTCTCTATCACCTTCAACTGAATCCTCCATCCCTCACCTCTCTTTCATCTATCTCCGCCACATTCTGCCATAGAGCCATCGCTACACAGCCACTGAATCATCACCGCATAACATCAACTCTGCTTGAACACTGCCGCCGTCTTTCGTCACATGTTTCCAGGCAAGATCAATAACTGTTACACAATTTTATCATTCTCTTCAACCAAGCCTTGTTGTCGTTGTCGTTGAAAAACATCATCAATCAAAGAAGTTGAAACCATTTCAACCAAATTCGACTGCCAATTTGAGGACTTTCAAACAGTCGAGTGGTTGTTTTGCATAAGTCAACAGTGGATTCATCTCTTCCCCATCTGACATGGTCAGGTCAAGTGACAGTTTGATGCCTAACCTAAGCCCAACTGACCTATGACCATCCCTAGTTGTCAGTACATTGTCAGCCTGGATTAGTTAAATGAGTTTTATAATGCCTATGCAAGTGACTTTTCTTTGATCTCTCATGGTCTAAAAGAAGATGGTGCATGTGCAGAATGTATTAAGCAGAAGTTAAGAGAAACATAATGGGCGCTAACAATAAAACAGGCGTGATGAAAATGTCTACTGTTTTATGTCATATCTTAAGCAAACAAAAATGATGGTAAACCCGCATGTAGAGCACGTGTTGTTTCATTCAATGACAACATAAATCATACCTCTAAAAAAAGATTATGAGCTCTCTCTCTCTCTCTCTTTCTCTCTCTCTCTCTCTCTCTACATAAAGGAATGGAAAAATGTAAAGAAAGTGATTTTCAATTGAATCAAAAACAAAAAAAACAAAAAAACAAAAAATTAACAATTATCACTTGGAAGAACTAAAAGATGCAATTGCATCCATTTCCTGCTGCAAAAGAAGAGCATCGATGAAGACATCTAGATTTTCTCCCTGCATCACATCATCTATTGCATAATGAGTGATACCAACACGGTGATCAGTGACACGCCCTTGAGGAAAGTTGTATGTACGGATGCGTTCAGATCTGTCCCCACTACCAATCTGTTTTGAAATGTGTATAAGGTCTATATCAATCTCAAAATAAACAGCTAAACAAACCAAACCTAATACCCATCTCATATCTCACGTACCTGCTCCAATCGTAGTTTTGATCTACTGATCTGAATTCTAGACCTTTCTATCTCATATAGCTTTGCGCACAGCACCTTAAGTGCTTTGGCTTTGTTCTAATAAAACCAAAGAAAGGAAAAAATAGAGAAGGGGATGAAAACATGATAAGGAAGATAAGAACCAGGATAAGATCAAGATCATAAAGGCATAGTAAATAAAGCACACAGCCAGCTGATTAATTTATCTTGCTTGCAAATATAAAGGTTTCAAAAAGTAATCCAACTATGCTGCATGTTACAGACGTTGCAAATAACAGGTTTAACTTATTTCGCTTGCCAAATATAAAGGTTTTAAAAAGTAATCCAAGTATGCAGCGTGTTACCTATGTTGGAAATAGCGAGCATAGGAGTTCAAAAATCCGTAGCTATGTAAACCTATGTTATGCATAATTCAGATAAGACAACAATACAGAAAAGAGACACTATTAGTGAACCATAAGACCTAAAACTATATGCTGCTGACTACTTTCTTCCACTTCAACGTGTGAATATAAGCTAAAATAACCAATTCATAGTTATCCAGGTTGGCATTGCTGGTAACAACACGACCAATATTTAGAAGCTGTAGCTCTCCAAATATATAATAAAGAACAAAAGCTGAAAAACTAAATAGAGAATAGCCCTCTCTATTTTGTACCAAATAAAAGTAAAATGAGATATAAATATACATGCCAGGTCAAAAATACAATCCAACTACCTCAGATGCAAATTACCATAAGATTCAACAGAAGATTTTTTCTGCTGATAAGTTTATTACTCACCAATAGAATTCATGGTAAAATTGGGGAAAGGTTGTCAAATCTAGCAAATCAGTATTTCTGTTTAAGGGATTATGATTTCCAGAATTTGTAAGAAAAATGTCAGTTCTGTTCCAAAGGTTGTTGCAAAACAGTTGCAGTAGTTAGTTCAGAAATAATACCATATGCTGAGATCGCTCATCTTGTATGGCCACTGTCATCCCAGTTGGAATATGAGTTATTCTAACAGCACTGTTTGTGGTATTTGCATGCTGCCCACCAGAACCACCAGATCTATAGGTATCAATTCTCAAATCTTCATTCCTCAACTGGACATCTACCTGCAGAAGACCCAAACATGTATGATAAAGGGAATGATTCCTTGTATAAAAATAGAAACCTCAGTGACAAGAGAACCATCAATCAGATATTCATACTTAAAACATTACACAGACTATTGACAAATGAGTAAAGAAAAGCAATAAGTTGTTTGTGACCTAAAACATAGAAACTCAAAAGGAAGTTCCATCTGGGAAGGGGAAACCAAACACAACTCTCAAATATAGTTGGATGCCACATTCAGATAACAGTGTCCTACAATTTCAACTGAAAAGTTAGTACCTCATCAGCCTGAGGAAGGATAGCAACAGAAACAGCACTGGTGTGAACACGTCCAGACTTCTCTGTGACTGGGACTCGCTGCCAAAAGGAAAATGTCAGTCATTGTCATTGGTATTTGACATCATAATCATGAGTTAGGCAGGTGGTAATGAAACCTGAACTCTGTGAATCCCACTCTCAAATTTAAGTTTCCCATAAACACCTGCTCCTGAGATTGCTGCACTGGCTTCCTGTAAATGAGAACTACAAGTCAAAAAAGAGAGAAAGGCACATCACAACAAGAAGAATGCCAGCCGTAATACTGAAAACTTAAGATTCAGACTCCACAACTACCTATAGGTAGTAAGTCATATGAACCAAGTATTAACTTGCATTCCTTAAAGGTGGGGCTCATAAAAGGGTCAATTTGACATTCAACAGAGAATGGAACAGGCACCTTGTATCCTTTAAGATCAGACTCTGTTATATCTACAACTTCAAATTTCCAACCTTTCTTTTGTGAGTATCTCTCATACCTGTCATGATTCAAACAAGGTAACATCTCCATTGAGAACTAGTAGAATAATTTACAACTAGAGATTCTAACTTGTTGTAATAACTTACATTTTAAACACATCCATTGCAAACAAAGAAGCCTCTTCCCCACCCGTTCCTGATTAAGGGTTTCATCAATTATAAAAAGATTATAAAAAGAAAAGAAAAAAGGTGCCTAAAAAACCTTGAAACATATTGACAAGGAAATAGATCTCAACATAAGTTGCACTAAGATGCCCTTCTTTATAGGCCTTTGTTACCTGCTCTCACCTCCAAGATACTGTCCCTCTCATCAGCATCATCCTTTGGAAGTAAGGACTTGAGCAGCAAACTCTGCAGCCTTTTCTCTTCTTCAATAGCCTGACCTAATTCCTCAGTGGCCATGTCAAGCATGTCTTTGTCTTGTGGACATTCAGCCATCAGTGACTTCAAACCATTAATCTCCTGCAGAAAGGAAAATAAAAACTTCATATCACTTCTGACCACCTTAACCAATTGGCTATGCAAGAAGCAATGTAAGAAAGCAAGTCCATATAATTTACAGCTTCGGCAAGATGCAAAACATCAACCGACTTACATTGCCGTTGATTGCATGCACCCATACTTGTTGCAATAACAAACATGAAAACCATCACAGGCTGGAATTTTTAAGCAATAAGGTATACCTAATACACCTTTTTAAACTGTATCACTCTTTAACCGGGGAAACTTAGACCTAGGTTGGTAATTGAGTAACGAAGACATGCAATTCTATCAACTGGCTTAGACTATGATTCATTTCCTAGCTTTACAACTGAAAGAACAGACAAGAAGACTCAAACAAGATTTGATTTTATTACTAATATATCAAAATATGACTGCATTCTATGAACACAGTTATCAGCATTCGCCCTTTAAGACAGATATGTGATCTGCATCTCTCAAATAGCAACACAGAGAAAGGCAACTAGACATGTGCAAGAACTAACTTAAACCCCCGCCCCCCAAAAAATATAACACATAGACACTAGTCACGCTACTACCACCTATGAATTAACATTTGGCTCATATACTGTGACCATGTGTGCAATGAACTTCCCAACATCAGATTCAAAAATTAGGGGAAAAAAATTATAATGTTGAAAAGATCACAATTCAATTTATAATCAGCACTCAGCAGCAATTGTTTAAAGAGTTAACAAAGTACCTTCTGTTTAGTCCTCAAGTGAGCTATAAGCTCCATAGTATCCCTGAGCTTCCGGAGCTCCTTATTGGCCCTTGCATACTCTGCCGGTGACACTTCTGGCTGTCTTCATTCAACATCAAAACTAACCATTTCTTTCATACATATAAAAAATTAAAAAAAAATAAAAATCCCAAGATAAAAAAGGGCTAAACTAATGACACTTTATTCACTTGTACCTCTGGGTTAAAAAGTTGCACTATACCCACATAAGGTTTGATTGTGTTTACTTTCTGGTTCATAAATTTAATACATTGATATCATAATTAAGTTAAAGTTAGTTTTTTTTTTTTTTTTTTTTTTTTTTTTCTTGGGTTTTCTGAGTATAGTTTAAAAATGATTTAATAATTAGATATATAACTATTTGGAGCTAATTTACTCAAAAAATTCAAGCAAAATGTAGGTTTTGAAAACGCGGATTGGCAAATCAAATTCGACCCAGACCACAGGTTGATAAATAAAGTATAATGATTATTTTTTTTTTCTTTAAATTATAAAAAAATAAAAAGAAGATGAAATTACCTGGTTGATGAGATTGTGAAGACAAGTAGTCCTATGTTCAATAGCCGACAACCTTTGTTCCATTATTCTAACGAGGTCGGCCGACAGCTGAGGTTGCTGCTGCTGCGCTTCTGCTATTTTCTAATGTCTTCAAATGTCTACAAATACTACAAAATTTTCACACAAAATTAAAAAATAAAAATAAAAAACAGAACGTACCTGTGGGTGTAGAGTAAGAGCGAAAGTAGTTGGAGATGAGAGAAGTGATGGAAGAATGAAGATTGTGAGGTTGGTTTGGGTGTCCTGGTATTATTGGTGCAGAGGATTTGAACAGTTTCAGTGCCCGTACCAGATTGCCTCCATGAATTCTCATTGCTTCTTCTTTGTTTCCCCTGCTTCTTTTTTCTTTTCCCCACGAGGTGAGGTATATAGAAAGGCCAGACCCGCTATGAAAGCCACAGGTGAGACTTTTACATTTTGGGCCTGACCTAAACCATGGAGGCTATTTTACCTATTTATTTTTCAAAACATCCCGCATCAAATATTCCATTTTGTAAGATATCAATGCTTCTTAATGTTTTTTCACACGTCATAACCATTAACCACTATTTCCTTCTTTCTCGGATATCTAAATTAATAATAAAAAATTAACCACAAAATAAATAATATTAATGTAAATTTATTTGTTTAACTATAAATTTATATGTTTATTTTTCAAAACATCCCATATCAAACCATCTATTTTATACGTTTAACTATAAATTTATACGTTTATTTTTCAAAACATCCCGTATCAAACCATTTATTTTATAAGATGGGTCTAGTTAATATATCTCCTTATGGTATACATTAACCAATCTGTTCTTGAAAAAAATTTATTGAGAATTGAAAAAATTGTCAAAACTTTTTCAATTCCCTATAAAACTTTTTCTAAAAATAGTATACTATTGAGCACACGTTAGTAAAATCCTTATAAGATATCAATGCTTCTTAATTTTTTTAAAAAAAATTTTTTTTACACACAATAACTATTATCCATTATTTTCTTCATTCTCGGGATACCTAAATTAATAATAAAAAATTAACTACAAAATAAATAATATTAGTGTAAATTTTCATGCTTAACTATAGCAATCATATATTTTTACACAATTTTGCATATGGCTGGACGGGGAGGGAATTTTGGACTTGATTGGCTAAAATGTGGTTCTTTTTATATTATACAAGCACTAGTGTCATAGTGCGAGCGCTCTTAAATAACCAAATTATTATATGATTAACTAGATCAATATAGATATTTTATGTGATTCAACAGTGTACCTACATTCATGGAAATGAATGGCTAATGATCCGCTATATGAAAAATTAAAAATAGGATCGTTTTGATATCAAAAGCTGTCCATTTCATTATTCAAATTTTTTTTTCTTCTTTTAGACAACGAAATGGAAGAAATGGGCAAGATTTAAAATGGGGAGAATCATTTACTGAGAAATTAGGATTACAATAATGCTTATATATGACATTACCCTATTCGGTTAGAATCTCAGAAATACCTTTGATTTTGCAGTACCCTATAAGGTCCTAAGGCCAGTTGGCCTAAAAACAAATATGAGCCAACACCGTCGTATTTATTCTGATATATCTGAATCAATTTCTAGAACTTGTTTATTTATTTTTAATTCAAATGATCTATTTTATTATTATAATATCATATATATATTATTAATAATTTGAATAACGGCATACAAGAAGTCAGATTTTTCAAATTTTTCTTTTCTTGTATAATGAATGACACATAAAAATCACACGCTACATGAAAGAGGGACCCAAGAAGGACACTAAAAAGAGACACAAATTGCTAAAAACATAAACAAAGCCGATCGATGCCCATCGATCGATCGGCTTTAGCCAAAATAATATGTATGTAAAAAAAATTTTTTTTTTTTTTTGGTTATCTAAGTTTACCCTCAAATTGTTATACAAACATTTGAATGATATCTTAGGGGGGTCTCTCTCAATCACTACCTCCATGACTCAGTTTTTCAAAGCGGGCAAGTAGGGAGCTCCAGTAGTCTTCAACCAGTAATTGCCTTGAATGAAAGAATTAACAGTGAATTGAAGAGCCTCACTCCTTCTGATGACTCTCACATTTCTCCATTTCACTCTCCCCCTGAAGTTAGCACCTGGGCCACGATTACCATACTCAAAGTAACTACAGGTTCCAAGGGCAAAGTCTCCAGACCAAGGCAAATAACCAGCGGGGTGAACGAAATCTGCCAAAGTAGTCTCCATGATCACAGTCTTAGCATACTCCTTCCATGGCCTACCCAAGTATGTTGGGATCCTGAACCTGACAGGGAAGAGTTTTCGCTCTGGGACAATCCTGGAGTTGTGGATAACCAAAGCTGTGGTCTCACGCTTGTCAGCTCTGCCACTTGCAGTCACTGTGTTTTGTTGGTTGTCCAAAGGCTTCCTGACGATGATCAAACAGTTCTGGATAATTGTGGCAGAGTCACCAAAGATGAAATCCACAGTGCCTGAAATCACAC
This sequence comes from Quercus glauca, assembly GCA_023736055.1. NCBI lineage: Eukaryota > Viridiplantae > Streptophyta > Magnoliopsida > Fagales > Fagaceae > Quercus > Quercus glauca. The sequence continues at coordinate 9,372,431 of CM043326.1, forward strand.
AGTTGCGGTAGAATTGTCTGTGTGCTTGGATGTACAATGTGTCTTGGTACGCATCCATCCTGCAGTTGTAGATGACTGCCATGTCTGATTGGACACGGAGAGCCACAGCTTGGTGTCCTTCTGGACCAGCAGTGTTGGTGAATCCCATTGACTTGGCAATGAACCCTTGTCCAATTGCAGCTGCATCATGCACATGCAAAACAACAAGGTGCAAATGTCTATTACATACACCGTACACACTTCTTCTTTTTTTGTGAACTAAGATTGTGACTTGAATCACAATATTACAAATTAGTGAATTACACAACTTTTTTAATTTGTAGGGATAATAAATTGTAATTAGTGTTGCATGGTCTTCACTAAAATCACCATTAATATTACTTTTATTGTACACTAATCATAATATATCATCTTAACAATGGTGAAATTTATTATGTCATTAGACTAACATTTAAACCACCATTAATATTATTTTTATTATACACTAATCACAACATGTTTATTTGTTATCAACTTATTTAGTTTTTCTTTCTCAAAAAAAAAAAAACTTATTTAGTTTTTTATTGAAAATGGGTTCAAAATAATTATACTTCAAAAAATAAAGTTTTAAAAAGCTATATACAAAAACTAAAAGTTAAACATAAACGTACGCAACATAGCATCTTAGTATTTGTTAAATTTATTATATCATTAAATTGAAAAAAATAAATTATTATTTGATATTATAATTATTAATTATTACAAATTTTAATACATAGATCTTATAATATGATACGTCACTTTTTAAAACACAAAACAATAACATAATTAAAAAGTGAAATAGAATTCTCTTCATTTTGCTTAAAATGAATTGAAAGCATTTCATGCATAACATTTTATTTTTCCAATTGAAAATTTTAAATGGCCTGACATTATACTTACAGAAGGAGGCAGTCTTGAAGGTGGAGAAGCCACCCTTGTTGCTCTTGTTGCCGGTGACAATGGTCTTTCTGGGTCCATCACCATAGATGAAGACGTTCTTCTGATCCTTGGTTACGGTAATGTACTCGTTATAGACTCCAGCCTTGACATAGATAATATATCGGCCTCTGAGGTTCTTGGGGTAAGCAGCAAGTGCAGCAGAAATGGTCTTGTATCGTCCACTTCCATCCTTAGCCACAACGGCGTTGGGTCTGACCGTTCCTGATCTCGCAGCCAAAAGCTTGCGGTCTGAGGCTGAGAACCATGTTGGATACCCATCCTCACCGAGAAGTCTGCGACTACCACTACTGGGCTTGATATTTAATTCCAAACCATAGGCCTTGAGGATTGCACCAAGCTCACTAACAATAGCCAAAGCATTGCTGGTGAGCGATGAAGCATTTTGGAGATTCTTGCCCATGAGGCTTTGGTATTCAGGTGCTTCTGAAAGCCCATCAAGGCAAGAAGTTTGGTACGAGATAACAGCGCTCAACCAGTTCTTAATCTCGGTAGCCTTGTCAGTCATGTTGTTAATGTTGCTGTCACCCACCATAGAGAACGAGGCTTGGAGCTCATCCACAGCGAATTGTAACAAGTCTTTGCAATCCTCCGCTTCCATTTTCACTCTAGGGGTGCTAGATGACACGTTCTTTATGAGGGTATCAGAGAAGTTCAATGCTTTGGAAACCTCATTGATTGTGGATTGTAATGCAGCCTTGATAAATTCCTTAGGGTCTTTGACTCCTTGGTCAGCAACGGGGGTGAGGGTCTTCTGGCAAATTTCCTGGTAATCTGTCTTTCCACAGAAGGCTGAGACAGCCTTTTGTTGTGTTGAAATCTGGTTATCGCTAGCGCTGTCGCTCTTGGACGAACTTTGGTGTTGAACTACACCCACAATAGCAAGTGCTACACCAACAAGAAGAATGACAGAAATTGCTGATACAGCTGCTTTTCCTAGCATCTTGTTTTCGTTATTGTTGTTTTTCTTTTTTTATGTAGTGTTTTTCAATTCAATGCATATATATAAAATATGTGCACGTCTCTCCCACCCAAATCAAAGCAAAATACTCCGGCTTCCCCGCCAATTAATGAAATAATTAAGGCGAGGCGGGTCGGAGAGAAATTAAGATGCTTTTATTAAAGAATGCGAGTTATTCTCTCTCTCTTTTTTGGTGTGGATGAAGATAGACATGAATAGGGTATGCATGTTTTTATAGTTGTTTTAAGTTTCTTTAATTAGGGTGAGTAATAAATTTTTTTTTTTTTGTTATTATCTCTCTGCATGGATGGTTATGGGCCTTATGGTAGTTAGTGAACGTTAAGTTTCAATGGCCGACCGGTATTTTGGATGATGAGTTGTATTGTTGTGGCTAAGGATAAACTGAGATAATGTCACAATGGCAATGGCAATGCTATAATTAGCTAGGTTGGGACAGTTCAAACAGACCACCATCATTTAACTTCTTTACCATTCCAAGCAACCAGTTATTTTTGGTGGTTTGAAATTGAATGGCTCTAATTAATTATGGGAAAATGCTAACGAGTGCACTTACGATACTGATTAATAATCCATTTCAAGAAAGTTTTTATGAAAAATGAAAAAAAAATAATAATAATTAATATTTTGACAGCTTTTTTCATTTTCTATAAAAATAATATTAAAATTTTCCTAAAATGAATTATTAATGAGTGTCCTAAGAGCACTCGTTAGCATGACCCTTAATTATGTTGACAGAGGAGTTCGAGTACTAAATTAACTTCCCTATCTTGCATGCATGTTTGAGTTTTAGTTTGAGTAGTTGACTTATTATTATTTTTTTTATTATAAATATTAACTTATTAGTCAGAGAGAAAATGTTAAAGCCACAAATTATTTTACAAACAGCTAATGTAGTCGGCGGTCATATAAAAAATGTGATGTTAGTGGTGAGCTCGGATAAAAATTAGTAAAAATTTGTCACATCAACAGTTTGTAAAAATGTTATAAAATAGTCTGTATTTGTAGCATTAGTCATGTCCAATTATAACATTTCTTCATTTTTATATAGGAGAGATTCGAGAGAGTATCGTGATTCACATGATCATTATCTCATAAGATCATGTTTCCCTCTTTTAATGGGACTAGATTTTTATTTTTTTTCACATAAAAGCAATTAATTGATGTTTTATTTAAAAAAATCATTCTATAACAAAAATAAATAAATGATTAATTAGGTTTTTATCTCCCACGTTTTATTTAGCTTATTATACTCACATACACACACACACACCATATATAGTATTTCTAATTCAGACGTCTAAGAGAGAGAGAGAGATATATATATATAAATATATATATATATATATATACATACTATGCGCGCCAAAAGTGAGGTTGATGGGCTAGCCCTCACTTGGGCTCACAATCTATTTGTAGTGTGGGCTTTGGATTTCCTATTTTGGGTAGTTCATGACATAGAGACCCAACAAAGCAACCTCTTCCTATGAATTCCTTTACTCTCCCTCTTACCACTCTTTTGATGCTCTCTCTCTCTCTTTCTCTCTCAGTTTCTTATGGAGCCTTTCAACAACCATTTTCTCCCTTCGCTTCTCATATTTATAGCCCAAAATTAGTGGGGAGTTATGATTACTCTTGTGGCTAGTGGTAGGGGAGATCCAATGTTATTGTTGCTAAGTGGGTGTTTAGTTGGAAGTGGGGTGTGATGAGAATGGCATTGGAACTAACTCCCCACTTTAGAAGGGATGTTCGGCAGCGATACTTCCCAAGGCAGTACCAGGTAACTGTGATACAGCGTTCCCAAGCAATCATGCTCCCGCTTGAGGGGTACTTTACCGGGCAACTCCCAAGTTATGGACTTATGATGAACGTATATTATAATGGCTCGCTCAACGCGTTTTGGGCCAAGCGTAATATCGCGAGTCTCGAGCTCATGGCCTCAGCAGGCTTAGATTCCAGTTTTGGACAAGAGGGTTGGACCCATGGGTCGTACTGTAAAGTTGGAGTTCAAGGCCCAAGGCCCAAATGGGTCTGGGAGTCCCATGCCATACATGTACATACCATATATAATTTTTTGATGAACAAGTTGAGACCATATATATATGGCCGATGACGGAATGGGATATTGAAACCTTTTTTTGTTTCAAAAATAAGTTCTGCATAAACATTTGGGAAGTTGGAAATTCACTCATACAAATTGTGAAGCAAATACTGCAACCCATGCTTTAGCCAGACTTGTCGTAATTGCTAATCTAGAAATAGTTTGGCTAGAAGAAACATTTAATAGGTTTCAGTTAACTCAATTGGTAAAATTTATAATGGTTGAATAAGAGATCTAGGGTTCAATCTCCGATTACACTTAAAATCGGTTAATATCTTAATCTAATGATCAAGAGCACAATCATCAAAATAACGTCAATGTTTGAAAAACTCTACATTCTCCCCCCCCCCCCCCCCCCAACCCAAAAAAAAAAAAAAAAAAACCTAGTTTTATTACTGATATTATTCATAATGAGTCTTTGTAATGTTATTTTTCCACATGATTATGAAATTTACAACACTGTTTCTCAAAAAAACAATAAATTATGCATGTATCAAATTTTATGGCTTCTTTATGTGGATGTTTCTTATTTTTTCCTCGAAACATGTTGGATGAAGAGATGAGTGCGGGATTGTGGAAATGGAATCAAGATGTCAGTTTATATAAATATTGCAATAGCCCCTTCTATTAGTGGCGGCTCTGCATTAAGCCCCTTACTTGCAAGAAAAAAAAAAAAAAAAATATATATATATATATATATATATTAGACTGACTTGTTTTCTCTATCCTTAAAAAATATGTTGAAAACTTGATTTGAAAATCTCAAGAATTTGGGTTCAATAAAATTAGAGTATTGATACATCCACAATATTTTTGTACAGCACCATTAACCCAAGCCCGTTTGGGCCTGGGACTCTGACATGAAGCTGCAGCCCATAAACTTGATCTCTTTGTACCCAGAGGTCCATACCGAGCCCTTAGAAGCTACGGGCCGAAATTTTGCCGCCTCATCCTTGCTCGGAATTACTTCCCGAGCATTTAAAAAAGTAGCGCTCGAATGCATCGCCCCTTTATATTCTCGACAATGCCTTGGGGGATGTCGCCTCCGACATATGCGCGGGAGTGGTAACCAAGTTCCAAGGCCACTCCACCACATTCATTCCACTTCCACCTAATCACCCACTTATGACTAACGAGATTAGACCTCCCATTGCACTGACAGAGAAACAATCATACTCTCTCCACTAATTTGTAGCTATAAATATGAGAATTTTGAGGGAACAGGGGGTTTTTTTTTTTGCTTCCCTTCTTTCTTCGGTCTGAAAAGAGGCAAGAACGAGGAAAAGGTGGTTTAGGCATTGAGAGAGAGAAAAATGATCTCATTGAGTCTTGGTGTCGAGAACGACCCAAAGTAGGAAATCCAAGCCCAACACACAAATAAGTTGTAAGCCCATTAGCCTTACTTTTTGGCGCGTACAATTGGCGCCGTCTGTGGGAATCTCCTACAAAGCTGTAGTTCAACCAAGGCTTACACGCGACAGGATGTCTAGGAGATATTCAGGGAGCGATGCTGAAATGGTTCAGTGGGATCCTCTCAAGAGTCCTCTTGGTGAGAAAGGAGGCAAAAGAGGCGCGAAGATAGGGATCGAGAAAGGGAGGAAGATTTGTCCAGCCTTGGAGAGGGGTCATACCAAACTCAGCGAACGGCCTTAGGGCAAAGGCGACCCAACGAAAGAGGTGAGGAGCTTGAGCGACTGTGCAGGTTGGTCAGAGACCTGGAGTTACAAGCGGGGCACAGGCACCGTGAAAGGGACTAAGACAATCGAGAAAGAAGGTCCAATACGGGGGAAAATCGTTATGGGACGGGGTCCAATCAATTTGAATCCCGTCATAACCAAGACCGTCCGTATTCACAGGGGTCCAGTTATCGTCGAGACCGTTCGCGTTCTCGGGAGTGTGCGGATCGGGGTTCGGACTCCCCAGAGGAACAACGGCCCCACAATGCAGCCATGAACGCGATGAGCCATGCACTACGCAGAGCTGCTCGGTCGCCATTCTCAATGGACATCGAACGGGCACCGATGCCAGATAGGTTTACCCGCCCGCCGTTCAATTCCTACGATGGGAAAACGGACCCGGTAAAGCACGTTAGCCACTATATTCAGATGATGTCTCTGCACACTCGTAATGACGCGCTGATGTGCAAGGTTTTTCCCTCAAGTCTCGGCCACTGCTTTGAGGTGGTTTAATGGGTTACAGAAGGGCTCCATCCACAATTTCGCCGAGCTGATACAGAAGTTTGGGATCTAGTTCATGACTTGTAGCCAAGTGCCGCAGTCGGTGGACGCGTTACTATCAATAAGAATAGGAATAGGGGAGACTCTTCGTAGCTACGCTAGCCGATATTGGGAGCTTTACAATGAGATCGGATGAGGGAATGAAAATATTGCTGCAAGTACCTTTAAATGACTGGAACATAACCAGCTACAAAGCAGAGGAAAAGCGTCGATGGTAAATCGTCCTCGGCAGAGTGGTTTTCAATCAAGGACCCGAGGGAACTTGAGGATTCAGGAATCAGAAGCACCAGCGGGGGAGGTGAATGTGACGTTCAAAGAGCCAGTGCACATGATCGTAGACAAGATTAAGCATAAGCCATACTTCAGGTGGCCGAACAAGATGGGTGGTGACCCCTCTAAGAGAAACCAGAATTTGTACTGCACTTACCATAAAGACAAAGGCCATACAACTAAGCAATGCCGAGTGTTGAAAGATCATCTCGGGCAGCTGGCCAAGGCAAGGAATTTAAAGGAGTTTGTGCTAGACGCAAGGAACCGAGGAACGCGGCAAGGTGTTCCGCAGAGGGGTAACCCGCTTCCACCCCCTTTCGGCATAATTGAGGTCATCCATGCTCCTCCAAAGAGCTTCACCGCGGCAGGAAAGAAGGGGGTGTTAACCGTGGTCCCAGTGGAAGGAAGCTCAAGTGCCCAACCGTCAGGGAAGAAGATGATAGTTACCAGGGAACCTATTGCTTTCGATGATAATGATTTAGAGGGGACAGTCCAACCACACGACGATGCGTTAGTAGTAACCGCCCAAATTAGCGGCTTCTTAGTGAAACGAGTGATGGTAGACCAGGGAAGTGGGGCCGACGTGATGTACCAGAACCTATTCCGGGGGCTCGGATTGAGTAATGAGAACCTCTCTAAGTACGATACGCCCTTGGTTGGGTTTGATGGCAAAATCGTAATACCTGAGGGGCAAATCTCTCTGCCTGTGAGTATGAAAGGTAAGGAGGTGGTAGTAACGTTTATAGTGGTGGCTTCTTTCTCCCCGTACATGGCAATACTAGGAAGGCTGTGGATCCACGCAATGAGGGCCATCCCATCCACGCTGCATGTAAAATTGAAGTTTCCAACCGAGCATGGTATTTCTGTGGTAAGGGGGAGCCAATAAATGGCAAGACAATGTTTGGTCGTCATAGTTAACTGAAGGAAGGAGACGGCCAACCAGGGAAAGCGTGCCGAGCAAATGGACCCTCCGCGGGGTGTCCCGTTATAGCAATTATAGAATACCTAGGGGGAGAAGTGGGGCGGCTGTGCCGAGGAAATGATGAGAGTGAAGATACTCTCGAATGCCGACAGGTGTTTCCACATAGGGAAGAGCATGGACGAACAAGATAAAGTAGAAATGTTGTTACTTCTAATACAGAATGTGGATGTATTTGCATGGAGCCCGTATGAGGTGCCCAGGGTGAATCCTGAATTCATTGTCCATAGACTTAGAGTCGACCATTCGTTCCCTCCTAAGAAGCAGAAGCCAAGGGAATCGGCTAGGGAGCACGCTGAGGCAGTAAAGGAGGTAGTCCAAAAGTTGAAGGATGCTGGAGCAATAAGGTAGACCTTCTTCCCCGAATGGTTGGCGAACACCGTGGTAGTAAAGAAGAAGAATGAAAAGTGGAGGGTTTGCGTGGACTTCACGGATTTGAACCGAGCATGCCCGAAAGACCCGCTTCCCATACCGAAAATCGATCAGTTGGTAGATGCCACGTACGGGCATCCAAGGATGAGCTTTCTAGATGCTTTCCAAAGGTATCACCAGATCGCCCTGGTGCCCAAGGACCAAGAAAAAACGGCATTCATCTCCCCGGAGGCCAATTACTATTATACGGTAATGCCTTTTGGGTTAAAAAAAGCCGAGGCCACTTACCAACAAATGATGACGAGGATGTTTCGGGATAAAATAGGGTGCACGGTTAGTGTACATTGACGACATGGTAGTGAAAAGTAAGCAGGTGGCACAGCATATGGAGGATCTTCGGGGGGTGTTCCAGGTTCTTTGGCAGCACAAGCTACGTCTTAACACTAAGAAGTGTGCATTTGGTGTGAGGGCTGGAAAATTCCTAGGGCTGATCACAAATCGGGGAATAGAGGTCAACCCCGACCAAGTTGAGGCCGTGAGAAAACTGAAGCCACCAAACAATCCAAAAGAAGTGCAAATGTTGACCGGGATGCTAGCCGCCCTTAATTGGTTCATCTCCAAATTCGCAGATCGCTGCTGGCCATTCTATCAACTTCTGAAGAAGTGGACAAGATTTCAGTGGAATGAAGAATGCGACAAGGCTTTTCAGGATTTGAAGGATTATTTAGTGCAGGCACCCATGCTAACGGCACCAGAACCTGGGGAGGATTTATTCATGTACTTGGCAGTATCCTAGCATGCCGTGAGTACCGTGCTACTAAGGGACCAGGGAATCCAGCAGCCCGTATATTACATTAGCAAGACTCTTGTTGATGCCGAGACGAGGTACTTACCCTTGGAGAAGCTAGTATTGGCCCTAATACATGCTACGAGAAGGCTGTCGCACTTCTTTCAGGCTCATACAGTTTACGTCTTGACTGAATATCCCTTACAGTCGTTGTTGAAGAGGTCAAACTTCACGGGCTAAATAGCAAAGTGGGGAACTCAGCTTGGTTCCTTCGACATACGGTACAGACCACAAACTTCGGTGAAGGGCCAGGTCATTACGGATTTTGTCGCAGAGTTTTCGCTGAAGAATACCGGGGAGATAGTTTGCCATGTGAAGACTCACCCCTGGATGGTGTTTATGGATGGAGCATCGAATACCCTGGGAGCCAGTGCCAGGATTGTCATTGTCACTTTTGAAGGAATTCGGTTAGAGCATTCTTTTAGGCTTGGTTTTAAGGCCTCCAACAACGAGGCCGAGTACGAGGCTCTACTCGCCGGATTGAGAGCTATGTTAGGAATGGGAGCCCAGGATGTGAGGGTATATTCAGATTCTCGGTTGGTTGTCAACCAAATCCAGGGGACCTTTGAAGCCTGAGACCCCCGGATGAAGGCGTACTTGCAAGCGGCAAAGATGATTTCGAACAAGTTTGGCACGGCAAAGGTGTCCTAGGTAGGCTGGGCGCAGAACAGGCATGCTGACTCCTTAGCCACGCTAGCGTCGTCGACAACAGAAGAATTTCCTCGGCGGATCAAGGTAGAGCTGATAAAGGAGCCGAGTATTAATGTGGCAAATAACACTAATGTTGAGGGAGTGGAGGTCGCTGTGATTACGAAGGCCGAGCCAAGCTAGATGGACCCAATCATTGGATTTCTGGCTGAGGATCGAGTCCCAAATGATGAGAAGGAGGCTAGTAGGATTTGCCGAGTAGCTCCCTATTATTGGTTGTCGGCTAATCAACAGCTTTACCGATGGTCATTCGGAGGGCCGTACCTTTCATGTCTGCACCCTAGGAAGGTGGGTGAACTTCTGGCTGAGCTTCATGACGGAGTGTGCGGCAGTCATATAGGGGGGCGCTTGTTGGCACACCGGGCGATGACTCAGGGATTTTGGTGGCCACAGATGCAAAAGGACGCTGTCGAATATGTACGAAAGTGTGAAAGGTGCCAGAAGCATACCCCATTAATCCATCAACCAACGAGGCATCTGAATCCAGTCAGCAGTCCCTAGCCCTTTGCACAGTGGGGGCTAGATATCCTCGGGCCATTTCCTTCGGCAATAGGCAATCGAAGGTTTATGTTGGTGGCCATGGACTACTTCACCAAGTGGGCAGAAGCAGAAGCTTTGGCGAACATTCGGGACGTGGACGTTAAGAAGTTCATATGGAGAAACATAGTCACGAGGTTCAGAGTGCCGGACTTGATAATATCGGACAATGGGTTGCAATTTGACAGTAAAGCTTTTCGTGCATTTTGCAACGATCTTGGCATCAAAAACAGGTACTTCACACCGGCTTATCCGCAAAGCAACGATCAAGCCAAGGCCACTAACAAAGCGATCTTGAACGGACTAAAGAAAATATTGGACGGAGCGAAAGGCAAATTGGCTGAGGAGTTGCCCAGTGTTTTATGGGCGTACCGAACAACCCCAAGGAGATCCACGGGAGAGACCCCGTTTTCCTTGACATACGGAGCCGAGGCGGTAATACCAACCGAGGTACACCTTTGTAGCGCGCGGGTATTAGGATTCAACCCCAGGCAGAACGACGAGCTAATGATGGAGCACCTGGACTGGCTAGAGGAGTACCAGGAAGCGACAACTATTCGGTTGGCCGAATATCAGCAAAAGCTTGCCCGACGATATAACCAAGGTGTGAGGACAAGGGAGTTTCACACTGGAGATTTGGTGCTGAGGAAAGCGGTGGGGAATATGCGAGATACAAATTCTTTGAAGTTAGCCCAGACTTGGGAGGGACCTTACCGAGTTACCGCAATTGCTAGCTTTGGAGCGTATTACTTGGAAGACCTAGACGAAAGGCCGCTACCCCGGCCATGGAATCTCTCTAACCTTAAAAAGTTTTTTCACTGATCGGCTGTAAATTATGTTGTAAGTTGAATGAAATGCCGTGCATACATATTGTCAGTGACGACATTAATAATAACTCGCACATGTATACTTAATTCCATCGTCGACCCAGTCCATATCACCAAGCAAATAAAAAGTTTACAAAAACGTCACTAGGACAGAAGCCGATCCCCGGCCTGGTTTTCGTCCCTGGCCTAGTTTTCATCACCGGACAGGTGGAAACCTTAAAAATTTCTCTAAGGACAGAAGCCTGCTGCCCGGCTCGATCACTATCACCGAGCAGTTGGAAACCTTAAAAACCTCCTAAGGACAGATACCTGTCGCCCGGTTCGATCACTATCACCGAGTAGGTGGAAACCTTAAAAATTGCTCTAAGGACAGAAACCTGCTGCCCGGTTCGATCACTATCACCGAATAGGTAGAAACCTTAAAAATTGCTCTAAGAACAGAAACCTGCTACCCGGTTCGATCACTATCACCGAGCAGGTGAAAACCTTAAAAATTGCTCTAAGGACAGAAGCCTGATGCCTGGTTTGATCACTATCACCGAGCAGGTGGAAACCTTAAAAACCTCCTAAGGACGGAAACCTGACGCCCGGTTCGATCACTATCACCGAGCAGGTGAAAACCTTAAAAATTGATCTAAGGACAGAAACCTGCTTCCAGGTTCGATCACTATCACCGAGCAAGTGGAAACCTTAAAAACCTCCTAAGGATAGAAACCTGACGCCCAGTTCGATCACTATCACCGAGCAGGTGGAAATCATAAAAATTGCTCTAAGGACAGAAACATGCTGCCCGGTTTGATCACTATCACCGAGCAGGTGGAAACCTTAAAAATTGCTCTAAGGACAGAAACCTGACGCCCGGTTCGATCACTATCACCGAGCAGGTGGAAACCTTAAAAATTGCTCTAAGGACGGAAACCTGATGCCCGGTTCTATCACTATCACCGAGCAGGTGGAAACCTTAAAAATTGCTCTAAAGACGGAAACCTGCTGCCCGGTTCGATCACTATCACCGAGCAGGTGGAAACCTTAAAAACCTCTTACGGACAGAAATCGGCTGCCCGGTTCGATCACTATCACCGAGCAGGTAGAAACCTTAAAAATTGCTCTAAGGAAAGAACCTTGATGCCCGGTTCAATTACCATCACTGAGCAGGAAGAAACCTAAATTAATCAAGGTCAGAAACCCGCCTCTCAGCAATATCAACCTAGTCTGGCCCACATACGAGCAATCTAACCTACCCCGGGATTAAATCACCCCGTCGTGGAGAACGCATACGTAAAACGGCATGCGAACGCAGTGAATGATACACAGGTGTATGTAGATGAAATAAAGGATAGAAAAAATTGCCACGGCAAAATATTCACAAACCCAGTTTGAAGCAGTGAATAAAATTTAAACAAAGGTTTAGTTACTAGAACGCAGTAACCGATAAAGAGTTAAACCCAAGGAAGTTAATTGTCTCGTCACCACAACCCGGAGAATTAGGTATGATTGCTAAAGAGAAAAATTACTAAAATAGCAGAAAAATAAAATACAGGAAGTCCGGTTCGGCAGTCAATTTGGAGAATCCTCAGGCTGGGTATGAGAAGCATTCCCGGAAGGCTGCTAGGCGGCTAGTATCTGAACATCCCCACTAAATTGATCCTCGACGTGAGGGTTGCTAATGGCCTCCAGATCACTCAGTTTTGCATAGGAGTCAATCGCCTCCACCAACTCCCTCGTGCTGGTGGTCTATTCTTCATCAATAACATTAGGGGCGTTTTGCACGGGAGCCGGAGGGTTTAGAAAGGGAATCTGACTTGGGTCCCTCAAAGGAGAATCCTCGGGACTCCCATAGCCTAAAGAGCAACAAACCACCCCTCCTTAAATCCGAGCTTGTGGGCCTGACGAATAACTGGCTCCGCAGAGTTCTCGGCATCTGTGAACCCTTCATTATACCACTTGTTTTCGCAAGCCTCTAACGCGGCCTTTAAATCGGCCAACTCCTCTCCTAGAGCAATGTTTAAGCTCTGGGCCTCCACCAACTTGAGCTCAGTTCCTCCTAGTTGCACCTCCAATTCCGCCGATTTCCCTTTCGCCAGAACCCTAGCTTCTTCGGCCAAAGCTGCCTTCTTCTCTGCCTTCTCGGCAGCCTGCAAACTCTCCTTCGCAGTAGCCGCAACGTCTTTCAGAGCCTTTTCCCGCTCGGCATCTTCGGAAAGCTCTTTTATTCTTCCATCGACGATGTAGGATAATTGCGCGGCCTGAACAAAGAATAGTAAAGGATACAAAAAAAATGCGTGTATACGTAAGCTGAAAGGAAAATCAAAAGCGAAATTCTTGAAATATAACCGCAATAGTATGCCACTGCAACCGCCTTCCTAAAGACTCGTCCGTCTCCTCCGTGAAGGTGTACACGTCCTCGGGAAGAAAAAGGCCACACGCTAGACTCTGAGCAACATGACCCCCGCGGCCCTTGTCCCAGACTCTAACACTGGCAGACGCAGGGAGAGGTCCGCTGTCGAGCTGGAAGGAGGGCTGCCAATTTGCATGAGCTCAAGAAGAAGACGCCACATTTGTCTCAATTTATACCACTAGCTCACGATTGACAATGCCTGAGGATGGTCGGGGTGGCGTATGAGTGGATAGATTGCCCGAGCCTACCTGTGTTTGCTCGGTTGTGCGCTGCCTTTTCCAAGTACGAGCCACTGGAACTGAAGGAGGCGTAGGATCTTGGCGGGGAATTTCCTGTTGCTGAGCAGGTGGCCGGGCACCTGGCACAAAATGGCTGATTGTCATTGTCTTCCTCGTCACCATCTCATGCCCGCGATCGGATTCTGTTTTTGACAAACTGAATGATTCGGTTGCTACACGCCCGGGTTCCTGAATAGGAGCCTCAAATTCAACAGAGGCCTCAGGTTAGGCAGGAGCTTCAGGCTGTACCGGTTTGTGGGCCCGCTCTCAGCGTGCTCGAGACACTCGCTCGGCAGACTCGTCACGTATGGGCTGACGTTCGTCCGAGCAGATGTACCGGGGACTGTGGTCGCGCGCCTCGCCTACTATGAATCTTAGGGGGAGGAAGTTCGCGTGCCGCATGTCTATGTAGGAAAGGAGGGGGACTATCAACCAGCAAGGCTTGACTGAATGCTTGCCAAGTGGAATAAACAAGGTCAACACCAAGGATTAAGTGCAATGCTCAGAGTTGTCCGTCCGAGTGAACGAAGATCTCTGACCTGAGTACAAAATTTAAGTCCAGTACATGTACTACTCTAAGATCCGGCTTGAACCTTTTGCTCTCTGCACGGAAGCAACACCGAAGCTGGTTAGGGATTACTTACCTGGATAAGACTCAAAGAAATAGTTAAACAAAAAGCGTTTGATACCGATCGACATCGCGTGGTGAAAACGCGTAGGGGAGTTCCTCGGCAAAACAATTGCCGCTCACCCGTACAAAGTCCCCAGCCGAATTTCTATTCGAGTCAGGCAGGCAAGAAATAAGCCGTACCCTCATATCCCTAGTCTTCAAATAATAATCCGAGATGATATTACAGCATAAACTGTACAAGAAATTGATGTCGTGGTGATTCAGTTGCAACCCGAACAACTGATTCAACCTACTGACGCAACTCACCACCCTGTAAAAATTAGGGGGAAGTTGGTCGAGGCAAAGACTATAAAATCTTAAGGTACCTAGGATTAGGGAACCTAACCCCACCCTCTAAAATAGCCATCAAAAGGAAGAAGACAGTGTTCACGCCATTGCGCCTTTGGATGTCAATATCGCCCTCATAACAGTAGGCAATATCAACATCACTAGGAACATTATACGCAGCCCTAAAACTAGCCAAAGCAGCCCTAGAAGATAGGAGATGAGAGTAGCCCATTCTCTAAGCAAGGGTCTTTAAAAAGGAGAAGAAAAACTACGATTGCTATAAAATGGAAAAAAATAGAATAAACAAGAAGGAGAGGAGAAGGAACTTATTGTGGGCTCTAAGGAAGAGAGGTGTTCTGGGCTGGAAGATGAACGCACAAATGTAGTATGCTCGGCAGAGTAAAAATTTGGAAGATGAAAAATGCAAAAATGAACGAAAGAGTTAGAAGTGACTATTTATAGAAACGGAAGGAGAAATAAGTAGCATTAAAGAGCCCTTTGGCGGGAAACCTCACGAATCTACGCCCCAACCGCCACGCGTGTGACGCCTCGGTTCACGAACCGTCAAACAATAATGACAGACAAGCCATCAGTCAGATTTGACACATCTTTTGAGAGGCGCATTAATGTACCTCTCAACTGCCGAATATTTGCCCCTTTGACTGCCCAGGCAATCATTGCCTCCTGGGTTCCTTGATTCATTCCCGAGAGTGGAGGACGAATCAAGGGGGGGCTATTGTACGGCACCATTAACCCAAGCCCGTTTGGGCCTAGGACTCTGACATGAAGCTGCAGCCCATAAACTTGATCTCTTTGTACCCAGAGGTCCATACCAAGCCCTCAGAAGCTACGGGCCTAAATTTTGCCGCCTCATCCTTGCTCGAAATTACTTCCTGAGCATTTAAAAAAGTAGCGCTCGAATGCATCGCCCCTTTGTATTCTCGACAGTGCCTTGGGGGACGTCGCCTCCAACATATGCGTGAGAGTGGTAACCAAGTTCCAAGGCCACTCCACCACATTCATTCCACTTCCACCTAATCACCCACTTATGACTAACGAGATTGGACCTCCCATTGCACTGACAGAGAAGCAATCATACTCTCTCCACTAATTTGTAGCTATAAATATGAGAAGCTAGAGGGAACAGGGGGTTTTTTTTTTTGCTTCCCTTCTTTCTTCGGTCTGAAAAGAGGCAAGAACGAAGAGGAAAAGGGTGGTTTAGGCATTGAGAGAGAGAAAAGTGATCTCATTGAGTCTTAGTGTCGAGAACGACCCAAAGTAGGAAATCCAAGCCCAACACACAAATAAGTTGTACGCCCATTAGCCTCACTTTTTGGCGTGTACAATTTTCATAATAAATCTTATATGATAAATTGTTATTAATTTTTTTTTCAATAATAAACTCACACACACGGGGTAAATCAAGGGAAGGAGAATTTTGAAAGACTTATAATACGATACACAATCAAAAGGGTCTAATAAGTTATTATTGGTTCTAATCCAGATTTACTACTGACATCATACCTAAGATTTGTTGTGAAAATGTTGCAGACGTAGTATTATTCCAAAAATAATCTTGATCCCCAAACATAATCCTTAACTACCCCTTAAACAAAATAATAATAATAATAAAAGCCCAAATAACAACAATAAAATATTAGCCCAAATAATAATAAAAATAGTCCAAACAACAACAAATAGACAAATTATGCAACAAAAAGTTCATTTTAAAAATATTAAAAAAAAATTTCATTTAAATTTGTAACTCGTTCAAATCATTTTTTTAAAATACTCCATAATTTCATCTTTCCTAAGAAATGATACCAAGAGAGAGATTGTGGCCGTGAACTCTTATCAGTGAACTACTATCTTCGACTTAGCATTCACAATAGTTTTCTTATTCAACAACTCAACTTGCAGCCACAACATGTATCATCTGATGCCATTTGCCTCTCTCTCTCTCTCTCTCTGTGAATATTTCAAACTTGCAGTTTTTTTTTTTTTTTTTAATGTCAATATATTAAAGTTCTTTTTTGATTGGATTTTGTATACTCTAAGTTTCTTAGTAGTTACCCTAGAAAATAATCCTAGAGCCGCCATCGCCTTCCAAAAAAAAAAAAATCCCAACAATAAAAGTCATAATTTCTTTATATGACATGGAGCCCTTTCCAAATCAATTTGGGGAATGAAGTGTCCAAACTCCAAACAAGATCAAGATTTCATGTGGCGCGCTTGAAAATCATTTTGCCAATAAAACCTAGACTTCAAAAATGTAAGATCCCGATGGAGCTTCAATGTGATTTTTGCAAAAAGGTTGGGCAGTGTCAAACCTTATAGTGTCGAATGTGGAAAGTGAGTCAAAGGAATTTATGGATATGTTTTGGCCAGGAGTTTTTGAGAATAAAATAAAATAAAATAAAATTAGAAAATGGAGGCAGCAAGGCCTGCAGACCAAAAGCAGCGCATGATCATATAATAAATAAATAAAAGATGGTCAAGAAGATTTGTTCTATATACTACGTGGAGGATTGAGATCCCATGCAATACCTAGGGTATTGCACGGTGTGCAATTGCACAAATCCCAACCATTCACTTAATCCAACGACTCCTTGTTTTGACACCTCACCAGGACACGCTGGCAATCCGTGTGCTCACTCCAAATTTCATTTCAGCTTCCCATTTTTGAATTTCACTAAAACTTTCTCTCCTCTCTCTTACTTCAACCTAGCTCTCTCCGTCACTCTCCCTAACGCTCCACTCTCTCAACCCTGACTGCGTCTCCACCACTCTCTCAACATCCACGCTTGCTCTCTGCCTCTCCCTCAACCCTTCACCATCTCCATCACCCGCAAATCCATATATGACACGATCTTCGACACCGCCTCCACTCCCTTCATCTTCAAAAACCCGTACATCGAGCTCTCTTCCTCGCTCCCCAAAACCAAGTCCTCACTCCAGATTTCATTTCAGCATACCCAACTCAGACGGATAACCAAAAACAAAGAAAACACGGCGCCATCTGAGATCCCAACCCCCAAACACTCGCAGCCTTTTTGACCCAGATCAGAGAGAGAGTAAAGGTTGGGGTTTGGAGAGAATCGGGTGTTTAAGTGAGAAATTGATGCTTTTCAAACCCAGATCAGAGAAAGAAAGGGTTAAGGTTTGGGGAGAATCGGGTTACGGTTTTATGCTATTTCAGGTTTGATCTATGGAGGGATATGAGATTGAGAGAGAAAGAAAGAGAGTTTGGTCGAAGGAGAGAAGAAGCCACCATCGGAGATGGTGGTTGTGATGAAAATTATCCTTGCCGATTTGGGCTTGCTTGTTTCAGAGAGAGACCACCACTCGATAAGGTTTTTTTTATCTCTATTATTTTTAATAAACTCTGTTTTCTTTTATCTCTATTTTTTAATTTTGTTTTCTGTTTTTTTGGTTTTTAGCTTAGGAATTGAAATCAAGTGTTATATTGCTTGCATTTTTGTCAATTGTTTAAAAATGCTTGATACAAAAATAGTGATTGTGGAATTAAAAATGCTTTCTCTGGCATTAAAAATCTACCAACGTGATACAAAAACAGTATATTAAAACTGTACATCTTCCAAAAATAGTGATTGTGGCTGCTCAACTTAAGGACTTTAGAGGAATTTAGTGTAGATTTTACATAGCTTTATTATGCTTGATGAAAACTACCATGGATATTGAAATTATTCAAAGGTCAAACTCTTTTTCTCATTGGGGCTGAATTTAATTCTGTTTTTTTTTTTTTTTTTTTTTTTGGGTTTTTAGCTTAGGAATTAAAATCAAGTCTTAATTCTGTTATTGTTGTTATTGTGTTGTTGTTGTTATTGTTGGAACACCTGGAAGAATATTGGCTCTGGCAAGGGATAAAGATCTTGGATTGAAGAATGTGAGGCATTTTATTCTTGATGAGTGTGATAAGATGCTAGAATCACTGGGTATGGTCTTCTTATTCTTCTGCCTTTTATCTCCTTGTTTATGTGAATTAGTTCTGAAATGTGATACTTTGCAATTCTCTTGTTCTCTTTACAGTGTATTGCATTGTTTGCGATAATAATTTTCTCATTTTAAGCCTTCTGTTGTCCATGTTCTTGTATATTTTACAGACATGAGGAGAGATGTGCAGGAGATCTTCAAGATGACTCCTCATGACAAGTAAGTTATGATGTTTTCAGCAACTCTAAGTAAAGAGATCCGCCCTGTTTGCAAAAAATTTATGCAAGTGTGATAAGGCATCATAAAGTTATGATATTCTTTGTATTTATAAATGTCATGTCATTGCCTTGTTGGTTGTGTCAATTGTGCAGTTTTGTGGCTCAAGTTTCAATTTGACTTGTCATTGGCAAGGGAATGAATTTGTAGTTGTAGTACTTGCAATATTTTTAGTTTTCCTACTTCTAGTCTGAACTTTTCTTTAGGCGTAACCACTTCTCTTGATCCTTTTGGCTATATCTGGTTGACTGATTGTGTTTGTAGGGCCTTAGTGAGGATATTGGTTCCACTTCTTATTTCTTGGGTAGTAGCTGGATGTTTCTACTATTTGAGAGATGAGTAAGTTCAATCAATACATCGTAGTTCAAAAAGATTGATATTTTGGATTGCCAGTTATTTGTTTATCTATTGTTGTTGAGTTTTGGTTGCTGTAGAAGATGGTATTTTGATGCACTTTATATTGACACTCGTTTTTTTTCAGCCAATGGAAATTTATGTTGATGATAAGACCAAGTTGACTCTTCACGGTCTTGTACAAGTATCTTCGATGCTTTTTTTTAATTTTTGCAATATTTTTGTTTCATCAGTTGACTGTCTCTTGCTCATTCAACTAATGCACATTTTCATTGTCTCTCTGTGTAGCACTACATTTTATTGAAGGAGGCAGAGAAAAACTGCAAATTGAATGACCTTCTTGACGCATTGGACTTCAATTAGGTTGTCATTTTTGTCAAGAGTGTGACCAGAGCTGCTAAGCTGAACAAGTTACTTACTGAGTGTGACCAGAGCTGCTGAGTTGAACAAGTTACTTTGTTCATGATTTTTACTTTTATTTTTCATATTTTTATGTATGGGGAAAACACTTAGATGGCTGAGTTTTTTGCCTTGTCAAGTTAAGATTAACAGACAAACAATCGTGTAATATTTTCCACACAAAGGTGATATAAACATGTATTTTACTTTCCATTTGTTCCACCATTTGTTCCTTGCAGACCTTAATTTGGTACATACCAGTACTTGAATGTCTCCAAAACATCTTGTCCTCCTTAAAAAAACAATGAGGGATGGTTTAGATTTCTAACAATGCTGGGATTCCAATTATTAGTGAACGATTTAACAAAGTCAGCCACAGTTTTCAAATTTGAGCCAACAACTCCCTGATATTTAGAAGTGCTAGGGAACCAAGCTGGGTGGTAAGGTAATGTTCAAACCTGTTCCTATCATCCACCAACCTTGATGTATTAATGGATTGTTGTATATGATATTCTTCCAAGTCCAAGATTGGTGAGGGTTGGATTTGCAGTCATGGAGAGGATTTTCAGGGAAGTATTTAGCTAACAAGGAGTTGTGATGGTAAACCATTCTCCAAAATTCCACAATTCCAACAAGTATTTAGACCACCTAAATGTGCGCCAAACTCCACAATTCCTCATTCTCTTCCTGTGCTTTTCCTGTCTTTATCTCTTTCATATTTTTTTTTCTTTTACACACAACAGAATTAGACACTCAACAACACCAAATCTAATATGAAATTGGAAATCTCTCATTCATTCTAGCATGTACTAACAAATTTAGGGAACAAAAGTTAGAGTATGAAGAGACATTGCATTTAAAATATTAATCACTTGCATATATAATTAATGTTTAACTAGAAGTTACTTAAACATGCACTTGTACAATCTAACATATTTAACATGTTTGACTAACTTCTTTAGTTACAAAAGTTATCCAAAAACTTTGCTACATGTACAATCAGTTGTCTAAATAAGTCAGATTTGCTGTCCAAGAAACTGTCCAAGGCAAAGTTGTCCAAAAATGCTGTCCACTATGCAATATGTTACCATGTCCACTGTGCAATACACTATCGAACAAACTGTCCAAAAAATGTTATCCATCATACTGCAAAATCAATATTAGTCTAAAAATATGTCAAAAAAATCAAGTTACATTTTAAACTTGAACAAACATAAGAAAATTTCACTATAATTGAACTTACCATTTATTAGTTTTTTACAAACCAAAAAAGTGTTGTGTTTCCAGGCAAGCATTTGTATTTTCAACACATGGAGTTAGTCCATAATTGAACTTAACTTCATTTTCCTGTGTATATATATAAACAAATAAGTTTATTCATTTGGTAAGTAGAGAGGATATAAACACATGGATTTATTTTTTACTTGACCAATATTCATTTGGTGAGTAAGAATTAAAACTAAATATTTTAAATTTAAGGGACCAAAACCAAACTTGCCTCAACCAAAAATATAAGTCACTCACCAAATTGTTATAGGTGGAACTCACACAAAAGGTCATTCAGGAATGGAGTTACTCACCACAGGCCAAGCCACTCACACAAAAGGTCAGTCAGGAATGATGGAGTTACTCACCACAGGCCAAGCCACTCACACAAAAGGCAAGTCACTCACCATAAGCCAAGCCAAATCCCAAATCACCCACTGCAGGTATGCATAGCCGAAAGACAATCAATAGCCAGCCACACCCAAATCATCCATCGCTATCAACCATCAAAGAACCAACCCAAATCACTAGTCATCAAGACAACACATAGCCAAGCCATAACAATATCCCAACCCATCAACTACTTGACTGGCAGCCAAAACCCATTTAAACACATAAAGCCACTTCAACATAAACCACTTCAATAGAAACTTCATAATACAAACCAATCAGAAAAACAAACTTCAAATCTAACAAGTTCATGAAAAAAAAAAAAAAGTAGGGAAGATTAGCAGAGCTCAACTGAGGGAAGATAGTCACTTAAAGCAACGTTTACATTTTACCTGACAAACAGCTGCATCATTTGATACTTGAGACAATGATGGAGTTAATGGTGCCTATGTAAACACAATGATTATAAGAGAAATAATTTACAAAATCATCTAATTACTAATAATTGCAAAACAAGTAAACATGTAAGTTTTTTCAAAATTTCATGTATGAAAACATTTACATTTTACCTGACTAACATCTGCAGGATTTGATACTTGAGACAACAATGGAGTTAATGGTGCCTATGTAATCACAATGATTATAAGAGAGAGTTTAAGAAATCATCTAATTACTTATAAATACAAAACATGTAAACAAGTATGTTTACCCTTAAGAATGACGTGAAACTAGATTGGTAACTATGGATTGGTCCCAATTCAGATGTCATCATTGGCGAGAAAAAAGTGATAGGATAAGTACGCTATATCACAAAAAAGAAAACCTTATTAATAAATTCACAAATAAAAAGGCAAGTGTAGTACAACCTCCAACTTCACAAATTATTAAGTTATTCCACTACAAATAAAAAAAATCTCTTACTTGATGGGAATAATGTTCTCCATGTGAGTCATAATTATTGTATTGCATGTTAGAAGCAAAACCAAGTTCCTATATGACAATATATATATATATATATATATATATATTATTATTATTAACCATAACAATATAAAAGTTTACAAACACTGGAAACTTAGTAAGAGATAAAAATAAATAAATAAAATTTACTTTAGAAAACTATTGACTAACCTTATCATTTAATTCAACTCTACTCCTTTTTTTGGTTTGCTTTTCAACCCAACTTTTCTTTCGTTTTCCACCCTTGCGACCTTCTTTTTTCTTAAGACCTTTCGCTCGTTCAACCAAATCTTCCAAATGTTGGTTAGGATCAAGATTTTCTGCACCACTACATAATAGCATTTGATGGGGCATTTGATGACCACCCACATTCTTTGCTACAATGTCTTTAACCTTCTTTTCATATTCCTCTATCATCTTCTCTATTAAAGCAAATGCATCTTCATTATCTGCCGCTCGAGAAGCTAATCGTACCAAGTTGGGACATAATCTTCTATATCGCTATGTAACACTCAAGTTGACATCTTCTTCCACATTTGTTCTCCTATTATCCAAGATACATCCACTTTTTGCCTCTCTTGTCCATCTTTTCAAAATGTACATATCAGGAATTGTCTTTATATCAAGGAAGTCAAAGACTTTCAGAACATGACAACATAAAATCCCAACAATTTCAAACTTTCTACAACTACATGAAAATGTCTTATCTGCAGTATCATAAGAGACTATGAACTCACCAGGTTTATGCATAAACTCAATAATGTATGTATGCACTAACAAGTCCTCTTGGCGATTTTTTATCCTTGTTGCTGATGCAAGGTCATATTGATCATGAAGCATTCGAAATATTACAGGTGTGTACACTTGTATTGCTTGCTTCAACAATGGAGAATTTTTCAAGCCCAACTGAGAAAACTTTTGCCTAGCATTAAATTCAGCTTGTAACTCTCTTTCTCGTTTTTGCTCAATCACCCGATCAAAATGTTCAAAAAATTCAGCCACATCCAACTCAAATTTCAAGTAATCTTTTAAATCTCCATTCAAGCTTTCACTAAGTTGGGTACTTCGTATTCCCAATGTAAATTCATTCTTCATGTAACACTTTGCCCATTTTCCTTTCAATTTGTAGATAGTATCCAACCAACTACGATCATGTATAGCATATGTGTCAATCATGTCCTCCCAAGTTTTTTCAAATTCATTTTCATCATTAAACTCAAACATACAAGTTTTAAAAACTTGAAGAAAAGAAGAACCATCCTTCATCAAATTCCCCAAATGCTTTATCCCATTTTACATTATGTGCCAAGTACATAATCCATGGTAAGTGTTAGGCATCACCTCACTCAATGCCTTTGCCATTTCAGGTTCTTGATCCGTAAAAATTGTTTTAGGTCTTTTACCTACATGTGCAACTAAGAAGCTTTCAAACAGCCACTTAAATGATTCTGCCGTTTCATCATATAAAAGTGCAGCCCTAAAAACCGTTAACCCTCTATGGTGATTGAAACCGGTAAACACCCCTAATGGTCTTAGCTCTTTATTAGTACCATATGTAGTGTCAAATGTCACCACATCACCAAAATTAGCATAATTAATAACCATTCTAGCATCAGCCCAAAAAATGTTAGTTATCTGCTCAATGTTATCTAATTGTACTCCATATTGAAATGATGGATTTTTAGTCAATTGTTCCTGAAAGTACCCTAATAAACATGCAGCTTGACCATATACTAAGTTTTTTTGCCGCCTTGTTCTAAGGTAATTTTTCTGATCAAGCTCAGTGAATCCAAGATTAGTTCTTCCACCAGCCTTTCTACTCATCAACTCATGGGCTGCTTTTGGCTTGATTCCAGAAGAGGATGCTAACTCAATCAATCCCGCATGAACTTCTAAAATTTTTCGTTGAGATCTCATCATATAAACTGTTTCTGAAAAATGAAGAGTGTAATTATGTTCTCCAACAAAATCAGACACTTTAAACTTTCCACTTTCTCGCACTAATGAAAAATAAAACCTTACAGGACAATTAGTCCTTGTATCATCTCGGTTACGTGTGCGAATCATGTCTTCTTTTTCTTTACCTCGAATGCCCTGCTTTGCACATACAAATCCCCTTGATGTTACCTTACCATCATTCTTAGTTTTATTTATGTAATGTTTTCTAACATCAAACCCGACTTGCCTTCCATATTTTACCCAAAATTCCCATGCATCTTCTAATGTATCAAATTCCATACCAACTCTAGGATCCGAATCTGCATTGGCATCCATGTTTTGAGAGAATTCTCTCACCACACTATGCAATGAATTAAAGAATACTCCTGTAATTAACAAATGTACAAAATTATCTACTATTATAAATATAAAAGAATGAATGTTTTTCATTGAAAATAAAAGCTGAAATTTTTTGTACCAACATTGCGCTTATCATATATAAGAATTACAACAGACCAATATATGATCATGAGAGATAATGACCCAATTGATAAAGGACAATTTCAAGCTAAAATTTCATAAGAAACTGTTTAAAGTGTATCATACCTAAAACACTACGGCTTAAACACATCCAGGACCTAAAAGCATAGAATTCAACCAATGTAACATCTAACTAAGTAAAATGGGGATTTTAGCTATATCCCCTATACCACTGACCATCCATTTCTATAATTTTGCTAGACTATATTTCACATATCCATTTGAAAATGTACAATATTCAAGTTGTAGCAAAAAAACTACCCAAAAATATTCCTCAAAACATAAACAAAATAATGATTCCATGGTGAAATATATATCACTAATAGAACTAAAATCAAACCCCAAAAGAGAGAACTCACCTCCTTGAGTCATTTGATGTTGGAAGCAACCTAGGAAGATGCAGTATTTTCTTTGTGGAGGCAGATAAGTCTTCGTTGGGTGATGTTGGCAGCGATGGCGGCGGGTTGAGGGAGAGGCGCTTGGAGACAGAAAGGGAGAGTGTGAGTGTTTGGGGTTAAGAAATTTCAGATGGGAAGAAGCTTTGTTTTGGCTAATGGGTCTTCGTTGGGTGATGCTGGCAGCAATGGCGGCGGGTTGAGGGAGAGGCGCTTGGAGACAGAGAGAGGGAGAGTGTAAGTGTGAGTGTTTGGGGTTAAGAAATTTCAGATGGGAAGAAGCTTTGTTTTGGCTGATGGGTCTTCGTTGGGTGATGCTGGTAGCGGTGACAGTGGGTTGAGGGAGAGGCAGAAAGAACGACGCTTGGAGACAGAGAAAGAGGGAGTGTGTGAGTGTGAGTGTTTGGGGGTTAAGAAATTTCAGAGGGTAAGATGAGTATTTTCTTTGTTTTGGCTGATGGGTCTTCGTTGGGTGATGGGTGACGGCGGGTTAAGGGAGAGGCAGAAAAAATGGCGGGTTGAGGGAGAGGCAAAGGAGCTCAAGGAGAGAGAAATTTGATTTTATCAAATGTGAAAACAGCTCACACACATCAGCAATGGCGGGACTCCAAAAATTTTAAGGGTAAAAGGGTCTTTTCAATTTTGGTGAGGTGTTAAAATAAGGAGTCGTTGGATTAAATGAATGGCTGGGATTTGTGCAATTGCACACCGTGCAATACCCTAGGTATTGCACGGAATCTCAATCCCTGCGTGGAATCCTCAACAAAATAATAATAATAATAATAATAATAATAATACAAGTAGTAGGAGTAAAAAGTCAAAGGACACGGTAATTATCCATGATATGCAACTATAAGAAGAGTGATGGAACCAAGATTTGAATTTAAATTAACAAGCAAATTGTGGGCTCTAGTTAACTTAACTAATAAAATTTTTTATGTGGGTTCTAGTTTGTTCAACTGGTAAAGTCTCTGATGGTTGTATAAGAGATCTGGGGTTCAATCCCCGCCTACACCAAAAACTGATTGGTGTCTTGGTCTGATGATAAAGAGCTATCATCAGGAGCGGACGCCATACGTTGAAACTCTTTCAAAAAAAAAAAAAAAAAAAACTAATAAAGTTTTTTATAGTTGAATAAGAGATCTATGGTTCAATCTCCGCCTATACCAAAAACCGATTGGTGTCTTAATTTGATGATAAATAACTATTATTTGATTGATGTCTTGGTCTGATAATAAAGAGTTGTCATCAAGAACGGATTCTACAGGTTAAAACTCTCTCAAAAAAAAAATTTATTAGCAAGCAAATTTTATAACTAATATACCTATGTCTCCATACACCCCCAAACATACATATATTTATATTCATTATGGATGAGCACAATACACACTGCATAATAATACATATAAAATACTTAAGGCTAATTGTAGAATAAAATACCATTTTCGTAAACGTTATTTTAATATTAGAAAACCTAAAAAAGATAACATAACTAACACTTTAGAGTTTAATCCGAAAACAGTATAAATTTATGCAGTTTATTGTATATAATTATTTTCAATTTTTATTACTTAAACTCATAATAAGTTCTTCTCAAAAAAAAAAAAAAAAAAAAAAAAAAAAAAAAAAAAAAAAAAAAACTCATAATAAGTTAAACTCGTAACATCCTTCTCAAAAAAGTTAAATTCATACGGCCATATTACTATATAAATTTAAACCATTACACGTTTAAAAGATAACAACAGTTTTTGTACATATTTTTTTTCTTGAATAAAAATATTTACTCCTTTTTTTCTCTCTCCTTTTTTTTTTCTCTATATTCTATTCTTATTTTTCTTTTGTAACTTTTGAACCTACTTCCAACACCTCCAAATGTTGAATTTCCATATTTTATTTAGTTAGTGGGTGACGTGCCAATCTCTCATTAAAATAAAAAGAAGTTCCAATTAAAAAAGTACTGGAAGTGAGTCGAACCCAAACTTCTTTCTCTAGCTTATCAAAAAATGAAAAAAATAATACTCCCTCCGACCAAATTGTTTGGTCTCAATTCCATTTTGGGTTGTCCCAAAATTATATCCTGTTTAAAAAGTCAAATACTATTAATTTACTAAAATCCCCTTTATGCCCTTAATTTATTTGTGGAAGCATTTTTTTTAATTAAAAACTTAAATTTTGAAATCTACTATACATGCCATCTTTATTCAAATTTAAAAATTAAAAAAAAAAAAGAAAAAAAAAAAACCTTCAACAAAGAAAACAAATTTGTTTGAGGATAATTTAGAAAATTTTTAACTTTTTTTTAAAAAGATAAGATAGTTAATGATATTTACCTAAATAATTGGGTTTTTTTAACTAGGCCAAACAATTTTAGACGGAGAGGTAATAAATCTCTCTCTAAAATATAAAATAAACTAGCCTCATCACACGCGCTTCGTGCGTGAGATGAGTCTTTTTTTTTTTTTTTAGTGATCCTATTTTGTAGAAAAAAAAACTATGTTTTTTTATTTTATATATATATATATATAATTTTTAATCAATTTGAAAATTAAGAGGAGAGTGGTCTATTTTTTGAGAAATTATAGAGTCTTCTGGTGGACCACGTCATTTGTCCATCATTCCACTAAAAAACTTTCACTTGTTTAAAATTGCTGAATCAGTAATAAATTTTTATTTAAAAAAATTTTCTAACTAACAATTTTAAACAAGTGGCAGTTTTTTAATAAAATGGTAGAGCACATCACTTATTCACCATGTGGATCTTATAATTTTTTATATTTTTTAGACAATATTTTAGTGTGAGTTAGAATTATATTTTTATCGAATTATCTTTAATTTTGTCTACACTTAAATATAGGATATAAAGGTATTTTTAAATTAAAAAATAAGAAATCCAAACAAACAAAACTCCTTAAATAATACTAAAGATAAATAAATAAAAACCCAAAACTTCATCTAATAATCAAACATACACACACCATAGGGAGAGGGAGAGGGAGAGAGTAAAAAGGTTCCCGGAACAATAAAGAAGACGACCTGTAAGAAATGCAGGGTGATGAGGCCAGAACCTTGCTCGGGTTCCCTCCCAATTCTCACCCTACCCTCTCTCAGGTACCCTAATTCAAGTTTCTATCTCTAATTCCCACTGATCCGGTAATTATTTTTATTGCATAATTTGGGTTTTTTTGGATGCTGATTATCATGATTAAAGGAGCTCATTTGACTCAGTTTATGGACTCAATTTTAGATTTTGTGGATGACCCAGTTTGGATTTTGAGTTATAGTTTGAGACTCTAGCTCAGTTACTGATTCTGGGTTTCAATTTCTTGCTCATACTGGAGAATGGGTCAAGTTGATAATTTATGATTTTGATGGATTGTATGATTGTAGTTTTTGTGCCATAGGATTTTTTTTTAATTGATGATTAGTATTGGTAATTGTTATGGTGTGGGTTATGATTGCAGGTTAAAGCAGCTTACAAAAGGAAGGTATGGGAGTCTCATCCTGACCTTTTTCCAGCTCAACAAAAACCCCATGCAGAGTCAAAGTTCAAATTGGTAAGGATACTGTGCCTAAAAATTCTGAAGTTTAGGTAATTGCTTCTTTTTTTTTTCTTTTTTCTTTTTTTTTTTTGCCTAGCTTTCATAATTAGTTTTACTATAGTTACATACATGATCTACCATATGCAAATGTTCAGTGGCAGCTCCAGAAATTTTGTTTAGGGGGGTTCATTAAAAAAATTTAATAAAAAAAGAACTTGAATATATCGAATTATCCACAAAAAAAATTAATACATGAAATTTTACAATTTTTTTCTACAAGTTTTCAAATTTTGAATTGTTATATGATAGTTCATTATGAGTATCTAATACCAATGTGGGTAGCTACAAGCCTATGACTATTTTATTTTGTTAGGTTTATCTAACATTTTTATTTTTATGCAGTTGTTATTATCTATTTGTTATTGTTTTTATAAAAATATTTTAAACTAAATGACTAAACTAAACTCATTAGCTTTGTATTAATTACTGATGCATACAACCACACTCATTCATACATAAAATTATACACTATGTGTCTACTTAACCAATCAAATGCTTAGACAATCACTAACTTTATAATTTTTTTTCTTAAATTTTACTAACTTTATAAAAAAAAAGTTATTATAACATGATAACAATACACACACATTTAACAAACCATCTCTATTTCCTAATTATTAAATTATATAAATTTACATTATATTTATATTGTACACACAAATGTCTACACACATCATAATTTACACAAATAGCATTATAACAAAAAGTAATGCACACAATCAATATTAGATGCACACACATAATATAAAATTATAAAAAAGGGTGACACTTACAATTCACAAACACTTATTCTTTACTCTTAGAGTTGGAAATACCTATAATAAGGGTGTGCAAAATTTAAGTCAGGGTGTGCAAAAATATTTTTAAAAATAAATTAAAGTATTAAACTAACAAAAAAAAATTATATATATATATATATATTTTTGAAGTCAGGGGGTTCATTTGAACCCCCTGAATATAGAGTAGTGCCGCCCCTGCAAATGTTAGATAAGGTTTGGGGTATTTCTGGTTGGTACTTTATTGGGTTGGGGGATGATCACTTGTGATCAATGAAAGATCGACACTAG
Source organism: Quercus glauca (assembly GCA_023736055.1). Lineage (NCBI taxonomy): Eukaryota > Viridiplantae > Streptophyta > Magnoliopsida > Fagales > Fagaceae > Quercus > Quercus glauca. The sequence goes on from CM043326.1 coordinate 9,402,038, forward strand.
ATATCGTGGAGTGGAAGAACTAGAATTGTATGATTTTTGTAGAGGTTTATGATCAAGTATACGGAATACTGCATTTTTGTAAGTGATAAAATTATGTTTTATTTTCTTCCTTTTTGAAAAATAAAAACTAGATATGGGAGACAATCTTAGATTTACCATATTTAGTTGAGGCTCAGTAACTTGGTTGTCCATAGTTGGAAAAGCCAGTTCTTGATTGGGAGTGCAGGTTCCTGTCTGCCATAGAGCCTTTTCAAGGTTAATGTCGACACTGCACAGTCTTTTCACTAGTATAAATTTTAGAATCAGCTAGGAAAATCAGACTCCTCATCACCTTTCAGCCATTTTCTGTCTGTAGATGATATAAACTTATAAAGTATGTTTAACCTAGCCATAGCCTTTTCTAGCATCGTTTTCGCATTAATTAGGTCTTGGATGACAGAACGTGAGCATGTGAACCCCTATTTTAACATGAGGATTACAGAGTACTGCTATTCATTATTTTCTGAAATTTTGCATTTTCTTTCAGATAATTTTTTCAGTTTCATTTGTACTCATGGAATAACTGACCTCAACATGTGAATTTGCTGCAGATTTCAGAAGCATACTCTTGCCTGCTGTCTGGTAATTTTCCTATTGTAAAAAAGACCAAAGGTGTAAGATAGAGTCATGGTTTGCAAACTCCCAAATGGACTAAAGAAGTTATTGGACAAACTTGTCAATCTCAATTTTCAATCTACCAATTTAGCATAATCAACTCAAGATGTTAATAAAATTCATGTTCTAAATTTTCAGAATGATGCATTATCTGAACCATGCCACTTTATGCTGTTTCTGTTCGTCTGTTGAAATGACCTTGATTTGGTTGAGTTGTTTGATATTTTCTGTACTTGTTTTCCAATTTGCTTGTTCTTGTTCTTCTTCTTCTTCTTTTTCCCTTTGCCCTTTCTCTCGTATATCTCATTGTACCTGTTTTTGAGTTCCCTTAAACTGTTACTGTAGTTTTAAGTGTTAGCTTAGGCTTGCTCAAGTGATTTATTTGAGGATTCTGAAGAAGATATCTAAGCCAACTGGATAGTCTTGGGGGCATGCAACAGGAGATATGCGATTGGGAAGGAATTCCAGTGAATCAGACAGGCAAATACATTGTATGACTTACATCTCTTTCCCCCTTTTTGCCTTGCAGACACTATTGACATAATTAAACTGTCACTCTATTATGAATGGATCAAAAAAATTATCATGTATGATGAATTGAAAGTTTGAAAGAATTTATGAAAATTTATGGTATTTGTTTCAGCTGTATCAAAACTGAAATTCATGGTGAAATCGTATTTAAAGATTAACTAGTTGATCAGTGACATGATATTTTTGTTTGTATAAGACTTAGCACCAAATTGAATTTTCCTTTGAGATAATAAGGGTGATAAAACCATAAGTGGTTTTCAATTTCCACTATAGTTTTGAATTTTTCTGCTTAGGATTGGGATTTCATGTTACTTTAAAGTTATAATTATGTGTAGGGCTTTTTCAAGATTTTTAAACCCTGAATGGTATTTGCCTGTGGGATTGGACACAACAAACTTAGTTCCCCTGGATTACCTGATACACGACTCTGGTTGGTGGAATCGTGTATCCGTGGTTTACTTCCCAAGGGTGGGTCCAAAGGGCCCACCTTGGTGAGTTATATATATATATATATATAACTGTGTTCATTTCAATTTCACCTCCCCACCTGAGTTTGGAAGAGAGGGGGGGGAGGGGGGGTTTCTTTTTTTCTGAAGCGGTTTATTTATTTAATTATTTTCAATCATATACAGGAAGAAGATAAAGTTTCTACAGCTGGCTACTTACCACATGGTTGAAGAGATGGCCCCACTTTGGTCCTCAGGATATCTTGATCCTGGATGGGAGAATGGTATTGCTCAGGATGAAAGGAAAAAGAAGGTTAAATGCAACTATTGCAGGAAAATGGTCAGCGGTGGAATATTTAGATTGAAGCAACGTTTGGTTAGACTGACTGGAGAAGTTACTCATTGTGAAAAGGTTCCGGAGGATGTATGCTTGAGTACAAGGAAAAACCTGGAAGGATGTCATTCTGTTAGGAAGTGAAGGCAGTCTGAATATGAACACGTATATTTAATTTCCACTCTAATGAATATAATGGAATGGAAGAAGCAAGTATAGGTTATAAACAGAAAGGAAAGAAAGTAATGACTTATGACAACTTAAATAGTGGATTCTCCCCTCTCCGGACATTAGGACATGTAGACCTGGGTGGGAACATTTTGTTCCTCAAGATGAAAAGAAGAAAAGGGTTAAATGCAACGATTGTGAAAAAATAATTAGTGGAGGCATAAACAGGTTCAAACAACATCTGGCCAGGATCCCAGGAGAAGTTGCATACTGTGAAAAGGCACCTGTGGATGTGTATCTAAAAATTAAGGAGAACATGAAATGGCACCGTACTGGCAGAAGGCCTCGGAAACCAGTTATTAAGGCAATATCCACTCTGTATGTGCATTCAAACAATGAGAAAGAAGAGGAGCATGATGAAGGATTTTTGCAATGTATAAATAGGGAAATGCTGGCTTTGGATTATAAAGTTTTAGACAGTGAAATTAGAAATAATGTCAAGGGGAGGTGTCCTGGTACCAATGCTGCTGAACCTAAAAGATCAAGATTAGATTCTGTATTTTTGAAATCACTGAAGAACCAGACATCCCCATTCTTCAAGCAAGTAAGAACAAAGATGATATGTGAGAAGAAAACTTGCAAGGAAGTGTTATCTGCCATCTGCAAATTCTATTATCATTCAGGAATCCCTTTGAATGCAGCAAACTCCCCTTACTTCCATAAAATGCTAGAGTTGATTGGCCAATATGTACAAGGTCTGAAAGGTCCTTTTAGCCAACTAATATCTGATCGATTCCTTCAAGATGAGATCACTACTATTTAAGGATATGTAACAGAGTCTAAAGCATATTGGGCAGTTACTGGCTGCTCCATCATGGCTGATAGTTGGAAAGATGTGCAGGGTAGGTCAATAATGATTTTTTTGGTTTCTTGCCCCTCGTGGTTTATATTTTGTTTCTTCCATTGATGTCACTGATATAATAGAAGATGCTGCAAACCTTTTTAAACTGTTGGACAAAGTAGTGGAAGAGATGGGTGAGGAAAGTCTCCTTTTAAATGTGAAAAGGTTCCTGCTAAGATCTTTCTGTCTAAGCTCCATCATAGACAATAAGTAAGAAATTTTTATTGAAGAGAAGGAAATTTTTATTTTGGAACCATGTGCCGTCTATTGCATTGATAAAATGCTGAAGATTTTCTTAATATAAAAAGGGTAGGCAAATGCATGGATAAAGCCAAAAAAATTACAAGATTTATCTATAACAGCACATGATTGTTAAGTTTTATGAAGAAAGAATTCACAAAAAATCTTTAGAACCTATCGCAGAAGTTCTTCAAAAGATGGAAAGTGATGAAAGCCAGTCAATGTCTTTTATATATAATGACATGCATAGAGCTAAGCTTGCAATTAAATCTATTAATGGTGATGATGCACAAAAATATGAACCTTTCTGGAGTGTGATAGACAACCACTGGAATTCATTATTCCTGCATCCTCTCTGGTATCGACCTGATTTCATAATGGTATGAGAAGTAATGACTTTTTATGTTCTTTATCGTAATTCTCATTATTTCTTATTTTAAGTTCATAATTTTTCTGTGACAGTATCCTGAGGTGATTCTTGGTCTAAATGAATGTATTGTTTGACAAGAATCAGACAATGGGAAAAGGATTGCTGCCTCCATGCAGGTACTGGTTTCTTACTGTTTTTATCTTATGCCAATGACATTCTATTTTTATGGCAGAACTAATTTTAAAGCAATTTAGTTGCTTCCTTAGTGCTTGAATGTGAAAATGTTCATTCAGATGCACTAGTTGCCCATATAAAGCGGTTGATACTTGTTCCTTTTTTTCTTTTAAACTGTTTTGCTTTACTTTTCTTTTAACCAGTTTTCTGATGTTATCCTATCAGAGTCCTGATTTTGTTTCCTCCAAAGCTGACTTTGGAATGGATTTGGCTATAAGTACAAGAACAGAGCTTGATCCAGGTAATACAGCTGTGACACTATATGTAACTTGATTAGTAAAAAAATTATTAATTACCTTGATTAGTACAACTGTCAGAACCTATACTTCTATTCTACTTCACCATGTATATTCTTTTTTCCCCCTCACTGCAGTTGATATGTTGGTGGTTGTTAGTATATCAACATCTGAATCAGTGACAATAATAGCTCAACTTCTTGTATTTGGAAGTACTAGGGAGATAGCTCTACCTGTTAATGAGGTATATTTGCCCATTCTCTTTCAATTAATTCTTTCCTTTAATCAAATGTCTATATCGTAGTTTACTTTTCAGCTTTCTAATCTGTTTTCTGAATTCATTGTCATTGCTTGACTCAATTTTTAGATAATGTGCTTTGTATCTATGGTTGTAGCTTTGTTTTCCATAAACTCTGGTATACAAGTGACCACGAAACTCTTAAGGTTGAATTTAATGATGTAGTCAGTTAAAGTTTGTCCAATCAAAATCTAGAAGTTATTTGGTTGTGGGTTTGCAAACCATGATAGGAAAGCTGATCACCTTATTGGAAGGATAAATGAAGTGGATATACCATCATGAGATAATAATAACAGATTTGACATTGATACATTCATGTTTTTTATGATGCCTTCCACAGGTACAAGAAGACAAGGTTCATCTTCAGGTAATTTCCTTTTAAAAAATAATTTTCTATACCTCTGTCTTTCTCATTTAATTTAGCTTGTCTGGTTAATTCTTGTCTGAGATGTCATTTATCTTGGTCAGTTACAAATACACGAGTAGTGAGAACTGGAGTTCCAAGAGCACAAGGAGGAAGAGGAAATGCCGCTTTGATTCGAGTCCCTTTCCTCTTTATTATTTTGGGAACAGTTGCACTCGGGGGATTAAATGCTACAAGGTGATTAACAGACTCAATTATGAGGATGGTCATTTTCTGTTTAAGAAGAGGTTATTTGAGAAGATTTGAACGGTTATATATGTTCTTTAACTTCTTTCTATGTTTTTGCTTCTCAGGGCTTATAAAAAGGAAAAGGCCGCATATCCTTCTCACAATCCTTTTCTTCCTTGATCCCCAGCCCCTTGGTGGAATCATAATACACATTATATTCTCTAAGAAAGAGAGAAAAAAAATATATACTTTTCTGAATTAATTGTAATTTTCAACTCATCAGTGCAGTTAGCAAAGAATAATTTGTCCCAGATATCAAAGAACATATATGTTGGTACATATTATTATAAGTGTGGTCTCTGTTTCAGAATGGAATTTGTTTCTTAGTCTCCTCCTTTGTAAGCTTCAAAATGCACATGGACCCAACTTTTTTTAAAAGCTTAAAGTTAGATTTAACTCCATTTGCTTACTTTCTATAAAAGAAAATAAGGCAGAGAAAGTGAATGACAAGATAGTATTATTTTCCGTAGTATAGTAATGTAGATAAGAAAAGAAGAAAAAGAAACTGTTAAAGCTCCTTTTCCAGTGTACTGAACTTTTTTGTAAATATTTCGAATTTTAAAGATAATAGTTCGGTCTCTCCAGTGAAATTTTTGAATATATACTTCCCATTTTTCTTTTTGCCTTTTTGGTCCATGGCCTACACAATGAAACGGAACCGAACAAGTAACGAGAATAGAAACTATTCACTTTGGTTTCACCTCAAAAGAGAATGTACAATTTCTTAAATTATTATATTTTTTTTTTTACACAATAAATTAATAAACAAAACTTATACAGCGAGAGAGGGAGGATTTCAAACCTGAATGTCAACATTAGAAACATGTGAATGTGTTAATTGAGCTACAAAATTTGTATTTTTACACAATAAAGTAATAAACAAGAATCATACAGCGAGAGAGGAGAGAGGAGAGCTTCGAACCTAGATGTCTACATTAGAAACATGCAAAGGTGTTAGTTGAGCTAAAAAAACTTGTATTTTTACACAATAAAATCATAAACAAGAATCATATAGCGAGAGAGGGAGGATTCAAACTTGGATGTCTACATTAGAAACATGCAAATGTGTTGGTTGAGCTACAAAACCCTTTGACAGAGTCTTGAGAAGGAAGAGTGGCATCAATGGTACACTAATATTGGAAGAATGGTATCAATAGTCCATAAATATTTTGATTGCAGATTGGTTCGTGTTTCTTGAGAATATGCAAATAGGTGGCTTCTTCACTCGGAAAAGTTTGAAAAAAGTGAATAAAGTTCCACTTAAGAAAAGGTTGCCCGAGAAGCATTATCTGATATGTATTATGAGGAAAGGAGCCGAAAGTTCCTTGGGGTTTCGCGAAAGGTGGGGAAGATTGACAATCAACTGAATCAAGTTCTTTCATGCTTCACGTCATGCCATTCGGATTGGATTGGATTCTAGTACAGCTAAACTCTTAGAAGCAGTTTCCTTAACGTGGTATTTGGATCAAAAGAAAAAAAGAAACGTAAATAGAGCTCCAACTTTTTATCCTTTTGGCTAGATATATATAGAACTCCCACTAGGCAACCAAAAAGGAAAAGGAACATATACTACGGTCAGCATTATTTTTTACCGACCTCAGCCTATTAAAAGAAGATAAAGCGATGCTTAAGTCTTAAGAGATGAATTAGATCGATAATCTCGAGGGACAGTTTAATGGTATTCAAAGTATCATGAGATTCATGAGATCTTGAGTTCAAAACTCTAGCTAGCATCTTACAGCCACCTTTCAGAAGTTCCTCTGGATAATAATTACTTAGTGTTCAAGATTTAGTAGTTCCCAAGATCTCACGACATTGATGTGATTTTGAGTTCAAAACTCTTAGTCAATTACTTAGAGTCACCTTCAAGGAATTCATCTCTGTAATTTTTTTGTGTGTGGAACGGAAATACTACATAGTACATACACTCAAGAATAGTTAGGTGATTAAAGAGTTTTGGGCACTCATGTTAAATTTTTTTATCTAGTAGTAATTACATTTTAGATCCTATAGTTTAAGAAAAGTAACAAATTAAGCCCTATAGTTTAAAAAGTAATAAATCAAACCCTAACAAATTAAGCCTTGTAGCTTCAATAGTAATGAATCAAATCCAGAAATATCAAAACAATTAGATTGACGGTTTTTTTTTTTTTTTTTAGAAAAAGATTGATGGATTCATACTTTGTTAGTTGTTACTAACATTATCATTATTGGGTTCAATGTTAAACCTGTAGATAAATGTTGTCTTGGATCCACATTATTGTGCTTAAAATGCCTCAAAATAACACTTATTTAATTGAAAATTCAATACATATAATATTGATAGATTTTCTAATTTATCCTTTATTAAAAAGTTGAATACATTTTGTGAGTTCTAGTTAGCTCAATTGAGAGAGGAGAAAGTATTTTATGCATCTGTGTTTACTCTAATAGTGTGTGGATCTCTGCATATACAAGATATATATAATCGATATTCATTATTCAGAAAAAAAGGGAGTAGGACATGAAGGAGAAAGTAAAATGAGCAACAGTTTATCTAAAATTCTTCTTAATAATAATAAGTAGCTGAGAAAAGTGCAGGACCAAGCCTCTGAAATTGTAGGAATAGTCACACTTTTAGTTAGGTGAAAGGTTGGTGTGGATCAAGGCTGGAATATCGTGTATTTGGCCTAAAGTTAAGAAAATGATTACAGTAATTACGCTATTAACTTTTGAATCGAACAAAAGGAACGATTATTATTTTATAGAAAGAAAGAATATATTATACATAGCTATTTTCTCGACTCTCTTCTCGATTTTAATAATAAAAAATTTTGGAGCTGTGTGTTAAAACGACAAATCTACAAGCATGTAGTATATTTTTAAATTTGGTTGATACAAAATGCAGTCCAGCCAGCAAAGACCAAATCTTTAATTATCAAAATTTGACTATGTACACCAATTAGCTGCTTCGCATGCACAAATTCTCGTTTACTTCAAGGTACACACACGTATGAAACACGTGCGTCCACCGACTGAGGGTTTGTTTAGATATTATTAATTGTTGAAAACTGAAAATTGAAAATATTGTACCAAAATAATTTTTAAATGTATGAATAATATCGTAGGACCCAGTTTTAAAGTTTTTTTTTAATAAAGTACTTGCAAGTCCCGTGAACAGTGCACAGAACCCACTGGAAAACGCATAACGCAACTAAAAACACTTTTCAACTCTATCCAAATGTTCACTGAAAGAGAGACTAGCATACTTAAGACCCGTTGGGTAAGAGATTTTTAGTAACGTTTGTACTTTTTAGAAATACGTGTGGGTGAAAAAATGTATAAAAATACATGTAATGTTTTTTAAATACTGAAAACTGTTGTTTAAACAACAGTAACAAACGTACCCTTAAATTTGAATGTGTCTATTTAAATTTAAAAAATGATAAGAGATGAAGAGAAAAATACGGTGCACCTTTTTAAATTTCAAAAAAGATAAGAGATAAGAATATTATAAATTGCGAGATTAGTAAGATTTAATAGATTTTAAATTGTAAGATTTTGTTTTACAAATTTGTCCCCTTTAATTGAAAATTTTGTGAGTGAGCAAGGTGAGGATATTAATAGAAAACGAGTCCTTTTTTTTCATAATTGGCTTATTATTTATTTGTTAAAAATTATCATCAAGATAAAAACTCTTTAAAAAAAATTTGGAATTAAATGTTTATTAAAAGTTTATTTATATTTATTTACTCGCTAAAAGTAGAAAATGAATTAAAAAAACTTCTCCAAAAAAGAAAAATCAATTAAAAAGAGTTTAGCTACAAGCTAGTTTAAAGTTATTTCTTCAACCCACTACTTGACTATTTATAAAACTATGGGTAAGGATTTGCTACAAACAAAGTTGCAGCAAATCCTGCAAAATAGTGATATGTCAATTTCTGAGAACAACACCTGTCTGGGTAAGACAGGTGTTGTTCTCAGGGATTCAGATCTTCTAGAATTCCTTCCTAGGATACTCTACCAATAAATTTCCTTAAATCTCAACCGTTCTTTAATGATTTAATGGTCTAGATTTTGCCATGTCAACATTCCACTAACAATACTTTTAAAATAATATAATAATGTTGAAAACAAAACAATTAAGATTATTATTAATAGAATGCTGATATGGCAAAATCTAAACCATTAAATCATTAAAGAACGGTTAAGATTTAAGAAAATCTACTTGGTAGAGTACCCTAAAAACTCTAAAAGATCTGAATCATATTCTCAAATATTGACACATCACTATTTTGCAATATTTACTGCAACTTAGTTTGCAACAAACCCTTGCCCTAAAACTATTCATGTAAAGGTCATCTTGCTCCACATAAATGGGCTCTTCAATTCCCACGTAGTGTTGGTTTGGATAGTGCTGAAAGTGGCGTTGCGTTTCTGCCTACGTTTTCTCTTTCTTTTTTCTTTTTTTTTTTTTTTGCCAGCTTTTGTTGACTTTGTGGCACAAAAATTACTATGCATGAACAGTGCGTTCACTGTTTACGCACTGTTCATGCACTGTTTACACATTAAAAAATATTAAAAATAGGTTCCACAGTACTATTCACACATTTAAAAATTATTTTGCTACAATGTTTTCAGCAACAATCAGTTTTCAGCAACTTTCAGTAACAATAAGCTGTATCCAAACGGACCCGTAATGAATGGAAGAAAGATAACTCCAAATTGATTTGAAGCTAAACCAAAATAATTATATCTAAAATAAATAATATCTTCAAAAGCTTGTACATCAGCAAATAAAGTGTATTAAATTCTCCATTAAATCATGTTTTATATATTTCATAAGAAATAGAGTCAAAACATACATAAATATCAGGAAAAGCACACATCTTCATTGAACTTGTATCTGAAAATCAATAAAATATTCAAAATTATATTTTCCTTTCAAAGAATATGCATTACAACTCATTATTGAATATTTATTATTTTTTAACTTGTGTCTTTAAGAAAAAACTATTCCAAACTTATAATTGAATTAACTTTTTTAATTTTATATTTTTCTAAAAACCAATGCCAAATTTTTATAAGAGGACATCTTAAAAGTTAAGTTAAATTACAAATTGCACCCTCTTAAAAACAGAATTATATTATTATAAGAGTAAATTGAATTCGGGACAAAATTAGAGTGAACTACGCAATTTAACCTAAAACTTAAGTGCATACACATACATGAACAATTCTGCAAAACTTATTTGGGTTGAGCAGATTACTTAGAATCCACCAGGTTTGATTGGGTTAAGCAAATCAAATGTCCTCAAACAATTCATTTGAAAACCCATACCGGTCTAGGCACAGATCAACGATTCTCATTTCGCTCTTAACACAGAAGAGACAACCAAAAAATATTATACTGGCTCTTCACAAAGATTAAAGATATATGGGTTTCAAGTTTCAACATCATATTTGAGAAACAATTCCCCACATACTTCCAAATTTGTGCTGAAACAAATTTGAGCTGAAACAATCCATTAAAAATGAAACTGAAGAGAAAATAAACAGCAATAAAATCATATTTGAAGCATACCCAAATACTTTCAGTACTGGTATTAAGCCAACTTATTACCACATATTGGGAATAAAACAACATTAAAAGGAACTGAACTGCAAAAAACCAACATTTCCAAATTGCTACTACCAGTGTTCTTCCCAGAACTGTATTGTTTTCCACCAGCAGGATGGTTGATACAAACAGTGTAAGTAGAAGACAGAGCTCCAGCTGTACCACCCAAATCAAAGCAAATTTATTTATGACCAAACCCTACATGATCCCAGAAATCGAAAACATATATTCACATACACTCGTATGCTAGACAGTGCTCCGTCTCATACTTCCAAAACCAATACAAAAAGTCTCCAGCCATAAAGAAACTCTGAAGAGAGCATACCTTATAAGATTCTTTGATGCCTATGGAGTTGCTTTCTTTTTCTCAGTAACTTTCTTCCAGTCCATTAACTGAACCACTAAACTCCACATTTGTTGTAGTTGCCATCTCAAAACCTTCAACAGAACAGAATACAGACATAGGACACATCTTCAATAGAACTTATCTCCAGGGGCCCTATATCACAAGTCAGCATAACCTGATCATGCCGGCCATGCTACAAATGATTATACATCAATGGCTATGAAACTCGTTCAAGACTTCATGTTTTTAAAAAGAAAGCTTACCACTCTTCCAATGGTGCCTCTCCTAAAATACCCTATCATTTAAAAACAAGGCCTAGGAAGGAGCGGTAGCTCTAATTAAGCAATATCTGGCAAGAACCAAATGTCTAATAGATGGCTTGTTCAGACAAAAGCCTCATAGTTCAGGTCCAAACAACCTTTGAAAAGATACGAATATGATGCAGAGAGCAGCTTCCAGCAGCCACACTGTGGGGGAATTATAATAGACTAATAGGCTACCTTAATAAAAGCAGGCTCTCTCTCTCTGTAGAAGCCAGCTAATTTCCAGCCAAACAAGGGAAGAAAAAAAATCAAATAACCTAACCTGCTTAATCCACAATCTAGAAGTTCCACCTACCATAGTTTTTTAGATAATATAGTTCATATCAAAAGTGACCCATGTTCCTCCAGTCAACAAATCCAATTAAATGACGATAAACTTGCAACTGTAACCATCTTAAGGCCACTTTTTTTTGGTACCAAAACTGAACTTGATAAAGTCAAGCACCAGTTTCAATCCCTATATCAGTTTTAGTCTCTGCAAGAGCAATGGAAATCGGCTGCCATCCTGAGTGATGAGGAATAATCCATTTTCTAGCGACGACCATATTCAAGATCTGGAATATTTCGCCCAAAGAAAGCCCTTCTAAACATGCTTTCCTTAGTGTCAAAGCTGCTTCGTATCTGCAGTGCAAAGAAAAGACAGCAATTGTTCAAGTAGTAAGAATTTGCTAATCCAGGAAGACAAAGTATTGAAAAAATCATTAAACCATTCTACCTGCTTTGAGTAGCCATCATTGCTGATCGTCCAGCTGAGGTAGTAAGAAACTTCTGTATGCTATCCCATGCTTTCGGGTACTGATTAGGATTACCACCTATAGGGTTCACACACTTCCATAATCTCTCATTTTTACCAACATAGAACTGCAATGCACCTACGTTCTGCACGACTACCATATTTTGCTCAATTGCACTATCCAATGCCTTTCTTACATCAGTATTTCTGTGTTTCGGATCTCCATATCGAATGCAATCAGTTATGTTTGCTTCAGTAGGCGTAATTTTTTCGTTTTTCAGGGTGTTTAAGGCAAGTAGGATGACACCAATAAGCCCTTGCACTTTCTCAGAAGGTGTTGCACGACCTTGTGATCCCCAGCCACCATTACTAGAAACAGGTGGTGGTGGATATTCAGAACCACGTGGAGGATACCTGTTGTTCGCACTATCATGATGAAATCCTTGGCCACCATGCAGGTTATGGCCTTTTTGTGGCCCGTTTGCGCGAGCTGGAGGATATGGAGATTCTGTAGAGCTTGGCCGATACTCATTAGGAGGGTTTTGAGCATAATTGGGAAAATCAGAGATATTTAACCGACCCATATCAGGTGGAGGAGGGTAATATCTAGGGCCATCAGGTCTTTGAGGAATTGACTGAAAACCTTGATGATGCACATTCTCGGGTCCGGGTCCAAACGAATTTTGCATTTGTGGGGGGTTGTTGGGCCTCAAAGGATTAGGATATTGATTTTGTGGGTTTCCTACGAAATTACTAGCATTACTCCCAGCTGAATTATCAATACCACCGCCGTGAAACAAATTGGGGGAAGACCGACTAGCAGGAGGCTCCATGCTACCAAAGAATTCATGTGGGGCTTTCTTAAACTGCTTTGTTTGCATATGTTCCGGTTGGTAAGGGTAGTCATTGTTGTTTTTACTCTCTTGAAACGAAACCGGCATACTTGAGGCTCGCGATACATTTGCCTGATTCTGATTTACATTTTTTCGAATAGTTTTCCCTTTATACTTAGTCTCCCCCCTCCCCCCTCCCCCTCCTCCTCCTCCTCCTCCTCCTCCACCACTTCCACTACTACCTCCACTAGAAGGCCTTTGATTATCCGAATTGAATTGCATCGGTTGGCTGCTATATTGGCTAAATTGACTAGGTTCCGATACAGAATAGTGCATAGGCATAGGCATAGGCATAGGCACAGGCTTAGGCATAGGCATATCAAAATTCGAACTATGGAAACTATAACCATTAGCAAACTGAGACGATTCGCCACTGGAAAGCGGGGGGCCACCGGCAGAGAGACTAGTCCAAAGCCACACACTCTTAGCCGCAGCAATGAGCGGCGCGGACGCCTTCTGCGGCTGCGCTAAAAGAATATTATATCTCCTCATACGAAGCTGATGGAGAGCATTAGAAAAATCCCTATCCCCTGATATTAACAAATAGTTCGCCGGAGCAGGATTGTCCACTGCCCAAAACAACATATCCACTAATATCTTCTTGTCACTCGCATCTTTCACCCCTAAATAGATAGATTATATTTACAATTAACACTAGATCTAATCTGAGATCTACAAGTAATAGATTTTAAATAAAAAAAATAGAGTGAGAGTTGAAAAGGGTTACCGGCGGGGACGTGGTTGAGGGAGATGCCGGTGGAGGAGAGAGCTTGTTGGACGGCGGAGTTGATGCGGTTGGTGTCGCCGTAAGCGGAGATAGAGACGGGGCCGCAGTAGTTCATTTTGACGAGTGCGGAACTGATGTTCTGAGCGATTTTGTGTGGGTCACTCCCTTTCTGCACTTGACAGTTCTCTATGTCCCACCACACCGACGTTTTCGCCGATACGTACTGCGCTTCCGCTAATCCTCCTCCTATTGTTGCTGAACTAGATGTCGTCGTTGCGCCCATGCTATCTCCTCCTACCATCTTTAAATCTCTCCCTTTTTTTTTTGTCTTTTTTTTTTTTTTAAGAAAATAGTCTCTCTTTCTCTCTCCTCTCTAATTCACCTTCTTCTTCTTCTTCTTTCTCAAATCTATTGCATCGTCGTCGTCGAGTATTTGATTTCTCTTCTTTCCCCTTTCTCTTCTTTCTTCTGATTCTTTGTTTCTTTCCTTTCTTTTCTTTTCTTTTTCTTTTTCCTCTCTCTCTCTCTGTGTGAACTGCCACTATATCAAACGGGAATCGAGGTTTGTTTTTACTATTTTGTCCCTCGGCATCATTGTGATTTCCGCGCGCGGCGTACTCAACGCTACCGTATTTATTACCACAATACGCTGTTTTGATCACTAGTGAAATATAGAAATACACACGGAACAATTAAGCTTTAACCTATTTAATAACGGTTTCGAATTTGGTAAGAATTGTAGTGTAAAACCCATATAAAAAGTTTGGGTGTCACACCCAATTACATAATTTTGCTCACAACTTGTTTATAGAAAATTATTAGGTACTTTCGGAATACCATAAATGCGTGCTCCCTCCGTGGGTTTCACCATGAATTTAATTAGTGGGACCCATCATTCATGTGAGAGGAGGGAGCACGCATTTATGGTACTCCGAGAGTACACAATAATTTCTCCTTGTTCATGTGGTGGGTCATGTGAGGACACCCCTCCACCAATCACAACTTGCTACATAGGCCAGTTGTGAGCAAAATTGTGTAATTAGGTGTAACACTAGAATTACTCAACTCATATTTTACAACATCTAATAAGTGATTGTCACATCAGTATTTTATTTGAAATTTAATTCATCTTACCATACCAAATAACATCTCAATAGATTCCCAATTTGGTTGAATTTAATATGAATATTAGAATTGATTGGGTGTGGTTGTGCTTATTCTTAAATATGTGATAAGATGATATAACATGTTGGGGTTGAATAAATAAAACATAGGTTTTACACAACTTTCTTACAGAATTTAATCTCATATATTTACAATTAGGATTTAGCTTATTTCCAGTACTTTTTTAAGTGGACATGTCTTTTTGTTTTAAATATACAATGACAAGTAGTAGTGGATTTTAATTTCTACATTTTCTTTAGTTAGTGAGTGATAGAGCAGTCTCTCATTAAAAAAAAAAGTAGATTCTTTTTAAAAAAATATTAGAGGTAAGCTAAACTCTTCTAATTATGATGCTTATTTTTTATAAATTAATATTTCCATATATAAACACAAAAAAGAGACCTATTAATAACAATTATATATGGTACGATATATTTTGTCATTAAATAAAATATAATGTGCCTTATATGTAATAGAATATAAATTGCTTTTCTTTATAAACAAAGTGTAGGGTTGGAATTTGTTCCCCCCACATCTAATTGTTGTCCGACCGCGGTGCCTGGCGCGATGCGGTTTTTGTCCTTCGTCCCCGAGTGCAGGCACGAGCGAGCAAGCGCCTAGCTTGGACTTGTACTCGTCGAGTCCCACATCGGTTAGAAAGAGCGCCCCACTACCCTTTATAATGCTTCAGGAGCTTGGGTAGTGTACCATCACTCACACATGAGTGATGGTACACTACCCAAGCTCCAGAAGTGTTATAAAGGGTAGTAGGGCGCTCTTTCTATCCGATGTGGGATTCAAGCCAAAGCTCAGGACATTGCACTCTAAGCATGCCTGTGGCCTCTTGGTCCTACACTCGGTGCGAAGGCAAAAGACGCATCGCGCCTGGCACCGCGTCGTATAACAATTAGATGGGGGCGGAGTCCTTACACTCCTTACCTCCAAAAAGCGCTTTTTGTAGGGTTGGAATTTGTTCCCCCCACATCTAATTGTTGTCCGACCGCGGTGCCTGGCGCGATGCGGTTTTTGTCCTTCGTCCCCGAGTGCAGGCACGAGCAAGCAAGCGCCTAGCTTGGACTTGTACTCGTCGAGTCCCACATCGGTTAGAAAGAGCGCCCCACTACCCTTTATAATGCTTCAGGAGCTTGGGTAGTGTACCATCACTCACACCGATGTGGGACTCGACGAGTACAAGTCCAAGCTAGGCGCTTGCTTGCTCGTGCCTGCACTCGGGGACGAAGGACAAAAACCGCATCGCGCCAGGCACCGCGGTCGGACAACAATTAGATGTGGGGGGAACAAATTCCAACCCTACACAAAGCATAATGAGTTTGGTTATAAAAATTTAAAAAAAAAATACATTTAAAATTAAAAAAAAAAAAAAAAAAAAAAAAAAGCATAATGAGTTTGAGTGATTGCATATTTTGAAAATTGAAAATTCTAACTTGGGGTGCGGGCAAAGAGAGAGACCTTGTTGAACGGCCGGACCTTGGAAAAGACCATGAATCGGTTTACTGCCTTAGTCAATTATTTATTATTATTATTATTATTATTATAGGAGTAATTAATTATTATTATCATATTCATTACGTGTATTTACATTTATGGTGGTTGTGATCATTATTATATATATTAATGTAAACTCAATATATAAAAGGAGGAAAACGAATAGACTTTGACTGAAGGAAAGAATAAAACCTCACTGCTTATTTCAATAATTTTTTATATATAAAATTTAATAATTACAACAATGGTTAAGAAAGAATTAAAATCCTGATTCTATATATAAATAAATAAAAAGAGAACAAAAATAAAATTGACATCATCTTTGGGGCAATAGCCACTCTATGCGAAGTGCGTAAGGGATAAAAATTGAACTTAAGTTTAAGTTTTCAAAAGAAAACTTTACACACGTTACACTTAAATTAAGTTAGTCATGCAAAACTATTGAAGGGTAAATATTGATCGTCATTTTAGTTCAACATGAAAAGGAAGCCTACAGACTTTGGGATGAAAAATTAGATGCCGGGTGAAAACCACTAATAAAAGAGGTGGCTGAGGGGCAATGAAAAAGACAAATGCAATTAATGGTCTTTGTAATGTTGTGCCTTAGTCTATTACAGTGATTGTCAAAAAAAAAGTCTATTACAGTGGACGAGGATATTTCGGTAATTTCACGTCCTGCCCTCGCTAGATCAGCCGTCAATCACTACCACCTTACATTATATTTTACTACTAATTTATAAATTTTGGAACTTAGCACTATCTTTCTTTTTTCTTTTTTCTTTTTTTGAGATAACTTTTTTTTAACCACTTTAAACTTTAAAGACCATTCACGTTCAGTTTATGAACTATAGCCAAATTTTACTACAACTTTATCTATATCTATATCTATACTACTATTTAAGGGGCTTCCCTTATTTGGATTCCACATTTTTTATGGCTAAAATACCCTCATCATACCCACTTACAAGTTTTCAACTAACGGGGATAGATATGTAAATTAAAACTTCTATACTTTAAGACCCACAAACTCACGTACGCTTTGCAGTTTCTATCTCACTTTCTATCTCTCATTCTTCTTCAAATTCAAGACATTTAGTTTAGCTCTACATCCTCCTTTCTTTTTCTTCAGAGGGCTCCAACAAATTTTCAGGTTCTATCTTTTACAAGTTCCTTTTTATTTTGTTTTCTTTTGTTTATTTATGATTGACTTTCTTTGAGTTCTGATTTTTTTTTTACACACAAATTTTTTGAATTGCATTGAGGAGTCATTGGAATGGAATATTTTCAAGTTCAATATTTTGCACGTTTCTTTTCTTTTCTTTTCTTTATTATTGACTTTCTTTGAGTTCATACTTCCATAGTTGCCAAGTATTCATTGTCTAAGGAGTACTTACTTTTGGGTGAATGTGATTAGGGATTGAAGGGTGTTTGACTTTGAAATTTCAACAAAGAAGGTTTGTGCTTGATATGTCCTTACGTTACTCTCTTTCTCTCAATCTATTTGATTATCTGATTAATCTGTGTCTACTCTTGAATGTCACAATCCGTTTCTATCTCTACGATGGACTTATTGATTTTCAGCATATTTCCAGTTCCAGGTATTGGCTCTACTTTCATATTAAATTTTTAAATTTTGATTTTTTTTTTATTACACATGAATTTGGTGGGTGTTAACCTGTTGGGCTTTCGTTCTATATGAGTTCTATGATTGAAATTGTATATGGGTTTTTTTTTTTTTTTTTGTTAACCTGTTACGCTACATTTTATTTAACAAAATTATTAATTTTAGTTTTTTTTTAGAATGATATTTTGTACACGCTACATTTTTTTTTTTTGGAATGATAAACAATTTTTTTTTTTTTTTTTGTATTACAGTTGCTAATCCTCCTATCCATTCATCGTACGTTACTTATTTTCATGTGATGAAGGTTTTTTTTTTTTTTTTCTTTTAAAAGAACATGTGATGAACGTTTTAAAACAAATTCAAATAAAACATTTAATAATTAGCTATTTATTTAAATTGTTGATGATGTGGTGATAAGATTTTAAAGACTCCATGATAGAGTTAAACTCTAAAAAATCTTTATCTTTATTCTCAACAATTTTATTAGGATTTTCAGGAATCTCCTCAAAATTAAATCAAACACAAACTCTAACAAACCTATACTACTGGGATGAGTTTGTATTTGTGAGAAGTTATGTGGGTAGATAATTGATAGAGCATTATTTGAACGTGGGGATTTTTTTTATTTTTTTGGTTGATGAACGTGGGGAGTGTTTTGGTGTACTGGGAGTGTCTTTTTTTTGGGTGGCTGAGGTAGTTTTTTTTTTTTAAAAGAATGTGGGATGGTATTTCAATGTGGGTAGGAATTTATTTAGGATAGAATTTACTATTTTGACCCCATTTTGATTAGTTTAGATTAATTAAATTAGGGGTACTTTTGACAGTAAAAAAAACAATTCTACATTAAATTAGTTTAGATTAATTAAATTAGTTTAGATTACTTTTTTTTTTTTATACGCTACTGTAGGGTCCAAATTTGTTGGGCCAGGTATCAGCTTTTTGTACTGTGAGCCCAACAAATTCCCAACAATAAATTTGTAGAGAATGGGTTAAACAACTTGGCTGGGTTTGGATTTAGCAACGGTTCATGCAAGCAGACCAGAGTAAAAAAGAATTTAGACTAGCGTTTAACAGGATTTTCTTCTATCCGAAGAGCTTTAGTATTTAAAAACTTAATGAATACAATTTCTCTCCCCCCCCTTCTCCGTGAGGCCTGTTTCCCTTATATATACACCCTTTCCCAATCTTCACCGCACACTTGTCCTCCATCTAGACGTCCACTTGAGTACTAGTCACATCAGAAGTCTGCTTTAACCTGCAGTGAGTGGTGGTGGGTGAGAACGCACTGTTCAGGTGTCTTCTCCACATAAATGCGGCCAGGAAAGTTGCTGCAGTGCATTAAATGCGGCGGTGGCAGCTTTATTTGTGAGATATTTCTTGATAGCCACGCAGCTAGACATGCCCAAAGCTCAGCCCTTACAGGGGAATCTTCAGCGTATCTACTCGATCAAGTTCTGGGGAGATCCGTTGGATAGGACCCCTTCGGACCGACCCAGTTGTCTTCGGATGAAGCATTTGTCTCTTATGGGTTGCACTCTCACTAGGATGGCAAAGCATTGATACTCTTAGCCTCTTCGGATAGATAGTTGTATTCGAACTGGGCCTCAGACCCAGTGTATGGCGTTGGGCCTTCTCACCCACAGCTACATTTTATTTAACAAAATTATTAATTTTAGTTTTTTTTAGAATGATATTTTGTACACGCTACATTTTTTTTTTTGAATGATATTAAGTGAACAACGAGATAAACAATTTTTTTTTGTATTACAGTTGCTAATCCTCCTATCCATTCATCGTACGTTAATTACTTTCATGTGATGAAGGTTTTTTTTTTTTTTTAAAAGAACATGTGATGAACGTTTTAAAACAAATTCAAATAAAACATTTAATAATTAGCTATTTATTTAAATTGTTGATGATGTGGTGATAAGATTTTAAAGACTCCATGATAGAGTTAAACTCTAAAAAATCTTTATCTTTATTCTCAACAATTTTATTAGGATTTTCAGGAAAAATTATCTCCTCAAAATTTAAATCAAACACAAACTCTAACAAACCTATACTATTGGGATGAGTTTGTATTTGTGAGAAGTTATGTGGGTAGATAATTGATAGAGCATTATTTGAACGTGGGGATTTTTTTTTTTGGTTGATGAACGTGGGGAGTGTTTTGGTGTACTGGGAGTGTCTTTTTTTTGGGTGGCTGAGGTAGTATTTTTTTTTTTTTTTAAAAGAATGTGGGATAGTATTTCAATGTGGGTAGGAATTTATTTAGGATAGAATTTACTATTTTAACCCCATTTTGATTAGTTTAGATTAATTAAATAAGGGGTACTTTTGATAGTAAAAAAAACAATAACTAACTTTTCGAATCTCTTAATATATACAAAAGATAACATGCATGCTAACTTTGGTTTGTTGATTAAAGTTTTTTTTTTTTTTTTTTAAATTCTTGGTTTAACCCTAATTCTTTTATCTCTCTCAGGTTCACGTACGCACAAATTTTTGGGATTGTATTGAGAAGTCATTGGAATGGAATATTAGATAAGTTCGGGTGAGAGACTTTACAAGAATTATTATATGTATTAAACCTCACATAAAGTGGTTGTTATCTAAGAAAGTGTTGTAAAAAAATTTCTTCCGAAATAGAAACTATATTTCTTTTGTATACAATTAACGTGTATCTCTTGCCATAAAATTTTCAATTTAAGCTTTTATTTACTTATGTTATGGATGTGTAGTAAATGACTAAATTTTAGGATTAAAAAAACTACATCTTAGGATTAGACAAAAAAATGATAACTGTCATACATAAAATTTGAAAAAAAAAAAAAACAACATCAACAGCACCAAAAAGGTTAAAATAAATAAATAAATAAACTAGCCTCTGAGCACGCGCTCACGTGCATGCTCAATGGCTTTTCCATTTTTTGGGTAAGGGTTAATTTAGAGCATTTATTAAAATTTGGGATTACTACATTTTCTAATCACCAAAAAAAAAAAAAAAAAACCTAGGGGTGTGATGAGTATTATGAGTCGTGAAATAATTTTTTCATCACAACCCTAGGTTTTTTTTTTTTTTTTTTTTGGTGATTAGAAAATGTAGTAATCCCAAATTTTAATAAATGCTCTAAATTAACCCTTACCCAAAAAATGGAAGAGCCTCTGAGCATGCGCGTGAGCGCGTGCTCAGAGGCTAGTTATGTTAGTTATCTTCTTTTCACATACAGCATACATCTATCTTTTCAAATTTTTTTTATACATCAATTACAAAAATTACAATATTTATTATAAATTTTTTAGAGTTTAGAAAGAGGGCTCTGAAAAAGATTGAATAAACAGAAGAGGATAAAATTTTACAAACGCCACAATGTTGAACTAGCATTTTACAGAATTTTGAAGTGTTTGAGAGCAGAATGTTGAACTTTTTTTTTAATGATTTTTGGCTCCGTGCTCTTCAATTTTGTTAAAGCTTGTCACCTTCTTTTAATTGAAAAATTATTTTATGAGACATCTCTCTGTTACAATGTGTAAGTCATATATATGTAGATCTCACATGTTAATTATAATAGAGAAAATTCATGAGACTGCCTCATAAGATACATTCTCCTTCTACTTATAATTCGATTGAGTTATTTGAATAATTTCATGAGTTTCTAAATTCTATCCATCAATTTTGAAAATTAGTGGATTAAATATATCATCAACAATTTGAATAATATCAAAGTGGTGATAATTTGTTTAAATGTTAAGGATAAGGTAAAGTCTAATCTACACATTTTAAAATAGATAGATAGAATTTTAGCAACTCCATAGTAGTTCTATCTTAGCAACTCCATAGTAGAGTTATCCAAATAAGAGTTATCCTAGAGGAATTTTTTATTTTTAGACTCTATAATGAATTTATTAGGAGTTATCTTCTTCTTCTTCTTCTTTTGTTTTTTTTTTTTTTCTTTTTTTCTTTTTGAGAAGATACTCTATTAAGAATTATTAGGAGTTATCCTAATAATGAAATTATTAGGAGTTATTAGGAATTATTGGACATTCCTATTACTATTCAATTATAGGAGTAATTAGTAAAGCGGCATCCCATGTGCAATACTCTTTGTCTGTAGTTTGAACCCCACCTATTGCTCTACTATTTACTTATCTCAAAAAAGTTAAGTCTAAAGCTACAAAATTTTCACAATTTTACTATGTGACAAATTGTAAGTGGTAGAAATAAAATAGTGGTAAAATCATGAACCCACTATTTTATTTCCACCACTTACAACTCGCCATGTAGCAAAATTTGTGGCACTAGACTTTCTCTCTCAAAAATAAAATACCTACTACTCTACTATTTACTTATCTTAAAAATAAAATATTATAATCAGTAAAGTAATAAGAAAAATATTGCTTTTTTTTAGTTTAACTTACTTTCGATACTTTTTTAACTAGAATCTTTTTTTATTTTAATGAGAAATTAACCCTTGCCATTGTATATTTAAAACAAAAGTATAGAAGGTAAACCAAATCCACTTTTTTTAATGCCCAACTTTTTTTTTTTTGGATGCAAATGCCCACTAACTAAAGTAGTCTCAAATTTATTTAATTTTGGTTTGCAAAGCAAGTAGTCCCATTCGACAAATACAGAAGAAAAGATAAAATAAAGTAGATCAAATGAACTTTTTTTTTTCTTTGAGAGTTTAGGAGTCATGCTTTTGGTACCGCGAACACCTTTGGATAGAAACTGCTCTATTTTCCGTGCTCCATAAAGTAATATCCTTGCATCATCCATTGTATTAAGCAGATGGCCCATTTTAAATCAGTGTCCACCAGCTCTTGCCTATTGTAACATTTGTCGTGATATATTTTTCAACTACCACTTCTTTTTTAATAAAATTCCAAAAGATATAATCACAATAATATGAAAGATTTTGAAGAATAATCTATCATCTGCCCGATAAAGTTATCCTTCAAACCGGTTTGAAGAAATCTCCTTCCAACCCTTTAAGTGGTGAAGAATAAAATTATTTACACATACTATTTAAACAAATCACATGACTCATTAAATTAAATAAGTCATAGTGACTGAAAAGTATGATTTTATCAATTGCCACGTAGTGATTTAGAGGTAAACTTTTTCCTCATAGATTTAACAACATTCGAAGTTACAAGCCTAAGGACAATATGGCTGAGTATTGTTCAACATTTATTGTACTCCCAGTATATTCTATAATTTTCTGCTAAGGAATGGCACTTTCAATGAAAATTTTGGATGAAACTGAACCTGACTGCTTGCTCAAAGTCTTAACAGTGAATCAATTTATAGTCATATTCATATATATAAAGATGCCCCGTGGAAAGAAATATATATATATATATTTCCACAATAAGAAAAGAAGGATTTATACCTTGACTGGCTACTTTTGCAATTCATTTTCAGATTCTAAGCTGTATTACTACAAAGCTGGCTTCTCACAAGATGAGAGATGAGACATACTCGAGGAAGAAATTAAACCAGCTACTTCATCCACATTTGAATCAGGAAAAAAATCATTCATACATTCCTTCCACCACTAATGTTGTGTACATTGTCATTGGGGTCATACAGATCAGATGCCTTCTCCATCTTCAACTCCTGCAATGTTTGAAAATAAAAAGAGACAAGATGATCACTTGAAAAATATGGGAAACCATTCCAGAACTACTTTGGCAAAACATAATTACTTCTCGCTTAGTTTAAGGAGATTTTTGTGTGTGTGTGTGTGTGTGGGGGGGGGGGGGGGGGGTGGGGTTTTGGGAGAAATGCTTTCCCTGTAACTAAAAATGAATATAACTATGGTCCCACAACTTAATCTGCCTCTTTTGAAGAAACTTGCAGGATGCCTATCCATGTCATGGCTAATGCACAATTTCCTCAAATGTTGGGGATTTTTTTTTTTTTTGATAAGTAAATATAAACATAACAGATAAGAATGTAATCGCGGAAAACAGTTCCGTGGACCAATGTTGTATAAGATCCACAGGTTCCTATCAAGATGCAAAACACATTAATTGCTCTTGGTCAGTTGGTCCAATCATAGCATCACGGGTCAAAGCTGTTGGGGAAATATTTTTCACATATTTAAGATTAAGTGTCTGTTTGGCATTGGATTCTAAGCCAGTTTTTTTGCTTATAGTTTTTATGAACAACTTTTTAAAATCTCACTTTTTTCTTAATTTTTTTCAATTTTTCAAAATATAAATATACTTTAGCACACTTTCAGCAAAAAGCTAAATAAGTTGTTCCAGTAAGTCATACACTAAAAAGAGCATATATACCAATCAACCTACAAGGCTACAATACAATAAGACTAGCGGAAAAGATTAACCATTACCACTCTTTCTGGGAGATTTTCGATAAGAAGTTGAGATGCACGAGCATCCCTGACCTTCAAGTAGTTATACATGACAACACCACAGAGAGCTGCAGAAAGAGAGAATTAGTTCTATAGTAAACATAAATATCAACTAGAAAAATGTTTAAGTCGAAACAAATGACAAGCCAAAAACGTACCTATTGCATAACCAATTATGTTGAGCCCAGTGATCACAGACTCAGGAAATAGAACAGTTGAAAGGGCAATGAGAATCCAGTCTTTCAAAACTCCAGCAACACGAATAGTTACAGCTCCAGTTCTACCAATTACTAAGAAAATTGAGAAGTTCAAAGCTAGAGCACAAAGTGCATTTGAGAAGAATATCCAGAAATTGAACTGAATCTGGGAAACTTCCATTACAGGCTTCTCTAGAAAATACCAAGGAATAAACAAGAAGACAAAGCTGCACATGACAATGGATGGGAATGAGCAATTCAGCAGAACAGCATAAAACTATAATTTTACCCACAGACTGCATATCAAATGATTTATCTGGAATCAAATACAGAGTCATTTTTATTTTGCTTTTCCCACACTCCCCAAAATGTTCTTTCCAGAATGTTGTTGCTGAAATGGGCTTTCCTCAAGAGTCGCATTAGAATTTAGCAGCCCAAGGAACTATGCACGAGAAGAGCACAATTTAAGGCAATTTGGAAGGAAATAGCTGACTCCCATCATTCTCAATATCATAGTAAAGTCATAGATGATATGAAGAAGTGATCAAAACCATGCAAGATAAAATACCATCAATAAATGATCAAAAAGATCAGAGGCACCAGATAATATTTCAGGGACACAGTGGATACATCTCCACATGTGGCTGTGTCCAGTTCGCTCCTGAACTAAACACAAGCCAGATCCACAATTCAGTATAATATTTGATTAAAGATCTAGAAATATACTGAAGCAAATGAGTGATTTAAGCTAAAGGAAGAAAAAGGGGCCAAAGGAAGGCCAAGAATGACATGAAAGTAGTGAGGAGGGGCATTATTGTCAAAGATGTAATAAAGACCAAAGAGGATTCATGAATCCTCAATTAGTTTTTTTTTTCTTTTGGGGGGGGGGGGTGGGGGGGGTGGGGTGTTGTGTTAAGGCATAACAAGATCAAGTTATTTAAGGATCTGAACTATCACAAAAGAACCATTCATGCTTGAATCAACAATTCAAACCCACAAATGGGACTATCATTCAAAGGTTCCAAATATGTGGGAATGATATACCTGCATGGAGCTATGTAATATAAGCTGGTGATAGGATTTAAAGTTAAGCCCTTCTTCTGAAGAAGAACTTGTGTTAAGACCAGCCTGAGAGCTTCACCAAACATTCCCATGACCTGATAACCCGTACCCAGAACATTAAAGTGAATTTCCCCATATGAGGAAATGACAACTCCAACACTGACGAGCACCATGTTCAAGAACACATCACACCTTAATTTGTCAGTGCCACAAACAACCGCTGTGAGGAATGTCGCCACTGGCACTGTAAAATCCAGATTTTAAGATGTATTCACTACTTAGCCATTTAGTAGTTTCCCAAGGCATAAAAATGATATACAAATACAGAGTCTTAACATACTCAGGGATTTAAGCATCTGGATGAAGGCCACAGAAATGTACAGATAAGCAGTATTGCCAAACCTGTCCACAAAGAAAATGCATTAGAGATTTTTTAATATACAATTTAACATGTGAGAACCAACATGAAATCCATGCCATTGAGGATATGGAAATAACAAGTAACAGATTGAGCGCATTATTAATTTCGATAAATCTACATTATGATGCAAAAGCAAGTATTCAAGTCATGAACACATTATCTCATAAAAAATTACTAATGATCAAAATCAATTGTCTAACATACATTTTGAAGCATTTGATAATTAAAATTTTTAGCCCAAGAAACTCTACATGAAATTTAGATTTCGATAATAGCAAAGAAAGAAAATATGCTACCCATAACCAATCAATTTTCTCAACCAATCCTTTCTGCATAACGATGGAAATACTCACAAGGCACAAAAAACGACTCTCCTTGCAATCCAGGAGAATTAGGTAGCGTTGTTCACAGTTGAGACAATCTTAGGCAATTATTAATTTCAAAGTTACACATAGAACCACATTAAGGAAGTAACTAGCTAAATTTAAATTGTTGCTCCTTGTCTAAACATAGGAAAAATAAATGAAGAAAAGCCTCATGATAGCATCCTGGAATTGTCCCCGGCTGAAGATGGAACTACTGGATTCAAACTAGAAGTCTAATTCTACAAGATACATTACTTACCATAAACTAGACGCAAAGAAGGCGCTTATAGGAATGACACATGTAGCATATCTGCAAAGCCAGGAATATTCCTTAAGGAAGAAAGTATTGATGACACAAAAAAATAAAAAAATCAAAGTGCATGTCACAAGCTTACATTTGGAATGTCATTTTAATAGGAGAAACAACCTGCACCAATAAAAAATATCAACTGTTTGGCCAACAAAGAATAGCATTAAGGGAAAACAATGCAGGAAAGAAAAGGTAGACCTAGGCACAGAGAAAAAATTAAACAGATGAGAAGAAAGTGGAAAAAGAAAAGGGATGAGACCTAAACAAAGAACAACATTTCAGAAAGTTAAACAGTATATTTCAATCTTCATTTGTTCCCATACTAGCTCTTTAATATTTACATCTTTTATGTGGGACCGCATCATACCTGTCTTCCTTTTTCATGTCCTACGGCTACAGGAAATCATTTCTTCTATTGTATATAAGCAAACTCAACCTAGGATCCCAAATCTCAAACTAATTTAAAACTGAACATAAAGTACTCAAACCAACTCCACTCAACTAAGCATAATCCCATCAAATTGGGTTGGGAACATGTTTTGAGACTTAGTTTACCACACTGTTTTTTTTTTTTTTGATAAGTAGTTTACCACACTGTTGATACACTGAGGTCATATGATAGCTTGTTCAAAGACAAAAACTTGCACAAGTATTTTACATTTTTATGCTAAATCTTCCAATGTGAAAATTAAGACCCTAGAAGTTCCAAATGCCGGAAATCATAAGATGAACAATGATCACCAATGCAGTTAAATGGGAACAAAAGCAAGAGAGCACATATCACAAAATTGTTGCCACCCCCATTAACGCTATAGTTGTATTGCCAAATCCTATGTCTACTACTCACGGTTAGTCTATCAAATAAATCTTCACCACAATTTCTTTTCTTCAAAGTTCCTTATAATTACCAAAAAAGAATGGCTGATAGCATCAAACCTAGTGAAGAGAAGCAGAAAGACTATTCAAAGTGAAGGCATCTCCAGTTCAAACAGGATCGTATGCGTACCTTGAAAACACGGATGAGAAAGAATGCAACCACACCAGAAAATCCCATATGAATCATAGTGAGGGTTATAGGATATGGAAAATTGAAGTACTTTGTCGAGAGAACCCACTGCAAATGAACAAAAAGAAAAGTAATGTTCGTTATTCAATATTGAAAACAAAAACAAGACAAAACAAAAAGAGCTGAAAAAACAGAATGCCTTACTTTGTTGTACAAAATAACCCCAGATGAAAGCAATATGTAGACTAGAAGGTAAATATAGGTCAAGAGATGCTCCCTGTGGAGCATTGTGTCCGGACTACGATTCCTACAAAAACCCTTCAATAAAAATAACTCCTTGCTTGCCAAATGCCAAGCCTCAAACACTACAAGCTTTTCAAACGAAAAATTGGGGCACACCAAGAATATTTCCCCATAAAGATGGTGCAATTAACACTGTTTAATTGGAGATTTCCCCCTGTTCAACAACCATTATCAACAAACCAACTATTAATACAAAAGATTTCACCAAAAATCCCACATTTATATCACTAAAACTTGCAAAAGAGTAACACACATTATTATTATTATTATATCATAGAGTCCAGAATGAATCCAAATCCTATAAAACGCTACCTTAAGTTTCTACTAAAAAGCAAGCAATTGTTTAACATTTACAATTAAATCAATCAATCAAGCAACACAACACAACAAGTAATCTTTCCCTTATTTTGGAGCAAACACCTGTTTCAACTAGAACAATAAAAAATTATAAATTAAAAAAAAAAACAAAAACAAATTAAAGTAACAATGTTATGTATTTCCAACATGGAAAAGCAAACTCAAATTTGGATCATATATAATCACCCCAAAGCAACTCATATTAAAAACTATTAAGTAATAATTAATTAGTAATTAAATAGCTAATTATTGGCCAAAAAAAATTACAAAACACGACATTATCTATCTTTGCCATAATTTTTCACAGCTACATTACAAACAATTACTTCTTCTTTGTTGAGAAAAGTGGAAACAAATATACAAAATGTGAATGGGAAAAGTGTGCTCACAGAGAGAGAGAGAGAGAGAGAGAGAGAGAGTCTAAGCTGCTAATCTGATTCAAAAGAGAGAGAGGGAATGGCGGAGTTCGCAGAGAGAATGGGAAAACGACGTTGTGTTTAGGTTTTTAGGGTGAGAATTGTAGAATCGGGGTTTGGGGTTTGAGAGAGTGAGTGAGAGAGAGAGAGAGAGAGATCCGAAGATAGAAAGGCAAAGGCGTGTATGAGTAATATAACCCATATACTATAGATTAGCGTGTTTTTGTTTTTGGTTCTCTTCTGCTTCGTCTTTATTGCTATTAACAGCCAACATTCATTAAAGACCCATCGATGACAACGACGTCGTTTTTTGCATTCATTTGGCGGTTATTTAAGCCACAAAATATAAAGCTTTAAAAAAAAAAAATTATAATCCTAAAAGTCGGTTTAGGATCCACTTATTTTGTTGAAAGTACTATAGATAAAGGTAAAAATTAGTTGAAATAGTACAATAGGACCCATGAATAGTACCAAAAAGTACAATGGGATCCATGAATAGTAGCAAAAATAAGCTGAATAATAAAATAAATTGATTTTTTAATTTAGAGCCAAACGCACACTAATAGGTTGTTTTTTTTACAGGAAGAGGATAAAATACAAAAACCACGTTCAAGTGCCGTATAGAACTAAATATCATATTAATGGGTGTCCTTAGGTCAATTATTAATAAATCATTTTAGAAAAGTCTTAATATCACTTTTATGAAAAATATAAAAAGTCATTAAAAAATTATTTATTTTTTTCCTATAAGAAGTTTTTAAAAATATTTCATAAACTAATGCACTAAAGGCATTCGTTAACTTTTCCCTTAAAAGATCTAATTTTTCTAAGTACAAGATCTAATTTTTCTAAGTACAAGGGAAACTTTAATACTACTGTTTAAAAGTTCAGCTTATCTTAACAACATAAGGGAGTCTCTTAATAGTCAATGATAGATAAATACTTAAAGAAAAATGATATGTCCACAACATTTTCACAATATTTTTACAACAAATCCTAAGTGGCAAGTTATTACTAATTGTTATTATTGGGGCAAAAAAATAATCTTAGTGTTAGATTCAAATTTGAACCAATTACAACTGTGGGTGTGAAAGCCCAACGCTACGTATTGGACCTGGGGCCCAATTTGAGTATCACTATGTGTCCGAAGAGGTGAAAGGGATTAGAAATGAGTCCGTATGGGGAAAATGCACCTGGAAATGAATGATAGGATATGTCCGAAGACAATCATATTGGTTCGAAGAGGTCCCTCTCATCGGATCACAAGGGAACTTGATCAAGCAACTATAATGAAGGTCTGAGCAACCTTCCCAGTTGACTCCACGATAAGGGCAAGCTTTGGGCATGCCTAGAGATGATGAGAACAGAGAAATATCTAAAAGTTAAAGCTGCTACCACCGCATTTAATGCACTGCAGCAACTTTCCAAGCCGCATTTATGTGGAGAAGACCCCTGAACAGTGCAACCTCAGCTACTACCATTCACGGCAGACTAAAGCAGATGTTTAAGGTGACATGTACTCAAGTAGATGCTTGGATGAAGAACAAGTGTACGGTGAAGATGAAGAGGAATGAGGATATATAAGTGAAATAGGCCTCCAGATAATAAGGGGGGAGAAAAAGAGAGATTTGTATCTACTTTTCCATGAATATGAAGCCTCTTCGGATCTGAGTGTCTTGCATTCTACAATCGTTTTTACTTTGAGTTATTCTTATTGGCATAAGTGAATCGTTGCTAAATCCATAACCAGCCCAACTTTTTCACCCACTCTCTACAAATTTATTATTTTGGGTTCATTAGGCTCACCATCCGCAAAGCTTGGGCTTGGCCTAACGAATTTGAACCCTACAATTGGCGCCGTCTGTGGGAATTAGCTTGAGCAAAGGTGGAAGTAACACCTCATAAATGGCTGAACCAAGACAACGACCAGCAGAGTCCAGGGCATCTCAGCATGCTGATCCTTTCCTCAGTCTAGAACGGAGGCAGGATCGTGAAGGTAGCGTACACACTGCACATGATGATCGTGGCCAGTTGCATAGAGGAAGACACATGTCCCATGCAGAGAAAAACCAAAACATGCAGTTAGAAATTGAAAGGCTAAAGAGGGAGCTGCGCCATGCAAAGAGGAAATGCATTTCCTCGTATTCTGATGAAAATTCTGATGATGAACAGGACATTGCTTACAAGCAGAAGTTTCGAACGCCAGTCAGCAAGTCTTTTTCCTATGAGGAGGCGCACCATCGTGAGAGGCAGCCTCGGAGCCCATTACATGAGGGTGTAGGAAACGATACTATGAGTAAAGCTCTGGATCAGATCTCCAGGTCCCCTTTTACACGTAACATCGAAAACGCAAGACTCCCTCGATGTTTCCACCAGCCGACATTCACCATCTATAATGGTCGGACAGACCCTGTGGAACATGTGAGTCATTTCAACTAGAGAATGGCCGTTCACTCCAGAGATGAGGCCTTAATGTGCAAAGTCTTCCCGTCCAGTTTGGGACCGATCGCCATGAGATGGTTTGATAGTCTGAAAGCGAACTCTATAAGCTCCTTTCAAAAGCTAACTCAGGCATTTGGGTCTCGTTTTGTCACATGTCTCAGAGTTCTGCAGTCCATGGCCTCCCTATTGTCCGTTAGCATGAGAGAGGGTGAAACTTTGAAGTCGTATTCGGATAGATTCTGGGAAACGTATAACGAGATGGAGGAAGACTACGACCTAGTGGCCATCAGCTCTTTTAAGATCGGCCTTCCCACTGAACACGGCTTGAGGACGTCTCTAACGGACAAGCCTGTTACCAGTGTACGCCAGTTGATGGATTGGATTGACAAGTATAAAAGAGTTGAGGAAGACCAGTAGCAGGGTAAAGGAAAGGATAAGGCTATCCCTCAGGAGATGAGGGATTTCAGGTTGGACCGGCAGAGCCACAACAGGTCGAGGAAAGAATGGGTCGGATAGGATTCTACGAACCTTCAGACGGTCAATGCTGTGTTTCGTGAGCTAGTGCACCAAGTCCTAGAGGGGATCAAGAATGAGCCTTTCTTCAAGAGGCCGAACAAGATGGTCAGAAACCCTGAAAGGCGCAACCACAATCTCTACTGCCAATATCATCTTGATCATGGACATACTACGAAGGATTGTAGGAGCCTGTGGGACCATTTGGATCAACTTGTCAGCGAGGGCAAGTTAAAACAACTTTTACACCACTCCTATGGTTAGGGAAACCAGGCAAGCACAAGGTCTCGGAGAGATGATTCTTTAAAACCCCCTCTGGACACGATAAATGTTATCTTTGCCGCACCAGGAAGGACAGGGTCTTGCCCATCCAGAATACTGTCAGTTGCTCGGCTGCCCTCGGGAAGCGTTGACAGAGAGCCGAAGAGGCCTAGAATGGAGGTTCAACCGGTTTTGGGCTTTTTGAATGAAGACAAAATCGGAACTATACAGCCACATGATGATACTCTGGTGGTCACTCTCAGAATAGATGGATATGACGTGAAGAGAGTGATGGTAGATCAGGGCAGCGCCGCAGAGATAATGTACCCAGATCTTTATAAGGGGCTAAACTTAACGCTTGAAGACTTAACGCCCTATAGTTCCCCCTTGGTGAGTTTTGATGGCAAAGTGGTCATCCTTAAAGGTCAGATCAGACTACCCGTATAAGCTAACTCTGAAACGGTGGAGGTAGATTTTATAGTGGTAGATGCGTACTCACCCTACACAGCGATTGTGGCTAGACCCTAGCTCCATACACTCGGAGCCGTCTCCTCCACTCTTCATCAGAAAGTCAAATATCCGTCCGAAGGACAAGTCAAGGAGATCCGAGGAGATCAAACTACGACCAGACAATGTATGGTGGCGGCGATCCATCACAAACCTCAAGCTGAATCCTCAGCCCACAACGGGGGGAACTTATAGCAGTTAAAGCCTTCGGTGCTGGACATCGAAGCCTCAGCCAAAGGGGCTGAGTGTGAAAGTTTAGTAAAGATAGTTATTGATGATGACCCAGAGAAGTTCTTTCAAGTCGGATCCATGCTGCCTCCTCAAGAGAAGGAAGAGCTAATAGAGTTTTTTAGAACCAACATTGATGTATTCGCATGGGACTCCGCAGAAACCCTAGGGGTAAGCCTAGAGTTCATTTGCCACCATCTAAACGTTAACCCCACCATCGTTCCTAAGAAGCAACTGCTCCGACGTCCATCAAGAGAACACGCAGCTGCAGTCAAGGAAGAAGTGATGAAATTCAAACAAGCAGGAGCAATTAAGGAAATTTTTTATCCTGAATGGCTGGCTAACACTGTGGTGGTAAAGAAGAAAAGCGAAAAATGGTTAATGTGCGTGGATTTCACTGACCTGAATAGAGCCTGTTCGAAGGATCCGTTTCCCATGCCGAAGATAGACCAACTAGTTGATGCTACCATTGGACATCCTCGGATGAGTTTCTTGGACGCATTTCAGGGCTATCATCAGATACCACTGGCTTTTGGTGATCAGGAGAAAACAGCTTTTGTAACCCCTATTGGGAATTACCACTACAAGGTAATGCCGTTCGGCCTGAAAAACGCAGGGGCTATCTATCAAAGGATGATGACCAGAATGTTTGACCCTCAGTTGGGTAAAAGTATGGAAGTTTATATTGATGACATGGTGGTGAAGAGCAAGGTTATAGTTGGGCACATTGGAGATCTCAGGGATGTTTTTAAATCCTAAGGGGACACAGATTGCGCTTAAACACATCCAAGTATTCATTTGGTATGGGGTCAAGCAAGTTCTTAGGATACATGGTGACTCACAGGGGAATTGAAGTTAACCCCGATCAGATAAAGGCCATCAATAACTTACAAACTCCCCAGAATCCCAAGGAGATTCAGAAGCTGACTGGGATGACTGCTGCCCTTAATAGGTTCATTTCCAGATCCGTAGATAGATGCAGACCTTTCTTCTCATTGATCAACAAATGGAAGGGTTTCGAATGGACTGAGGAATGTGCTGTGGCTTTTCAACAACTTAAGGACTATCTAGCTCGGCCTCCAATCCTGTCCAGTCCTGAGCCAGATGAGGTCTCGTTTGCTTACATCGTTGTAGCTCCTTGCTATAAGCTTGGTGTTGATACGAGCAGATTGTGGCGTGTAAAGACCAGTTTACTATGTAAGTAAGTCACTGCATGAAGTTGAAATTCGTTATTTACTGCTGGAAAAGGCTATCCTGGCCGTAGTGCTCAGTACGAGGAAGTTGCCTCATTATTTCCAAGCCCACACAGTTATTATTCTCACCCAGCTCCCACTCAAGGCCATACTTCGAAGCACCGATTACACTGGAAGGATTGCCAAATGGGGCACGATCCTAGGGGTTTTTGATATCAAATACATGCCTCGCACATCAGTGAAGAGCCAGATCCTTGCGGACTTGGTGGCCGAATTCACGGAGCCCTACTTAGAAGAAGTAACACCAACAACGGACCTGGATGGAAAATCTATTGGCATGATTTCTCAACAAGGCCCCTTACCCTGGGAGGTGTACGTAGATGGCGCATCAAATCAGAGAGGTTCAAGAGTGGAACTAGTGCTGATATCCCCAGAGAGAATCATTATTGAAAAGGCGTTAAGGCTAGATTTCTCGGCAACGAATAATGAGGCTGAGTATGAGGCTCTGTTGATGGGAATGACAATGGTACGAAGGATGGGAGGAAAGTCAGTTGAGGTGTTCTCGGACTCGAAATTGGTCATTGGTCAAGTGCAAGGTGAGTTTGAGGCGAAAGACGAAAGAATGCAGGGGTACTTGAGTCGAGCTAAATCCCTGCAGTCAGAGTTTGAGTCTTTTAACCCGCTGCACATCCCCAGGAGTGGTAATACGCATGCTGATTCTTTAGCCATGCTCACCACCTCTTCTGCGCAAGAGTTACCAAGGGTTATCCTCATTGAGGACATGCATAGACCTATGGAGTTAAGAAAAGAGGCAGTCCGAGTTCATCATGTCAGGGCCGACCTCAGCTGGATGGATCCTATAATTAAGTTCTTGAAAGACGATGTCTTGCCCGAAGAAAAAGGGGAAGCTGACAAAGTTCCGAGGAAGGCTACTAGGTTCTAGCTGTCCGAGGACCATAAACTTTATAAGCGCTCCTATTCAAGTCCGTACTTATTGTGCATGCATCCTGAAGCAGCTGAGCCACTACTAGAAGAATTGCATGAAGGGATCTGTGGGAGCCATACTGGAAGTAGATCCTTAGCTCACCGAGCCATTACCCAAGGATATTGGTGGCCAAATATGCAAAAAGAGGCCCATGAATATGTTAAAAAATGCGACCAATGCCAACGGTTTGCACCGAACATACATCAACCAGGTGGTACCCTTAATTCACTATCCAGCCCATAACCTTTCGCTCAATGGGGACTGGATATCGTGGGCCCATTCCCTAAGGCTGCAGGAAACAAGAAGTACCTTCTGGTCGGCAGGGACTACTTCACCAAATGGGTCGAGGTTGAACTTCTAGCAAACATCAAAGATGTAGATGTGAAGAAATTTATCTGGAAAAATATAGTCACTCGGTTTGGGATCCCTCATACTCTCATCTCCGACAATGGTCTTCAGTTTGATAACAAAGCATTCAGGAGTTATTGTAGCGAACTGGGAATCACAAACAAATACTCCACCCCTGTTTATCCCCAGGGAAATGGGCAAGCGGAAACTGTGAACAAAGTCATAGTTAATGGATTAAAGAAGAGGCTAGACGATGCGAAGGGTAGATGGGTGGAAGAATTGCCCCATGTACTTTGGGCATATAGAACTACGCCTCGCAGGTCTACTGGAGAGACCCCCTTTTCAATGACCTATGGGGTTGAAGCTGTTATATCTTTGGAGACTGGTTTCCCAATATACAGGACTAGCTCATTTAGTCCGACCGGCAACGATGGGCAACTAGAAAAGAGTCTGGATCTAATTGAAGAAAGAAGGGAAAATACAATGGTCCAACTGGAACATTACCAACAAAAGCTCAAGCAAGGCTACAACGCCAACGTAAGGCTGAGACCTTTATAACCTGGTGAGTTGGTACTGAGGAAGGTCGTGGGTACTGCAAAGAATCCAGCTTGGGGAAAACTAAGACCAAACTGGGAAGGACCATATCGTCTCACTTCAAGTGCTGGTATTGGAGCGTATTTCTTAGAAGATCTAGACAATCATATAATACATCGGCCCTGGAATGTACATAACCTTAAAAGGTATTATTATTAAATGAATCCTTCCTTCAGTTAATATGCCATTTTTGGTATGCTAAGAATTCTCCTAAGTGTTTAAACTTAAATTCAATCATGCCTGTAGTCCTCAGACCAGATGATTTGGGTTAGTTAACACTCGTTTCCAATTCGCCTAAGTGTTTAAACTTAAATTCAATCATGCCTGTAGTCTTCGGACCAGATGATTTGGGTTAGTTAACACTCGTTTCCAATTCGCCTAAGTGTTTAAACTTAAATTCAATCATGCCTGTAGTCCTCGGACCAGATGATTTGGGTTAGTTAATACTCGTTTCCAATTCGCCTAAGTGTTTAAACTTAAATTCAATCATGCCTGTAGTCTTCGGACCAGATGATTTGGATTTGTTAACACTCGTTTCCAATTCACCTAAGTGTTTAAACTTAAATTCAATCATGCTTGTAGTCTTCGGACCAGATGATTTGGGTTAGTTAACACTCGTTTCCAGTTCTCATAAGTGTTTAAACTTAAATTCAATCATGCATGTAATCCTCGGACTAGATGATTTGGGTTAGTTAACACTCGTTTACAATTCTCTTAAGTATTTAAACTTAAATTCAATCATGCCTGTAGTCCTCAGACTAAATGATTTTGGTTAATTAACATTCGTCTCCAATTCGCCTAAGTGTTTAAACTTAAATTCAATCATGCCTGTAGTTCTTGGACTAGATGATTTGGGTTAGTTAACACTCGTTTCCAGTTCTCATAAGTGTTTAAACTTAAATTCAATCATGCCTGTAGTCCTCGGACCAGATGATTTGGGTTAGTTAACACTCGTTTACAATTCGCCTAAGTGTTTAAACTTAAATTCAATCATGTCTGTAGTCCTCGGACCAGATGATTTGGGTTAGTTAATACTCGTTTGCAATTCTCCTAAATGTTTAAACTTAAATTCAATCATGCCTGTAGTCCTCGGACCAGATGATTTGGGTTAGTTAACACATTTATAATTCTTGTAAGTGCTTAAACTAAAGTGAGACTCATTTCATTAAGTAACTCTCATATGAACAGCTCTCTCAAGTATTAACTTAGATTGTCTACATCATCGGCATGATATGGTGGTTGGGTTTACAATTCTCCTAAGTGTTTGAACTTGAACTCAACTATGTCTATAGTCCTCGGACCAAGTTACTTTCGCTAATTAACGCTCCAATGCAATCATTATTATCGCAAGGCCTTTCTAGCCATGCTTAAGTCAAAATCATGTTATTAAGTGATTCTCATTTTTTAAGCTATTGTTATTTGCAGTAATGATGCATCATGATATGTACTGGGATGGCATTAAAGGTAAAAAGGAAACCATTTCATTGATCAAAAGGAAATAACTTGCAGTCACAAAACAAAACAAAAAAACAAAAAAAACAAAAAAGGAGGAGGGGGAGTCTAGCTATTACAAGTAAATAAAAAAAAAAAAAAAAAAACAGAAACAACAACAGCAAAAAAATATATACTAATAAAACTCCTAAACGTCTAGGCCTTCTTTTGGGGCAATGGGTCAGAAGTTTGGCCGGGCCGAGCAGTAGCATCTGACCCTTGTACATTCTCGAATAGATTGCCCACATCGCCAGTTTGGCCAGATGCCTTGGTTGCCTCAGTGGGGTCTGGAAGGTTCTGGTTGGCAGCTGGAGGATCCAAGGTTGCTGACAGGTCGTAGATATCTGGGTGATAGTAAACACTCCCAGGCTACCTCAAGGCAGATTCTGGGGGGACTCCAGCCGCATCAAGGCCTTTGCCCCATGTAATGTCACAGTATTCCCTGCAGACTTGCGCAAACTCCTCGGTTAGCTTGACCTAGATCTCTGTTACCCCCAATGTGTAGGCCGCCTTCTTCTCAGCCTCGAGCGCCTCCTTGGCCAATTGAGCTTTATTTTCTGCCGATTTAGCAGACTCCCTAGCCTTCTCGAGTTCAGCCCGAAGACCTTTCACCAGCTCTCTTTCTGTCGCCAAGTTAATTTCAGTCGTGTGCAGTTGCTGGCGTTGGTCTTCGGCCTGCTTCTCGGCACTTTTTAAGCCTGCTTCCAGGCTGTTCCTCTCTTTGGTCACCTCTTTTAGCTTCTCGGACAAGTGGGTGTACTCTTCCTTATACTTGTCCAGAGATTTTTCTACCTCATTTCTGGAGTGGACCGCTGCCTGGGACTCGAGATGAGTCTTCTTGTTCCACTCCTTAGCCACAGAAACTTGCTGAGTAATCTGCATGACAGAGTAAGAATGTTTTTAATGAAAAACGAAGAAAAGTAGTGAATGCAGAAAACAAACATCTTAAAGTTGAGAAGATGGGTCAATTCGCTTACCATGGCTAAATCCCTTTTAAGGGATAGAAAGAGTTCTTGCTGGTTGAAACGCCTGTAGGACTCCATGTCCTTCGGAAGGAGCAGAGGTTGCTCCAATGCCTCTGCAATGAGACCAGCCCTCCCTCCGGCATAATTTCTAAGGGAAGCATCATATAGGATGGCAGCACCATCTAATGTCAACATTGGGGACCATATTCGAGCTCCTGGCGTACGTCTGCTGCCAGGGGGTCATCTCTACTCTCAATAGACGAAACCCTTCTGTTTCTTGTCTCGTGGGAAACTTTCTGTTGCTTGGGTCCCTTTGGAAGCGCCACCTCCTTTTCTTCGGTATCAGTCACGATCCTTTTCTTTTTCAGATCCGGCAGTGGCTTTAGGCCGAGATCCGAAGGAGCCTGAGGAGGTGGAGGAGGAAGAGTGACCGTTGGCTGAGATGTGCCAACCTCTTTGGTAACAGACTTCGGCCCTCTGTTCTTCATCAGATCTTTCAAACTCTGCATGTCTTCCTCGGA
This sequence comes from Quercus glauca, assembly GCA_023736055.1. NCBI lineage: Eukaryota > Viridiplantae > Streptophyta > Magnoliopsida > Fagales > Fagaceae > Quercus > Quercus glauca. Next base: position 9,440,885 of record CM043326.1, read on the forward strand.
AGAGTCGTCTGGCACGTTTATTCTCTCTGGGATGACACCGGATTGCCTATCAATTCCCTCTTCGGCGTTCAAAATCTAAACCTCTTCTGAAGGTTCCCCTTCAAACCTGAACTTGTCAATCTGCTTGTCAAGTGAAGGAGTTGAAGAAGCAACTTTTTTCTCTTTCTGCTGCCGGTTCAGGAAGAGCCTGCTGGATAGGTTGATCGAGCAATGGTATGCCTTGTGAGTTTGGGTGTGGCACAGGGGCAAGATCAAAAGGAGCCAAGAAATCCTTCCGAGCAACGTCTATGCGGTTAATGCGGCGATCTCCAAGTGTTATCGCGTTGCCGATTGGCTAAAAGTCAGATGACTTTGGGGTATATCCGAGGATAAGATGCACGGCCTTAAGTTTCCCGTCTTCGCTCGCGAAAATCTCTGACCGAAGAAGGAAATTGAGCGCTGCGGTGTTTGTAAGGCTGAGCCGAGGAGCGACGTGATCTTTATCTGTTAACATCACAATAAAACTCAGTCAGAAAACCTGAAACATGATAGAAAGAGAAGGCCGAATCATTAAAAGCAAAAACCCTTAATCTATTGTTAGGAAACCTAAATCTGGGAGGTCCCACTTGACTCTCCTGGTTGGGTTGGGTAATGGAGTCCGTCATGCCACGCGCCCGAGACGATCAGATAGTCATCTTTCATCCCCTTGTTAGATTTGGGAAGGCAGGAGATGAGCCTGACAATATCGGATCGGGATTTGAGATAGTATCCCGCTCCTTTTTTGGCACGACATTCGTACATGTGTACCACATCGAGCTAGGTGAGTCCTAATCCTAGGTGACGGTTCAGATCATCAACTGCTCCTAAAATTCTAAACATGTTAGGTGCGCATTGTTCAGGGCTAAGCCTGTGGCCTCGGAGATAGTCTCTGGTAACGGAGCCCATAGGTATGGTCATTCCTCCCTCTAAGAAGGCGATGATGGGGATTATAACCTTGCCCACTTCCCGGTCTGTTATTAACTCTTCCGGAGAACAATATCTCAAACCCACATCCTGGGGTATGCGATACGTCGCCCTAAACTTCTCAATCTGAGAGGGACTATTCACTAGGTATTTAAATCTACCCATTTCAGTTAGAATAGAGGGAAAAGCGTTAAACAGTGACTGAGGAGCGACTATTCAAGGGCCGAAGAGGCAAGCCGAAGAAAAGATGAAAGTCTTGAGTGAGGAACTTACGCGGAATTAAATCGAAGAATAATCTTCAGGCTTGTGGAGAAATCGTAGCAGATTCCGGGGAGAGTTGGAGTTGACGATAGAAAGGGCTTTGGGCGTGAGTGCTTGAGTTCGCTGAGAGTCTGAGAATTTGTAAGGTAAGGGAAAAAATAACCCCCTTTGGGGCTTTATATAGGGATAGATGAAGTGGTGGGATTTATCCCGCCCAAATTTGGAGGAAAAAAAAAAATCACGCCCGTTGGATCAATAGCCCACCGTTGGATGCCAGAGACAAGATGCCGCCTGGAACAATTAATGGCACCTCAGAAACGCTGCAACAACAGCGGCAATGATGAAGCGCCTAAATCTATACACATACACGTGGATTCAGAGGTTTAGGGATTTTAAAGCTTTTATTTCGCAGCAAATCAAAATCCTATTTTTTCCTCCTCGGATGCGAGGGAAAAATTAAAATTTTGAAGGGCTATTGTGGGTGTGAAAGCCCAACGCTAAGTATTGGGCCTAGGGCCCAATTTGAGTATCACTATGTGTCCGAAGAGGTGAAAGGGATTAGAAATGAGTCCGTATGGGGAAAATGCACCTGGAAATGAATGATAGAATATGTCCGAAGACAATCATATTGGTCCGAAGAGGTCTCTCTCACCGGATCACAAGGGAACTTGATCAAGCAACTATATTGAAGGTCTGAGCGACCTTCCCAGCTGACTCCACGACAAGGGCAAGCTCTGGGCATGCCTAGAGATGATGAGAACAGAGAAATATCTAAAAGGGAAAACTGCTACCACCGCATTTAATGCACTGCAGCAACTTTCCAGGCCGCATTTATGTGGAGAATACCCTTGAACAGTGCAACCTTAGCTACTACCACTCACGGCAGACTAAAGCAGACGTTTGAGGTGACATGTACTCAAGTAGATGCTTGGATAAAAAATAAGTGTACGGTGAAGATGAGGAGGAAGGATGATATATAAGTGGAATAGGCCTCCAGATAATAAGGGGGGAGAAAAAGAGAGATTTGTATCTACTTTTCCATGAATATGAAGCCTCTTCGGATCTGAGTGTCTTGCATTCTACAATCGTTTTTACTTTGAGTTATTCTTATTGGCATAAATGAATCGTTGCTAAATCCATAACTAGCCCAGTTTTTTCACCCACTCTCTACAAATTTATTGTTTTGGGTTCATTGGGCTCATAATCCGCAAAGCTTGGGCTTGGCCTACCGAATTTGAACCCTACAACAACTAACTACTTATGATTTGTTGTAAAAATATTGTGGATGTATCACCTCTCATACTTAAATAGTACTATGTTCCAAATTATTGGTCATGTATTCTATTTTGGAATATCTCAAAATATTGTCATATTTCTTGAAGAGTCTAAAATGATGGATGACAAATCCGTTTAAGAAAACCTAATGATACTGGATTAGTGGGCGTCGGGGATAAGGTAACAAATAGGGGATCGGATAGATAGGGGACATGATGGATGGACTCCTCCCCCTGGTAGACGGCTAGTCCCTTAATATGGACGAATTCAAGTCACATTGATACAAGGTAGACAGATATCAAAAGCCACATGGCACCTGCATGGTTTTTAGTGGGATCCAAGGAATTCTAAATGGAAACATCTTGCACCCCACGATTAACTCTAGTCAGCAAAATCCCAACGTGGGAAGAATCCCGTAACATACGCACACTTATGATGATCTTCCTCGTAAGGAAACACCTTCTTACGCAAGAAACGAAAGTCAGTTCTACATTACTATAAAAACTCAAAACCCTCAGAAAACAAGGTACGCATAATTCACCTCACCTCTGGCACTCTAGAGTTGTTCTCTAACTTAACCTTCGAAGGGTTTTTAGCCGGTACCACACCAGTACTCTCTTAAGGTTTTCTTGTTCTATGCTGTGCAGGTGTTGTTTCAAGCACGTGAAGATTATACAACTTACTGACGATTTCCGGCATCATCATTTCTAAAATGAGAAGTCACTAGTTTACAAATTTTTCTAGTATGCCCTACTTTATTTTGGGAGCATTTTAAAAGGAAAAAAAATCCCGATAGACGCATTATAGTAGCTAGGAGTATTTTTATTTTTAGATATCATTTAAACGATAAATTTGAATTTGAAAGCAAAGCCGATAGTGTTTGTATTGAATTAGGAGTATATTTTTTAGGTTTGATTTTATTTTATTTATTGAAAAAAAATACCCAAACACTAACAGTGAAACAGGGACGGAGCCATTCTTTGGCTTTGGAAGGCCATGCCCCCCCCCCCACCCACCCCCCCCCCCCCCCTCCCCAAAAAAAAATGGAAAAAAGAAGAAGAGAAGAGTATATATATTACATACAAATTTGAGTAATTTTGCCCATATAAAATTAGATTTGCCCCCTCAACAAAATCTTTGACCCCTTTAAACAAATGAAAAAGCCCAAGAAACATTTACAAATCTAAAATCCCAAAAAAAACAAATTAGTAAACCCAAAAAATTAGCCCAACAACATTGACTAATAAAAAAGCTAAAGAAATTTAAGCACAATCAGCCAATTTACCAAAATATTAGCCCAGCCCTCAAGAATTTTGAAACAAAACCAATCTGATCTCAAATCATTCCATCAAATTTCCCCCCAACAAAAAACCCCTAACCTAAAGAGACACTAGTATTGAGACGTGGAGCAAAGGGAGTGAAGGCTAAGACTAAAATGCTACAGGACCCACGCAGCACATCTGTACCAAATTTGCTTCTAAGAGAGACCAAACCGCTCTCTCATCTTTGCTGAGGCGGAGGTAGAGCATATACTCTCTTTCTCTCATTAACTTTATTTTTTGTGGTTGCTAAATGAAGTCTCACTATTTCTCTCACTTTAACTCTCTTTTATTGTTAGGAGTTTGTACCCATGGCCTGGGTGTTTTTTATTTTTATATTTTTTTATTAACCACCCATGTGCTGATTAGGTGATTTTGTTTTTTTGTTTTTATAACATATGCCTGTATGAATAAAGGAGCAACAATATCAATAAAAAATATCTTTTACTGTCTATAATTCTAGCTATTTATATGAATTCTTGCTATACAAAATTGTGTCAAATATAGATTTCTTAACTGAGAGTAACAAATGATATAATATAGATAAATAATTAATGGTTTTGCTTGTCTTTTAGTGTATTTTTTTTTAAACTTGAGATGGTTTCAAATTTTAATTGTTAGTTGTTGATATTTAATAAAGTTGATTGATTGCAATGTTGTGCTACGCATAGTGTCATTTTTTACAAACAATTTTATGTATGAATTCAATTATAAATGATTTCTAAGATAAAAAAAAAATCGCTGAGTCCCTTTTTCATATATGATTACATTGTTAATACTTAATACTAAATGGATGTTATTTGGAGTTTTATAATGATTTATTTTTTATTTTTTATATTTTGCCCCCCCTAACTTGAACTCTTGGCTCCGCCCCTGCAATGAAACATTCATTTAATTGTTGTAGGAGTCTAGGAGCCCTTCGAATTACGTCACTTAGTTTGTTTAAAAAAAAAAATGATCCAAAAGAGGTTTATTCCAACCGATAACTTTGCATTTCAAATTTCTAATAACTACTTTTTTTTTAATTTAAAAAATTAAAATTTTTATAACTTTGTTTAAGGGTAATTTTGGAAAGATAATAAATGACGTACTCTCAAAAAGTTAGATTTTTTAAACATCACAAACAATTTGAGACGAATGGAGTAATTAGAGATTGAGATTGATAATCTAGATTGGTTTTTGGTTTTTGCATTCGAGTTTTTTAATGAAAAAAAAAAGGGTCTCTATGTTAAATTTTTTTTGATGAATAGAAAAATTTATTACAGAGGAAGACAAAACTACAATACCCTACTGGATTCTCCCAAAATAACTGAAGAGAAACAGTCCAAGCAAAAACCACAACCTAGGGACCCAAGAGCCAAAAAAATTACAAGACAAGCACTATTTAACTAAGGTGTGGGCTGCCTGATTACACAACCTAGGGACCCAAGAAACAGAAACGTTACTAGAGAGAGACAAAAGGGACCTCAAATCAGAACATAGAGACTAGATTCTCCAAGGAGGGGGCACTGCCAAATTCGAAAGAAGCTGGACAACAAATTGAGAATCAGACTCCATAAGGACAGATTCACCACCCAAAGCAGGGGCTAAGGAAATCACCCATCTAATTGCTTCAGCTTCAGCTTGGAGAGGGAGGGTGGTGTTCACTTTCATGGAGCCAGCAAATACCAACTCCCCTTTTCAATCTCTCACAACTGCAGCGATGGCTGAGTAGTAAGGACTTACTACTGTATCAACAATTATTTTTATGTCCAGCCTTAAGGGAGGAATCCAAGCCTGAGGAAGGGCAAAAACCAGATGTCTTGACATGGAGGCTCTTGAATTTTATGCTCAGCGAAGAGACTAGAAATCCTGGACGCTACTCCATCAAAATTAAGTGCAACAATTTCAAAGAGGGATCAATTTCTTTGCTTCCAAATAACATCACAAAGGATGGCACCAAACAGCAAAAATTCTTCTTTTTGACTAGGATTCAGATTGTCCACAAAAGGAGGGGATATGAGGAAACAAATAAAATCTGATGGGGACCCAAACTCAATGGCTTCCATTCTCAACCCCCACTGACTCTGAAACTAAATAGCTTTAGCAATAGTACATACCGTAAAGAGATGAAAGGTTGACTCATCTGTCGAACTACACAAAGGACAACATCTATCTATATTCCCATTAAATTTACTAATTACCTTTTTAGAAGGCAGCACGTTGGCAGCAATTCTCCATAAATGCATCTTATGGCGATCATGCGACTTGGTTTTCCATATTTGACCCCTAATAGCATCAATGTTCGAGGGGGAAGAAGTTGCCCTGCACAGCCAATAAGCAGACTTAGTTGAAAAGGATCCCAAGTTTGTTACAGTCCAAGACCAACTATCCTCAGTTTGGTAAATTGGGATGGGGATTTTCAAAATTAGATCAACCACTGGCTCTTCTAAGAAATAGTTCAGTTTGGGAATATCCCATCTACTGCGATCCGAGGATAGGAGCTGTGACACTACCAAGGCCAGGTTTGGATTAGCATCAACCTTAGGGGAAGGGATGAAGCTTGGGAGATCAAGGATCCAAGGATCAAACCATAGTCGAATAGAGTCCCCATTGCCAAATAGAATGCAAGTTGCCTTAGAGATGAGGTGATTAATGCCCAACAAGCTTTTCCAAATTGGGGAAGCATGGCCAGAATAGGAATGAGTTAGCTAGTTATTACGGATCTTGTATTTCGCCCTCAACACATTAACACAAAGACAATCTTTTCCTGTTAAAATCCACCAGCCAAGTTTAGAGAGGAGGGCTTGGTTGAAGTCCCAAAGATTCCTGAAACCTAAGCTTCCCTCCTTTTGGGGCCAACAAAGAGATGACCAAGACATTGGCATCTAGTAAGAACTCGACTTAGATTTAGGATTCCACCAAAATCTACAAATTGAAGCATCAAGTTGATCACAAAGACCTTTGGGGAGCTAGATGGCAGACATAGCGTAAGCTAGAATGGCTTAGGCCACCGATTTGATAAGAGTTGCTCTACCAGACCAAGACAAATTTTTGCTTTTCCATCCATTGAGCTTGCTATCCAATCTTTCTTTAATTTATTTGAAATCTTGATTCCTGCTCCTAGAGAGAAAGAGAGGAACACCAAGGTAGCTGGTGTTATACTACAGAATATTAAGGCTCCAACTACATCTCACTTGATTGATAAATTAAGGGCTCACCCCTTTAGAGGGGAAACAACCAGATTTTTCCTCGCTAATTAACTGTCCCAACCAAGAACAATATTTCTCTAAGCAGATTTTGAGGGTGGCTAGCTCAGAGGATTTTGCCTTGCAAAATAAAATGATGTCATCAGCATAACATAGCTTAGAAATGGGAGGAGTAGTATTGGACACTTTAACACTAGATAGCTTCTTTTGGGCAACTTCCTTGTTTATAAGCCTCAGGAGAACTTCACTACCCAGAATAAATAGATATGACGATATAGGGTCTCCTTATCTAAGACCCCAGGAGGGGGAGAAACTTGGGCATTGACCCCCATTTAATAGAAGTGAAAATTCAACTAATGAAAGACATTGATGAGTGAGATTAGCAAAGTTGCTGCTGAAACCAAAGGCTCTAAGAACCACTATCAGAAAGCTCCATTTCATTCTATCATAGGCTTTTTTGAAGTCTAGTTTGATTCCAAGGTAGCCCTTTTTCTTCCCTGTTTGTTTGAAATTGTGCACAATCTCATGAGCCAGAACCACATTTTTGTTAATCCATCTATTAGGAACAAAGGCCACTTGGGCCGGATCCACCATTTTATTTAAAAGAGGTCTCAGTCTATTTACAATAATTTTCGATATTACCTTGTAGCAAACATTACACAGACCAATAGGACGAAAATGATTAAAATTATGCGCACCTTTCTTTTTTGGAATAAAGGAGATGAAGGTTTTGTTGAAATATTTTAAATGGGTTTTCCTTAATTGGATGAAACATGTACTAGTATATTTTTAAATTTTTTTAAAGAAAAATTTTTAATTTTTAATTTTTTGGGGTTTTTTCTCTTTTAAGGAACTAAAAAAAAAATACTAAATTTTTTTTTGGCACTTAATATCCATTAATAGAAATAGACGAAATTATTAAATTGACAACAAATAAAAAAAATAAAAAGACTGAAATAAAATAATAATAATAAAAAAAGTACAAAGAGATCATCTGTTGGATGTAGCCTACCAAAAGACAGCCACTTCTCCTAAAGGCCATTAGCTCCTTAAGGTTTTTTTTTTTTTTTTTTTTTTTAAATAAAAGTTGAGGGAATTCGACTCCTGAATGCTGGATCTAACATATGAGGGGGGGAAAATGCCACTAGGGTCACATAGCCGCTCCTTAAGTATATTATTGTTGACATACATAAATCACCCATTCTGTAAACATCTTTTTCTACTTCCTGGAATTTAAGAATATGAATAGGTCATAGGTGAATAATTCTCATACTTTGTAGTTTGTACAGCTTAATCAAAATTTTCTTCTTTACTTATGTTACAATTTCATTTCTTGTATCCAATTTTTGCAATTCTATCTTGAGTTTATATCGGTTAAATGCCTTTTGAGAATGCTAAACTGATTATAAACGGCTAAGGATCTTATTTTATTGGTTGATTTCATTTAAGAAATATGCATAATAGTAATTGCTAGAAATGAGTTTTTTTTTTTTTTTTTAATAATAAAAATGAAAAGAAAAATTATACATAAGTTGACAGTAAAATAAATAAACTGACATTTTAAACTAAAACAAAGAAACCCTTAACAGGCAGTTAACAGCCCTGATACAATTATTCATCTCCTGGCTCATCTTGTTCAGCAATACATAAGATACTCAGCTCCGGGAGCATAAGACAGCTATCAAAGAGCAGCTTTCATTTGGAATACTAGTTTGAGGGCATCAAACTAGGCTTCTTGACCTTCTGTAAGTTTATGTGACAACCATGTGCATTTTACTTCTTATAGCAATCACAACTTGACTTATAATTTCAGTGTTTGTTTTTTTGGACATTTTTCCTTGAATCACCATGTTGTAGTTTAAGAGCAAGTTCATCAATTTACCTTTGATGGATGACAAAATGAGACGAAAAAAAAGAATATTTATAACATTTCATTTCTGAAGTATATGCCAATTAATGGAGATACACAATGTCTCACCCAAGCCAACTTGAGGCACAATACTACAATGTTTTGCTGGAGTGCATCTAGGTTTTTCCTTTTCCTCTTGCTTTGTTCTAGAGCGAAGGCTACTTGGGTACACTTTAGGGACCCCACTTATGTGGAAGGGGGGATGACAAACAGGGGTAAAGATGGCAACCATTTTTGGGGGAAGGGAAAAAGAAAAAGAAAATTAAGGATAATTCCAGAAGAGAAAAAAAGCAGCCCCACAAACTATGAACAAATAAACAGTGTGTAAATAACGGAAGCACATGGAACCTTGATCAAACAATTTACCACCACTCTCTGAAACAATCCCTTTGTTATATATGCATGCTCACGTGCGTGCACACATGCGCACACTCACAGGCACAGAGAGACAGAATCACTAGCTATGTGCTTCACCGGCAGGTCCAGGCCGGGCATGTAACAGCGGCTGGAGGGCTTTAACTACAATGCTCATGTTTGGGCGGAAGTCAGCTTCATATTGCACACACAAGGCAGCAACAGCAGCCATCTGTAATTCAGACAGACAAAGGGTTAACAAAATTAGATGTTTTGCGGCCATGAAAGGGCTTGATGCAACAGATCTTTTAAGGCCTAAATAGCCTTAGTTCTAATAAAGGTAGGCCCAGTGTGCATTGAAGCTTTATAACAATGCTTTCCATTTCTGGGCAGTACCTAAATCTAAGCCATTGTATTCTTTTGGGTTTTTTCTTTTTTGCCTTTTATTTTTTTTTTTAAATTGAGCATTGTCTGTCTGTAAAGTGTAAATTATTTTTGGGCGGAGACTCTGTATTGTCCTTGACACATATTCCGACAGCCACCTATCTCTCTTCATCAAAGGAATGGAAAGGATAAAAGTATTACACTCATATGAGTCATATCTAACCACCTGCATAATTTATGTTCTGAGGCTGCATGTTTGACATGTTTTGTGCATTGTTAATCAGGAATACTACCAAATCAGAAATGTGGTACAAATCGGTTATTAACAAAAACAAAAAACAAGGGAGGAATGCAACAATAAAAAATAAGCCAAAGTAAATACCTTTGCGACGGCCTTAGGTGGGTATTCTGAATTAAGTCTTGTATCAACACACTGCCTAACCTTGTCTTCACTAAGTTTTGGGGTAGCCTAACACATTTCAAAACCTTACTGTAATCAGCTTGGGTGCATGGAACATATTTTTCTGTTGAAAATTATTAAAAACAAAGTGGATGTGCTAGATATAAGAAAAGAGTAGGACAATTTAGTACCCATGTAACTAAACTCTGCTGTCCACGTGGTAATGTATGATCAACAGGTTTTCGCCCTGTCAGAAGTTCAAGCAGGACAACACCAAAGCTGTACACATCACTCTTGGCATTCAACTGTCCAGTCATTGCATATCTGCCAAACATAAGTACAGAATGAAAAAAAGTGAATGGTGCTCAACGAATGCAGTCTCACATCAAGTTATAAATATAGAATCATTTGCAGCCCAAGCTGATGCTCAGTTTAATAAGGATGTAAAAGACTTGCAACCCTTTTGAAGTTGGGTTAGCCTTGGAGAAAATGCCAAGTTTTCATTTGTCGTCACAAAAAAACTAAGCAACCAAAAGGAGCACTATTTGAGTTACAAAAGGAGATGCCTATCATGGTTGTTCAACAAAATCTTTGGCAGACAATTTCATACGTAGTTAAGTGCATTAATTTCCTTCATGATTATATATCACACTTCATACAACAAATGATGGGCTATTCAATAAAACATATATGATTGCAAACGTCCACAAATTGCTTACTCAGGTGCATGATAACCAAAGGTTCCAAGAACACGAGTGGAATGAAGACGTGCAGCCATATCAGGAGCTTGATTTGATAAATCAAAGTCTGCAATCTTAGCAACATCATCATCGAAGATTAGTACATTGCTGGACTTGATGTCACGATGGATGATGTGAGGACTAGCCATTTCATGCAAGTACTCAAGCCCTTTTGCGGCCCCTACTGCAATTTTTACTCGTTGTGCCCATGAAAGAACAGGACCAGGTTGTGCTCCTTTAACTCCCTTCCTCCCTGCATAAATAAATGATAAATAGAACACTAACACTACTCAGAAACTGTGATATGGCAGAAAAATGAATCTAAATTATGAATTGAAGAGTTGCATATGAAACTTTCTTACTTCAGCATATAAATGAACCAAGAAAATGCAGCAAAAACATAAAAAAATTTATTATGCCTTCAACCTTTACAGTTGCAATTTGATCTTTGATCTTCTATACCATGTAGACTAGCAAATAAAAGACCTACATACCGTGTAGAATATCATGAAGGGATCCATTAGATGCAAACTCATAGGCCAGAATACGGGAATTTCCATCAATACAGTAACCAAGTAATTGAACAAAATTGTCATGCTTCAGCCTTGATACCATAGAAACCTGTAAAGTCAACCATTAATAAAAATATAAAGCTTAACTTATCCCATTGACATAGCAAAGTTACAGTTGTCCTCTAAACCTGGGCTAAAAATTCATCGTCAGGTTGTTTGCTGGCATCTAACTTCTTGATGGCTGCAGCCTGCCCACTTTTAAGAATCCCATAATATACCCTTCCATATGATCCCTCTCCAATCAAAGCATTTGTCCCAAAGTTTTCTGTAACTTCCTTTAGTTCGTCCACTAGTAAAGCAGGAACTTCAATGGGCTGAACTTTCACAGCTTGTGCACCCTTAGGTGCAGTTTCTGATGCATGATAACCTCCATCATTTCCTGCAGGCCAATCCAGATTACACTAACGAAATCAGTAACTGAATGAACACAGAAAAAGAATATAAAAATAAAATATCAAAAGAAAAAGAAACAATTAAAAGTTAGTATATGAGAACCATGTGTGTATGTCTGTGAAGTGAAAATGGCATTAAGCACCATAAACCATACAGCTTAAATCCAAGTCTCCAAGGTACATTTTTTAAACTCCTTTGATTCAAGTGTTTCTTAGTGATTAAGTACATAGTACATAGTTGCTTGAATTAATTCATTCTAGCTGCAACAACTCTAGCTAGGATGACAAAATTACCTGCTGAACTTTTCACCGCATATTGACCCCCAGTGTCAGCAGCTTTGTGAAAATCATCATCGTCACAACAACCGAAGCAGCTCATGATTCTTTGCCTAAATAATACTCCTCTCTGATCAAAAAATATCAGACTAAATGAACAAAACAGCAACTCCAACTTTTATGCATGAAATTTACAGGAGTTGAAAATATAGAACAGACTAGCTGAAGTGCTTTATGAGAAGTTGATCAACATTCAAAAGAACCATTTCAAAAATAAATGTTTAATAGTGCAGTTTAAAGGATCAATACACCATCAATCTATTCAAAGAAAATGCAATGAGTTGTTGTCATGGTTCAATAAATGCGAATGTATTACCATAGACACACAAGCAACATGCTACTATATTCCATAATCAGAATCATGATACATTTTCCTTCTTCCACTAAAAGGATTGGCTTGAAGTAAAATAATGGGGAAAAAGCAATCTAAATTTTCCTCATTTTGCTTCCTTCATTTTTTAGGTCAGTCCTCAGTTCAAGTCATAGATTCTTCGTATTCGTTCTACATATGGCTTTCTGTATGAGACAGATTATCATGCACAAGAAGAAGACCAAGAATAATGTGGCCTATGGCAATGACAAAACATGAACAATATGAACCAATGTGAAGCTAAATGAAAAGTCTAGAAATATCAGTAGCCAACCTAAGTCTCTAAATTCTAGCTATTGAATTAAGCCTTCTAGTTACACCCATGTTACAATCTAACTGGCTACAACCTTGGCATTCCTACTCAAATCAAGCTACTCCAAACCCAATAATGACAAATCTAATTTCATAAATACCTTATTGTCTATCATATAACAAACAATCCCATTAACTCTTATCTAAGTGCACGCAAATAACTACTCAAAATTCCAACACAACATTTCCAACCCTAGATATAATTGCAATTCGCAATACCACCTTAGTAGCCAAATTGACACATAAACCGCTAGAGATATCAAGTAGTACAAGTAGGTATCAGAGCAATGTTTCAACAATTATAACACGAGAAAAACTCACGAAACGCCGCAAGAAATAACGCTTTACGCAAACTCATAAACGAACCCTAAAACAAACTTCCCTCCAACCAAACCCCAAACATTGCATATTCGATTCTCGGCACGACAATTCTGAGTAACACAAGCTTGCACAAATGAGATTTGATTCAAATTCTCATTCCTATTAGTTCATCACATTAAGATACTTCAAAATTCCACAAATTCAGTCTCAATTTTTTTGCATATCATTGTTCAAGTTCAAACAACCTCACTTTGCATCATATATTCTAACATGAACACAGATTCAGCAGATCAAAACCAATCACAACCAAAAATAAAAAGTAAAAAAAAAAAAAATATATATATATATATACAGCGAAAATAGTTATACTAAAAAGAACATAGATCAATCACAGGCTTAGATAATAGAACTAACACTCCATGTCTCACTCAGAAACTTCATCATCTACGAATTCAAAGCCAAATTTGATTCACAAAGCGAGAACCGGTACGAGTTTTACAAAAGCTAACAGTAACTGAAAAATTCGAAGAGCTACAGAGACCGATCCGTACCTGGAAATCGGAGAAACGATAGTATAAAAACACGAAGAGCTCACTGTTGCTTGAATCAGTGTTGCGATTCGCAGCGAGCTTCGAGATCTGAGCTCCGAAGCCGAAAAAGGTGTGCGCACGATAAGCAGAGAAAGAGTGCGCACGTTAAAAGCGCTTTCAGACTTTGAAAGTCTCGAAAATTGAATTCAATTTTTTTTTATATATACAAATTATTACAGGATTTTCTTCACAGCAATTTATATATACTACTATTTTTATTTAATTAATTTTTTAAATTTGGTAGTGAGGCAAAGTGGGCTAAGGTTGAGCTAGCCAGACTTGACTACACTACAAAAGTTGAACAATCTTTTGTTACGTGTCGGAAGCTGATTGGTTTGAAATTTGAGTGTTTCTTTTTGCTGAATTAGTCTTTTTCCAATGACTGAGAAACACCCTAATTATGTTTAAATAATACTAATAGTAATAATTAGTCATTTTTTTTGTAATGACTAATTGCTTGACTTTTGCTAATGGATTACCACTGTTCACATGTGATTAGTCAATCGTTAATTACTTTTACAGATTTTGCCGTATCAAAAATAGTAGAGTCATCATAGAGCAATTATTAATAAGTAATTTTAAGAAAATTTAAAAAATTGTCAAAAATTAATTATTATTTTTTTCATAAAATATTTCTCAAAATATATCATAAACTAATGCTTTTAGAATATTCGCCAACTTTTCTTAAAATGGTATAGAATAGATTGTGATCATAGAACAACTTATGAACGGAAAATTATTGAATATTCCGGAATGTTATAAATGTGTATTACCCTCTTTCACATGAATTGTAGATTTTACAATAAATTTAATTAGTAAGGCATACTATTATACAAGACAAGAGAATATGTATTTATAGTACTCTAATAAGAATATTCTATAATTATCCTTTATGAACTGCTGAAGTGGGTTGATAAGAGAGTTTTTATAGGAAAATTTGATAATTTGAAATAATATATATCTATCTTTATTTTTTTGAGAAATAAATATTATCTATCTATCTGTAGTATATAACTAAAAAAAAAATCTTTAATATCTTATTTAACAATGATATAAAATTAAGGCTATAGAGATAAATTGAAAATTTTAAAATTATTCATCAAACTTTATCCCTACTAACAATTCTACATATTATCAATATAAATAAAAAAAAATTAAAAAAAAAACTCTAAAAGAATTCATATCTCAAAATATAAAATTTGAAAGGAAAAAAAAAATTCCATTAAATTTAGGACACACTCAAACTATAACTAATTTCAATTATGATTTAAAATACACGCGCTTTGTGAAGAGACTAATTATTGTTCACTTTTTAGTTTGGATTTTTATTTTTGATAAACTTTTTAATTTGGATGTGAGCAAAATGAGTGATCCATTAGTCGGCCATCAATTATGTAACATAAATCACCGTAATGTGTGGGACATAATGGGTTTGCACAATAAAAGCCAAATGTCATGTTATGTCCTGATTAAATTATATATTTGTCGTTACATGATTTTAGCTAATCAGCCCTTCTCCAAAGTCTAATGGCCTGTTTGGATGTTTAAAAATGGAGGGGGAGTAGAGTAGAGGGAGGGAGAGTAATCTAATTACCTCATTTGGAAGTTTTTTAAGGAAGGAGGGGGAGGGATTAAGAGGGATTTGGAGGGGTTTCAACTACCTCCAACTCCCTAATTTTAATTCCCCCAAATTGGAGAGATTTGGAGGGAGAGTAGAACACATAAATTATTGAATAGGTAAATTACCTCATTTACCCTTGTTATATTAAAAAAATTACACAAGGGGAAGGGCTAATTACTCCCTTCCCCCTTACTAATTTTAAAAACTTCCAAACAAGATGGAGGGGAATCATTTTCCTCTACTCTCCTCCCCACTACTCCCCTCCCCTCTACTCCCCTCTACTCTCCTCCCTCTCTAAACTTCCAAACAAGCCATAACTGAATACTATTGTGATTTGTGATGACTTTGAACGAGAAGAATATTGGATATGAAGGATGAAGATTACTATCATAACCTTGCCTTTCCATGAAAAGTAATGTTTGAGAGAGTTTCAACGTAGCGTCCGCTTTTAATAATAATTTTTTATTATTAGATTAAGATACCAATCGATTTTTTATATAGACGAGAATTGAACCTCAGATCTCTTATTTATCTATTAGAAATTTTACCTGTTAACTGAAACCCCCCATGAAAAGTAATGTTTTACTATTCTCCAAAGTGTCTCAAACTTTTTATGTTGAAATGTAAAATGCCTTATTTAAATTTGACTAAAATTCATTTCAATCATCTAATATTACTTTCGTTCAATTGAGTACTTTAAGTTTCAAAAGTTTCAAATTTATTCAACTCAGGTCTTCTGTCCAATTTTGTTAAAATATTGTCCTTAAAAAAATATTATTTTTATATAAAAAATCTATAAAACTAATAAAAATGTTTTATAAAATGTTTATGTACAAATACTTTTCAATTTTTTTTTTCATTAGTTAATTGCATACTTAAAAGCAATTTTTTCATTCAGGCCTTTGTCCAATTTTGTTAAAATATTTCCCTTAAAATTATATTATTTTCATATAAAAATCTATAAATTTAATAAAAATGTTTAATAAATTTTTTATGTACGAATTTTTTTTCAATTTTTTTTTTCATTAGTTAATTGCAAACTTAAAAGCAATTTTTTAAACGAAATTGGACAAAAGATCCAAATTGAATAAATTTGAAACTTAAAAGACTCAATTAAAAGAAAATTAAATTAAATTTCAGTCAAACTTAGATAAAATATTTTACATTTTAGCCAACTTTTTTTTTTTTTTTGTAGGCTTTTGCTTAAATTACTTTTGTTTTCTCACCTTTTATTTTTGTCATTCTAATGTGAATTTTGAATGTTTTGTCTATTGTTAATGTCATCACAAGGAACAATTGCTTACATGCTCCAAGGTTTTATTACTGCAACCTGTCTATTTACAAATCTTATTCTTAACAGTTATTGGAGCCAATTGACATTGAAAATGTTGCCGCTAAAGGCCTGATTTCTCTGAATAGTCACTACCCATAGGAGAGGATGCTTCATGCTTGTGCCGAAAGGCGGTTGGTCAAACTGATTATCCAATAATTAGCTTCTTGGCAGCATGCTATTCAGTTGAGTATTGGGAAATGTCCCTAGAAACTAGAAAGGCTTGACCTTTTTTTTTAGAGCCAGAAAGACTTGACCTAATCAAGAGACTCCCAATTTACCAGGTCCTACATTCTTCTTCTTGCATAAACTTAGTCCTACATCCTGCCACAACCTGAAAGTTCTGGATTTTTTTTTTTTTTTTTTTTTTTGATGGGAAGTTCCGTATTGTTTTTGGTGAACTCTTTTGGTACATAATTTGAGAACAATATTTATTTCACACCAATTACCACACAATCATACACACACTTTTTACCCTGAAATCAAGACCTCAAATCATGATTTACCTTAATTTGGATTAGGGCATGGTGTGGTGTCACACCAAAACTAGCGTAGGTAAATTTGGTTCCTTTGATTCTGAATTTCTGATTTTTTTTTTTTTTTTTTTTTGAGAATGATGAATTTCTGATGTTAAAACTTAAAAGGTAAACATGGATAAGTTGAAACCTAAAAGGGTATTCTTGCTTTAATTGGTAAAAATCTTTTGCTTTTGGGCTTCTATTAAACATTTGGATCAGAGAATATCTCCACCAATAATTGAGAAATGAGCCCCTCCAAATCAAGGCACGTAAATCTAGGAAAGTTCAGAGTTCGGACAATTTATTTTAACTTTTTTTGATACAAACTTAATTTCCACACATCTTTTCAAAATTCAAAGGGAATGGCTTGACACTTGACGGTTGACACATCATCATCTTAGAAAATTGACATCTGCATGCGCCTGACCTTTTCTTACAACGTTCGTGTAAAATTTGGCATTTCTCTCTTTGAAACTAGGTGTAAAACAGTTCAACCACCTATTACCGTGGCTTTGTCCTTTTTTAGTTACGTTTCCTTATAAGTTATGAAAATACTATATAGTTTCCTTATAAGCTTTGACAAAATCTAGTATTATTTTGTAATTGTAATTAGTAATTTTACATGTATTATACGTTATGTTCATAAGTGGCACGTGATAACTCCAACTCTATTGCACATGATAATTTATTTATTTATTTTTTTTTTTTTGAGAATTTTTTGCACATGATAATTTAAGTGGCACATCATCACTTAAGTTGTCATGTGATACTGTTGGAAATAGGGTTCATAAACAAAAGTCTCCACGTACATCACCTACCTGGACACGCAGAGAAAGAATCAATCCAAAGAATAACACGGAAGCAAAAGTACAGATGCAAAGAAAAAAAAGAATGGCTGCACCCGAGGTTTTCCACATGGCAGGTTCAGCAAAACGATTCCAAGTAACTCACAATGAAGAGGAAAAATATTTTGTAGTGGCAGGAGCTGATGTTCAGCTCCACCAAGGGCAATGAGTTGTTTAGCGTGGAACTGTCGTGAGTTTAGGAATCTACGTACAAGAAGGGAGCTCGGTGAAATCATTCGGGCAAAAGATCCCTCTATGGTGTTTTTAGCCAAGACACTTACAGATGATGCAAGGCTAGCGTTTGTACAGAGAAGTATTGGTTTTGATCATAAATGGGTGGTGCCAAGTGGGAAGGAGTGGTGGATTAGTTCTGTATTAGAAAGCATCGATCAATCTGACGATGGAAGGCTCGGATAGATACTATATTGATGCGGTAATTGATAAAAATATGGAGAAAGAGTGGAGATTAACAGGGTTTATGGGGAACCTAAAACAGCAAGAAGACAAGAAGCTTGGACCAAGTTAAGGGCTCTAAACTCTCAACCAGAAAAGACATGGCTTTGTTATGGGGATTTCAATAAGATTATAAGACAAGAGGAGAAACTGGGAGGTGCTAGAAGGCCATATTATCATATGCAGCAGTTTAGGGATGTGATTGATGAGTGTGGTTTCATGGATTTGGGATTTGATGGATCTAAATTTACGTGGAGCAAACACTTTGAAAGTGGGGTTTCAATTTGGGAGAGGCTTGATAGATGTTTGGTTAATAATAGTTGGTTCATGAAGTTTGGAGGTTCAAAAGTGTACCACTTGTCATGCATTTCATCGGATCATATCCCAATTTTCATTACCCTATCGGGTTTGAACCCTCCAATCCGGAAATTTTTTTTTCAGTTCGAACAAATGTGGCTCTCAAATTCGAGCTGTGAGGAAGTGGTGGTTTCGGCTTGGGGTAGTGGAAGTGATGTCGGGTTAGAGGGTAATATTTTGAGTAAAGTTGAAAAATGTGGGAAGGAGTTAGGGCAATGGGAGAAAAATGTTTTCGGTAATGTTAGGATGGAGTTGAATCGTTTGAAAAAAGACCTAACTAAAGAAGAGAGGGCAGCCATGGTGAGTGGAAACAATTACAGGGTGAGATAGCTTAAAAAAGAGATTGAGGTGTTGCAGGTTAAGGAAGCCACAATGTAGGCTCAACGGTCAAGAATACTATGGGCAAATGAAGGGGACAAAAACTCTAAATATTTCCATTGTTGTGCTACAAGGAGATTCTGGAAAAATTCATTAGAGGGTATTAGAGATGGGGGAGGAGTATGGAGAACCAGACAAGAAGAGATTGGTGAAGTTATGGTTAACTATTTCAAGTCACTATTTACTGCATCAAAAGGGATTGTATCCACAAGTACTTTTAATTGTGTACCCACAGTGATAGATGAGGAGATGAATGAAAGTCTTTGCCGTGAGCTTGAGGCAAGTGAAGTTGCCAATGCCCTCCAACAAATGGCACCCTCAAAGCACCTGGCCCGGATAGTATGCCCCTGCTCTCTTACCAGCATTTTTGGAGCACGGTAAATCAGGACGTCACCTCTTCCATTTTGTCTTGGTTAAATTCAGGTACCATACCAACCACTCTTAATCATACTTTCATTACTCTTGTGCCAAAATAAACTCTCCGGAATTTGCTCACCAATTTCGTCCAATTAGCTTTTGCAATGTCCTTTACAAAATCTATTCCAAAGTTCTTGCAAATCGCCTTAAAAAATTACTTCCATCTATTATCATTGAACACCAATCAGCCTTCACAAAGGGTAGATTAATTTCAGACAATATTTTGGTGGCCTTTAAGACCTTACATAGTTTACAAAGCTTTAGGGGAGGTAACTATGGTTATATGACACTAAAATTGGATATGAGTAAAGTGTATGATCGAGTGGAGTGGTCTTATTTGGAAGGCATAATGAGGAAGATGGGTTTTAGGGAGAGGTGGATAAATCTTGTAATGGGTTGTGTGAAAACTGTATCCTATTCCATTTTGGTGAATGGTGATCCACGTGTGATAATTTTTCCTACAAGGGGTATTAGGCAAGGAGACCCACTCTCTCCTTTCCTATTCCTTCTTTGTAAGGAAGGATTGAATGGTTTAATTAAAAAGACTGAATTACAAGGTGATATCCATGGATATTCCCTTTGTAGGAGGGGTCCAAAACTAACGCATCTGTTCTTTCCGGATGATAGTCTGATTTTTTGTGGGGCAACAATGGAGGAGTGTGGAAAGGTCTTGAATATATTAAAGGAGTATGAGGAAGCCTCGGGACAAAAAATGAATAGAAGTAAAACCTCATTGTTCTTTAGCAAGTCTGTACCGGAGGAGGAGAAGCATGGAATCAAGGTGGTCATTGGAGTCCCTGAAATCTTGCACTATGAAAAATACCTTGGGCTGCCCTCCTTAGTTGGCAAAGGTAAAAAAAAAAAGTTTTAACTACATAAAGAAGAAGGAATGGTAGAAAATTTAAGGGTGGGAAGCTAAATTGTTTTCGCAAGCAGGAAGAGAGGTGCTCTTAAAGGCAGTCATACAAGCCATCCCTACTTACACTATGGGGTGTTTCAAATTGTCGTTGGGATTGTGCAATAAAATTGAGACTCTAATCAAGAAATTTTGGTGGGGCCAAAGGGGTGATCGAAGGAAAATTCATTGGGTTAAATGGGAGGAAATGACAAAATCTAAGACTATTGGAGGTATGAGCTTTCGAGATCTTGCTATGTTCAATGATTCCCTCTTGGCAAAGCAAGCTTGGCGGCTCTTGCATGATAAGACCTCACTCTTCTACAAAGTATTTAAAGCTCGTTTCTTCCCAAATTCGACAATTATGGAGGCTATAGATTCATGGATGGGGTCATATGCTTGGAAAAGTATCCTTAGAGATAGAGACATATTTCAAAGAGGGGCTTTATGGAGGATAGGAAATGGAGAAAAAATAATCATTTGGCAGCAACGTTGGCTGCCAAAAAAACATCCAACTCAGCTGCCAACTTGCCCCTTGGAGAGCTTTGAAAATCATACTGTAGCCACCCTCTTTGATCCAATCACAAGAAGATGGAATGAAGAATTGGTGGATGGGTTATTTGTGACCGAGGATGCTGATTTAATCAAGAAAATCCCACTTAGCCGTAATGCAACAGAGGACAGTCTATACTGGCCTTTTGCTCCATCTGGAAATTACTCATGTAAATCTGGTTACAGATTTCTCAAAGAGGAGGCGGAGCTGGAATCATATCCACAAGCCCCCCCAATCTGTGAGAAGCGGCTTTGGAAGGAAATATGGTAGATGTAGGCAGGGACGGAGCCAGAACTTTGAGTGAGGGGGGGCGGTTTTACTGTTGGTTGTGTGTGGCGGTTTCAACCTCTGATTCTGCTACTTAGCTGCTAAGATTTTTTTTTTTTTTTTTTGTGGGTAAGAACAAAATTATTTTTGTTTAGAATTTTTTAAAAGGCAGGGTTATTTATTTTGGATAAAATTAGTTAATTTTTAGATTTACTTATAATTTTTTTTGTTGAGTTATTTTTTTTAGGCTTGTATATTTTGTTTTAGATTTTAGATCTATAAATTTTTTTTACGGTCATTAAAATGAGGAAAATGCTAAAGTTACAAGTTTTTTTTATAAATTACTAATGTGATAAGTGATTACTGGTAAGTAAAAAAATTATGTGAGTAGTGTGCCCGTATGCGAACCAATAAAAATTTGCTACCATAACAATTTGTAAAAATGTTATAAAAAAGTTTGTGAGTATAGCATTACTCTTAAAAGAATCAATGATATTGTTAAAGGGAAGTGGGTTCCAGTTAGCTCAACTGGTAAAGTCTCTGATGGTTGTATAAGAGATCTGGGGTTCAATCCCCGCCTACACCTAAAACTGATTAGTGTCTTGGTCTGATGAGAAAGAGCTATCATCAGGAGCGGACGCCATAGGTTGAAACTCTCTCAAAAAAAAAGAGATATTGTTAAAGGGAAACAAAATGTAATTTTATAGAACAAAATTGCTAAAATTAGTACACACATATATATATAATATTTTTTAAAAAAAATTTAGGGGGGGGGGGGGGGCCATTGCCCCCCCTAGTCCAAGTGTGGCTCCGTCACTGGATGTAGGCCCCTCCAAAGATTAAAAATTTTCTTTGGAGGGCCTGCCGTAATGCTCTGCCAACCAAACAAGCATTGATGCATGGAAAGATTGTAGAGGATCCAACGTGTGAGAGATGTAAACAGGAAGTGGAGGATCCAATACACGCACTATGGTTGTGCCCAGGGGCGGAGCCAGGAATTTTTGTTTGGGGAGGCCAAGTTGCGACACTAATATATTTATTAAGACAACTTCTACACCCACACACACACATATGTACACACACACGCGCTTTTTTATTATATATACACACACTTTTTTATTTGATAAGTTATATATATACACACATCCAACAAAAAAAAAGATCTTAGTATTTTCAATCAAAATCATTTTTGACGGCGATTTTTCATAAAATAAAATTCATTTTTTCTATTTTCATAGTCAAATTCTTAAAAAGTTTCATTTTAAATACAAATTATCAAATTTTATGCTAAAGTAAGTAAAAAATCTTTCAATTGAATTAATGAAATTTTCAAAAATATGAATGATCCAAAACTTGGTGAAATAAGTTAGGGTCCAAATATATTTAAAGCTACCTTACTTTAACCCATTATATGGCAACTAAAGACACATTTCATGTGTAGTTTTAGTGACAAAATTTTTTTTAATAAGTCAATGACTTGTTAATTGTCACGTAACGGGTTGAAAAATATAGATTCAAATATGTTTGATACCAAATTTTATCAAATATTTAACAAATATAAAAGCACATTTTACAATAAAAAATAAAATTGCACAAAATAAAGTTATATTTATATAACTATTAGACCAATTATTTTTTTTAAGAGCATTATTGGACTAATTCAAATATTTGGGAGGGCCAACTCTTATTTTTGTAGACTAAATTTTGAAAACATAAAAATAATTGTATATATATTTTTAAAAAATTTTAAATTTTGGGGGGGCCATGGCCCCCCCACCCTTATACGTGCCTCCGCCCCTGTCTTGTGCCCTGAACTGGACGAAGTGTGGTCAGATCAAGGAATATGGGGATTTCGGTGTGAAGTGGACTTCATAAGTGTTAAGGAGTTGCTGCTATGGATGGTAGAGGAAGGTAAGTCCCTGGAGCTTTTAGCTTTCACGGCATGGAGTGTTTGGAATCAGAGGAATAAAGCACGTCTAAATTTGCAAGCCAGCCCGCTTCATCAGGTTGCTGCACAATCACGGACTAGGCTGGAGCAATTTCATGCTGATATTCACGTTTCAGAGGTACAAGTGGGGAGTAATGGCAGTGGGGGAAATAGGTGGAGAGCTCCGCCAATAGGATTCGTGAAAGCGAACTTTGATGGAGCAACTTCCAACGTCTCAAGGCTGTCTGGTGTAGGAGTAGTGATAAGAGACTCAGACGGTGCTGTTTTAGCTTCTTGTGCAGAAAAATTTGATCAAGCATATAAGGCTGAAGACACGGAAGCATTGGCGGCACTGAAGGCTTTGACTTTCGCACATGATCTGGGTTTCCAAAATGTTGTTCTTGAAGGTGATGCTTTGAGCTTAATTCAGGCGTTGAAGTCACATGAACAGAATCTATCGCCGTGGGGTCTGCTGATAGAAGATGTGAAAGTGTAGGAAACTAAGTTTAGAAGATTATTGTATTCTCGTGTTAAGAGAAATGGTAATAGCGTAGCACATAATCTGGCCAAACATGATATATGCATACCAAATTTTTAAATATGGATAGAAAATGTTCCATCTCATATTGTTTCGTTTTTACATTTGGATGTAACTCATTTACGTTAATAAATTTTCAAATTTCATTCTCAAAAAAAAAAAAAAATATATATATATATATATATATATATAGCCCAATCTAAATAATATTTTATAAACTTCATTAACATATGACGCATAGTCATAATAGTTTTCGAAGAATCTCTTGTCAGGTAGGAGGGGATCTAAACAAAATCTAAGCACGTTATTATTTTTTTCATAATCAATCCGCCACCTCCAACTGCTTGAGCTGCATACAAAAACAAATATATTATTCAATAATTTGCCATTTGTGAATCAAACTACAATAAAATTAATTATAATTCCATTCCCTTTTGTTGCAATCTCTTATATTTATTTTCTTTGGCTTTTGGAGGGAGTCTATGGCCCCAAAAAAAAAAAAAAGGAGTATAAAATATATGCATGGCTAGTCCAGGTGATTTGTCGGGTCATGTCATCTGAGGGCAGAGGTTTTCTTCTCTGTTTGGTCTCCTAGCTACACAAAAACAATTGACAATTGTGAATTGTTATAGAATATAACAGGTTGGAGAAACTTGAAGAAGATACGCTGCCTATTCTTGTGGTTGGATTCTTGGGCTCATGTGCCCATTACCTACCCTTACGCAACGATTAGAAAAACCAAGGTCAGGGTGAAGAAAAATGACAAAAATGAAAATAAAAAAGAATAAAAAAAGAATAAAATCTGTTACAAACTTTATTTTTTATACAGTTCACATGATCAAGAGCACTTGAGCTCAGTCAGTGGACTATTAAATAAAACAAAAACAAAAAACAAAAAACAAAAAAAAAAACAAAAAGAAGAAAGAAGAAGAAGGAAGAAAGGAGAAGAATATGGTAATAAAGGGTACATTGTGTTTTCCAAAACCCAGAAAGTCCAGAATGAGAGGTACTATCATTCTAATTTTCATTTAGGTCAAAGTTTAACTCTAAACAAATTTGGAGTTTTTTTTTTTTTTTGGAGAAATAATTAACAAATTTGGAGTTATTTCTCAAACCCACTATGTAGCAATTTATAAAAAAAGTAATGTGATTAAAACTATGTATAGATAATCTTTTTTTATTTTATTTTATTTATGAACTTAGAACATCCACAACCGGTTTCTATATCTCATCTTATTTTACTATTCCAAAAAGTAACTTTATCAATTATTCCATACCATTTTACAATACACCCAACATCCCAAAACTCTATTTTCCTCTTCTACTCATTAAAATAATATATCTACCTAATAAAATATATTTTTTCTTTTTTTGTTTTTTCTCAATTTTCTCCCCCACACGCGTGCCTTCCAGAATCG
Source organism: Quercus glauca (assembly GCA_023736055.1). Taxonomy (NCBI): domain Eukaryota; kingdom Viridiplantae; phylum Streptophyta; class Magnoliopsida; order Fagales; family Fagaceae; genus Quercus; species Quercus glauca. Next base: position 9,466,067 of record CM043326.1, read on the forward strand.
TCCATTACTTTACTTTTCACCTTTTGAAAAAACCATCCTGGTTCTTCCATTGAAAGCAAGATAAAACGACCCATGTCGAAGCATCGTTCAACGATTTATTGCTGGTACGCAACGAAGTTTCACGATTTTCGGAGCCCATAACGTTTTGTGAGTATTTCATCTGCAATCCATTTACCAAACAATGGCTGACCCTCCCTCTGATCTCCGCCACCCACCGATCCACCACCACAACGCAGCAACCCATAATCAATCGTCAACACTAGAAAAAAAAAAAAAAAAAAAAAAAAAAAAAAAAAAAAAAAAAAAAAACAATCCCAGGCAGCAACTAAACAAACAATCACCACCACTACCCTCGGCCTAACAAAATCCCACCGGAACCAAAAACCCAAAATAAAAAAAACAAAATAAAACCCACCAAATCCAGAAACCAGCCACCATATAATCCACCAAACCCAGCAAACCAATCAACCAAATGCCGACCACCAAACCCAGAAATCGGCCACCATGTCAACACCACCAAACCCACCAAACACCGATCTCCATGCCGATCTCCACATCGGTCTCTACGCCGATCTCGACTGCGCTGACCTCTAACCACCATGCCCATCTTAGCCACACCACCTGCCTCGCCACCACGCTGATCCAGCGTGAGCTCCGATCTAGCAGACTCAACTGAGAGAAGCGAGAGAGAAGGGATGAGAAAGAGAGAAGGAGGAAAGAGAAAAGATACAGAAAAAATTAGAGAGGAGAGAGAAAAAATAATATAAAACGTGTTCTGGGCATTAAATTTTTTTTTTTTTTTATAACATTCACTTACAGTACCATCTTACATTTGAGATGGTACTGTAGCTAAATCTCAAAAAAATTTTGGCTTTTCGCATATAGCCTTTCGGTTGTGGATCAATTTTTGGACCTGTATGCCAAATGTACTTAACATTTGGCATAAAACAGGCCCATTGTGGATGCTCTTTTAGAGAGATATTATTGCTAGAGTCAGAATTATTGTGACAGTTGGCACTCACACATATCTAGTTGTGCACATGATATTTAATTATTTATATCCACATTTCTTTATTTCAAGCTCAAATAAAGGAGGTGAAGTTGGAGAAATTATAAGATACACATGGTGGACAAGTGATGTGGTCTACCATTCCACTAAAAAACTTCCATTTGTTTAAAATTGTTAGTTAGAAAATTTTTTTAAACATAAATTAATTACTGACTCAGCAATTTTAAACAAGTAAAAGTTTTTTAGTAGAATGGTAGACAAATAACGTGGCCCACCAGAGAATTTTATAATTTTTCATAAAGTTGAGCATTGCAGAGGCTATGACGATCAAGCAACTCGCGGCACAGTGGGTCTTGACGAGTAGAACCTAGGTGAGTTGTTTGGTGTTATTGAGACCATATTGGGCTCTCTCCTCATTGCCATAATATTATCTTCCTCGAAAAAAATAAAATTTATATCTCCATCAATTGTCCATTTGTTTGAAAATTGTCATTGTAGTATAGCAATGATAACGCAATAATTTCACCTTTATCATCCGTTATTGTCATCAATAATTTCTCTAAATCCCTCAAAATGATCTCCTTTCTTTTCCCTTTTTTCTTTGGCTAGGCAAATAGGAGAAGAGGAGAAGAAGCGAGATTCAAACTTCGGTCATTATATACAACAAAATGTGCCAATATTACTCGCCAATGCTTGAATCCCTCTGAAAACAATAAAGTTAATAGTTATGTATATTAAACTTTGTATGAGAGAGAGTTTTCACTTCATAGATTGACCTAAATATTAAATCTTTGCATGCTTGTATGTTTATTTATCTAAGATATTGAGAGAGTGAGAGTTTTTTGTGCCATACCGGGAGGGAGAGTGTTTAACAAAATACATGAAATATTTAGTAAAATTTTTGTTAGTAAGTGCATTTGAGCACTGTTAAGAACAAATTTAATGGGTCCTAGGTCCTACTGTATTGGGAAGCAAAAATAAATAAATATTTCATTAATTGACTCATGGACTGTGACTCTCCAAAAAAAAGCTAATCAATTATAATGAAAAACTCAACTTTAACCATCGACTTTGACCACTCGACCATATTACAAATATATATAAGAAGAAAATTCCCCTATGTTTCATGTCCAAGCTGAGATTGCTAGTTTTTCTTAATAATATGCACTTTTCCCCTTAAAAAAAAAAAGGTTAACTTGCTTGTATAGCAGGTCCTTGAAGGTTTGTAGTGGTGACCGAGCCTAACCCATTTAGAGCATTCACATTGGGAATGACAGGTACCATATGTTGGTTCAATTAGCATAAAAGTAACACCCACACCATCCTGACTTGTAAAAGCTGACAATTGCAAAAAAAATTTGTAATTGTGCTACAATTCTAAATGTAGAATCGCATTGTAACTCAATTGTAAAACAAAATATTAATATATATATATATATATTTTACTGTTTGCTTTAACTGATACTTCAACTCCTCTCTTTTTTTATTTATTTTTTCAGTTTTAATTCTCTCATTCAATCTCTCCCCCTCTCTCGTCCCTTTTTGTGTGGATCGGTGCCCGTGCATTGATGTATATCAGAGCATATGGCATGGGTCAGGTGGTGCGGTGGCGTGGGCAGGTGGTTGTAGCGGCGTGGGTCTAGTGGCTTTGGCAAATCTCTTCCCTCTCTCTCTCTCTCTCTCTCTCTCTCTCTCTCTATTTTCCCTTGAAGGTCTCATAGTTTGGTGGAGCTCATAGGTTTGACATGGTGGAAAAATGTGGCAGTTCAGGGCGGTGCTGAGGTGGTGTATCGGTGGGTGGTGGTTGTAATGTTGACGGTGGATTGGAGTGGTGCCATGGTTTGTGGATCGATGAGTGATGATTGGAAAGTTTTGTGTTTGGGTGGTGGTTTTGTTGTTGATGGTGGATCAGTGGGTGGTGGTGTTGTTGATGGTTGAGTTGATTTGGGTTTGGGAGTTGGATGTATTGTTTGCGGTTTGGGATGAATTTATGTGTTGGGTTTGTTTGGGGTTTGGGATGAATTTCTGTGCTGGGTTTGCTTGGGGTTTGGGATGAGTTTTTATGCTGGGGGTGTTGGGTTTTCTCTATGGTGAGGTGATAATTGGTTGAGAGAGAGGAAGGGAGACAGAAATTAAAGAGAGAATAAAATATATTTTATTGTATAATTTATATTATTTTAATATGTTGTATTGTAAAATAAAAATTGGAATGCTGAGAGTATTGTAAAATGGTATAGTATAATTGATAAAATAATTTTTTGAGATTATAAAATAGGATAAGATGACATTTTCAACTGTAAATGCTCTTAGATTGGTTGAGTTGGAGCAAGGGAACCGGGGTAACATTTTGCCTACGACCCAGGTCCACCTTAGAGACCATGCACCACTGCAGACTATTTGAGTTGACCTTTACAGTTTGTGACTGAGCCACTGACTAGACCAACAACTCTCTGGCACTCTGGGCTTTAATAAGTAAGATTATCAAAACTCATATATATATATATATTTTTGGGTAAATTGCAATTTACACCCCTAATGTTTGGGGGTGATTGAATTTTACACCATGAAGTTTCAGAATTTGGATTTTACCCCCTGAAGTTTGAAGTGTTTGGATTTTACACCCTAACTTTTCAGAACTTGAATTTTAACCCCTAAAGTTTAAGTTGTATGGATTTTATACCCCCCAAATTCTGAAACTTTAGGATGTAAAATCCAAACACCCAAAAACTTTAGGGAGTAAAATCCAAAAACTTCTAAATATAGAGGGTAAAATCCAAGTTCTGAAACGTTAGGGTGTGAAATCCAAACATCACCAAACTTTAGGGGGTAAAATCTAAATTTTAAAACTTCAGGGTGTAAAATCCAGTCACCCCCAAACTTTAGAGTTATAATTTGCAGTTTACCCTATATTTTTTTTTAAAGAAGAAGAAAAACCCAAATTGTTTTAGAACGACAGATTTTCTTCTTTCTTAGATATGCTTGCGTCCAAAACATTATTGGATTGCTGGGGCAACCAATCAATATCACTCTCCATTATTGATGTGCTTGTAATAATAAACCGTTAAAATGGTTAATAATTCAACGTTTCATATTTCATGAACCTAATTATCTACTTATGATTGGAATAATTTATTTTTTAATATTTATTTTGTTTGAAAAACCCAGCTTTATAATTGAACCTACAAAACGTGAGTTCTTAAAAAAGTGTCCCCTAACCAAACCAAGCAAGAATAAACTAGAAAATAAGGTCATCCAATTTGACTCTTAATATAATAAAAAAGGGAGTCCAATATTTAATAATGTGGAAAAGAAAAACTGAAGGTTTACGCCCAAGGTTTCTTTAAAATAAGTGTGCGTTTGGGTTAGAATGAAAAATAAAAATTATTTCACTATTTAGTTTATTTTTGCTACTATTTATGGGTCTCACTACATTTTTTGGCACTATTCATGGGTCTCACTATACTATTTCAACTAACTTTTACCTTTATTTACAGTACTTTCAACAATAATTTTTCAGTTTTAGTAAAATAAACGGTATCCAAACATACGCTAATAGTTTTCCTTAGTTGCATTGAATGTACTTTAAGGGTAATTGGTTTTTCACCATGGAAAATAAATAACACATCATTTCATCAACTCATATTATTGGTAATAAGGTTGACACATGACAACCTCTAAAAATTTGCTATATATATTAATTTATTGGTGAGTTAATGTTGTGCAAAAGGTAAAGAGCCTAATATAAATAAAGAGAGGTGCTATATCCACAATATTTTTACAATATTTTCACAACAAATTATAGGTGGTTAGTTATTATTGGTTCAAATTTGAATCTAATACTAAGATTATTTTTTTGTTCCAACATTAACAACCAGTAATAACTTATTACTTATAATTTGTTGTAAAAATGTTGTGAAAATGTTGTGGACATATCATTTCTCATAAATAAATTATAAAAAAAAACCAATAAAAAAAAGTAAATTCGTGTATATCCAAAAAATAAAATAAAAAAATAAAGAAGAAAGAACTAGTAAAACTTATGTACATATCTATGACTTAACAAGGTATAATTTGAATCCATATATGTGTAGTTGTGTTGTTTTGAATTGTACTGTGCATATGTACGGATTGTACACTACTATATAATTAATAGATAAAACTTAGAGAAAGTCCAATTAAAATTTCAAATTATAGTTCAATTTTGCGCCATGAGTCCTAAATTATTTATTTTTAGAGTGAGTTTTATTTTCTAATTTTAGAATCAAATGTGAGACCACATAATAAATATTCATCCGAGTGAGTTATTGAGTACAAAAACCAAAGAGTTTAAAATAAATGAATCGTAACAAAAAAAAAAAGTGCTTCACAATAACAAAAATTAAGAAGTAATAAAAAAATAAAAAATAAAAAAGAACAATTTACATTTTAGACCTAATAATATTCTTACAAGACTTTTTAAAGAGTTAACAAAATATAAGAATGTCTACCACTAGTATTTAAATTATATATATAAGAATTATACTATGAATTTTATTGTATATCTTTAAGTGTGTTTATGTATATGTATGGAATTACAAGCTAGTTTAATAATTAATAACAAGCCATGCTTAAAATATAGATGTTTTTTAATTGCTTATAACAAATGGGAGATATAGATTTGAACCTATATGTGTTTGGAATAAGTCAAATCAAACAATTTAACTGAATTATAAGGTTTTAAACTAAAATAAAATAGATATAATATAACAAATAATGAATATTGATTGCATACAAATATTGTTTTTCAATATCTATGAAAAATTTCCGAATCTTTTTAAGTCATGTATGTATGGAAGAATTCAATCTAAAACCCTATAAAAATGGATGCAGTTTTACTTAAGAATTGAGGAAAAAATCAGTTTTTTTTTTTCCTAATATATGTATAAATTAAATTCACTTGGGTTTCAGATATAACTAGCAATTGGACCATGCAAGTTTGGCACTTGGCGTGCTATATACGATGAGAACTGAGAAGGCATCGATTGGAAGTTTTAGTTAAACTTGTTTGTTTTCTTATTAAGTGTGTCATTATATATCATTTAAGTGTTTAGTTAACAGTTGTCCTTAGAACATTTTTTAATAAAATATTTTAAGAAAATTTTAATACTATTTTTATGAAAAATATAAAAACCATAAGAAGAGTTAGTTATTATTATTTTTTTCATAAAAAAATTCTAAAAATATTTACTAAACTAATGTCTTTAAGACATCAATTAAATTTTCTCATCATTCAAGCACCAATAAGAATAGGACTTGATTAGGTACATTTAAATGTTAGGAGGTGTTGCACAAGCACAACATTATTTTGTACAATACGTAGCTTTCCTATGGTACTAGCTTTCCCAACCCTATTGTTGGTAATTGGTTCCTTTTAACAGGTTAGGTACATTTAAATGTTAGGAGGTGTTGCACAAGCACAACATTATTTTGTAAAACACGTAGCTTTCCTATGGTACTAGCTTTCCCAACCCTATTGTTGGTAATTGGTTCCTTTTAACAGTACATATGAACATGTTAACTATGATCCTCTCAAAAAAAAAAAAAACATGTGAACTATGATTTGGCAAAAAAACAAGAAAATTGATATAAAACACTCCAATACCCAAAACCCAACGTGATTAAACTAAGACTACCAATGAAGAGGTTTTGTAAGTTAGGTCACCAATTTTATTTTATTTTTTTTGATGAATAGGTCATCTATTTTTTAATTAAATACAATAATCTCACGCTGATCGATTTACGTGTAGCGAGGAGACTTTGTCAATTGTTACTATTATTATTCATATAAAAGTAGTATAATCTTTGAAAGTTCCCTCTTTTATTTAAACTTTAAGTAAAACAAAAGTTAAAATAGAAATATCAACAATTATATAATGGTTTTTTTTCTCAAAAATAAAAGAAAACAATAAATATAATGGATAACAAATATGAGACTATACTTTAAAATTTTACTACTATCAAATTATTGTAAATCATCTTTCTTTTCTTATTGTAACTATTTAATTATTTAAATAAAGAAAATCAAATTTTAAGCCAAGATAAAATGTAGATATATATTATAATTTAGTTAGAAATTAAAAAAAAAAAGTTGATTTGTAAACAAGGATCCCTGATAAAATTTTTAAAAAAATTTACATCGATAAGTTGATTTAAACTTTATCTGGAGTTCAATTTGATCTAATTATTTTTATGTTTCTTGGTAATCTAAAATAATTATAAGCATATATCATTAAATTTAAAAATATATAAAAATATTATTATATATTATTATTTTTTTTTACTTTTATTATATAATATTATTAGTATATTGATTTAAAGGATCCATCAAATTATAAGAAATTTAAACACATCATTTAAATACTTATGAGTAAATTGAGATATAAATCAGGGTAAAGAAAAAAACCTTCAACTCAAATAAAACGTAAAGAGGTGCCGCTTTGTTATGTAATAATTTTAAAATAAAGAATAAAGGTCGACAAATCAGATATATATCACCTTTGATTTCTTTTTTAATATTTTAAATATTGGACCCACCGAACCACAACAATTAGGATAATTGTTTTTTATACAGGACCCACAACATTTAGGATATTTTTCTTTTAACAAGTGGATTATCTCGAGGAAGAAGTGACTTTTAGTTAAGGTGTAGTAAGGTGGGGCACTTTTTAAAAATCGGGGGCAAATGGAGTTTGGAAGTACAATAAACCACCCATTTATTGTCTTTATTTTTATTTATTGTAAAAAGTAAAAAGAGAAAGCTTTTATTGTCTTTTTGGGTACTATTTATTTTTTATTTTTATTTTTTATAATTGTACATTTATCTAAATTATTTTATGCCAAACACACTAATAACTCTATACATCATAGTTTTTACGAGATAATCTAATGGTAATGATATTTTTTTTATGGTGTCTTATATACGTGGTTTTGAACACCACCTCCCTTTCTCGTCAACTATTTCAAAAAAGGGAAAAAAAAAATTCCGCTTAATATATTCTTAAAAAATTTGTTAATTGTTTCTAAAGTCTCGTGATATCTATAATATATTAGTTTTAAAACCACTTACCAACATCTTGGAGCCACTCCTATGAAATTTCTTCTTGTAATAATTTGGTGTATGTGGGGTTATGAGATTGCATATATCCGAGAAAATAGTTAAATACTCGAAAATGTCTGGATACCTATTTTAAGAAAGTTTTGATACCAGTTTTACGGAGGCTGCATACATCCGAGGAAGCAGTTAGACACTCAAAGAGGTCTAAATACCCATTTTAAGAAAGTTTTTATATTAGTTTCACGAGAGATTATATATACTCAATGGAATAGTTAAATACTTAAAAAATGCTAGATACCCATTTTAAGAAAGTTTTAATACCACTTTTATAGGAAATAAAAAAAATCTATACACTAAAGGGTAATTATTGAGCATTTCCGGAGTACTATAAATGCATACTCCTTCTTCTCACATAACTATAAGTCCTACTAATTAAATATATAATAAAATTTACAATTTATATGAGAGAAAAAATATACATTTATGATACTCTCAAAATATTCAATAATTTTTATACGCAAAAACATAGAAGTAATAAATGAAGCTACAAGTTTTATCCAAATTCCATGAAACTACGACAGAAACAAAATAGCGTAGTACTATATGATACGATACAGACATATAGAAATACACATACAGAAGATAACCACAACCACGCGAGGAAGAAAAGGCAAGGTGGGCATCTTTATTATCGTGAGGGCGAAAGACACGCGGTGTGCATTGTGGGACCCACCATTTCCCCAGTTGGGTGTACTGTTTCCTCTTTCTCTCTCTCTCTCATCCATGATCCATGTACTGTGGTAAAGATTTAATTTTTTTTTCTTTTGATTTTTTAAAAATTTGTTGGTTTTTTCTTTTTTCTTTCATGTGCACCGTACACTATCTACACCCATTACATATTAACATCTCACACCACACCACACAAACACAACAACAACAACATCATCATCACCATAGTCATCATCATAATCATCACCATCATCGTATCCATCATCATCATCAGCTGAAGCAGAGAACTTGCCTAAGGAATCGTGCACTTTTCCGACACCACTGTTGATCTCCGATTCTTCAGGAACCACTGCTGGGCAAGTACTCTGCTTTCTTTCTTAAAAATTTTCTATATATCTATTTTTGTTGTTCTGTTATGTTCTGAGCTTGTACATGATCTGTAGTATTGATTTAGACTGTTTTACTTTGTTTAGACGTGGAAATTTGAGTTTTTGAGATTTGGGTCATAGTTTTGGGGCATTTCTAGTTGATTTTGGAGGCTTTGGTGGTTAGTTTAAGATTATTTGGTATGTGGGCTGCCCTTAATTGGAACCATGGTTGTGTCAGTGTACTGTTTCTGGACTTTTGGGGAAGAAGTGATGCTGATTGATTAATTGAGTTTTGGGGTTTGACTTCTGATTTGTTTGTGGAAAAGGATTTAATTTCCTGGGTTTGTGCTGTTTTCCTTGTGGGGAGGGGGTTAATTAGTGGATTTGGATCATTTGGAATTTTGGGTTTGAACCATGGAGGCTAGATTTGGAGGTGAAGCTCATCGTTTCTATGCTATGAGTGCTGCGGATATGCGGGCCATGGGGAAGAGGACTTCAGATTGGGATTTGAATGACTGGAAATGGGATGGTGATCTTTTTATTGCCAGCAGGTTGAATCCGTTGCCATCAGATAGTGTTGGCCAACAATTTTTCCCAATTGGGTCTGAGATTCCAGTGAATGGGGGCTCATCGAATAGTTCATCATCATGTTCTGATGAAGTAAGTCTGGGAGTTGAGAAAGGGAAGAGGGAATTGGAGAAAAGGAGGAGGGTTATAGTGGTGGAGGATGACAATTTGAATGATGAAGAAGCAGGCAGCCTTGCTTTGAAGCTTGGTGGACAGGGTTATCAGGTGACGGAGAGGGAAGTAGGAAATTGGGAAGGAACAAGCGGAAAGAAGACTAAGTTGGTGGGAAGTACTTCAAACCGTGCTGTTTGTCAAGTGGAGGACTGTGGTGCTGATCTGAACAATGCGAAGGACTATCACAGACGGCACAAGGTCTGTGAGATGCATTCCAAGGCCAGTAAGGCACTTGTAGGAAATACCTGGCAAAGATTCTGTCAGCAGTGTAGTAGGTAAGCATTCAGTTCTTTGTTGCTTTAGATAATATTTGTAGTTATAATCACTTCTTATAATCATGTGGAAAATGTGCATTATTATTGATCACCCTGGTAATACAAGAAACATTTCATAGTTGCTGAATTTCAATAAAAGGTTTGAAATATGGTTATGGAGAATTTTTGCGTCTTGAAATGTTCTCAAGGTCTCCTGCCCCATGCCCAAATTTGGCTTGAGATTATTTCCCCACAGCTTGCTGTTCCTTTATATATTATCCTTTATGCAAATTCATGTTTTAGCAACAATCATGCTGTTTACATGGTTTGTTGTTAATATATATTGGCAGGTTTCATGTACTTCAAGAGTTTGATGAAGGGAAGAGAAGTTGTCGCAGACGTTTGGCTGGCCATAATAAACGGAGGAGGAAAACAAATCCCGATCCTGTTGTAAATGGAAATACGCTGAATGATGATCAGACTAGTGGTTATTTATTGATTAGTCTATTGAGGATACTTTCGAACTTACACTGTGAGTATGACACACTTGCATTATAATTATAAAAACTGATTCCATTTGAATTTTTTCTGTTTGATCCTTCTATATTACCTTGCTTTTCCCCCTTGGTTGTGTTTTTTGCAATGATAGTGGATGATGATAGATTTTTGAGCTTTTCTTTCTTGATGCATGATTACTCTGTCTTCTCTGGCCCATGTGAGAATGAACTGTTAGCTGCTCAGATTTGATTCGGACTCCTGCATACCTTGTTTATAGTTATTAATTTATTAAAGTAGATTAGAGATGAATTTAAGAAGAAGCTACGTTAATCAATAAATTGACATCTTGATTAAATTGTCTACTTGTCTCAATAGAAAAAGCATATGGTGACCTTTGAGATGAAATATAAAGATAGTATGGACCTAATTAAGCACACAATAAGTGGGTGAAAAAAATGGGAGGATTGTTTGTCAACATGCAAATTTTGGTGATGAACTGTGCCTTTCGTTGAAGTAAGAGAGAAATGAGGAGGCTGGGACATGTGGAAGTATGTGATAATGACATCTTACATTGTCTGATATTAAACATGTACCAATCTGTTTTAAATACTGAGGACTAAATTTGTATAAATCCTATGTACATGGGCTCCCCTTAATATGCTTGTTTAAAGAAATTTATGACTTATTAAGAAAACAATCCTGAAGATTTAACTTGCAGATGTGGGAATTTGCCTGCCTATTGATTTTAACCTGCAAATGATTTTTTATTTTTTATTTTTATATTATTTTTTATAGTTAAGAATAATTTTTTGAAAAAAGACTTCTTTGTGAACTACAAACAAGAGGGAACCTAAGGAACCTGCAAATGATTTCTTACTTAGCAATTGTCATCATACCTAAATGATTTCAAAGAGGAATGAACTGTTTATTTCCCTGCACTGTGATTTCTTACTTTTCCTACTGAATATTTTTGCCCCTTGCCTAGCATTTTAATATAAAAAAATCTTTCATTGTTATTTTAATTAGAGAAATTATGAGGATTCCTATCTCACATCAATTGTCAAGCAACTCAACCAAGAAATGTTATTGGTTAGATGCATTTTATTCTCATGTATCAGATGATAAGCGTGTCTAGCACACTTGATGGTTATCATTGCGCCCAGCCCTTTTTACGAGATTGATTGTGAATTGGAACTAAGTGCTCTGGTTGAAATGGCTATCATGACGGATGAGTCTTGTGGTCTCTGAAACTGTAATTCATGTCACAGAAGTAGTCACTGATTATTAGAAACTATTTTCTGAGATTTGTTATGTACTTTCCTCATAACCGGTTGTCTAAAGAAGAAGAAGAAGAAGCAGTGATTTTATTGTGGTTTTATAATTCTATACATAATTTTTGTCATAAATATTTGAAATGATTAGTGAGATGTGTATTTCCATTTCTTGAATTGCAGCCAATAGATCAGACCAAACGACGGAACAGGATGTGCTATCTCATCTTCTAAGGAGCCTTGCCAACCAAACTGCTGAACATGGGGGAAAGGACATATCTGGGATTTTGCGGGAACCTTCAAATTTGGCATCACTTGGAAATTCTGAGCTGGTTTCTGCTTTACTCTCAAATGGTCTTCAAGGGCCTTCAAGGCCTTTTAAACAACATCAACCTGTACCTGTATCTGAAATTCCATGTCAAGGCCTTAGTGTGGATGATGCAAGAGTTGGAGACATACAAAACATGTCTTCTAAACCCAGCATTTTGAACAGCCCTCCAGCTTACTCAGAAGTCAGAGATAGTAGTGCAGGGCAGATCAAGATTAACAATTTCGATTTGAATGACATATATATTGACTCAGATGATGGCATGGAAGATATGGAGAGGTCTCCTATCCCAGTGAATATGGGGACTAGCTCCCTGGACTCTCATCAGTCAAGTCCACCTCAAACAAGTGGAAATTCAGATTCAGCATCTGCTCAGTCACCTTCGAGTTCAAGTGGAGAAGCTCAGGTATATTTTCTGCTTCAGAATATGTTTTATGGACGTATATTGTGAGTGGCATTAGTATGCACAACATGTGTCGGCATATTTGTGTAGAACCAACACTAATGTGCCTCATTTAAGTTGATCAGCAAGAAAAGTGCAATTTTGTAGAGCATAAATATCTAAGATGTTGTTTTACATAGTAAGAATTGACCTATTACAATGTCCCCACCTTCTTTCTCACTTTTATACTAGTTGAAATGTACTTTTTAGATTCTTAATTGACATACAGGGATATTGTTATGGTGGAACTCGCTATTAAAATGATGCAGGAAGCATGGATACAATTTCATTTTTGTAGTCAATTGTATTTTATATTAGTCCATTGGATTTTATTTTAGGTCTTATTAGTTAATTGGGTTATTTTTATTTAATTTAATTTCCAAGAGCCCAAGGGTATATTTGTAATTTACTAATTGGACTTTTTTAAGTTAATTAAAATTAAGGTTTATTCCTAGTAGTCTATATAAGCATGTGATTGTATATCTACAACAAAGTTGACAGTTTGCTTGATTAATAAAATTTCCATTGGAATGTTCTGGTGTTGATTCCAGCCAACTCTAGGTATTAATTCCCAGGTTACTTTTATCTTTTAAAATTTCTTTAATTTCAGAGTTGTATCAGTTTTAGTTTTGTCCTGCATTATTAATGTGGTATGCCTTGTTGTTGTGTTTGAGACCCATGTCTATAGTCTTGTGACATGAGTTTTATTTATGAAATGTTGTCTCTCATTCTTTTGCCATCTAGTTATGATACAGAATCCCATTACTTTTGTTTACTGGCTTCCAATGTGAATTGTACTGTTAATAACCCACTCCCCTTTTCATTTTGTTATGCTTTTGAATGAATAGTTTGTACTTCTTTTCAATTATATGTATGGCATCAAGAGGTTGTCTTCTAACTTTGTTTTCCGCCACCATTACAGAGCCGCACAGATCGAATTGTATTTAAACTCTTTGGGAAAGATCCAAATGATTTCCCTCTTGTACTGCGAGCACAGGTAGTTTCAACTTTAAAATTTAATGAATGCAGTTGTTTTGCATTTCCTTTCTTTAACGTTCTAATTTTGAAAAATTTTGAACCTCCAGGTTCTTGACTGGTTATCTCACACTCCTACTGACATTGAGAGCTACATTAGGCCTGGTTGTATCATTCTTACTATATATCTACATCAGGCTGAGGCTGCATGGGAGGAAGTAAGCTTTATATTAATGGAACTGCATCTGTTGTGGGTGTGTGTGTTATTTTTTCTTTCAGGCAAGAGTTCTGACTTTATAAGTCTTGATGGCCTTTTGCAGCTTTGCTATGACTTGAGTTCCAGTTTGAATAGGCTTCTAGATGTCTCAGATGACTCTTTCTGGAGAACTGGATGGGTTTATGTTAGAGTGCAGCACCAAATAGCCTTTATTTACGATGGTCTGTCAAAGTTAATATTAGTGATGTGACTATGTATGTGTAGTAACACTTCTGGTGTAGAGGAATTAACATTCTTACTAAATTTGTGCTACAGGTCAGGTTGTCATAGATACATCTTTACCTCTGAGAGGTAACAATTATAGCAAAATATTAAGTGTTAGACCTGTTGCCATATCTACAACTGAGAGAGCTCAATTTTTAGTCAAAGGCATTAACCTCACTCGGCCCACCACGAGGTATTTCTGATCATTCCTGTCAATGTGGCTTGCATTATTCTTAAATCCTGATGCCCTTGAAGTGATGTTAAAGCTTCATTTGAACTATGAATTTCTTTTTGTTTAGCCATTTATTTTATAGTGGACCAATGTTCTTCTACAGAGCCTTTAATGCCCCCTCCCCCCCCTCCCTTTTTTTTCCAGGTTACTCTGTGCACTTGAAGGGAATTATCTGGTTGAGGAAAATACTCATGATTCAATGGACAGTCTCAATACCCTCAAGGAGAATGATGAGCTCCAATGCATCAATTTTTCTTGCTCTATCCCTGCAGTAAATGGAAGAGGCTTCATTGAGGTGCTGTTGTCTTCTATTTCTTCTCATGTATCTTGGTCCATTGCTCAACCTCCCATCCCAAATAGTGGGTTTTACTTCTAAAATTTCCGGAATGGTTGACTGTAAATAATTATTTTCATCCATTTTGTGTATCATTATGCTGTACTTGGTAATTTTCTTCATCTGGATAGGGGGTCATTTTGTTAGTGGTGTGAACTTCAGTCTTGATTGTTTCCTAAATACTTGTTTTTGGTTTATTAATTATGAATTAGAGAAACGTTTGAGATGGATTTGCTGTCACTCCGTAATTCTGTCAATGTTTTGGCTGTTAGCAATGAATTTGTGGTAGAGAGAGAGAGAGAGAGAGAGAGAGAAGACAAATGGTGCATGACTGATTCTATCTTCATGTTCTACTATATAAAAAAAAAAAATTTAAAAGAAGATTTGGAGACTGATTAATGTCTGCTGTTGCATGTGCCTTGGACAATATATGTACATGTACATTTGCATATACACCCATGCGCACTGATTACTTATAAATTATGACTTAGTTCTTTAGCTGTCTTTTTCTCAAAAAAAAAAAAAAAAAAAAGGTTCTTTAGCTGTCTCATCTGATTCTGTTGATATTTTTAAGCATATGTCTACAGTTCTGTCCATCTTTGTACAACATAAAACTCTCTTAACAATATCCTTAGTGTAAACTGTGGTTTTTCTTTTCTTGAATATGTCCAGATTGAAGATCATGGTTTCAGCAGTACCTTCTTTCCTTTTATAGTTGCAGAGGAGGATGTTTGTTCAGAGATCCGTGCACTTGAAAGTGAATTGGAGTTGAGCGAAACTAATGCAGATCTGGGGGGAAGTGGAAGAATGGAAACCAAGAATCAAGCTTTGGACTTCATCAATGAAATGGGTTGGCTTCTCCATAGAAGTCAGTTAAAGTCTAGACTGGGAAACATGGATCCTAATCCAGAGTCTTTTCATCTAAAACGGTTCAAGTGGCTGATGGAGTTCTCGATGGACCATGATTGGTGTGCTGTAGTGAGAAAACTATTGGGCATACTGCTTGATGAAACTGTGGGTGCAGGGGAGCACTCTTCCCTGAATCTTGCATTAGCAGAGATGGGTCTCCTTCACAGAGCTGTAAGGAAAAATAGTAGGGCACTCGTGGAGCTTCTTTTGAGATATCAAATCTCCGATAAATTAATATCTGAAAACAAGTCACAGGTTGATGGAGACAAAGGAAGATTCTTGTTTAGACCTGATGTTGTAGGCCCTTCAGGTTTGACACCACTTCACATTGCAGCCGGTAAAGATGGCTCTGAGAATGTATTGGATGCATTAACTGATGATCCAAAAATGGTAAAGTTTCCTGTGTCTAAATTATTTTTGGAAAGAAGAGAGTTAATTTTGTATGATATTTAGAATTCCTGAATGCTTACCTTCATCAGTGCTTTTATATGCCCTTTTCTGGCCTTCATATTCCATATGGATGATATTTATACCAACCTGATTTAAACATTAAACCAAGTTATTTGCTATGGTAGTGTGATTCAGTCAATTGGGTCATACATACAATTTATTCAGTAGCTGCTGGTTAGCTTTAGTGCTTCCATTTGAAATTCCTGGACAAAGTCAATGGCAACCCTTTCTGACCCAATTGTTCAATCTTCTAGACTCATTACTACCTTCCGTTATTGGTCCAGCTAACCCAACCCAGTGTTCATTTCTTTGGACATTATATGGTTGGTGTTGAAGTTTTTGTACATGTTTAGATGGGAAATCAACGGCAATTTCTAGTTAGCAACCCAGAATTATTATAATTGAACATAGCACTATATATGTATACTTTCCAGTAAAGACCATGGCACTCTTATTTATGTAGTTTTATTTATATTTGTCCTTCAAAGATGACTAAACTGGTGGGTCTGATTCAGGTGGGAATTGAAGCGTGGAATAGTGCTCGTGACAGCACAGGTTCCACACCTGAAGATTATGCTCGCTTGCGTGGCCATTACTCGTACATACACCTGGTCCAGAAGAAAATTAATAAGAAATCTGCAGCTGAGCATGTGGTGCTTGACATTCACAGTGTTCTCTCAGACTCTAGTGTGAATAAAAAGCAAAATAATGAGCTGACCTCAACCTTTGAGATTAAAGGGACTGACTTGAAATGTATTCGGCAGCAGTGCAAGCTTTGTGATCGGAAACTGGCTTATAAAACGGGCAGCAGGTTTCTGGTGTACCGACCTGTGATGCTCTCAATGGTTGCCATTGCTGCAGTCTGTGTCTGTGTGGCCCTTCTGTTTAAAAGCTCACCTGAAGTTCTCTTTGTGTTCCGCCCCTTCAGTTGGGAAGCGTTGTCCTATGGTCCAATCTGAGGTGCTTTAACTCTGAAGCTGATAATATATGATAGTTGTTTGTAATTGTATGCATTTATAGACTGTAAAGTAGAGATTTCCTGTAGAACCCGTGCTTTGGGGTGGGTTTTGGACTCAATAATAATATTGTTGACATACTTATTTAATGTTCAGTGTACTTCCCTCAAGCTTATTTAGTGTTCACTGAAATAAGTGCATTGTACTACCCCTTTATCTCTCTCTGTGTCCCTGGGTTTCCTTTTGTATTGGTGACATTTTTCGGTTTAGAATGAATAAAGGATTAGAGGTATTTTAAGAATATCTTAGTGACTCACTCTGAAGGTTTTCCTTGGTGTTGACTGATGAGAAGATAGCAATATGTTTTAACTGTGCCACCACTATGAATAATTTACTTCTTCCTTTTAGGTTTCAGTCTGTAAATGAAAGATGATCAAGAGTTGAAAAACATTCATGCTGGAAGACAAGGCTGCTGCTCCTAAGGTGAAATTAACTTGTTGATGGTTAGTTTGGATTGAAGAGGAGTAGAGTAGAGTTGACCGAAAATTAGAAATTAGCCTAATTTTTGGCCAATTTTACACTACTTCTTCGTGTGTTTTTTGTTTGTTTGTTTGTTTGTTTGTTTTTTTTTTTTTTTTTTTTTTTTTTTTTTTATAATTATTTTTTAATTTCCAATTATTAGTTTGATTTTTTGTCCACCATAAGATATGGCTCTTGCCTCATCGTTTTTACACCAAAAAGTAGTAGAAAACAAACTTCTTTTCTTACACCAAGAAGTAGTAGAAAACAAACTGATGTATATTTGATAATTGGATAGATAGAAATCGGGGGGGGGGATTTGAAACCTATTCTCACCCAATAAAATAAAATAAAACAACTGCAATACTTGTATGTAATTGCTAAGTGTTAGTTAAAACTAAGATTCTTAAAGCAAATTGTGCGTTTGGATTCTTATTTTGCTGAAAATTGAAAACAATAAAAAAATAATAAAAAAGTTACTGTTTGAGTTTTGGTTACTGGTCATGTGCCTGATTGGCGCTGGACTTAAAAAAAAAGAAAGAAAAAAAAAAAGGCCAAAAACGCGGACTTGGGAAACGTAAACGCCAAATCCAAACAAAGCCTAAGTATTAGTTAAAACTAAGATTCTTAAAACTAAGTTTATTTCATAAGTTTTAACTTTTAAGCATTCGCATTAGGTTTTGCAAATTTATTTTAGCATAAGAACCTATTTTATATATATACATACACACATACATACACACACTCATGTTTCAAAGCACTATACATCAAAATATCTATTTTATACTATATTTCATTAAAATATCAATTTTCTTGATTTAAAAAAAAAAATTTAATTTAGGTAAATTCTACTAGTATACCTTGAGGTTTGGGCTAATGCCAACTAGGTCCAAGATTTTTCAAAACTAGCTAATTTAGTCCCTAAAGCCAAATTAGTCCCTAAATAGTTAGTTATTTTTTCTCAACTGTTTTAGGGACTAACTTGGTTTTAGGGACCAAGTTGGTTAGTTTTGAAAAGTTTTGGACCTAGTTGACATTAGTCCAAACTTCAGGGCATGTTAATAGAATTTACCATTTTAATTTTCTCTTTCTTCACATACAACCACTACCATTAACTCTTTTTTTTTTTTTCATCTTTGGGATACGGGAGGAAAGAAAAATTGAATGCAAAATGAATAATGTCGGTGTAATTATACATGGTTACTGTAGCAAATATGTAAATTTACACAATTATACAGTCATTGATGTGAGTCATTTTTATTATACACCCACTATGGTGTTTAAATATTTCTCCAGATTAATTGTTTGTCCTAGATTCTCAATGTAAAATCTAATGAAAACATAATTTTTTAAAACTCAAATGCAATAATTTTCTTGGCATAATACACTTGAACTTAAGAATGAAAATATGAATTGTTTCGACTTGCTAGACTATGAAAAGCAAATTAATTTTACTTTAAACCTCCAATACTAACCGATCAATTGAAAAGATGAGCAATTTTCAAAGTACCGCTGACCTACCAACTTCCAAACCGACGATTGAAAATATGAGCAAATTTGACTTTTATTAATTGAATTAATTGGAATCCACGCAATAATCCAAATTTAAGATATATAAATAAAATTATTATTATTTTTCCTTCTTTTGGTTCATCAAAGGCCTTTTTTTTTTAAAAGCAGAGGCCATGGCTTCAACGTGAATCTCCTCCACTATTTTATTCTCTTGCTTTAGTGTTTGTGGAAAGTAGAAACTGATCAGTTAGTAGTGTATCAAATTCATACTGTAACTGTAACTGTAACTTGATTGGAAAAACCATATTCACTATACCAGATTGTAAGCACGAGCATTTCTTGAGAACTTTGTGCTCTTTGCAGAGGGGCCTAACCAAAACGCTATTTCTCCCAGGAATTTATCCTGTCAAAATTCATTCTGCCAAATCATATTTACCAAATGCAGCAAGAGCTTTTATTGAACCACAAACAAGTTTAATGGCTGAAACAGAAGCATGTCAAAGCTGCTAGTATGTATTACATCTGTATGAGAGGAGCATCTTTACCTCCTCTGAAAGTTTAGTTTTGCCATGGCATATGCAAAAGCAAATGCAGTGGCAAGTGGAAATGCTAAAAGAACAACTGCTACAATAACCAATTCATCATATTTATACCCATAAAAACTTTGTATAAAGGCATTAATTGCTGTGCGCTCTCCATATATCATTATTTCCTCCTCTATATCACCATATTGTGAAGAAAGGAAACCTTGTAGGGACCAGGCAGATGGGCAAATCCAATAAGCCCAAACCCACCACTTGGGAATTTTCTGCATGAAAAATTAATCAAAGTTGGGTCAGTTAAATTGAATCTTATTCCTAGGATTAAAATAATAGAATTCTACTATAAGCATAAGTAAACTAGAGGTCAGGCATTGGTGCAATGACAAGTGCCTTTCACAAAAAGCAATAGGTAATGGATTTGAGTTCGAGAATTAGCCTCTCCGTACAAATTGGGCATAAGACTACCTACCATGACATCACTTAAACCTCGCAAAAGTTAGAGCTTTGTGCATTGGGTACTACCTTTTTATAACATAATTAAACTGAACTCCTACCTATCCAAAAATAATAATAAGCAAATTGAACTCCTACTAATTTCGTAATTCCCAATAAATTTCTCTAGAAAAATCAATAAAATCATGAATTCTTGATCTCTGTCTTATGGAGATTTAATAAATTAACTTTGTCATCCCTCTCATCTATTCATTTTTAGATTTATATACAACAATAATACCACAACAACCATGCCTTAATCTCAAAGTTTGGGGTAGGTATGATTTCTTAAATACTAGTCAGAGTTAGCCACGTGTATTTTTTTCATCAGTTTTTGCTATCTGATGTCATACTCTCTCATATTTCCTTGATTAACCATTTTTAGATTTATAAACTTTGTCAAAATGCTAGACTAAGTAAATGTGAATGTCAAAGAGCAATTAAAGGTAAGAGTTGGCTTACAGGTCCGGGAATGAGGAACCCTGAAAACAAATTTAATATGGTGTAACTGAAACCCGCCAGTACTGAAGCCAGTAGATAAGTTGGGGTCAACGAAACAAACAGCATACCAAAATAACTGTAGAAGAGGAGCATACTAAACATTGTGTAGAAGTACCAAAACACTTTGTATGCTGACCAGTAAAAATCTATTGCTGGATATGTAATTATAGTAAATAGAATTGCTTGAAAGAATATATACGGAATTTCAACAGCCACCTGCAACATATGATAGAGTATCTGTATATCAAAATCTGTAAAATGTAAAATATTACATTAACCTTTGGCAATGGTAACAAACTAACAACTGCTTTAGGAAATTTTAGTACCTGTGCAAATGAATATGCCCATAAGGAATACATTCCAGAAAACCTTTCTCGATATGCAACATTGCGTTCTGTGAATATATATGGTAGAATACCTGAGCAGTTGCAAATTCCCATAAACTGCATGAGAATAAACATTGCTCCTTGTATGTTGATAATATCCTGTTCACTTTCTCTGTTCAAAGAAAGAGACAATATTTCGACATTTCAAATGGTAAAGACATAAAATCCCTGGCATGTAGTGTTTGAAATCCTAGAAACTGTTTTTGATAGGCATAATTTTAAGTTTGAAGTAAATACCAAGATTACCACTCAGGATGCTGTTGAGAACTTCAGTGAGTTTTATGTCTTTCTATATTCAATGAATATTTCATGCAGATTGTTCGAAGATGCTAGATAAAAGTTACTGCTCACAAAATATAAAAGGCTTAGCCTCATTTTGATTATATGGTCCAAATGTAACACTCTTTACAATCCAGAATGTACGTTACTAGGGAACCATCTGTGCATGATTGCACTAATCAAATTTGCCACTTAGCAGAATTTTTGCTAAGATGGATGAGTTGAAATTGTAGACTTAAGCAATGTTGATATATGGTACAAGTTTGCTCGAATTATATTTAAGAAGCCTGTGATTAGCAAAGCTGTTTGCTCATGCAGATATATTTAGTTGAATAATGGGTATGCATGTGAAAAATATACAAATAATAGGCAGCTCTTTTTAAACTTCAGTTTGTTATACTACACTGGTGTCTGAGTCTAATACTAATGTGTTGTCTCAATTGGTAAACCTCTTGGGTGGCGTTGACAAGTAAAAACTTAAGAATATGTGGTTTCTAGAAAATGCATTCATTACTTTGTTCCACCTGTTTTTAGGCCAAATAAAGAGTGAATATGCTTCAGGCAACAGCTAATGTGAAAGTGTTACAAGTCCTAGTGTGCTTTCAAGAACTGCACTAAATTGTTCCCAGAACTTAATCAATAATTGTACAAAAACAAAACTAAATAGGTAAAGAGGGCTTACATTTTCTTTCCTTTCTGCCAAAGAAGTGCTCCAAATAATAATGAAGACAAGCTGATGATTAGATAGCGCACCAAGTTATAATCAGGACTTCTCCAGTAGGTCAGATGTAGCTTCCAGATGCATGCACTGAATTGTTGCCATCCATTTAGTGGAAAGCGAGTAGAAAAATGCAGCTCTTTTGAACCTTGTACTGGAGAGCTTAGTATTTTTACTAGTTCCGTGTTTTCTCTACATAGAAATATGAACATAATGTGACTTGGTTTGATGTAGTAGGTGTTGATGAGGTAGATTACTTGCTAATGCTTTGTTATTATATTCTTTACAATCCCCTCCCCTCATCAAGCATAGACTTATAGATTTTAACCAATACTAAACCTAGGCACCATGCCTTTTGACTTCTGATGATTGTGATTTGTACCTGCACAAATTAGACTGTTTGTAGAAACTGGCAAAATCCAGTTCTAGTTTAGCTTCTGCAGAAGGACTTGTAACCTCTAACATCCATGTCGCTGGGTTGTAATTTTCTTTGATTTTTGGAACCCCAGGAACACCCTGTCCAGAAAAAAGGTGATAGAAAATCATAATATATTATTTGGCCTGGGTTACATATTGTCTTTTTGAGGCATTTCTCTATTGTGACATCATTTTCTGAATTTATGACTAGTAAAGTAAATGAATTGACCACTCAAGCCAACGAAAAATCCTTAAAAGTTACTGTTACTTAATAACTTACCTCCAAATATTCAATAAGCTTACTTGAATTCTGACCCAGCTCTCCAGAATATATTATTTCCCCCCCTCTTTTAAGCAACATCAGCTGCAGGAAGTATCAGTAAATATAGGAAATTAAACAAACAAGCATAGGGTGCTCCTTTTGAAGTTGGCTTGGAATTACACTCCATCTCTCTCTCTCTCTTTTTTTTTTTTTTTTGAGAAACAAAAGAGAGAGATGTATTATAAAATATAAACCTTCTCTTAGTTATAAAATTATGGAAGGACGAGGACTTATATTAGTTAGTGAAACATTTACCGGGTGCTTCCACACTAATAATCTTAAGCTTTCCCCTTTTGCTTTAAACATTATCTTTATGGAATGAAATGTATCAGTTAATTACCTCATCAAATGCTTCAAATATGTCAATACTTGGCTGGTGAATGGTGCAAACGACTGTCCTTCCTGTACTAACAACATTTTTCACAATTCGCATAACTATTGCAGCTGCTCTGGCATCTAAACCAGATGTGGGTTCATCCATGAATATTATGGATGGATTAGAAACAAGCTCTATTGCTATAGTAAGCCGTTTGCGCTGCTCAGTGGAAATACCACTAATCCCGGGGATGCCAACTAAAGCATCTTTAATCTCATCAAGCTCAATCAACTGAAGAACTTCTGCTACGTATTCCTGAGAGACAAATTTGGCAAATTGACATTCCATTAGGTAGCATTTCATTGTTCTACACATAGATTGAAAAATTCATGCATGCAAATTCTGAAGGCATACATAGAAAATTTCAATACTTTGACATACTTTGTGTTTATTTCTTCCAAAATTTAGTAAGAATGGCATGTTACTAGAGGCAGGCACCTTCATGATGAAATTATTTGATTTGTGAAACATTGAATTGCCACTTCATGTCAACTTAATGGTTTTTCTATACTTGGTTCTCTTTGACCTTTAATTCTAAGAAGATATATAAGATTTGAAACATGTTCATCAGATAGTTATAATACATGCTTTAAGTTAAAAGGCATCTCACAAGTCTTGTAAATTTATCGATCTGAGCTGGCAAGCGTAACCGAGCTGAGTAAGCTACTGATTCTTCTACTGAAAGTAGTGGAGAATGTATATCACTTTGTTCACAGTAACAAGATATTCTGGAGTATGTATCCTGGACTTTAGGGTACCCTCTAATTCTTATCTCGCCTTCAATAAGTCCTGCAGTTTTTCTTCCCGAAAGAACATCCATCAACGTTGTTTTTCCGGCTCCACTAACTCCCATCAAAGCTGTAAGAATTCCAGGCCTGAATACACCTGCAATATCTTGAAGAAGCTGTATTCTTTTCTCGGGGAAACCTTGCTTTCTCAATTCCTGGGAGATAGATGGATGAAATTTGATCAATGTAAATCATATCCAACACAGGAAAAGATCAAAAAGTCAATTCATTAGACCTTGCAAATACCTTGGGGGTATCAACATAGCATTGCACATTCTCAAATGAAATTGTTATGGGCTCAAAAGGTAAAACCACCCCTGTAGCATACATATAAGAAGTCAATGTTGATATTTCAACGCCCCTAAACAAAAGCAGCTCATCTATGTTGTTTGTTAATCAAGAGATGATATATAGAGTATTTCAATTGATCCCTCGTTACAATTACTGCTCGCATGATAAGTAAAAGGTAAGGATGACAGGATTTGATGTTTGAACACATGCCCAAAAATTGATATGTATTAGAATCATAGGAGCTAGTAATCGATGAGAAGCTCATATTGGTGACATTAACTGTTGCTGGAAATTCTTGCTCCCTTTGGAGTCTTGGACCATTTGTATCTATATGCATTAGGATTTACCAAGTATTGGAAAAATAATAAGTAAACTTCTTACCCATTCTTTCGGTTTCTTTGACAGTTGTAGATCGATCAATGGGAGGCAGCTCTTTTTCTTGAGGTATAATTCTCATATCTTCTTTTTCTTTTAGAGTAGAGAGCCTTACATGTGAAATCAGAGTCCGGGCTCGCCCTGGAGCTGTATAAAATTCATAATTCATTAGAGATTAATCGAGATGGAGAATCAAATTATAATTCATCTGTCTTTTTTTTTTTTTTTTTTTTTTTTTTTTAAATTTTTGGCCATGACTATTTATTTTCTCATGTTTTCAAGCATATGCATTGGAGTGACAAATTACGCTTTAGATAACTCAGAGCCCAAGTAATTGCAATGTTGAAAACCATCCAAAATCCTAGCAATGCTGCCACTGATATCCAGTAAAAGTAGGCACTGAAATCTAGACCACGGCTTATTAGAACTTGCTGCCCTATAGTGACATTTGAAGATGAAACCTGTAAGTTGCAATGATCATGGAATATTAACTGTGAGAAATATAGGCACCTTTGATATGTAATACTTTCCAGTTTTCATAAAAAATATTTGTAGTTTGGCTTATCACCTTCTGCCACCTTGGTGCAAGGAACTCATTCAATGAAACGCCTATTTCTGCATATGCCAAAGGAGAAATCCAAAAGCCCCACTTCAAACAAGCAGGTAGAGAAGCTGCAGTCACGAAATGCATTTTAGTTATATATATATATATATATATATATTTGCATACCGAGGGTATTGAGGATTCTGATCGAAAATCATAAACATCCTTACATTTTGGAATCACAAATCCACTGAATAAATATGCTACTATCAAAGTGAGAAGTGCGCAAGGTGCTGCAGTTGATGGATTTCGAAAGATGGATGCAATTATACTGAACATTGACACTGATACTTGATGGACAAGGAATAGAACAAGGAATTGGCTGAAGAACCTGACACTCATAAATAAAATGAATGAGTAGGGGACATATAATTCATATTGTTTACATAATTGAATGGCATTTTATATTTTCCAAAATACATTGTTGGTCCAAAAACTTTAGTTCATAAAGTTTAAAGTGACTGTTTTTAGTCCCTAAAAAACTTGAAGTTATCAACCAACAGTGTATTTAAGTTTTTCCCCCCTTGAAAAACACACCTTTCCAGTTCAGGACTGTAACCAATGACATAATAAGTAAGACTTGTCCAAAGAAAAGCTTCTAGTAATGAGAATGGAATCTTTAAAATGGCAGCTGGAATGAAATAAGTCCATGCGGGATAAAAGTAGAAATCTCTTTGCTTGTAGAAGACTGGAAATTTTGAAGCAGTCAATGACAACTCTGGAAGACCCACACATATAAATCTAATAAGAGTGTAAAACATGGAACCCATGTAGTAATTTGCATGGACCAGATCAATGCTCATCTGTGAGCGGAAAAACACTGTCATCGTGACAAATCCTACGACCAAAAGCTGTAGTAAACAAATTCCAATGTGAAATGTTTGCTGTTTTGTAAGATTGTCAAATAAGTGATAACACGAATAAATTACTTGTCACTACTATCCATTACCTGCGCAGATTTAAACACATGAACAAATGAGTTACGCTTGATAAGTAGCCATTCTCTAGCCATGCATGCTTTAAATAGTTCCCATTTACTCAATGAGTAAGTGTTAAATGACAAAGCCTTCTCATGGTACTTTGATTTATCAACAGGACTAGAAAGTTCCTCATTTTGCTTCTCTCCCAGGTGATATTCCTTGAATGAACTTTCAAAGTTGTTTATAGAGACGTAAGTGTAAGGTTGGTCTTCATGGTACCAGTACTTGGGTTGATCTTTTTGAGATAATACCTACACAAATGGAGAATGCATTGGGAGGCTAGTTCAATGAAAATTGTGCTAACATGTTTCTGCTTCAAAGAAAGATGCATACTTCTTGGAGGAAATCGGCTATGTTTTTTCGTGGTGGGCATCGAAAACCACAGTGCTCGAAGAACGCTAGAACATTGTTGCGAGGCCCATGGTATACAATCTTCCCTTCTGCCATTAAGATAATGTCGTGAAAGAGGTCAAAGGTCTCTGGTGCAGGCTGAAGAAGTGATAGCAAAATGGTGGATCCTATTATGTTTGCTAGATGTTTCAGATAGGTAACAATCTGGAAAGTGGAGGAGCTGTCTAAACCATTTGATATCTCATCCATAAAGAGCACTTTCGTTGGACCAATGATCATTTCCCCTGGTGGCGAAGAACAGTAAGGAAAGTTTATTTTGATGAAAGACAGAAAAATGTTCAAATATTAGAAAGTTGTCCTTGTTAGGATTAACACTGAAGGTTTCAGCTATAGCCTAAAGGCGTCCTTTGTTAGAATTGGATTCTTATTTTGCTTATAATCTAAGTGTATACAAGAAAAAATTTGCATTCTGGAAAACCTGTTGTGAGCCTTCTCTTTTGACCGCCTGAAATTCCTCTATTCATCATGTCTCCTGCAAGTGTGTCAGCACAATTGTCTAGTCCTAGAATCTGTTGAGCCGATAATAAAACCAAAATTGCCGTTAGAGTGAGGATAGGAAGTTAGGAACTGGATCATTGATCATTGCCTGTAGTAAAAATTATTACCTTCAATATATAGCCCGTTTGGAGACTTTTTTTTAATCCTTCAATAGAAGTAGCCTATCAATCAAGTTTTCATTAGCAATGGGAAAAAAAGACAATGGAAGGAGCTGCCACTATTTTGGAAATATGATAGAGAAGTAAACTGTTTTTTGCAAATTAGTTACCTTCATGTAAGTGTCAATATCTGGTTCGGGGATAATTCCAGCTTGCTTCTCCCTTCTACAAAGTTCTTTCATAATATCTTCAACAAAGAAAATCCTATAAGATCAGCTTAATAATATAAGAGCATGATTGTGGCCATAAGATGCAGAACAAAGCCTACCTGCTCCGTCCCCAATGCCTTGACAACGTGCAGAGAAGTCAAGTGTTTCTCTCACAGTCATTTCAGAAATATGCAGGTCATATTGGCTTATATAAGCTGATGTCTTCTGAGGAACAAACTCATTGACCTTATAACCATTATAGGAGATTTCACCAGTGACCTGAAAATCAACTTTCATAGCGTAATAATTTATATTTTGTTGATTGATTCGCTAGTTTAGATGAGTAGTTATATTAGAATCTGTATCTCTAAAATCAAATGAATTTGTTTCAAATTCATAAATATGTAGTAAAGGTCACAACAAATTTCATGTATTCTATCTTATATATAGGAAATGACAGGTTATATTTTTTTTTTGTTGTTTCCTTGACAGGATTCGAAGAAGTAGAAAACCTTGAGAGATTTATCTAGTGTCCCTGCAAGTGCCCGTAACAAAGTGGTTTTCCCGCATCCTGGAGGGCCAAGCAATAAAGTCAGCCTGCGTTTAAAGTGAGCTTATTTAGCTAGTAAGTAATGTTGTTTCATAGAATATATTGTTTCTTTTGTCAATGAAAAGATATCAGAACGCGTGAGTGTTTCTACTAGCATGTGTGTTCAGAATCAACCTTGAAGGCTTGATGATGCCACTAACATTTTTGATAATCTCTAGCTTGTTCACTTGAGAATTGTACCCATTAGCATGTGTCATACCCTGTTCAATATTTGACATCTCATTTACTATCCAAGATTAAGCATTTGTTATAAAACATTAGAGAAAAAGATAAAGCTCATCATAGAAAAATCAAGAAATGCAATAGCATGATTTCAGGTATATATTGAACCTATATTAATACGTTGATATCCAAACATTAGCAAAGTTTGAAGTACTCTATTCCAGGCTACATATGATTCCAATTACCTTAGTACGTTTTATAGAATGTAATTGCACGCGTTACCAACTAGGGTATATATATCTTATCATTCTAGATAACATCTATCGTAACACACAATTTAATACAATTAATATGCAGCCTCTCAAGATGGAAGTTTGAAGACAAAATTGAGTTTGAGGGAGATGTTAGAGATATCAAGGCTGAAGTCTATTATAGCTAGTCCATGTTCATTGTATTAGTAGTGCAAATATGCAATCCTAACTTTATGTCTTAAAAACATATGTAAACCTAACTTATACAACCCTAGGGTTAGTTTAATGTGAAGTCTAAGATTAGCCTACTATATATACTACTCTGCATTAGGTTCATTGTAACGTAGTTCAATATAGTAAAGTTGTTGCCTAAGAGTTTTCATTGTAGACATAGATCATCATGTAAAATATACATTCTTCTTATCTATGTAGCTCCTTTTCTTCATATAATTTAACCTAAATGAAAAGTTTTAACAACTGAAACTACAAATAGGCTTTGTTCCTAAAGGAACAATCTAATTAAACCCTATATTTATTTGAATGGTTATTTTATCTATGAAATACTGTTATAGTGACCTCTGGTATGTATCAAAGCAGCGATAGGGAAGATGGTACGTAATGCATGTATGAGATGTGTGTTACAGGCACCAGATTAATTTTGATTGATTGATTCCAATGGTCCAAATCATGGGATCTGAATTGTGGGTTTTGAATTAATTTAAATCCATTGGAAAATTTGAATTTTATTTATTTTATTGAGGGCTTTAAGGGTTTTGATTGCTATCTTAATTATGATTTGATTTCTATTCCGTCATTGATGGAATCTGAGACCCTATTTATAAGCCCCAAAGAAAATGTTGAAATATTCACATAAGTGGTGTGGTTAGTTAAGTATTGAAATCTCACATGGGATACTAATGACGAGAGTGAGTGGTTAATATAACATAATTGTGTCCAACTCCATTGGTTTGAGATTTTGGGTTAAGTAGTGTCTCTATATGTCATATTGACTACTTAATTTGAGTTTCCCCAAAATGTTCTATTCCAACAGAAAAACATTTTGGTCATCTTAAATTTGATGAATAATATGGACTTATGAAAATTTCTACCTACTTTGGTGGTGATTCCATGTTACCTTTAGCGGTGAAGTCTAAGGTTTTAGGTGAGTTCAAATCTTCTGTCCCACTTTTCTTGCTCCACTCTATACTCTACCAATAAAAACTTGCCACATGTTCAACTAATTAATTAAATACTACCATTAATTAATAATTGTAGTATTAATAAGTCAATAATGGTAATATTTAATTAATTAGTTGAACATGTGGCAAGTTTTTATTTGTGAAGTATAGAGTGGAGCAGGAAAATAGGACAGAAGATTTGGACTCGTTTTAGGTAGCTCTAAGCGGTGAAGCCCAAGCCCTATAACCCCCTTCATACTCCACTACCTTGTCCCACATTAATGTATGTAAAACTCTGTGCTATATAGGTTTAGCATATTGTATTTTCTATATATACACTTCACTAGTGTTGACACTCCATTTTGCAACTCACATTTAACCTTACATGGAGGGTAAAAGAGTAATTTCACATTGGTAATAGGCATCTTAATTGTGCCCATTAGATCCTTAATTTTGTTTCATCAAAAGATCTTGATGTTGTAACGATTAAATTGACTAGTCATAAGCCTTAATCGGACCATCAGATTGAAAGTTATTATCAAATCAAGTTTTAATGGTTGAAATGCACTATTACAAATTGAGTCTGACTATATGAGATTATGAAAAATTAATTCCAATTAATTATAATTATAATCAATTTGAAATTAATGATGTGTCATAATTTGATTGGCTAGGACTATAGCTTATGGTAAGGTTGCACACACTTGATTAATTAGGTAATCAAACATTAATTATTCAATGAGTAATTTGTGTAATAATCTTTTTAATTGGGGTAAATTTGGGACTAATTAAGTTTGAAATGGAAGTGATTGGAGCCTATTAATGTTAATTGGAAACTAATTTGGGGCCTATTAATGTTAATTATGCTGAAACTATTTTTCGACAAATGACATTTACTCACCATTTCGTTGATATCTCTCATAATATTTTGAATTTGTGAGTGAGGTTAATTTTTTCAGAAATTAGACATCTGGAGCTTCAATTTGAGCATAAGAATGAGGCAATTACGATCAGAATTGAGAAAGATATGATTTTTTGAAGTTAGCTCTGAAAACTGTTACAGGAGCTACGGGAAAAACCGAGGTTTTAGACATTTTGCTTACTTATCACTCCCACCAACCTCTAAATTTAATGCATCAGCTTTCTCTAAATACTAAAATAGGGTCTAGGTTTATGATTCTCTTTGATCATTTGTCTTAGATTGTATCTAGGACCAAAGCCATGTAATTTCTTATGATCAATGTACATTCATTCTTAAATCAATAAAATGATGAATTTTTCAATTTTGGTTTTCTTATTTATTCCAATAATTAAGTAATTGGCGACTCCATTGTAAAACCCTTAATCTAAAGGAAAAAATATAATCAGTCGAACCTCAATTTTGAGAGACAATAACATGGCTTCACCCATTTACGTGGGTTTAGCCTAATCCCAAAACAGGCCAGAGGTGCGGTCTCTCACAGTGGCGACTCTATTGGGGATATTGAGGGCTAAGTTTCAATTAGGTCATAGTGGCCAACCATGTCATTGTTTTTTTTATTGCTTTTTTGTATATAATATGTCTAATATGTCATTATATTGCATGTCATGCATCATTTGCTTGAATGAAATTTATTTTATTTGTGTGCTAGCTCAGAAGCCCGGTTATATTAGCCGTGGATTGTGGTCTTCCTGAGACTCACATACCCAGTGTTGAACCTACCACCCACCGCAACAAGGATCATCATGGTTATGCCATGGTGGTTTATAGGGCAAATTGTACCGTTCGAACTAATACGGCGCTTCGGGCATCACAAGTTGGGAGGTACGATGTCCTAGCTTGTGAAGACCTTTAACCTACCTTCTACCCATGTTGTAAAAGCCTATAGAACCTACCCTTAGGTCGGTCCAAGTAAATTGCATTGCATTATGCATGTGTTTGGTAGTTGTTTGAACCATGATAAGCTCAAGTCCAAAGCTTGGACCTATCATAATTGTTTGAACCATGCATGCTATGAATAAACACAAGCCCAAAAGCCTATGATTGAACTCTACTTGGCATGGAAGCCCATATTGTTTCTCGAATGAGTCTAGGCCCAACATCGAAGGTGTATAGACATGATCAATATCAAAGACCATAAGCTCACAAGATGCATGCCTTTCAAGTGCAAGCCCAAGCCATATCAAGCAAAAACCAAAAGATCATAATCAAGGTTCAAGCCTACTAAGTCCCAAGAATCCTCAATGGACCAAGAAAAAGCAAGTGGTCTAACTTTGCCTCACTCCACATTAGGTTTACAATATCATGATTAAGATAAAGTTTGTTTGTTCCATATTTCTATGTTTCTTTGATTCTAAAGTTTCATGTAGTATTATATATGCCTTTTTCATGTGTATATATTCAAAAAAAAAAAAAAAAAACTACTAAAAAAAAAGACGATTTCCAAATCTTTCCAAAAAAAGAGAAAATTTTTCAAAAAAAAAAAAAAAATCTTTGAAATAGGGGCATTGAACTTTCAAGTTACTTTTTCAAAAAGATCCAATTTTTTTTTTTTTTTTAAAGTATCCTTTTCAAAAATGGTATATGAGGATCCCTTGGACAATTTTTTTTTTTTTTTTTTTTTTTAAAATCTTGATGTTTAAAGGCTTGAGCTATCAACTTGTACCAAGGAATGATTAATTTCATTTGATCCTTGTAAAGACTTTTGCTACTTGACTTAGAATATAAGAAGAATAAAAAAGAATCCATCCATCTAAATATCCCAAGAATCCATGCACTTGATCCAATTTTCAAAAGTCTTTTGTTTCACAACATTAGAGCATTCATACTTTTTCTTTTAAGATGAATTTATCAAAAGATCTTGAGACACTATGCCTACAAGCAAGCATTACTAGGGATAAGAGGCCATCTTTGGTTAAACCAAATTATTTCCTATTACCTAGAATGTTCATTATCCATTGCTAGCCCATTTGAGCTTTCAAACATTTAGCATTTTTTGCATGAACCCACTAAAATCTAAACTTAATTTGGGAAAAATCAAGTTATGAATACTTAAATCTCATGTTGAGGAGGACTCAACCTTGTAGTTTTGAACCTAATTGATAAAGCACTCCTAGAAGACATGAAAGACAAGTAGAGAATTCATTAAGTTAAAGATAGGAGATCATCGAAGAAAAATGAGGTTCACTCAATCAAGGAAAGAGAAATGAGATTCCATCAATGTGAGAGAAAGAAAAAGTGTGCATCAAGTTTGAAGCACCTAAAATTCATCATGCCAAGAGGAATACAAGATTTATCTAAAAGAGAGTTCATCGAAAAAGGAAGAGATTCATCAAGTACAGAAAGGTGCAAGTGCA
Organism: Quercus glauca; assembly: GCA_023736055.1. Classification (NCBI taxonomy): domain Eukaryota; kingdom Viridiplantae; phylum Streptophyta; class Magnoliopsida; order Fagales; family Fagaceae; genus Quercus; species Quercus glauca. The sequence continues at coordinate 9,498,992 of CM043326.1, forward strand.
TTGAGGCAAGAAAGAAGTCTAGAGAATGCATCAAAATGACTTAAGCTGAGAAAAACAAGAAAGACAAAAGATCCCCAAAAGTTCATTCAATCAAGAGATGAAAGACATAGAAAAAGAAAAAGAAAAAAAAGAACCTTGCTAGGCTGAAAAACCAAATGGGCAGTCTAGGCAAAATATAGGGCCAAAAAAAAAAAAAAAAAGATAAGAAAAGAAAAGAGAGGGAAAGAAAAAGAAAAGAAAAGAAAGTGCGCTAAGTTGAAAACCCAAAAGGGTAGTCTAGGTAAAAGTTAGGGCCAAAGAAAAGAAAATAAAAGAAAAAAAGGGAAAATCCTAGCAAATTGAAAACTTGAAGATATAACCTAAAAGAAAATGATTTACAAGGTGAAAGTCTAGATGTATGATTCAAGAGGAACGAGCATAAAAACAAATGTTGATATAAGTGACCAATGAAGACTAGTGAGAAGATGACAAAGAAAAAATGGGAAAACTTCTCCAATACTTGATTTTTTAGTAATGCATACTTGGGGGGAACATCATAGGGGATTTTAAGCCTTTTTATATAATTCATTTCATAACTTAAACCTGACCTATATTACAACCCATGAGTAAAGACCTCCTTAAAGCCTTGCTATTTGTATGCACATCTTAAACTCTAATATTATTTTCTCTTGAATTAAAAAGGAAAAATGCTTAAAATTGTCAAACCCCACCGGATGATATGTCCGAAGATAAAATTTCTCAAATTCTCAAATCCTCAAATGACTTAAAAGAACTTTCAAACTTGGAGCACTCTCCTTGTTTTCACCCAACAATGTGATTCTTAAATATTATAACATTTCATTTCTTGATTGTCTTTGGAGACTTAATCAGACAGTGTTAAAAATAAATAAGCAAATTTGATTACATGAGTTTAATGATCTCGATCCTTCCTAATCAAAGAGATTTGTTTGATTCTTAAACACTATGATTTTCCAAAATGGTTGTTCAAAGGATCACCTCCTGTTCATTAAAAAAAAAAAAAGAAGAAGAAGAAAGAAAGAGAAATCTCATTTCCAAAAAAAGAAAAAAAAAATCATTCTTTTTCAAAATCCAATTCTCCTGAACTACATCTTGACCCGATCCTCTATGAGAGAGGTACGTAGGTAGCCTTTCAAAGGCCCAGTCCCAATCACCCAAATAGCCTTTGGGCTTAGATTCAAAACAACTTGATAAAATTGTTTGGGTGCATGTTAAGCTAAGCTCATCTGTTTTGCACCAAGAATGCTTAAACTAGGGACATTGGCCTATTTATCTTTTGTGCATGGTTTCACCTAGGTCATCAACCCACTTGTTTGTTAGGACGCCAACATTTGTTTCTAAGCATATCAACACTAGGGGCATTGGCCCATTGGTATTTGTATGCTAGCAAGTCATCTGTTCTTTATGCAACATGTCTAAACTAGGGGCATTGGCCCTAAATGTTTTCATGAAAACTTGGTTTCTAACAAGCTTGGAAAGGTAAACAACTTTTGCAGGAATTAAGCAAGGACTTATCTAGAAATCCACATCAACTTCTAGCCAATTTTGTTCTCATTCAAAGTATTGGTTTTTCCCAAAAAAAAAAAATCATCATGAACAAATCTTCATCACTTCTAGTCCATCCATCTTCATCTTCATCTTCTTCACATTTTAATAATGAAAAAATCTCCACTTTCAAAAAAAAAAAAAAAAAACTTCATTTTCAATAAAATAAATCTTCAGAAGGATAAATCTCCAAAAAAATTTCAAGGAAAAATCTCCATAACAAATTTTCAAAGGAAAAATCTAAAAATAAAAAATTCAATGAATAAATCTTCATTACAATTTTTCAAATTTTCAAGTAAAAATCTCCATATTTCAAAGGAAGAATCTTCATTTTTCAAAGGAAAAATCTCCAATAAACAAATCTTCATCAAAATTTTTCAAAGCTTGAAAGGATAAATGTCCAAGACAAATTTTCAAGGAAAACCTCAATGAACAAATCTTCAAAGGAAAAATCTCTTAAGTATAGCTTCAAATGAAAAATCTCCAGAACAAATGGCGGACTGCGATCTCCTTCCATATTCTCTAGTGGTTGCAAAATCGAGTTAACTATCCACACTCAGTACTCATCAAAGCATGAAATATGTCCTAAACTAGGGGCATTGGCTAGGTATGTCAAATTCCTTTCAATGAATAACTCTGTTACAAATTGAAAATATTTATTTTGCAGGAACTTGGGTAAAAGACCCACACACATTGGCATGAATAACGCCTTCCAGAAATTCTTGGTCCTCTGCAAACATGTCCAAGGTCCAGAACCTTTGGTCATTTGCAAACATGTCCAAAGTCTAGAAATCCTTAGTCCTCTGCAAACATGTCATCCTTGGTCCTCTGTGAAATTGTCAAAGATCTAGAACATTTGGTTATTTGAAAACATGTCCAAAGCCCAGAAAAAATCCTTGGTCCTCTACAAACATGTCCAAGATCCATAACCTTTGGTCCTTTGCAAACATGTCCAAAGTTGAGGAAAAAATCCTTGGTCCTCTACAAACACGTCCAAGATCCAAAACCTTTGATCCTCTGAAAACATGTCCAAAGCCCAGAAATCTTTTGTCCTCTACAAACATGTCCAAGATCCAGAACTTTTGGTACTCTGAAAATATGTCCAAAGCCCATAAATCCTTGGTCCTCTGCAAACATGTCCAAGATCTAGAACCTTTGGTCCTCTGAAAACATGTCCAAAGCCTAAAAACCCTTGGTCCTCCGTAAACATGTCAAAGATCTAGAACCTTTAGTGCTTTGTAAACATGTCCAAAGCCCAGAAATCGTTGGTCCTTTGCAAACATGTCCAAAGATCCAAAACCTTTAGTCCTTTGCAAACATGTCCAAAACCCAGAAATCCTTGGTCCTCTAGAAACATGTCCAACATCCAGAACCTTTGGTCATTTGCGGTCCAAAGTCCAGAAAAACTTGGTCCTCTACAAACATGTCCAAGATCCAGAACCTTTGGTTCTCTGAAAATATGTCTAAAGCCCAGAAATCCTTGGTCCTTTGCAAACATGTTTAAAGCCCATAAATCCTTGGTCTTCTGCAAACATGTCTAAGATCTAGAACCTTTGGTCCTCTGAAGATATGTCCAAAGCCCAGAAATCCTTTGTACTTTGCAAACATGTCCAAGAACCTTTGGTCGTCTGAAAACATGTCCAAAGCCCAGAAATTCTTGGTCCCATGCAAACATGTCTAAGATCTAGTACCTTTGGTCCTTTGAAACACACAACCAAAATCTCCACTTTTCTTGACCTCTAGTAAGTATGTCTTGTACTCATATTTTTCACCAAAAAAAAAAAAAAATGCTGCATGCATAAACTACATTTGGACCCTGATCCTCTCACCAAAAGGAACATAGGTAATCTCCTTCAGGATTCGGTCCACATTTTGATCCACAACATGTCGGTCCACATTTTGATATACATTCATCATACATTCACTACGGTTAAATATTGATTGCAAAGTTTGGTGTCCTTTTCATACATTGACATTCACTTTTCAAGCTTTGTCAATGAGGGGCATTCTGTTAACACCCTATTTTCCAACCCACAGTTAACCTCACATAAAGGGTAAAAGAGTAATTTCACATTGGAATTAGGCATCTTAATTATGGCCATTAGATCCTTAATTTCGCTTTATCAAAATGATCTTGATGTTGTAACAATCAAATTGGCTGGTTATAAGCCTTAATTAGACTATCAGATTGAGAGTTACCATCAAATCAAGTTTGGATGGCCAAGATGCACTATCATAATTGAGTCTGACTATATGTGATTATGACCAATTAATTCCAATTGGTTATAATTATAATCAATTTGAAATTGATGACGTGTCATAATTTGATTAGCTAGGACTATAGCTTATGGTAAGGTTGTACACATTTGATTAATTAGATAATCAAACATTAATTATTTGATGAGTAATTTGTGTAATTATCTTTTTAATTGGGGTAAATTTGGGACTGCTTAAGTCTAAAATGGAAGTGATTGGAGCCTACTAATTTTAATTAGAAACTAATTTAGGGCCTATTAATGTTAATTATGCCAGAATTATTTTCCGACCATTTCGTTGATATCTCTTATAATATTTTGAATTTGTGAGTGAGGTTAATGTTTTTTGAAACTAGACATCTAGGGTTTCAATTTGAGCACAAGAATGAGGTAATTTTGATTAGAATTGAGAAAAATATGATTTTTTGAAGTTAGCTTTGAAATCTGTTACGGGAAAAACCGAGATTTTAGACATTTTTCTTGCTCATCACTCCCACCAACCTCCAAATTTAATGCACCAACTTTCTCTAAATACTGAAACAGGGTCTAGGTTCATGATTCTCTTTGATCCTTTATCAACACAGAGAAACCCTCTCTTCTCCCTTCTTGAGTTGGAATGAAGTAGAGTAGTCTTGTCATATCTTGATCTTCTTGAGACTTAAAGTATTGAGTGAGACTCATTTTCCCTCTCCTAATTAACCCTTAGGACCTCCACCAAAAGCCTCCTCCTCCACCTTGTGGATTTTGCATGTAGGTATAATCCATTTCCCTTACGGATGGCAAAATAGGCCCGACCCGTGGGTACCCGGTCCGACCTGACCCTAATGGGGCGGGTTTTACCTGATCTGTGAAGTAAATGGGGCGGGTTTGGGTTTTAATAAAAAAACCCGAAACGGGTCTGAGTTGGGTTCGGGATTATGCAAACCCGGCCCGGACCCGACCCGTATACATATATAATATAAAAAAAAAAAAAAATTTTAAACCCTTTACCCTAGATATAAATATACTCTAAACTCTGTAACACCTCTAGTCTCACACGCCGCCTCTGCCTCTTCATCTCTCAGCTCAGCTCTCTCACTCACACGCTGCTCTTTATCTCTCAGCTCTCTCACTCACACGGCCACAAGCAGTCAAGCCCAGCTCTCTGACTTTCTCATCATTCTCCGTTTCGTCCTCACTGATCTTGCACAGCCCTAAGCCCTCTCATCCTCCTTACCCATCTCGCACCGGTTCCTTACCAGTCAGCCACCCTTTCACGGCCTCACTCAGCCGCCCCCCTCACGGCCTCGCTCAGCTTCACTCTCACGGCCTCACGGCCTCGCTCCACCTCTTTCTCTATTTTTTTATTTTATTTTCTAGGTTCAGTTCGTCCATGTGAGTTTGTGTTTGTGTTTATGATCACTGTGATTGTGCTTATGTTAGGATTTGTGATTGTGATTTTTAAGGGGAAAATCATAAATCTGAAATTTGTGTTAGGTTTGTGATTTTGAAAGGGAAAATTATAAATATGAAAGTTGTGTTTGTGATTTGTGTTTATAACTTGTTAGGATTTGTGTCTATGTATGGGATTTTGGGTCGAAAAATGATAAATTTGAGATTTGCGCATTTGTAATTTGTGTTTTTGATGTTGGGACGGGAATGACGGGATGGGGCCCGATGGGACCCGACAGGGCAGGTTCGGGGTGAAAAAAATAACCTATTTATTAAACGGGCCGAGTTCGGGTCACGGAGGTAGACCCGCGGGTCGGGTTTGGGTATAGAAAAACCTGACCTGTTGCCATTTCTAATTTCCCTAACTTGTTTTTCATGTTGCTATAATGTTAATGTAAGATTAAAGCATGCTAGTGATTATTTAAATTCCTTGAATATGTTTGAATCTTTATGATATTCTTAATGTTCATATTGTTCTTCACATGTTCTTGGTTGTTCATCACATGTTCATGCATGACACTAGTTTTGATCTTAAATTCATATCCAAAATATGAAAAACATGTTAGTTTCACATAATTCTTTCAAATCCTCGATATCACCATTCACACACATTCACTAGAATTTATTTTTCAATCCAAATGCGAGGATTAATAAATTAAATTAGGATTTATCACATGCACACAAATTAAATTCAAGCAAAACAATGAACATGCAATTGATTGATAACATGTTGGATGATGTGACATGAATGTTGGCCACCATAGTCTAGAAGACCGATTTTATCGGGTAAGGTGGGTGCCTAACACCTTCTCATCTTGTAATATAGCATCCAAGCTTAAACTAAGGGTTGATAGATCAATGCTTATCAATGTAATTTTCAACCTCTAGATTGTAACTAGAAAACAAAGCCATGTACTTTATCTTCGATTGTATTTAGGACTAAAGCCATGTAATTTCCTATGATCAATGTACATTCATTCTTAAATCAATGAGATGATGAATTTTTCAATTTGGTTTTCTTATTTATTCCAATAATTAAGTAAGTAGCGATTCCATTGTAAAACCTTTAATCTAAAGAGAAAAATTTAATCAGTCGAACCCGCATTTTGAGAAACAATAACATGGCTCCACCCATTCATGTGGGTTTGGCCCAATCCCAAAACTGGCCAGGGGTGTGGTCTCTCACAACTAGGTAGTAAAGATGTACTTTCTTATTCAATGAATTTAAATCGTAAAGGACAAAGCATGATAATCCTCTATTTTCTCTCTCTCTCTCTCTCTCTCTCTCTCTCTCTCTCTCTCTCTCTTAATTTCTTTTGATATTCTTATATTGTATAAATAATTATCTTGGATCTAGTCATCTCATAATAGAACAAGATCATCTCTATTTCACTATAAACCCAAAGAGCCAGTTTGATTAGAGGAAGAGTAAAGTAGAGTTGACCAGAAATTAGGTACTCTACTCCCCTCTATCCCCCTCCATCCAAATTGACCAAAAAAGATTTATTTCCTAAATCATTCTCTCAAAATATGCAGATAGGACTTAGGAGGCCAACCCAGGAGGAAGCACCTCAACTTGATGTTTGCATGTGCCTGCAGAATGGTCTTCAATAATAGGTGAGGATACCTTGTTACCCAAAACTTTTTTAACTTCTCAAAGCTTGCCACTCCAACAAATTATGGTATAAGTTGTGGTAAAAGTGGTGTTTCTAGATTTATTTATTTCATATTATTGTTGAAGTATCTAGATTTATTCTAAAACTAAAACACATTAGAAAAAATAAATGGAGAGGAACACTTACAACGATTATGTCTTTGAGTGTGCTCCAAAGAGTAGGGATGGGTTTTCCATGAACAACCTTGCATTCTGCTTCTATGAACAAATTCTGATATCTTACTTCTACACTTGGCAATTCCAAACCCACTCTAAAGAGACAAGAAAGTTTCAGTATGAACGGCATGGTAGCATGTGCATGTTTACATTTACAATTTGTAGTCTGTTAGAATTATGCTACAAACTAATTTTATAAAAATTGGTAAAATAAGAGCAATAGGTCAAGAGGTCATGAGTTTGATCCATGTTTCCTCAACTTCCTATTTAAAATGTTTAAAATCTCACATGTCAGGTCTAACAGCCTTGGTTCAATTAATGTCTTTCTATTAGAATCCAGAGGTTTATAAATTATAACTCTAATTCTAACATCTTTTTTATTTTTATTTTTATTTATTATTATTATTTTTTTAAATCCTTCGGAAATGCTTTTCTTTTTTTGGTTCAATCCACCTATTGGACTTTTCAATATGAAATCTTTTTATATTAAATAGCTTGTTCTTTATTTTTTCTTTGGATTATGAGAGGGAACATTCCGTAGTAGAAGCAAGGTCTACTGCCCTTTCAATACATGCCACGGCTATTTCATGTTCCTCTAATATTATAGTTTTATCTCACATTAGAGATAATCTCCACCATTCAATTTTATTGCAGCAGACTTCTAAACTTCAGAAGTACTAAGAGCAATATTATGACTCTTCAACAGCAATTTTTAAAAAAAAAAAAAAAAATTACAAATTAGTTTGTAGCATCTTTTGAAGAAAGCAAAATCTATATTTATAGATATGGGAAAATTGGATTTAACCAACGACCCACCAACCCCAACCCCCCCAACCACCACACCACCCCCCCCCCCCCCCCCCCCCCCCCCCCCCCACACACGAGGTTTTCTATCATTACACATATATCCCCTTAAGTTTGTATTAAGACACTCACCTCCCCTAAAATTCAAATTATTTAAATTGACCTCCTAGAGATGATTGAAAAAAAAAAGCTTTAAAAAAAATATTGAAATTTTTTTTATTTTAGTAGTTAGGCTACACATAGTTTTACTGTATAGGAGTTAGGAGTTTGATAGATGGCACTTGTAGGTTCTGTTTCCTATATAAGAAACAGAGCTTGTTTTATTTCATTCAATGAATTCAACGCATATACAAAAAACTCTCTCTTCCTCATCTCTGATCAGATTAATCCATTGATGAAATTTACTACATGTGTGAATTCTGATAAACTTCAAAGAGATTCTCCTAAACCGGTGGAGAAATTTTTTTTTTTTACTACTTACTTTTCCTTTATTGTTGTTGTTGTTGTGTTTTTTTTTTTGATAAGTAACCAAAAATTTTATTGGAAAAAAGCAAACCTAATACAATGGCACTGGACTAAGAGAAGTACAATCAACTCAAAATACAATCATCAAACAAGTTCTGTTAGGTTCTAAGGTCTTAGGATTTTATGTATTTAGAACTCTAATATGTAATGTTGGCAAACCATGATCAAAACAATGTATTTAGTCTTGTTTAAGTTTGCTCAAAGTTGGTTTAATATTGTAAAGTTGGAATCGAGTGACTACAGAAGCATTGGGGCTTCTCGGCCTGGCTCGATCGATCGAAGGATAGACTCGATCGATCGAAAGTCGGCCCAGATGCGTTTTTCTGCAGAATTCCAACTCAGCCCTAACTCTTTAAACGTCTAGGTTTTTATGTTTTTGCCCTAGGTATATAAGGCAAACCCTAGCTACGTTTTTCAGAGTTGCACAAGTTGTATTGTTGCTCATACATTGCGGTTTTGTGTAAATCTCTTGTGAGATCTAGATGAGCTTTCCTTTACACAAAGCTTAGGGTTTTCAAGATTGAGATCACATCAACATCTTGATGATCAACTAGGTTGCAGCCATTAAAGCTTAAAGAGAAAAACAAGTGAGGAGCTTGTACTTGAAGAAGGAGTTCAAAGAAAGAAGTAGTCCGTGGTCTCGGAGCCTGCGCGTGGTCGTGTCAGGAAGTTACTACTGGTGTGTAGCATTAGGAAGTCAAGCGGGGAGCTTGTAAGTCCTTTTGTAAGAACTTCAATTCTTTCTTAGTGGATTCCGTTTTGCCTTGAGGATCGGTGGGTAAAATCCTCCCCAGGTTTTTCCGGTGTGGTTTCCTGGGTGATCATATCATGTGTTATTTATTTTCCGCTGCTTTATATGTTTTATATGCTTGATATGATATTGTGTTTGTTTTAACCTAGAATTGCTTAATTTGACTAAGTAACAACTTGGCTAATTAATCTAGGCTACGCAATCTGGTTATAGTTTTAGGGGTCTAAACCGTTCAAGTGGTATCAGAGCGGGTAGCTCTTCTTGTTTGAGATCTTTATCTCAGAGCTGATCCTTGACCCCAGTTGTCATGGAGCATGGACACTCTCTGTTTGTTCCTCCTCACTTTGATGGGAACAATTATGTTTACTGGAAAGTAAGGATGAAAGCTTTCCTGAAATCCATAGATGAGAGGGTGTGGAATTCCGTCGAATACGGATGGGAGAAGCCCACTACTCCTGTGAGTGAGTGGCAAACTTCTCAGAAAGAAGCAGCAGGCTTCAATAGCAAAGCTATGAATGCCATCTTCAATACTGTTTCAATGGAGGAATTTAAGAGGATCTCTAATGTTGAGGTTGCTCATACTGCTTGGAAAATCCTCCAAACTGTGCATGAAGGCACAAAGGCTGTTAAAATTAACAAACTGCAGCAATTAACTTCTAGGTTTGAAAACATTAGAATGTCTGATGATGAAACCTTTGATGAGTTTTATGCAAAACTAAATGATATTGTTAATTCTGCTTATAATTTGGGTGAAGTCTATGATCAACCTAAAGTTGTTAGGAAGATTCTTAGATCTTTGACTGAAGATTTTAGACCCAAAGTAACAGCCATTACTGAGAGTAAGGATGTTGACTCCATCCCTGTGGATGAGCTTGTAGGATCTCTTCAGTCCTATGAGTCTGACTTACCTAAGACTGTCAAATCCAAATCAATGGCACTGAAGTCTGTTGATGATGTTGAAGGTGGTGGATTTGATGATGAGCTCTCTCCCACGGAGATAGCTTACTTTGCCAAGAACTTTAGAAATTTTCTCAGAAACACTAATAGAAAGGCAAGGAACACCAACACTGCTGAACCTAGAAACTTTAGGAAGAATGATCCCACTAAGGTTAACAACTTTGAAAAACCTAGAGAACAAGTAGGTCAATCTTCTAATAACTCTTTGGGTCCTCAGTGTTATGGTTGTCAAGGGTATGGTCATGTCAAATCTGAATGTCCTACTTTCTTGAGAAATAAGGGTAAAGCTATGGCTGTAACCCTTAGTGATAATGAGGTTTCTGATGATGAGTCCGGTTGTGACGAGGATGGAAACTTCATTGCTTTCACTGCTACTGGTAAAGTAGATGAAAGCATATCTGCTGAGGAGAACCCTGCTGATGGGGAACTCTCTGAAGACGCAGATCTTCAAGAGGCCTATAACAAACTTTGCAAAATTGCTGCAAAGGATGCTATGAAAGTTGATTTAGGCCTGAAGAAAATTGATGCTCTTGAGCTTGAGAAGAAAAATTTGCTTGTGAAGTTATTTGATGCTAATGATCTTTTGAATAATGTTAAATCTGAAAACATGCTGTTGCTTGATAAAGTTAGAACTTTGGAACATGATTTATCTGTTGCTAGATCTGCTAGTTCTAAACTTGATCACATGTTAAATGTTCAAAAGTATCCTTCTGATAAAGCTGGGTTAGGATATGTAGAAAGCATATTTGATTCTGGACCCCATTCCACTGTCTTCGTTCCTTCTTCTTCTTCTTCTGAACCTCTTGTGAGTAAGGTTGTGAGTGAAACTGTAAAACCCCCTGTGAGTGAGGTTGTTAAACCTGTAGAAGTTTCACCACCCAAGAAGATTAGGGTAGACTTAAGAGAATCCAAACTTAAGGAGCCTACCAAACCGAAGGACAAGATGCATGGTAAACCTGCTTGGGTTTGTCATTATTGTGGTAAGTCTGGACATATCCGTCCTAACTGTTACAAGCTTCAAGCTGATAAGAGAGCAAAAAGACCAAAAGTGCCTGTGCCTCAAGCACAAGATCCTATGGCACTAATTGGTGAATTGGTAAAGGCGTTAAACCTTTATTCCAATTCTGGAGTTGGGAATCACTCTAATGTGAATAAGAACTCCAATGCTCGGGGTGCATCTAAAAAGTTTTGGATGCAAAAGACTCGATCTAATTGAGTCTTTCTGATATGGTCCTTGTGCTTCATTGCTCTATTCTATTGTGACCACTGTTATTTGGTTTTTGTGTTTTTCTTTTGTTCTAGGACTTGCATTGCATTACATACATGCATTTCATTCTAGGATTTATTTGTTTTCTCTTTAAATAAAAAAAAAAAAAAAAAGAGAAAGCAAAATCTGTGTTGAACACAATTTTTCTTTATTTTTGAAAACAAGGTTGGTCATTCTTTTTACACATGTCATGTCTTGTGTACCTTGTTTAACTTTGATGAGCTTATTTGTTGCACTTAACTAGTTGAAACTTTGTAGTGCATGTTGTGTGGGAAAGATGTGTGTGGTTCTTAATCACTTTGTCTTAATCATGAAGTCACATGTTGTTGACTGTCGGACTTGATCCTTTTGAGAAAGGCATAAATAACCATCTCACCACTGTTCACTAGCCAATCATGAACACCTTAGTGCATATCATAAGATTTAGTGCTCGAGAAAATGTAGCACATGCACAAAAAGAACATAAGGTGTAGCCTCAAATTAAATTAAAACTGGTGTGTACTATTAGGCTTGATGCCAATTCACTTAATTCAAACCGGTGTGTACTATTAGGCTGAATGCCATTTCACATAAATAAGAGGCAAAAATGAAAGAAACTTACATGATTGCAAGCTTTTGTTCTAGGAGATGTGGGAGTTATAGGATGTAACTCTTTAAGTGATAGTCTCTTTTAATTCTATGTGATGAATTGTGTAGACTCTGTGCTTGATTGCCATTCACATATCACCTCACATGTATCTCAAGTCTTTGCTAGTTTCACACACTACACAAGTTACTCTTTGTTAAACACTGTACATGCTAGTGTGTGTGTTCTTGGTCTGACCAACCAAGTTCGAAAATACCTTGAGATTTGTGCACAACATTTTTGTTGCTTGAGAAAAATTAATTTGGAAAACAATTGAAACTTGTGTTTGAGAGAATTGGGTTTAAAATTTTGGGTTTTTGAAAATGCATTCCATCTCATACTCATGCATTTTGTATTCATAGTTCAAATGCTTTGAGGAGTTGTTTCAAAAATTGGGTTTGCAATTTTTTTCAAAACTGTGATTTTTCCCCAAAATTTAGTGCTTTTTTGCCCATTTCGATCGATTCAGAGTGTTTTTCGATCGATCGAAAAAGTGCCTCAGAAAGAGCTAAAACGTCTGTCACTTTTGATCGATCGAATGTAATTCTCGATCGATCGAACATCGTGAATATGCTTTTTAAAAAAGGGAAATCTGACTTTTTCAAAGTTCAAGTCTTTTTCAAAACTTTTCCTTTTTCTCTCTCCGACGAGGCAAGCCCAAAAGATTCAAGTTTTTGTCGTTTTCTTCCGATCTTTTTGCATAATCTCTCTCTCCTCAAGCCGGTATGTCCTTAATACCCTTGCTTTTCAGTTTATTTACTTGATTTCATGCATTTTTCATGCATTTTAGGAGGTGATTTTCGGAACTTTTCTTTTTGGGATTTTTGTTGATTCGGACCAAATTATTTGCAATTGATCAATGGGTTTTGATGGGGACACTATATAAACATGTTCTTGAGTGATTAATTTGATCAATTTTGAGTTTTGTGAAAATTTGAATTTCTAGGGTTTATACTAGGTCCGAATTGGGGCTTTTTGTGAAATTGGGTTTAATTGTTGAAATTGGCTTGTGTAATTGATGCAATTGGTTATTATGAACTATTTCCAATGGTCTGTAATGATTAATTCATCAATTTGTTGCAAAAATTTTCAAGCTGTTCTCAAATTTTTAGGGTTTTTGTTAAGAAACTCTATGTTCAAGCCAATGTTGTGAAAATTGAACTTAATTTGATCCTAATCACTGCATTAGTTCATGCATCATACCATTATTAATGATTCATGCATCATATAGATTTTCATTCTATATTTTTTTGTGTGCTAACTTGCAGTCTGCCCTTGATTTTATTTTCTGTTCTTTTTGGTTCTCTCTTTGTGTCTCTGTCCTATTCCTTAGCACCATGCCTAGGAAGACTAGAGCTCGTAGGACCATCCCCACTCCTACTCCTTCCCCTCCATCCTTTGATAGTGAGCTGTTCCCCACTGAGAAAAACCAAGAGATTTTTGAGACTTTAAAACCTACATAGGAAGATTTGGGCTGAGCGTTCTGTTCGTTTAGATGAGGTTGATCCTGCCATTAGGGCAAATTTTGAGCGTAGGGGTTGGTTACCTTTGTTGACCGTGTCTGACCCTCCACCTCCGGCTACCTTGATTAGAGAGTTCTTCTCGAACCTCTCTGTCCGCATCTATGATTTCAACACTCTAGTTAGGAGTTGGATACGAGGTGTAGAGTACTCCATTACTCCTCAGGTAGTGGCTGATGCTCTAGAGGTACCGTTGGTTAGGGATCCCGTTTACCCCTATGATGAGTCACCTGAGCTGAGTGATGTCATGTCCTACATCACTGGATCTTCTATCCAGTGGGGTTCTGATCCTCGGATCACCACCGCTGAGCTTCCTGAGACTACCTACCTATTCTTTAGGATAGCCTGTCATTCACTCTGGCCTATTTCTCATCTGCACACCATTCCTCTTGAGAGGTGTGTTTTTCTATACGCTCTTGTCACAGATGCTCCTATTAGTTTCCCCCATCTTTTTCTTCGTTCTTTGAACGAAGTTTATAGGAGTTCATCTACTGCCCATGCCCTTGTCCATCCTATTTTCATTCATAGGATTTTACTTTATCTAGGTTTAGAGGACTTCCCTGCTTCTGAGCCTGTTCATGTTATTGGTCCTATAGGTGCGTCTTTTCTTAGACAGAGGGCCGCTCATTTTCGAGCTGGTTCTAAACACCCTAGGTCTGATCCCTCTAGTAGCGCTCCACCTCCTCCTTCTTCTTCTACAGGTCCTGCTGGTAAGGCTGTTCCAGATTCTGTAGGTGCTGCTGCTGTTCCTCCACCTTCTACGGCTGACTTCGATGTTCGTCGTACTTTGGAGACTGTCATGACCGTTCAGGCGGCTCATGGTCAGCTTTTGGTGGATCTGTTCGATGAGATTCGTGCTCTGCGAGCAGATTTGGCGCATCTTCGTTCTTCCTCACCACCTCCTTTTGATGATGGTCTATGATGCCCTTTGGCATTCCGTCACAAAAAGGGGGAGTAGAGTTTTGACTTGTAGAGGTGTTTTTGTTGATAGGGGGAGATTTTTGTGTTAGGGGGAGATATTTTTTTTGTAGCATGGGATATTTTTGTGGAGTTTATTTAGATTGTATCTAGGTGCTTCACTTTGTATATCATTTTTGGGATGTTCATGTTAGGGGGAGTAACATTGATTGATATATTGATATACATGTTTCTTTTGATTCTTGTTGTCTTTGTGATTCACTGCTTATTGATTTATATTTATGAGTTGCTTCATTGATATATTTCTTTATTTTGTGTTGTGTGAATCTTACAAGAATATTATACCTGTTTATATACTATTTGCTGCCACACATGCGTTTATGTGTTTGTTGAGTATTTCAAGAATATACAGGTTGATTCGACAAAGCTGCTGTCTATACTTGCAACCGATGGATAGTAGTTAGGTTGAACTTTTATTTATGAGCATTATTATGTAAAGGGCTATTACTTGTAAACTTTGAGCTTTTATTGTGTGTTTTGTCACGGATTGCCAAAGGGGGAGTTTGTTAGGTTCTAAGGTCTTAGGATTTTATGTATTTAGAACTCTAATATGTAATGTTGGCAAACCATGATCAAAACAATGTATTTAGTCTTGTTTAAGTTTGCTCAAAGTTGGTTTAATATTGTAAAGTTGGAATCGAGTGACTGCAGAAGCATTGGGGCTTCTCGGCCTGGCTCGATCGATCGAAGGATAGACTCGATCGATCGAAAGTCGGCCCAGATGCGTTTTTCTGCAGAATTCCAACTCAGCCCTAACTCTTTAAACGTCTAGGTTTTTATGTTTTTGCCCTAGGTATATAAGGCAAACCCTAGCTACGTTTTTCAGAGTTGCACAAGTTGTATTGTTGCTCATACATTGCGGTTTTGTGTAAATCTCTTGTGAGATCTAGAGGAGCTTTCCTTTACACAAAGCTTAAGGTTTTCAAGATTGAGATCACATCAACATCTTGATGATCAACTAGGTTGCAGCCATTAAAGGTTAAAGAGAAAAACAAGTGAGGAGCTTGTACTTGAAGAAGGAGTACAAAGAAAGAAGTAGTCCGTGGTCTCGGAGCCTGCGCGTGGTCGTGTCAGGAAGTTACTACTGGTGTGTAGCATTAGGAAGTCAAGCGGGGAGCTTGTAAGTCCTTTTGTAAGAACTTCAATTCTTTCTTAGTGGATTCCGTTTTGCCTTGAGGATCGGTGGGTAAAATCCTCCCCAGGTTTTTCCGGTGTGGTTTCCTGGGTGATCATATCATGTGTTATTTATTTTCCGCTGCTTTATATGTTTTATATGCTTGATATGATATTGTGTTTGTTTTAACCTAGAATTGCTTAATTTGACTAAGTAACAACTTGGCTAATTAATCTAGGCTACGCAATCTGGTTATAGTTTTAGGGGTCTAAACCGTTCAAGTTCTATTTGAAATATTTTGTTTTTGATTTTGTACTTTTGTCTTTGTGAAAAAACGTGGTTCTTCATGCAAATACGCGTTGCACTGTGCATGCGTGAAAATGTAGTGAGCATATATGTTGAAGTTGAACAAGTAGTGAACAGAAATATAGAATAGAAGGATGAATATTGCTTATACCTATCTATTCTTTCTTTCTGTTTCTTTAAGAGCCGAAGATTGTCTTCCTCAATTTCCTTCAAAAGCTCGTCAATGAACATGTGTTTCTCTACTGCTCCAAGCTTGGTAACATCCACCATTCTCTTTCCTGCCTCCTCTTCTTTGCTATCATTCAAAAGCTTACGATCAAACAACGATGTATTCACTTGTTTGCATGTGGGTAATCTCTCAATCTCATCCCAGTACTATAACTCTGTTGCATTTTCTGAATTATTTGTACATTGTAACTTACTCTGATATATATATACACACACATATATATATATACACATTATCCTCTCTCTCCCTATCGAGAATGAGGCAAGTGAGCTAGCTCTCTAAAGCTTCAGGAAAAGTGTTTATGGATTAAATCAAACTATCCGCGAATCCATGTGTTGTGTGCGATAATTATTTTTATGGTGGTTTTATTAATTTTTTTTTTTTACAATTTAAATTAGTTTAATAAAGAGTAATGTATTTCGTAATCATATTTTTATTTATTATAGGAACAATCATAAATGTAATATAGAAACAATCATAAATTATAAATATAAATTTTATTGAATCAAAATGAAAATAATACAAAGTTATTTATAACATTTTGTGAATCATTAAAATGAATATAAAATTAGGAAATTATTCTTTTATTTTTAAACAAACTTTCTCAAACCTTATTTTTTCTACCTACAATTCAAAACATTGAAAAACGTAATTAAGAAAATTAATAAAACTTAACAATGATTAATTGGACTAATTAAGAAAACAATTTGTTGTTGATAATCTATTAAGGATATTTTCTTTGCAGAAATTGTAATTTAGTCCACCCAAAACTTATTATCAAATAGACAATTATGAGCAAAATCTAAGAATTAAATTTCTATATATGCATTGTTATAAAATAATAATAATAATAAAAATAAAATTGCAAAAGCTATAATTTGTCACCATTCAAAAATTTTTTTTTTTCATTTGGCTAACTTTTGTTTTTCTCTAAATAAATGGTATTATAGAGTACTTCTAATACAATTGTTAGGAGTATTTTGTCCACTACAAAGAATTAAAAAATAAACAAAAATTAGTAAACTCTCATAGTTTAACATTTAAATTGAGCACTATAAAAAATCATGCTATGTAATAGAATAAATTCCAAATTATAATAAATACCAAATTATCCAAATCATGCTATGTAATAGAATAATATTATATTTTTATATGTATGCTATATTTAATTCTTTATAATGCAATATGATAACATTTAACAATCAAAGAGAGAAAAAAAAAATTAAAAAGCAAACTAAATCGCATTAACCAAAAGTAGAGTTTTAAAGAATATAAAAAATTATCAACCTAAGTAGAGATGTAAGAAAAATAAAAAATCCACCAAAAAATTGAGAGAGAGAGAGAGAGAGAGAGAGAGAGAGAGAGAGAACCTGTTTTTGTGAAGGACTTCTATACATAGAATGGAAGAGATAGTGATAAATTTATAGTAATAAGAGGGTATGAATAAGAAGAGACAAAAATAAAGGAAGATCAAGGGAAAGAGGAAGAATAATATTAATGTAGAGGGTAGTGGGGATATGAAAATGTAAGGGAGGGAAAAAGGTAGGGTAAGTCTAAATATTAAAAAAAAAATGTTAAAACAATTATAGGAAAATTGGAAAGAAAAAAGATAATGACGTGGACACTGATGTGACTCAATTGAAGTATAGTAATAATAAATACTACGCTTCAACTTTTAGAGATATATATATATATATATATATATATATATATATATAAATGTGGTTTCATTTACTTAATTTGATTTATTTTATTGTTTCTTCTATGCTATGAATGTCATGATTCTATTGTGGCATGCTCATGACATTACATATCAAATTTCATTTGACTTATTTTTTCTATGTATATCTTGACTCAAGAGGAATATTTTAAAGAAAATTCCTCCCCAAGTAGAGACTTTTCTCAAATTATTAAGGCATATCTTATTACTTGTTAAATTTTGTCTTCCAAAACAGAACTTTGACTTTCAATTCATTTAATTTAGGATTAAAGCAAAAGTCAAAGTTGAAATTATAAGGTCTTCCTAACCAAACAAGATTAAAACACTTGAATAAAGAGAGGGTTAATAGCTAAAGTAGTGGCCAACCACCTTCACCATTTGCAAATTACTATCTAGTAAATATATAAGGGTCATGTTAACGGGTGTTTTTAGAATAATTGTTAATAAATCTTATTAAGAAAGTTTGAAACACTACTTTATGGGGAAAAAAAAATTGTTTAAAAAATGAATTGTTTTATTATTTTCCTATAAGGGAGGGAGAAGGTTGGAGAAGTGTAAATATTAAAAAAAATAAATGTTAAAAACAATTAAAAGAAAATTGGAAAGAAAAAAGATAATAACGTGGACCCGCTGATGTGACTCAACTAGAGCGTAACAACAATAAATGATACGCTTCAGTTTTTAGATATATATATATATATATATATATATATATATATATATATGTGGGTTCCATTTGCTTAATTTGATTTATTTTATTGTTTCTTCTAAGCTATGAAAGTCATGATTCTATTGTGGCATGCTCATGACATTTCATATCAAGTTTCATTGGACTTATTTATTTTTTATTTTTTATGTATATCTTGACTCAAGAGGAACATTTTAAAGAAAATTCTTCCCCAATTAGACACTTTTCTCAAATTATTAAGGCATATCTTATTACTTGTTAAATTCTGTCTTTGAAAACAGAACTTTGACTTTCAATTCATTTTAGGATTAAAGCAAAAGCCAAAGTTGAAATTATAAGTTCTTCCTAACCAAACAACAATAAAACACTTGAATAAACAGAGGATTAATAGCTAAAGTAGTGGCAAAACACCTTCCCCATTTGCTAATTACTATTTAGTAAATATATAAGGGTCATGTTAATGGGTGTCCTTAGAGCAATTGTTAATAAACCATATTAAGAAAGTCTTAAACACTACTTTATGGGAAATAAAATAAAAATTGTCAGAAAAATTAATTGCTTTATCATTTTCTCATAAGGAAGGGAGAAAGGTTGGAGAAGTGTACATATTAAAAAAATAAATGTTAAAAACAATTATAAGAAAATTGGAAAGAAAAAAGATAATGAAGTGGATTTTGATGTGGCTCAACTGGAGCATATCAAGAATAAATACTACGCTACAGCTTTTAGATATATATATAGAGAGAGATATATATATATATATATATATATAAATGTGGGTTCCATTTGCTTAATTTGATTTATTTTATTGTTTCTTCTATGATTCTATTGTGGCACGCTGATGACATTTCATATCAAGTTTCATTTGACTTATTTTTTCTATGTATATCTAGACTTAAGAGGAACATTTTATAGAAAATTCTTCCCCAAGTAGTCACTTTTCTTAAATTATTAAGGCATATCTTATTACTTGCTAAATTCTGTCTTTCAAAACGGAACTTTGACTTTCAATTCATTTTAGGATTAAAGCAAAAGTCAAAGTTGAAATTATAAGGTCTTCCTAACCAAACAAGATTAAAACACTTGAATAAACAGAGGATTAACAGCTAAAGTAGTGGCAAACCATCTTCACCATTTGCTAATTACTATCTAGTAAATATATAAGGGTCATGTTAACGAGTGTCTTTAGAGCAATTGTTAATAAACCATATTAAGAAAGTTTCAAACACTACTTTATGGGGGAAAAAAAACTGTTAGAAAAACTAATTGCTTTATCATTTTTCCATAAAATGTTTCTTAAAATAGTTTTGAAACCAATGCTCTTAGGGCATCTGTTAATATTATCCAATATATTAAACTCATGGGAAAGGCTAGGGGAAAAAAACAAATAAGAAGAGAAGAGCATCTCAATCTAGTGCAAAGCTATTAGTGCCTAAAGCTTAAAAAATTTTAAATTTAAACTGGTTGTATGAATTGATATGGTTGGTAACTTGGCATGAATCATGATTGTTGGTATCAGATCATAATTTGTGATGATTTATAGCAATCATAATTTAAATTTATAGTTGAGTCAACCATTTATGTGAGAGTTAAGAGTATTATGTGGCTGAATTTTGGGATTACCAAATAATTTTTCAATTAGAATATTTTTTTTAATATATATGATAGAATTTCAATTTATGGTGTTACCTCCATGGTGATTTTTTTTTATCATTAGGCCATAAAATATATTAATGGGTTTATGTGTAGTTCTTTTAATCTAGATCTTTTATTCAAAAACACGAAATTTACTAGTTAAGCTAACTACCCACTCATTTAGAATGGTATAATGAAAATGTATAATGTCCTAATTATAAAAATAGATCTACCTTTTATGTAAGGTCTTAACCTGTGAAAATCTAGGAACACAACAAAGTAGCAAAATATTTTCACAACAACCTTTTATTAAGTTGTGGTGGGCCTAAATGTAATAATATTTTATTTTGTATTGACTTATAGTGGGCTAAATGTGGCGAGATTTTGTTGCGGCCATAGAAGAAATTAATTATATTTTGACCACGAAAACTTGAAGGCATGTCCATTAACCAGTACCTAGCTAGAGCTTCGATGCCAATTTTACTTCATGCCATTCACAAAAATCGATGCCAATTTTACTTCATGCCATTCACAAAAATTTCATAACACCCAATTTACCTACTACCTCACACATATGTATGAGCCTTTGTACCTCTAAGAGGACAAGAAAAGATTAAATTGTGGTAGATCCATGTTTGAGGTGGTTGGGAAATTGGGTGAATTGAATTAATGTGACCCTAACTTTATTGTAAGTACACCTTAGGCTTAACGAAAACATATGGTCTTTTGGTCCAATGAACTTAACCAAGCCAATTTGGAAAGAGTCCGAATTTGGTAAGGATGGGGTGTAAAACACATGTTTTACATCATTCAATAAGAGATTGCCATATCATTATTTTACTTAAAAATTCAATACATCCTATCACATCTAATAATATTTTATTAAACTCCAAATTTGGTTGGATTTATATATGAGTATTGAAATTGATTGGGTGTAGTTGTGCTTATTCTTAAATATGTGATAAGATGGTGTGACATGTTGAGATTGTAGGGGTAAAACATGAGTTTTACACTACATCCTTACAGAATATAATCTCATTTGGAAATGGTTTCATTTGGTTTTTCGCTTGTCAAGGTAATGGAATTTAATTTTCTAGCTATTTAACGAAGGTTAAGATTTTTATTTTAATTTTTAAATGTTCTCGTGATCCTATCAAAACAAACTTAACCCTAATGATTGGAACAGATGCTCTTTATTTGAAGTAGATCCATTTCACGATCCTAATTAGATTTTACAAACCCAAGGTATATTAAGTACCATTTCCAAGAGGATTACATATTTTACAAATCCATGGTAAAAGTTTTAAAATGATATGGCATTGTTTACATTGTTAAATTCTAGAAACAAAATCTCAAGTGTGAATTGAACTATTTCCAAGAGGATTACTTTTTCTCATGATCAAAACGTCAAAATACTTGGTAAAGTAGGACCCTCTCAATTTGAGCTTCAAATAAGGAAAATTATTAGGTACTCCCAGAGTACCATAAATGCGTACTCCCTCCTCTCACATGAATAGTGGGTCCTACCATGAATTTAATTAGTGGAACCCACCATTTATGTGAGAGGGGAGAATACGCATTTGTAGTATTCCGGGAGTACACAATAATTTCCCTTCAAATAAAGAGGATCCAAATCCTTAAAAAAGCGGTGAGATTCATTATGGATTCCTACCTGGGCATATTATTATGGGGGGTCTATAAAGTATTTGTACTATCTGCACACTGATGTACCTACCTACATAACTTGACTATTGGTGTGTACATTATGCAAGAGTACTACTAATATATTAACTGGAAACTTAATTAATCCCACTGGAGTAGTATGCTTATTGTCATGCTCAAAAATGTGATGGGAGTGACCCTGCAGGGCCATGCCAGTATAACCCAAAAGGAGTAGGTAAGAGGGCACATAGAAGTGGCTTGAATGATTGTATTAGTTGAGAAACCGGAATGACTTGTGACTATGTGAGAGACAATGAACATAGGCATGAAAGGCCAGCTTGATTTTTCATCTAAGTGCACCACTGGTCCACGAATTGGAGGAGGCAATCAGAGGATATAAGATATGACAAAATTTGTACAAACCATGCATTGATGATGAAAACAATAACAAGTTGTAAAATATAAAATACCAGCAATTGATCAATCAATAAACCATTTAGTAAATTTGTACAAACCATGCATTGATGATGAAACCAATAACAAGTTGTAAAATATAAAGTACCAGCAATTGATCAATCAATAAACCATTTAGTAAATTTGTACAAACCATGCATTAATTATTTATTCCTACGCATTGCATGAGTTTACGATTAATTTAACATAACAACAATAAAGTCAAACACCATAGTCCATAGAGAAACCAAACATGTGAGAATACATCACTTCCTATTTAACTAGCTGTAGACCCATGCGATGCGGGGGAATATATAGTTATTTTGTAATATGGTATAATGTATAATTTATTCTTTAAAATTTATTGATGATAATTTTTCTCCAAAAAAATTGAACTATTTTTAATAGTATTATCCATCTCTCTATCTTTACAAATACACTGTTCTATTATTTTGAGTTTTTTTTTTTTTTTCAATAGAAACTTGGGGGTGTTTGATTGATATTATTATTATTTTTGAATTGGTTTAAACTTTTCAAACTTTTGTTATAGTATGTTATGTTTTCCTTTTCTTTGGGTACAACTAAACTTTTTTTAAGTTTCAAATTAATTATTCAAATTTGTCTTTCTCTTAAGGAGATTATCATGATAAAATCTTTGATAGTACTCAAATAATTGATAGGAACATTTAAATATATAACCATGTAGATTGTATTTTGATATAAATTCAAATTCTCATTTCCAAAAAATATATATGAATTAACTCAAACTAAAACTATAAAAGGGAAAAAGAGTGCATGTGATGGGGAACTCAAAAAACACAACCAAAATGTATCAACCGAAAGTAGAATACAACAAACACAAAAAATCATCAATCTAAAGGAGAGAGAGAGAGAGAAATAAATTTTTTCTTCACAATTGAACAAAAAATGGAAGTTTCACCTTGATTAAAATTTGTAAATGAACATATTGGAACCAAAGTATATTATAACATAAAATCATCGTATCAAAGATGCAATTACTAAAAAACAATAAAGCTACTAACAAAGGACTCGAGGCTTGTTTTATTTATTTAAAATTTACTTCATTTTCTTAGCAATCAAACAAATAGGAGTATAAGCTTCTAATTTTTTATTTAATTTTTTCTAAAAAAAGAAAGGTGTATAGGCGTGCAAAGTGAAGAAACCTACTATGCTAGAAACCCATTGTGCAAGCCTAAAACACGGTTTAGAACTTCTCTTTGCAAAGTGGCATTGTGGGCAACAATTTGCTACTTGCAAATTCAAAGAAAGGGTAGGCTTTATGGTAGAGTAGTCAAGACAAAGGAATAGATTGTTAGAATCACTAAGAGAGATGTCATAGTTAAAATGGAAGCAAGGAGCACTTAAAGAACACCATCCTCAATGAAGTGATGTTTATCAACTGGAGAATGCTGAAACCTGGTTCTAAAATCTAATTGAAGTGATGGGAGATTGTGAAGTGGTAATTTGTAAGGTTTCAATCTGCATGTTCTAAATGGTTGCAGGTTGAGGTTCTGTTATTGATGCAACAACTGAGAGTCAAAAGTGTTTTTAATTAGAATTAAGTTGTATCAATCTGATGTTATCTAGTTAGATAACATTTAGCCAAGAGTATTGCATCTCAAATGGTTGGCATCTCTTGGTGTTTCTATGACATCCAAGGTTCAAATCCTCCCACCCCATTATAATTATATTGAAAAAAAGTTAGATAGCATTTATATTTTCAATCAGCTTTGTACAGTGTTAGGTTGTTTGAACTGATGAAGTGATGATTGCTATTTGACCAATTTTGGGAATAGCATCTCAGGTTGTGACATTTGTTTTGAGCTAATGAAGTTTTTCTTAATTATTGAAGAAGAATAAGTGTGAGTCAAATATTTGAATCACTTGTAAATGAACCAATATCAAAATAATGATGATGAGCTCAGTTTGTTTATCTTATTGTTTCAAAAACCACAAAAAATAATGCATTAGACTCATTCGATGGGTTTTGTATTGCTCTTGCTAAGGACATCATTTGTTGTTGGTTTTTTTTTTTTTTAGTTTTTTTTTTTCATTTATTAAAGGTATGCTCTTGTAGTTTACTACTACTCTCTAAGCTTTCCTAATGTCATCTGATAGGCCAAGAATGTATTGACCCCTTATGATGAATTAATCAATTAATTAGTCAAGTTAATTAATTAATTCAATTAGTATGCAATAAGCGTGGTAGTACAAACAAATCACCAACTAAGTTAAAATGCAGCAGAAAATAAATTGACACAGTGATTTGTTTACGAATGGGGAAAACCAACATGGCAAAAATCCCATTGGGTGATTTTAAGGTCACCACTCCCGAGAATCCACTATTATTACAACAAGTGGTTACAAGTAAAGGAATCCCAGTACCTTATACCAACCTGCAGTTGAACCCTTATCCCAATACCCAATTGGACTTGTTCTGTAGTGACAATCTCTCCTTTCAATGCACGGCTCACAGTACGTGACTAACTAATTCGATGCGTGGATCCCAATACGTGGTTTACTCACCAACTTGAGAAAGATATTGGCTGCAAAGTTCTTCAGTTCATCAACACGATGAAGATCACGAAGCTCTTTGATTACAAAACCCTATGATGTGTAAACACAGCAGCTTCTTGAAATGAAAGATGAACTAGGGCATATGTTTTTGGTTCACACTATGCTTGTGAAAAACTTTTGCATTAAGATGCATCGGCTGTGATGACCCTTAAAACAATCCTTATATATGTTTAGGGTTGTGAGAAAAGAAAGCCCAAACATCTATACATGGATTGGATGAAAATCAGAACTGAAAATCTGATTTTCTTAAGTCTTGATAGATACCCTATTTATAGAGCAGCTGTCGAGCATCAGGCTTAAACAGCCTTTTAAACCTTGATAGGTACTAGTTGTCGAGCTTTAAAAATCAGCACTTCTTCACTTGATTCTTGGATAGACTCGTGGCTTTAACACTTGAACTTGAAACCTTGTTCCTTGAAACATTAAACACATCCTAGATCTACCCAAATACAAGTAAAGTGCGTTTTGTCAAAGGATTAGCCAATTCTATATTGACATATGTTCCTAACATGATTCACATATGTCCTAACATCATCATTAGATCCAACATATATCATGCCTCAAATGATCAATTGAAATTCTCTAGAACAAAGTCACGACTTAGACTCCTCAAATGATCAATTGAAAATCTCTAGAACAAAGTCATGACTTAGACTCCAAAGAATAACAAAGAATAGGGAAAAACTTAGTCTAATAATGTGGCACTAATACTCCAAAACAATTGCCATTGAACATGTGTATTTATATTACTAACATAAGTCAACTAAGGTATTATGTGTGGGTTTGCCGCAGTTAATAGATATATCAAGGTTGTCTAGTGCTTGGACTTTGGAGTCCTTACGTGCTCAACACAAAAGTTTAACTGGAATAAAACATCCAAGGCTATGATGAAAAAGGATGAAAAAATTGTCTCTTATCTCGTAAAGTTCTTTAGGAAGTCTTTGGTCACTTAAGAAATCTTCATTGTCAAACTCTCATGTATCTGGATCAATGTTTCTAAATCCTGTAAGAACCAAATTCCACATTTAGCATTACTAGAATCAGATTAAAATTAAACCCCTAATCATATTTTAAGATTTTCTATTTCTTTGTGACACAAACTCATTAAACTTTTGAGGTAGATTTATTATTGTCTATTGGACTGCAATAAGAAACTTTCTATTTCCTTGTGACATAATAATTAAGAAACAGTGTGCTAAACATAGTATTTATGACTTTCAAAGCCAAATATAATTTGAGAAAGATCCCATATAAAAAAAGAACCATTTGTAGATACTTGATTTTACACCTATGATTTAATCAAAGAAGATGACTGGAATGACCATCCATGTACCCCAAAAATCATGATTGCATTACATGCATTAATTCATTCATTGCATAACATAAAAATGATCTTGAGATTCTAACGGTTGCGATGGTACGTCTGGTTTCCAAATCGGGTCGTCAGATCGAAAGATATCGCATGATCAAGTTTGCATGGTCAACATGCATTGTGTCTAAGTAGAGTCGACCATGCATGATTAATTTAAATTAATTCTGATTGGTTAAACAATTAAAATTAATTAAATAATTTTGTGATTGTTTGATAGTTAGTGTCAAAAATAGGATTGCTTGCATGGGAATAAAGGGGATAATTGGATAACAATAAAATTGTGGATAATCTGAACTTTATCAAGATTTATTTTAGAGTATTTATCTACAAGATATTTGTTACTGAAAAGACCTGAATTATCCAGATCTAAGAATACGAATTGAAAACACGTCTAAGTGCAAGGCCCGACTCAAGAAAACCTAAAAAAGGAGTCCAAAACGCACCCAAACACGAAAGTGCGATTAGCATCCAAAAGTACCATTCGGCACTTTCAAAGTGCCGAATGGCACCCTTAAGGGCTTTGGCCCAACGCTCTTTGGGTGACGATAAGGCACATCATTTTTGACTTTTTTCACAGAAAGACGTGTCCCGATTCGTATTCTACTCGTCGTTGCTTATTTTTTAAGCATTCTAGAGACTGGATCTCAAAATTCAGCACACTCTTTTACGCTCTCAGAGAGACACTTTCTCATACCCTTAAATTTCTCATATTTTTGATCCCCATTCTGATATTCTCTCAAGCTAGGATTTTTAGGTTTCAAAGATAATTGCATAAATTTATTTGAACCCTAAAATATCCTATCAAGAAGAAGAGTGCTCCATGCAAGAGGTTGTTTCTTATTAACCCTTTTTTCTTATATTGCTCTTGTTGTGATGATGCATGTTTTAGTGTAGTTGTGTCAAATATTCATATCATGAATTGTTAACTTATTTTGTAGAAACATGTTCTTGATTCTTTTTATTATTGTCATGATCTCTTGCTTAGTTTCAAAATCTGCATGTTATCAATTCTTTTCTTTTTTTTTTCCAACTAAAAACGGATCTGCATCTTCGTTAGATGTAGATTTGATTTTTTCTTAAATAAAAAACGGATTTGCATCTTCATTAGATGCATATCTGAATTTTTCTTAAATAAAAAATGGATCTGCATCTTCCATAGATGCAAATCTGAATTTTTCTTAAAATAAAAATGGATCTGCAAATTCCTTAGATGCAGATTTGAATTTTTCTTAAATCAAAAATGGATCTGCATCTTCCTAAGATGTAGATTCGAATTTTCCTCAAGTTAAAAACTGATCTGCATGGATCTGATTTTTTTTAGTCTCTATAAAACTAAATTTTCTCATTACAAAATAGATCTAATATTTTAAAAACCAAAACCATTTTTTCTAAGTTCTCAAAAACAGTTTGTTTTAATTAAATAAAAAACATATCTGAATTTTCTCTCCAAAAGATATCTTTTTTTGCACAACAAAAACAAATCTGATTTTTCTAAACCAAATTCAATTTTTTTTACAACACAGATTTGAGTTAATTTATTTATTTATTTATTTTTACAAAGAAGAGGATGCATTCATAAATAAACTTGTGTGATTTAGTTTTATTTTTTTTATTTTTTATTTTTTATGTGTGCAACATATCAATCATGTAATGTATAAAGGGTATATTGGTCACAAGAGTCAAGAAGACCAGATTTTGTCTGGGCGAAATAGGTGCTTAACACCTTCCAATTTCGTAACCTAGCCTCCGAATTTAGAGTCTTTGGATAGTTAGACCTAGGCTTTATTTGTCTTTATTTATTTTGGGTAGATTGTAACTAGGACAAAAAGTCATTTATTTTTGGTAGTTTGTAACCAGGACCTAAAGCCATGTAATTTTCAATTTATCAAACATG
Organism: Quercus glauca; assembly: GCA_023736055.1. Classification (NCBI taxonomy): domain Eukaryota; kingdom Viridiplantae; phylum Streptophyta; class Magnoliopsida; order Fagales; family Fagaceae; genus Quercus; species Quercus glauca. The sequence goes on from CM043326.1 coordinate 9,527,170, forward strand.
TATTTTTTTACTCAATCAATGAAATGAAACAATTCAGTCATGTATAGTTATATTTAGTTTTTCTTATTTTTTCTATATAAAAAAAAGTGGCAACTCCACACCACTTTCCCAAAAAGAGAGGTGCCTAAAAAGCACTCTAAAAATCTCTCTTTTTTTGAGAGGCACTTTGGCAGTCTCTCACACCATTGAATTGAAAAATATGAAAGCAGTAGTTGGAGTAAAATTACAGCGTATACTCTATTATTGTTTCAAAACTATTGTAGGTGCGTTTTTTTGTGTCAACGGGCTGAAGCCTACCTTGCTACACCTAGGCTTGTCTTGTTGTGGGTCGGGAAGTTGGGCCTGACCTAATATTCTAGTAGGATCGTGCTATGGACCAGTTTGTGCACAAGCCTAGCATCCAAGAATAGAGACAATAAAGATAAACAAATACATATGCACTTTACTCCGCAGACGTTAGCACACGTTTTATGGATTTAAGAATAAATGTCTTATAGTAGAAAGTTAGCTGTAGCAAATGGATTAGTTACAACAGGAACATTCAGTTAGCGGAATAACTGATACAACAAATGTAATAAAGATGCTACAAAAGAGCAATTGATACTGCAAATATAATAAAAAAGTTACAACAGAAAAATTGTTACAGCAAAATTTTATAAGAATGTTGCAGCAAAATAGCTGATATAGCAAAATATAATAAGGATGCTGTGGCAGAACAACTGATACAGCAAAATATAATAAATTTCCAGTAGGTAAGGTTATTATGTGCAAAAATTTGTGTTGAGAGCGGGATGCTTAATCTTCCCGCAAGAAGTGAACCAAAGAGAACCGAACCCCAACTTGAACAACTTTCTGCCATGCTTACTCTCTTTTCTTTTCACTTTGCTCTTTCTCTCTTCTTTGTTATTTTTCTCTCAATTCTCTTTATTTTTCCTACCTTTGTTCCTCCTCTTCCCCATTGGTGGCTACTGTTCCCATTTATACTAGGTTAATCTTATGGGATTTCTCTATTTTACCCCCAGGGCTTCACCAACTGTTTTTGGTCTGCTGTAGACACCCCTTCAAAGTTGCCCACCAACCCATTGGTTGCCCGTCCACTACCACTACTGGACATGCCCTGTGAATTCTCTTTCTTCCAGTACATATTACATGACAATTTTTCCTTTCGTTCGATCTTGGTATGAGCCTGTTTGAATGGATAAGGCCTTGGGGTTTTTCCTTATCTACCTCTTTGGCATGCATCGAGTGGTCCCAAACGTCTACCGCCACATTTGGGCAAAATGCCATCCCATCAAAGCATTTTCTTAAAAGAGGCCCTGGCTGGAAACCGAAAATAGGCTCTTTTCCCCCTCCACCAAACCACACCCTCTAAATCTCTTAACTGTGGGCCCACTTCTCTTTTATTGGCTGAGTACAAGTTGGTGGTGCTTTAGCTGCTGTGTGCTTGCTGTACTACTTCTCTATTTTTGTTTTCTTTCATTCCCACGCCATTTCTGTCATTGCAGGTTAGTTTTGTTTTCATCCCACCGCTTGTCCCTTTTGCCTGTGTTTATCCTTTATGGAGAGAATATTGTGGGCCTTCTTCCTGGGCTTGCTTGGTCTCCTTTTGTTCCTTCCTGGGCTAGTGGGTTCGCTTGGCAATAACTTCCTGCTAGACTAGACCATGGGGCTTTTATCCCTTTCCTTCTTCCTTCCTCAAGCCTTTATGACCCATTAGCTTTCACCTTACTTTTCTTTTACCTCTCATTGTGCCTGTGGGCTTGCTGGCCCACTGGGCTTTATCTCTTTCTTTGGGCTCTCACAGCTCATTTACCTCGCTTTTACCTCTTATTGCATTTGTGGGCCTACTGGCCACTGGACTTTATTTTCATATTTCTTTCTTCTTTGGGCTTTTATGGCTCCTTTACTTTGCTTTTACCTCTTATTATGTTTGTGGGCTTGCTTGCTGCCATTTCTTGCCATGTTGGCTATTGGGCTTTATTTATTTCTTTCTTTCTTCTTTGGGCTCTCAAGGCCCTTTTGCTTTGCTTTTACCTCATATTGTGCCTGTGGGCCTTCTTGTTACCATTTCCTGCCATGCTGCCCCATTGGACTTCTCCAGTTATTAATTATCCCTTATTTATTGCAAAAAAGTATACATCTCAAGATATTTGAGATGTATACTTTTTTGTGTTTTTTTAGGTTTAGAGATAGATATGGAACGTAATAAATAAGAGGTAATTAATGAGATCTTAATCAGAATATTAGCATTAATGAGTGTCTTTTTTAACCGTTGGATCTACTTAAATCCAATGGTTTAGAAAATGTGTAATTTTAAAAAGTTATACCAGGTGTAACTTGAACCCATCTATATATATATATATATATATATATATATATATATATATTTATTTATTTATATTTTAGCAATAAAATCACACTGCAAAAAAAGTTGTGCTATGTAATTGCAAGCCGAGACCTGCCTGATCTCTTATTAGATGGACTAATCTAAAAGAAATGGACTTTATGGATACCCAATTGACAGATCTTTTAAATAAGGTGAAATCGCCAGACACTGACACAACCCAAATAGCTGATCAGTGAACAAAATGTCTCACATCAAAAACTAAGCAAATAAACAAAGCGTATAGCCAACTATGAACAAAGCCTAAAGAACAGATCTAGTACAGTCTGCCATGTTGCAAACATTTTCAACCCAATATTTTAAAATCTCCGATAAACATACACACAAGTCGTTAAGAAGTACTAATAAAAATTAATTTAATTCCTTTTTTTTTTTTTTGAGGGGGTTAATTTAATTCCTATTATTATTATTATAGAAATACATCCCTTAATTTTATGATTTTTTATAGTCCTATTATTTTGCAATCATATCCCTTCATTATGGATGTAATTACAACTTCAAATTATTCTTAAAACTAACAGATATATTTCCACAACGGTATTATTAGTGTCTAGATAATAATACATTCAATTTAAGGGCTGTGTTTTGAATATGAGAGCCAAAAATTATTCCATAAGGAAAAAAGACCTTGAACTGGATATGGTATTTGAATATTTTGCTAGATTAATAATTTGTCCTAGATTCTCAATATAAAATCAATTAAAACGCAATTTTTTAAGAGTTAAATGCAATAATTTCCTTGGCGTATACTTGAACTGTTTTATTTATTTATATAGATTATAGTACACTTGAACTTAAGAATAAAAATATGAGCAAGTTTGATTTGCTAGATTGTGTAAAATAATTTAGTTTTTTTTTTCTTTTACTTCCAGTACTATCGGGTCAATTAAAAAGATGAGCAATTTTTCAAAATACCACACCTAGTGAAGATTGAAAATACGAACAATTTTTACTTGGTTAGTATATTAAAATGACTTTTACTAATTATGTGATTGGAATACACGTAATAATCAAAATTTAAGATGTATAAATAAGATTATTATTATTATTATTTTGAATTCAATAGTTGGGACAGGTAAAGAGGGACTAGAGCTGCGCCAATTAGTTTACTGTAACTTTGTTTCCTTATGTATTAAAAAAACTAAAATAATGGTGAATTTACATTCTCATCTATGAGATAATGAGAGTACACCCACAAACAATATCCCTTCTCTCTCTCTCTCTCTCTATCTCATACAAATTCTAAAAGCCTCACTTTTCTCCGTTAAAACAAATAGACAAATAGTGTACTTGTTCGTTGTTATTAGCAGCGTTGAGTCGGGGTGGAAAGTGGGTTGAATATATAATACCACAACAAAAAGAAAAGCAGAGGTCATGGCATCAACGTGAGTCTTCTCCACTATTTTATTCTCTTGCTTTAATGTTTGCGGAAAGTAGAAACTGATCAGTTATTAGTGTATCAAATTCATACTGTAACTGTAACTTGATTGGAGAAACCATATACACTATCTGATGCAGAGCATTTCAAGCAGAATTACTTAATTAGTTAGATGATTGTTTTAAGCATTGACCAATAGATTTTAGACACTTGTCAATCATTTAGAGGTTGTCAATGCCAAACAACTGGTATAAGTACTAGAATGTAAGCACTTTGTAAAGAGCTTTTTTTGAGAACTTTGTGTTCTTTGCAGAGGGGCCTAACCATCTATCAATTAGTTCCAAACAACTCACATCCTATTTAGCTCTAATTCATATCACAGCCCATCGTATTTCATTGCATCACTATCGCTACTAACAATGTATGTTACACAGTTGCAGCTTTTTAATCATGTAAATGTATTTTAATCATCAAAAGTTTAGGGACAAAAATTAAACTTTTTGATAGGTAGTTAGTGGGGGAAGGGGAGGTGGGAGTCAAACCACAGACATAGGGCAATCCAAAGCACAAAACAATCACACAAAAAAAAGAAAAGAAAAGAAAAGAAACTTATTAAAGTCTAGGGACGAAAAACAAATTTCATGGCAAACTTTAGGAACAAAAACAATAATTTAGCCTGTTCTATATTTCTCATTCTTTTAAGTTAAAATGATGACCATTCTAATAAAATTTTCTAACATTTTCTTTATTAAAAAAAAAAAAAAAAAAAAGACAATTCTCTCTCTTTCCTTCACCAGCTTACTTACTGGTGGAAATTTTTTTAACAATAGCTTCTATTTGTTTATTTTTTTAATTGATTGTAGTTGTTAGAAACTTGGACCTTATTTGGTAATTGTATAATCAATCTAATTGTAGAAAATTGTTGACTATGTCATTGTGAAATTTCAAATAGTGTAAAACACTATAGCTTGTTTAGACCCCAAATTTTAAACTTACGGCTAATTGCTTTTACTCTAATTTATCTAAATGCGAAACAAAAGTAAATGATACGCAATAACTGGAACTACTCTCTAAGCCATAACCACAAGCAAGCAATGATAAATATAAAGCTTAAAGAGTAAGGGAAGAGAGATGCAAACACAAGATAACACTGAGACGTGTTATCAAAGAGGAAACTGAAGAACTCGGCGATAAACCTTTTCGCGGCCCTCCAAGTCGAAATCGATCCACTAATGAATAAGTTAGAGTACAAGGATACCAAAAAAACCATCCAAACCTAATTTACCTAAAGTACTTGAGCCCTTTATGCTCCAGCTACCAACAAATTTCCCGGAGTCTTGTCTTCACTAGTTATCCGGATCCTACAATACCGCCCGATTGTATCCGCTAAGCCTCACCAACTTCTTTTGGCAAATCCTCAATGCTTTCCAAGCTCCAAAATACTCTCTACACTTTGAATATGTGTGGGTTGTATTTTGGTATAAATCTCTTCTTAAGGTATAACAATAGGAGAGAGAAAAGAGAAGAGACTACAAGGATTTCTCTATTGAGGATGAGTAGCTCTCTCTAACAAGATGGGTGTGTTGTAAAAATCTCTTTAGGATTTTCTTCTGAATATCCTCTTTCAATTTTGTGGGTAATGAGGGTATATATATTATGGACAAATGGTATAAGAGTCACACTTAAAATCCCAGCTGTCAGTGCATTTTGCAGGTCATCTCACGAGTTGGCCAAGTCGCGAGATGAGTTGCGACACTCACTGACTCTTCGGCTTCCGGCATCTACTCCTCATGTGACCTTCAACTTTCTTGATCAAATCTTCACCACTTAAGACTAAACCCATCACAATTAAAGAAATTACAACACTTTTGTCATGAAATAAAACCAACATAAATGTTATGTGACAAACCATAACTTAACACATTGAACATGGTTGTGGAAAATTAGAGAGGAAATTAGGGAAAACTGTTGTCCACTATGTTAATAATTTTTTGTTCAATTATTGAGAAATTCTGGAGTATTGGAGAGGATATTTTTGTGGGTTTTTATGTTTTATTTTACTTTTTGTAAGAGAAAATATATATATTTTTTATAAAAATAAATTCTTTAATGTTATAATCAAACATAATTTCATTCACCGTATTAACTACTACTCGCTAACTCGTGCTATGCACGGGAACCTACCTATTTGTGAGATAAACTAAAATAATTTTATAAAAAATTTAAGAAACTACACAATTGCTTGCTCTTGTATGACTTCAATTTGTGTTACAATTTGATGAAGAAGCCATTGTACGTGTATTACAATTTGATGAAGAAGCCATTGCTTGAACGTGCAATGGCTTACAAAAAATTTGTCAGACAGTTTCAAATATTGCAAAAAAAAAAAAACTCAAAAATTCAGATGTTAAAACTTTTGAAAGACCAAAAAATATTAAAGAATTAAATGATCCACTGCTTAGAAATTATTAAAACAAAAAAAATATATATATATGACTAAACAATAGAGAAATATAAGAGAAAGATGAGTAACATTCGAAAGAATAATTTCAATTATTGCAAGCTTTTTTTTCTTGTAAAAAATGGCTAAAGAGAGTTTGGTAGTTCATGTACAAATATTGCTTTTTAAAAAATATATGAAAAACCATAAAATAAAAAATATTTTTTTTTTAACAAAGTAGAGGAGAAGAAAATAACATAAGAAGAGCTCATATATCTACTTGGGTTTTTAAAAAGAATATTGGGGTTTGCTTTACTTTTATAGTGTTCATGATTAACCTTGCAAATTTAGAGATAAATTATCAATGTTTGAGTTTGAGTTTAAGTTGGACTTGTTAGAGAGATTAAGTTTTACTCCTTGTTAAGTTTAGATTAAACAAAAATAATTTTTTTTTAAAAAAATGATAATGATGAGTTTGAGTTTAAGTTTAAATTGGACTTGTTAGGGAGATAGAGTTTTACTCCTTGTTAAGTTTGGCATAAACAAAAAATAATTTTATTTAAATAAAATGATAATTTTATTTAAATATTGTGCTAACGTAAAAAATTGTGAGAGTTTCAGAGGTTTCGATTTTATATATATCAATAAAACTTTCAACATGATACCAAAACGCTATTTCTCCCAAAAATTTATCCTGTGACTCCTGTCAGAATTCATTCTGCCAAATCAAATGTTGCATTTTTTTTTACCAAATGCAGCAAGAGCTTTTATTGAACCACAAACAAGTTTAATGGCTAAAATAGAAGCTTATCAAAGCCGCTAGTATGTATTACATCTGTATGAGAGAAGCATCTTTACCTCCTCTGAAAGTTTAGTTTTGCCATGGCATATGCAAAAGCAAATGCAGTGACAAGTGGAAATGCTAAAAGAACAACTGCTACAATAACCAGTTGATCATAGTTATACCCATAAAAACTTTGTATAAAGGCATTAATTGCTGTGCGCTCTCCATATATCGTTATTTCCTCCTCTATATCACCATATTGTGAAGAAAGGAAACCTTGTAGGGACCAGGCAGATGGGCAAATCCGATAAGCCCAAACCCACCAATTGGGAATTTTCTGCATGAAAAATTAATCACAGTTGGGTCAGTTGAATTGAATCTTATTCATAGGATTAAAAGAATAGAATTCTATTATAGCATAAGTAAACTAGAGGTTGGGCCTTGGTGCAATGGCAAGTGTCTTTCACTAAAGAACAAAGTTTCTCTCCAAACTAGTTTGGAAAGAAACTCTTCAAACTTCTCATATATTTCTTTTTTGGGTGTGAATTTTGAAAATCTAATCGTTAAATTTCATGTTTTTTATGTTCTTAACATGCATATCAAATTTTGTTCAAATCGAATATTATTTACTATTTGATCAATTAACTTATTTTTTTTATACAACTTTAGATTACAAAAACTTGAAATTATAACATTTATTTGATGACATAGCAATTAATATTTGATTTTCTTGAAATTTTGTAAGCATTAAGGATGTAATAAGAACATGCAATTTAACGGTTAAATTTTCAAAATTCACACTCAATATAAATAGATATGATGAGTTTGTAGGGTTTCTCTCCAAACTAGTTTGGAGAGAAACTTTGTTCTTCACTAAAAGCGACAAGTCATGAGTGCGAGTCCGAGAATTAGCTTTTCCATACAAAATTTGGCTTAAGGCTGCCTAATGATCTCACTCAAACCCTACAAAAGTTAGGGCTTTGTGCACTGGGTACTTTTTATTTTTATTTTTATTTTTTTTATTACATAAGTAAACTGAACTCCTACCTATCCAAAAATAATAATAATAAGTAAACTGAACTCCTACTAATTTCATAATTCCCAATAAATTTCTCTAGAAAAATCAATATAACTCCTGAATTCTTGATCTCTGTCTTATGGAGATTTAATAAATTAACTTTGTCATCCCTTTCTATACATTTTAAGATTTATTTACAACAACAATACCACAACAACCAAGCCTTAGTTGCAAAAGTTTGGGGTCGAGTATGATTTCTTAAACACTAGTCAGAGTCGGCCACAAGTATTTTTTCATCAGTTTATGCTATCCGAAGTCATAATCTCTCATATTTCCTTGATGACCTTTTTTAGATTTATATACTTTGTCAAAATGCTAGACTAAGTAAATGTGATTGTCCAAGAGCAATTAAAGGTAGGAGTTGGCTTACTGGTCCGGGCATGAGGAACCCTGAAAACAAATTTAACATGGTGTAGCTGAAAGCCGACAATACTGAAGCCACTAGATAAGTTGGGGTCAACGAAACAAACAGCATACCAAAATAACTGTAGAAGAGGAGCATACTAAACATTGTGTAGAAGTACCAAAACACTTTGTATGCTGACCAGTAAAAACCTATTACTGGATATGTAATTGTAGTAAATAGAATTGCTTGAAAGAATATATATGGAATTTCAACAGCCACCTGCAACATATGATAGAGTATCTGTATATCAAAATCTGTAAAATGTAAAATATTACATTAACCATTGGCAATGGTAACAAACTAACAATTGCTTTAGGAAATTTAGTACCTGTGCAAATGAATATGCCCACAAGGAATACATTCCAGAAAACCTTTCTCGATATGCGACATTGCGTTCTGTGAAAATATATGGTAGAATACCTGAGCAGTTGCAAATTCCCATAAACTGCATGAGAATAAACATTCCTCCTTGTATGTTGATAATATCCAGTTCACTTTCTCTGTCCAAAGAAAGGGACAATATTTCGACATTTCAAATGGTAAAGACATAAAATCTCTGGCAAGCAGGTGTTTGAAATCCTAAAAACTGTTTTTGATAGGCATAATTTTAAGTTTGAAGTAAATACCAAGATTACCACTCAGGATGCTGTTAAGAACATGACTGAGTGAAATGTGTCTTTCAATATTCAATGAATATTTCATGCAGATTGTTCGCAGATGCTAGATATAAGTTACTGCTCACAAAATATAAAAGGCTTAGCCTCATTTTGATTACATGGTCTAAATGTAACACTCTTACATTCAAGAATGTACATTACTAGGGAACCGTCTGTGCATGATTGCCCTAATCAAATTCGCCGCTTAGCAGAGTTTTTGCTAAGATAGATGAGTTGAAATTGTAAACTTAAGCAATGTTGATATCTATGGTACTAGTTTACTCGAATTATATTTAAGAAGCCTGTGATTAGCAAAGCTTTTTGCTCACGCAGATATATGTAGTTGAATAATGGGTATGCATGTGAAAAATATACAAATAATAGGCAGCTCTTTAAACTTCAGTTTGTTATACTACACTGGTGTCTAAGTCTAACCCTAATATGTTGTCTCAATTGATAAATCTCTTGGCTGGTGTTGACTAGCAAAAACATATGAATATGTGGTTTCTAGAAAATGCATTCATTACTTGGTTCCACCTGTTTTTAGACTAAATAATGAGTGAATATGCTTCGGGCAACAGCTAGTGTGAAAGTGTTAGAAGTCCTAGTGTGCTTTCAAGAACTGCGATAAATTGTTTCCAAAACTTAATCAGTAATTGTACCCAAAAAAAAAAACTACATAGGTAAAGAGGGCTTACATTTTCTTCCCTTTCTGCCAAAGAAGTGCTCCAAATAATAAAGAAGACAAAATGAAAACTAGATAGCGCGCCAAGTTATAATGAGGACTTCTCCAGTAAGTCAGATGTAGCTTCCAGATGCATGCACTGAATTGTTGCCTTCCATTTAGTGGAAAGCGAGTAGAAAAATGCAGCTCTTTTGAACCTTGTACTGGAGAGCTTAGTGTTTTTACTAGTTCTCTGTTTTCTCTACATAGAACATGAACATAATGTCACTTAGTTTGATGTAGTAGGTGTTGATGAGGTAGATTACTTGCTAATGCTTTGTTATTATATTCTTTACTATCCCCTCCCCTCTTCAAGCATAGACTTTTAGATTTTAATCAATTCAAAACCCAGGCACTATGCCTTTTGACTTGATGATTGCGATCTGTACCTGCACAATTTAGACTCTTGGTAGAAACTGGCAAAATCCAGTTCTAGTTTAGCTTCTGCAGAAGGAGTTGTAACCTCTAACATCCATGTCGCTGGGTTGTAATTTTCTTTGATTTTTGGAACCCCAGGAATACCCTGTCCAGAAAAAGGTGATAGACAATCATAATATATTATTTGCCCTGGGTTACATAGTGTCTTTTTGAGGCATTTCTCTATTGTGAAATCATTTTCTGAATTTCTGACTAATAAAGTGAATGAATTGACCACTCATGCCAACAAAAAACCTTAAAAGTTCCTGTTAATAACTTACCTCCAAATATTCAATAAGCTTACTTGAATTCTGACCCAGCTCTCCAGAATATATTATTTGCCCCCCTCTTTTAAGCAACATCAGCTGCAGGAAGTATCAGTAAATTAATGTAGAAAATTAAACAAACAAGCATGGGGTGCTCCTTCTGAAGTTGGCTTGGAATTACGCCTTTAAACTCCATCTCTCTTCTTTAGTTGGAAAAAAAGAAAAGAAAAGAGAGAGATGTATTATAAAATATAAGCCTTCCCTAGTTATAATATTATGGAAGGACGAGGACTTATTTTAGTTAGTGAAACATTTACCGGGTGCTTCCACATTAATAAACTTAAGCTTTCCCATTTTCCTTTAAATATTATCTTTATGGAATGAAATGTATCAGTTAATTACCTCATCAAATGCTTCAAATATGTCAATACTTGGCTGATGAATGGTGCAAACGACTGTCCTTCCTGTACTTACAATATTTTTCACAACTCGCATAACAATTGCAGCTGCTCTGGCATCTAAACCAGATGTGGGTTCATCCATGAATATTATGGATGGATTAGAAACAAGCTCTACTGCTATAGTAAGCCGTTTGCGCTGCTCAGTTGAAATACCACTAATCCCGGGGCTGCCAACTAAACCATCTTTAATCTCATCAAGCTCAATCAACTGAAGAACTTCTGCTACGAATTCCTGAGACACAAATTTGGCAAATTGACATTCCGTTAGGTAGCATTTCATTTTTATACAAATAGATTGAAAAATTCATGCATGCAAATTCTAAAGGCATATATAGAAAATTTCAATACTTTCACATACTTTATGTGTTTATTTCTTCCAAAATTTAGAAAGAATGGCCTGTTACTAGAGGCAGGCAGCCACCTTCATGATGAAATTATATGATTTGTGAAACATTGAATTGCCACTTCATGTCAACTCAATGGTTTTTCCATAATTGGTTCTCTTTGACCTTTAAGTCTAAAAAGATATATAAGATTTGAAACATGTTCATCAGACAGTTACAATACATGCTTTAAGTTAAAAGGCATCTCACAAGTCTTGTAAATTTATCAATCTGAGCTGGCAGGCGTAACCGAGCTGAGTATGCTACTGATTCTCCCACTGAAAGTAGTGGGGAATGTATATCACTTTGTTCACAGTAACCAGATATTCTGGAGTATGTATCCTGGACTTTAGGGTACCCTCCAATTCTTATCACGCCTTCCATATGTCCTGCTGTTTTTCTTCCCGAAAGAACATCCATCAACGTTGTTTTTCCGGCTCCACTGACTCCCATCAAAGCTGAAAGAACTCCAGGCCTGAATACACCTGTAATATCTTGAAGAAGCTGTATTCTTTTCTCGGGAAAACCTTTCTTTCTCAATTCCTGGGAGATGGATGGATGAAATTTGATCAATGTAAATCATATCTAACACACGAAAAGATCAAAAAGTCAAGTCCTCAGTAGACCTTGCAAATACCTTGGGGGCATCAACATAGTATTGCACATTCTCAAATGAAATCGTTGTGGGCTCAAAAGGTAAAACCACCCCTGTAGCATACACATAAGAAGTCAATGTTGATATTTCAACGCCCCTAAAAAAAAGCAGCTCATCCATGTTGTTTGTTAATCAAGAGAAGATATATAGAGTATTTCAACTGATCCATTTGGAGTCTTGGACCATTTGTATCTACATGCATTAGGATTTACCAAGTATTGGAAAAATAATAAGTAAGCTTCTTACCCATTCTTTCGGTTTCTTTGACAGTTGTAGATCGATCAATGGGAGGCAGCTCTTTTTCTTGAGGTACAATTCTCAAATCTTCTTTTCCCTTTAGAGTAGAGAGCCTTACATGTGAAATCAGAGTCTGGGCTCGCCCTGGAGCTGTATAAAATTCATATTTCATTAGAGATTAATCGGGATGGATAATCAAATTATAATTCACCTTTGTCTTTTTTTTTTTGGCCATGACTATTTATTTTCTCATGTTCTCAAGCATATGCATTGGAGTGACAAATTACCCTTTAGATAACACAGAGCCCAAGTAATTGCAATGTTGAAAACCATCCAATATCCTACTAATGCTGCCGCTGAAATCCAGTAAAAGTGGGCACTGAAATCTAGACCGCGGCTCATTAGAACTTGATGCCCTAGAGTGACATTTGAAGATGATACCTGTACGTTGCAATGATCGTGTAATATTAACTGTGAGAAACATAGGTACCTCTGATATGTAATACTTTTCAGTTTTCATAAAAAATATTAGTAGTTTGGCTTATCACCTTCTGCCACCTTGGTGCAAGGAACTCATTCAATGAAATTCCTATTTCTGCATATGCCAAAGGAGAAATCCAAAAGCCCCACTTCAAAAAAGTAGGTAGAGAAGCTGCAGTCATGAATTGCATTTTAGTTAGAGATGTTGGAATTAGTAAATGAAAAGGTACCCCTTGATATTTCATAGTAATTTGTGTTTTTTGTTTTTCCATAACTATTTCTGTTTTTTGTTTTTTCATAATTGTTTGTGTCTATTGTCATTTCATAACATTTACGTCTTTGAGTTTTCCACATTCTAGAATTTTTTGTTATGAAATAACGAGCCTTGACAATAATGACAGCTCTTGTAACTTTATAAAATAGGACTGATATATGATGTGAAAGTGTGTAAGAGAAAAACGTTGCATTGAGCTCTCAAGGCAGTAGCCTAATCTTTTTTTTTTTTGTGAGTTTGAAGTACTCTAATAAAATTTTCATTCCTCTCTTTCTTGTGAGTACTTTGTTGAAATTTAAGTCAAAGTTTTGTAAGCGACCAAGATATATATATATATATATATATATATTATTTCTTTTTTGGGACCAGGGGATTGAGGATTCTGATTGAAATCATAAAAGTCCTTACATTTTGGAATCACAAATCCACTGAATAAATATGCTACTATCAAAGTGAGAAGTGAGCATGGTGCTGCAACTGATGGATTTCGAAAGATTGATGCAATTAAACTGAACATTGACACTGATACTAGATGGACAAGGAATAGAATAAAGAATTGGCTGAAGAACCTGAAAGTCAAATAAAATGAATATGAGCAGGGGACATATATATAATTCATATTGTTTACATAATTGAATGGAATTTTATATTTTCCAAAATACACGGTTGGTCCCAAAACTTTAGTTCATGAAGTTTAAAGTGATCGTTTTTAGTCCCTAATAAAAAACTTGAAAAGTTATTGACCAAGCGTGTATTTAAGTTTTTTCCCCCCTTGAAAAACAAACCTTTCCAGTTCAGGACTGTAACCAATGACATAATAAGTAAGACTTGTCCAAAGAAAAGCATCTAGTAATGAGAATGGAATCTTTAAAATGGCAGCTGGAATGAAATAAGTCCATGCGGGATAAAAGTAGAAATCTCTTTGCTTGTAGAAGACTGCAAGTCTGGAAGCAGTCAATGACAACTCTGGAAGACCCAAACATATAAATCTAATAAGAGTGTAAAACATGGCACCCATATAGTAACTTGCATGGACCAGATCAATGCTCATCCGTGAGCGTATAAACACTGTCATCGTGACCATTCCTACGAACAAAAGCTGTAGTAAACAAATTCAAATGTGAAATGTTTGCTGTTTTATAAGATTGTCAAATAAGTGATAACCCAGAAATTACTTGTCACTACTATCCATTACCTGCGTAGATTTAAACACATGAACAAATGAGTTACGCTTCATAAGTAACCATTCTCGAGCCATGCATGCTTTAAATAGTTCCCAATTACTCAATGAGTAAGTGTTAAATGACAAAGCCATCTTAGGGTACTTTGATTTATCAACTGGCCTAGAAAGTTCCTCATTTAGCTTCTCTCCCAGGTGATATTCCTTGAATGATCTTTCAAAGTTGTTTATAGAGATGTAAGTGTAAGGTCCGTCTTCATGGTACCAGTACTTGGGTTGATCTTTTTTAGATAATACCTACACAAACGGAGAACGCATTGGGAGGCTAGTTCAATGGAAATGTGCTAACATGTTTCTGCTTTAAAGAAAGATGCATACTTCTTGGAGGAAATCGGCTATGTTTTTTCGTGGTGGGCATCGAAAACCACAATGCTCGAAGAACGCTAGAACATTGTTGCGAGGCCCATGGTATACAATCTTCCCTTCTGCCATTAAGATAATGTCATCAAAAAGGTCAAAGGTCTCTGGTGCTGGCTGAAGAAGTGATAGCAAAATGGTGGATCCTGTTATGTTAGCTAGATGTTTCAGACAGGTAACAATCTGGAAAGTAGTGGAGCTGTCTAAACCATTTGATATCTCATCCATAAAGAGAGCTTTTGTTGGACCAATGATCATTTCCCCTGGTGGCGAAGAACATTAAGGAAAGTTTATTTTGATGAAAGACAAAAAAATGTTCAAACATTAGAAAGTTGTCCTTATTAGGATTAACACTGAAGGTTTCAGCTAAAGCCTAAAGGCGACCCATGTTAGAATTGGATTCTTATTTTGCTTAAAATCTGAGTGTATACAAGAAAAATTTTGCATTCTGGAAAACCTGTTGTGAGCCTTCTCTTTTGACCGCCTGAAATTCCTCTATTCATCATGTCTCCTGTAAGTGTGTCAGCACAATTGTCTAGTCCTAGAATCTGTTATCGCCGATAATGATAACAAAATTGCTGTTAGAGTGAGGATAGGAAGTTAGGAACTGGATCATGGATCATTGAATTTAGTAAAAATAATTACCTTCAATATATAGTCCGTTTGGAGACTTTTTCTTAATCCTTCAATAGAAGTAGCCTATCAATCAAGTTTTCATTAGCAATGGGAAAACAAGACAATGGAAGGAGCTGCTACTATTTTGGAAATATGATAGAGAAGTAAACTGTTTTTCTGCAAATTAGTTACCTTCATGTAAGTGTCAATATCTGATTCGGGGATAATTCCAGCTTGCTTCTCCCTTCTACAAAGTTCTTTCATAATATCTTCAACAAAGAAAGTCCTATAAGATCAACTTAATAATATAAGAGCATGATTGTGGCCACAAGATGCAGAACAAAGCCTACCTGCTCTGTCCCCAATGCCTTGACAACGTGCAGAGAAGTCAAGTGTTTCTCTCACTGTCATTTCAGAAATGTGCAGGTCATACTGGCTTATATAAGCTGATGTCTTCTGAGGAACAAACTCATTGACCTTATAACCATTATAGGAGATTTCACCAGTGACCTGAAAATCAACTTTCACGTCATAATAATTTATATTTTGTTGATTGATTCACTAGTTTAGATGAGTAGTTATATTAGAATCTGTATCTCTAAAATCAAATGAATTTGTTTCAAATGCATAAATATGTAGTAAAGGTCACAACAAATTTCATGTATTCTATCTTATATATAGGGAATGACAGGTTATATTGTTATTTTTGTTGTTTCCTTGACAGGACATGAAGAACAAGTAGAAAACCTTGAGAGATTGATCTAGTGTCCCTGCAAGTGCCCGTAATAAAGTGGTTTTCCCACATCCTGGAGGGCCAAGCAATAAAGTCAGCCTGCATTTAAAGTGAGCTTATTAAGCCAGTAAGTAATGATGTTTCATAGAATACATTGTTTCTTTTGCCAATGAAAAGATACCAAAACACGAGTGTTACTGCTAGCATGTGTGTTCAGGATCAACCTTGAAGGCTTGATGATGCCACTGACATTGTTGATAATCTTTTGCTTTTTCACTTGAGAATTATTGTATCCATTAGTATATCTCATACCCTGTTCAATATTTGACATCTCATTTACTCTCCAAGATTAAGCATTTATTAAAAAACATTAAAGAAAAGGATAAAGCTCATCATAGAAAAAGCAAGAAATGCAACAGCATGATTTCAGGTATATACTGAACCTATATTAATATATTGATATCCAAACATTAACAAAGTTTGAAGTACTCTATTACAGGCCACATATGATTCCAACTACCATAGTACATTGTATAGAATGCAATTGCATGGATTACCGACTAGGGTATGTGTATCTTATCATTCTAGATAGGATCTATTGTAACAAACAATTCAATAATAGTTAATATGTGGCCTCTCAAGATGGAAGTTTGAAGACAAATTGAGTTTGAGAGAGATGCCAGAGATATCAAAGCTGAAATCTAGAATAGCTAGTCCATGCTCATTGGAGAGCATTAGCATCAATTCGTATAAAAATTCAAGTCTATTTTAGCATAAAAACTTACTTTTTATATTTTATATACTCACTTTTTAAACACTTTGCATCAGAGTATCTATTTTTCACTACATTTCATTAAAATATTAATTTTTTTTATTTTTTTAATTGTTTCTCTTTCTTCACACACAACAACCACCATCCACTCTTTTCCTTTATTCTCAAAATACGTAAAGGAAGAATAAATAACTAAATATAAAATGAATAGTATTAGTGTAAATTTACAAAATTTTACACAGAATGATGTGAGATTTATTTATTTTTTATTACTATTGAAGGCTCTAGATTTATTCTAAAACTAAAACACATAGAAAAAATAAATGGAGGAGAACACTTACAGCGAATATGTCTTTGAGTGTGCTCCAAAGAGTAGGGATGGGTTTTCCATGAACAACCTTGCATTCTGCTTCTATGAACAAATTCCGGTATCTTACTTCCACACTAGGCAATTCCAGACCCACTCTAAAGGGAACAAAAAGTTTCAGTATAAACGGCATGGTAGCATGTGCATGTTTATATTTACAATTTGCAGCATGTTAGAATTATGATTAAATTTATCATTTCCTATCGTTTAAATTTTAAAATAAGTGGTAATATAAGAGCAATAGGTCAGAAGGTCATGAGTTTGACCCATGTTTCCACTCAACCTTCTATTTACAATATTAAAAATTCCATATGTCGGGTCTAATTGTTTTGGTTCAATTAACGTCTTTCTATTAGAATCCAGAGGTTTATAAGTTATAACTCTAATTCTAACATCATTTTTTAAAACTCTTAGGAGAAATTCTTTTCTTTTTTTGGTTCAATCCACCTATTGGACTTTTCAACATATAATCGTTTTATATTAAATAGCTTGTTCTTTTTTTTTTTTCCTTTGGTTTAAGAGGTAACATTCCGTAGTAGAAGCAAGGTCTACTGCTCTTTCAGTACATGCTCTGGCCATTTCATGTTCGTCTAATATTATAGTTTTATCTCACATTAGAGTTAATCTCCACCATTCGATTTTATTGCAGCAGACTCCTAAACCCCAGAAGTACTAAGAGCAATATTATGACTCTTCAACAGCTTCTTTTTCTTTTCTTTTTTTTTCAAATTTTTTAATTTTGTCATTTAAATTACAAATTAGTTTGTAGCATCTTCTGAAGAAAGCAAAATCTATATTTATATATATGGAAAAATTGCACTAACCTCCTATGAGGCTTTCTATTATTATATTCACATCTCCTTAAGTTTGTATTAAGACATTCGCTTCCCCTAAAATTCAAAGTATTTACATTGACCTCCCAAAGATGATTGAAATTTAAAAAAAAAAAAAACTTTAAAGAAATCTTGAATTTTCTATTTTAGTCCCCACTTAATTAAGTGGGGACTAAAATAGAAAATTCAAGATTTCTTTAAAGTAACTGTCGTCTTAATAGGAAATTCAGGATTTTTAAAGAAATCTTGAATTTTCTATTTTAGTCCCCACTTAATTAAGTGGGGACTAAAATAGAAAATTCAAGATTTCTTTAAAGTAACTGTCGTCTTAATAGGAAATTCAGGATTTTTAGAAGCCTCTTCTTTGGGATTTTTTAAAACCTTGTTTTCAACTAATTATTTAAGAGAAATCAGCATGAATAGTTTACATTTTAGGATATGTGAGTATAATAAAAGAAAATCTTAGGGGAGGTCAATGCTCTCTCTCTCTCTCTCGCTCTCTCTCCTTCTCAATATATATATATATATATATATGTGTGTGTGTGTGTATATATATTAGGTTCAAATTACACCTTGTGTAACTCAATAATTTATTATAAAATTCATATTTTGAAAATCTCACCGTTGAATTACTTATTCTATATGTTCTTAACATTCATGTCAATCGGATATTATTTACTATTTAATTCGTAAACTCATCTTTTATACATTATTTTAAACTACAAAAATTTGAATTTAAACAATTAATTGATGACTATTGATTGATAGCTATTGATTTTTTATCATTTTTAAATTTTGTAAGCATGGAAAATATTCCAAAATAATTTAAACAATTAATTGATAGTTATTGATTTTTTATCATCTTTAAATTTTGTAAGTATGGAAAATATACAAAATAATTTAAACAATTGAGTGATGACTATTGATTGATGGCTATTGATTTTTTATCATTTTTAAATTTTGTAAGTATGAAAAATATACGAAAATAATAAAATTCTCTAACTTGGCTACACTTGTAACCAAGTTAGAGGAGAACTTAGGCCCACTAAACTACAACCCTCTTAATAATATCTGTGGTTAATCATGTATATATGATATTGATCATTTATCTTTATGTCTTACTCTTTTGCTTGCAAATTAGGTGAGGGGGTTTTTTTTTTTTTGTTGTGGGGGGGGGGGGGGGAATCTTATAGAGGTCTGATATTTTATTTTTTGGATCGAATTTTTGTCCAAAATATTAATCTTTATGTCTTGCTCTCTTCAACTTGCAAGTCATGTGAGAAAACAAAAAAATTCTTATACGCTCGAGTTAAGTTTTCTACTTTTGGACGGATGGAGTTTACTTCCAAATCAGATTAGCTAGAAGAAAATTCATCCAATCCATGACATAATAATTTAAACAATTCATGTACATGTTTTATCACATATGATACTCATATAATTTCAGACGCGGGAATGGTTTACGAATCATTAGTCATTACATAACCACTTCGAAGAGATTCTCCTAAACCGGTGGAGAAATTGTCTTTTTTTTTTTTTTTTTTTACTACTTCCTTTTCCTTCATAGTTGTTTTTTTTTTTTTTTTTTTTTTTTGATAAGTAACAAAAAATTTTATTAGAAAAAAGAAAACCAAGTACAATGGCAGTGTACTAAGAGAAAGTACAATCAATTCAAAATACAAATGATCAAACAATATGTATTTGAAATATTTTGTTTTGATTTTGTACTTTTTTTTTAATAAAAAAAAAATGGTTCTCCATGCAAATACACGTTGCATTGTGCATCAGTGAAAATGTAATGAGCATATGTTGAACAAGTAGTGAATAGAAATAAAGAATAGAAGGAAGGATGAATGTTTGAACCTATCTATTCTTTCTTTCTGTTCCTTTAAGAGCCGAAGGTTGTCTTCCTCAATTTCCTTCAAAAGCTCGTCAATGAACATGTGTTTCTCTACTGCTCCAAGCTTGGTAACATCCACCATTCTCTTTCCTGCTTTCTTTTCTTTGCTATCATTCAAAAGCTTACGATCAACCAACGATTTATTCACTCGTTTGCTTGTGGGTAATCTCTCAATCTCAGCCCAGTACTGTAACTCTATTGCACTTTCTGGATTACTATTATTGCTCCCGGAACTTGATGCATGGTGAAGTATGGACAAGTTCGCGTCCATGCTTGTTCCTATATCCGCCATTTTTTTTTTACATTGTAACTCTCTTAGCTTCTATAGGTGTATATATATATACACACACATACCCTCTCTCTTCCTATCAAAATTGAGCCAAGTGATCGAGCAGGGCTGGTTGAAGCATGGAAGCAAGTGATGCAAGCCTGTGGCCCCTACTTGTATAATATATATATATATATATATATATATATATTTATACAAGTAAGGGTCATACACACACATATATATATATTTAAGTCATTTTATTGGACAATGGAATGCATTAAAAAGCTTCTACTTTTATAATATATATATATATATACACACACACACAAGTAGGGGTCTCTCTCACACACACACATATATAAGCTAGTCATTTTATTGGTCAATAGAATGCATTAAAAAAGTCCTATTATATTCTAAAATACAAAATATTAGAAAGGAAAAAAAAAAAAAAAAACAAGACTCCACAGTACACTCACAACACCACACGCATAGTTGATAGCAGTAGCATACTGCCCATAACATATTAGCACACACAGCCAGCCACAACACGCTAAAACTAACTTCCCAAAGACACTAACCCACCCACTGTAGCATGAATAGTCTCTTTTACTTTATTATAATTTATCATACCAATTAAAAAAAATTATTTAAGGTATACTAAAATTAAGTGAATTAGCCATATTATTAATTGAAAAAGAAATGTTAAAGGAACTTAAAAACAAAAACTTAATTAGTAATTTTGAATCTTAAAAAGCAAGAAAATAGATTTTAAATAAGAAATAAAAAAGTTTAATAAATATTATTTAATAAATATTTAAATATTAAAAAAAAGTCCACTTAAAATTTTCATCTTAGGCCTCCAAAATTGTTGAGCCGGCCTTGTAAGTGAGCTCTCTAAAACTTTAGGAGCAAACAGGGACAATGCCAGAATTTTAAGTTAGGGGGGCTATAGTATAAAAAGAAAATTATTATAAAACTTCAATTAGTATTAACAAATCAAGGGAGTCAAAACAATAGTTGAGGCTGTTTTTAAATTTGGCCAAAAAAACTAAATATTTCAATATCAATTAATACTGGTGTATTGTTTCGAAATTACCGTTACTATATATATATATATATATATATATATATGTATGTATATATATAACTAATATATAGTAAAATAGAAATATATTATATTAGAATTATAATATCTTTTTAGTAATTTCGGATCAATTTACATTATTTTTTTTTTCGCTTATATCTCTACCATAAATATAATCCCAACTAGGCCATGGTTTTAGTTTTCCCACCCACTTACATGCCACATTTTTTTTTCCTTCTGTTTTATTCCCCTTCACTTGTTTCTCTTACGTCGTTTCATCTTCTTTCTTTTTCTTTATTTTCGTCCACTTTAAAGTCTCTCTCTCTCTCTCTCTCTCTCTCTCTCTCTCTCTCTCTCGTGTCCTTCAAAACATCAATTCTGCATGTATTTGTATACTCAATCTGGTATCGTGTTGTGCTGCAGTTACACCACCTTTCTGCCTCTATTTTCAGTTCAGCGTCTCTCACTCACTCTCAGATGCTTTTTTTTTTTTTTTTTTCCTTTGGGAATTTTAGGGCTGGGCTTTTTTATTTTGGTAAATTGGGCTAATTTTTGTAACTTTCCTATTGGTGATTTTGTTATTGGGCTTATTATTTTGGAGTATGCTATTTTAATAAAGGCTAAGTGTAATTTTATTGAACCAAGTTGCTAAATTAGTACCTCTATGTACATACTAATAATTTTTTTCCAAATTTGAAGGGGCTCCTGCCCCCAAAGCCAAGGAATGGCTCTGTCCCTGGGAGCAGAGTTGTTTACTGATTAAATCAAATGTGGGTTCTATTTGCTTAATTTGATTTATTTTATTGTTTCTAGCTTCTAAGCTTATAGTAATAGGAGAATTAGAGTCATGATTCTATATGTTGTCGTATGCTCATGACATTTCATATCAAGTTTCATTTTACTTTTTTTTTTTTCTGTGTGTGTATATATATATATATATATATATAAATTCTTCCCCAAGTAGGCACTTCTCTCAAATTATTAATAAGGACATATTTTATTACTTGTTCAATTCTCTATCTTTCAAAAAAGAAATTTGACTTTCAATTCATTTTAGGATTAAAACAAAAACATTTGAAAGTCAATGTTGAAATTTTATGGTCTTCCTAGCCAAACAAGTTTAAAACACTTGAATAAACAGAGGATTAATAGCTAAATCAGTGGCAAACCACCTTCAGCATTTGCTAATTACTATATAGTAAATATACAAAACTCATGGGAAAGGGTGAAAAAAAAAACAAATAAAAAGAGAAGAGCGTCTCAATCTAGTGCAAAGCTTTAGTGCCTAAAGCTTAAAAAAATTTAAATTCAACTACATTCTATTTTTCTATTTTCAGATCCCAATATATATATTAAAAATAATAAAAATAAAATAAGAACCCGCCATCTCTGGAAGAACTTATAAAGGCCAACAGAACCTTAAAACTCAACTGAGATATTACTAACTCTTATGAGAAAGCTATAATATGCCCAAATTCCTTTATGCCTAACAACATAAATAACATCCTAATTAATTTTTCTTTTTAACCATAAATGAAAGATCATGTATAAGAAAGTTCTAACCTCTAAAAATTCTCTTTAAAAAAAAAAAAAAAAAACCACTATGCACACCCAAAACCTTTTCTTTATCATGTGCGCAAGTACGAACTCTCTCAGATTCAAACTGAATTAATTACCAAAATATTCTTAATGATTCTAAAGGGTTTTGATCTTGATAGGGTTGTGATTATTTTTTTTGCTATAAAAAATACGTTAAATAATAGTGCAAGTATGAACTCTCCTCGATTCAAACTGAATTACCAAAAATATAATAGGGTTGTTATCATTTAATTTTTTGCTATAAAAAATATATTAAAAAGTACACAAGCACGAACTCTCTCAGATTCAAACTAAATTACCAAAATATTCTTAATGATTCTAAAGGTTTCTGCTCTTAATAGGGTTACTATTGTTGTTTTTCTATTAAAAAAATACATAATAGGCTAAACTATCTTGGTCCACTTTAAATTTAATTGGTCTATCAAACTAATATAAATGCCAGGCTACATCTGTTACTGGTATAAATGACCACTGTTAGAATTGGTTGCTGTCGGGGTGGTCGCTACTCACTAGTCCCAATCAGAAATTTTAAACATTGATCAAGTAGTGTTCTATCTTAAACTGTAAGCATAATAGTAAAAGTAAGTAACATGGATATACTTGCTGCCTTTCAAAGCTTTTAGCTCAAATAAGATGCAGGGAAAAAGTGAAAAACAATGGAAAAACATTTCATCTAAAGCTGAGCAATACTCAAAATCAAATGCAATAAGCATGTCATAATAAAGAATAATAAAGAGCAATAATAATAGAGAAAATATCATAAGTTCAATTTCTTTCTATTAAAAAATACAGGGTCTAATTAACGGGTATTCTTAAGGCATTTGTTAATAAACCATTTTGGAAAAGTTTTTTTCTTTTTTTGAAAGTCATTTTAAAAAAGTTTTGATACCACTTTTATGAGAAAATATATTGATAATCATACCTATAGTAAGTTTGAGTATGCTCATGACATTCTTGTGGATTGTTGGTGCAAGATTGAGTTTAGATGATTCAATTTACATAATTGTTATTTAGCTCAAATAATTAATCCAATATCTAATAATCCAATGTCTATATTAGTATATTTTGTATATAAAAAATATTATATAAAATTAAATTGAGTCTCATACTCATGAGTTAGTTCTCAAACACATTATTATATTTGAGCTTAACAAGTTTAATAGTCAAGCCTAATCTTCAGCTTGAGTTTAGTTTTTTTCATTTTTGGCTAAATAAATGAAGTAAAAACAAATCTTTTCCTAAATCAAGTCTAAATTGTTAAAAAAATAGCTTGATTTATTTATAGACTTGCATCATGTATCTTTTATATTTCACACGCACTCAATTTTTTAAAAGGTATGAACTCCTACAAGCAATTCATGGCTTTATCCTATATTTGGATGAAGGGATACAAGAGGAGAGGTGGCTAGAAGGCTAAAAGCTCTCCTCTCTCTCTCTATCTCTCTCTGTTCCAAACATACCCTTAGTTATCTAATGTGATTTTTATTGCGTTACATGTATATTCTTACTTAGTTACATTTCTTGTAATATTTATTTTAATTAAATCATGTTGTCTTTTAATTTCATGAAAGACAAAAATCATCCTTGGGTAATTAGAAAGATATATATTTTGTTCTCTCGTTCAGTAGAAAGACTGACTCGTGTCCTTATTTTTCTGAATTTTACGAATGTATTTTCATTCTTCATTTTTATTTTTTTATTTTTTATTTATTTTTTATATTAATTGAATGAAAGGAGTTTCAGTTCCCTACAGCCATTAGGAAATTCCTGTCCTTCCTTTTACCATAAAAAATATTACAATTAAAATAATTAAAAAAAAAAGACTCACCCTTGCTCTTTCTTCTTTTTTTTTTATTTATTTATTATTTTTTAAAGGGTGAGTCTTTTAATGAATAAAGACTCACCATAGGTCTCTTTCTTCGGCTCTTCCTGCAGTAGCTTTTAATGAATAAAGACAGAATTATGTGATGATGTCAACTATTGGACAAAATAAAATTAAGTTGGGAAACTAGAGAGGACGAAACAGGCTTCCATTCTCTTCATAAAAAAAAATAAATAAAAGAGGAGGTTGACTCTTGACTCTTTTGTTTTTTTTTTTTTTTTGATACGGACTCTTTTGTTCAGTGAAGGGGCATGCTTGCTTGAATTGCATTTTGTCAAACACACAACTGGTGGCATGAATTGATATATGATTGGCAGCATGGCATGGCATGAATCATGGGTGTTGGTATCGAATACGGATCGTAATTGGTCTTCTTTTTTCTTTTCTTTTATTTTAAAGGTAACTATTTTACAATATTGTATAACTATAATAAGGTGGTATTCTCATTTATGGATAATAGTAGATTCTATTAATTAAATTCATAAGTTTTTTTTTTAATCGATTTTCAATTTATGGTGTTTTTTTTAGATAATTGTGCTCTTTATCATCAAACCAAAATACCAATCGGTTTTTTATGTAGGCAATGATAACTTTAGATCTATTATTCAACTATCAAAGATTTTATCAGTTAAGCTAATTGAAACTTACAATTAAATTAATAGTTGAGTCAACCATTTATGAGAGGGTTAAGATTTTTTTTTTTTTTTTTTTTTTTGAGAAGAGAGTTAAGAGTATTATGTGGTTGTAATTTGGGATAACTTAATAATTTTTTTAGTTAGAGCATTTTTTACACGAGAGTGTGCATCATGATCATCCCATACACTGACAATGATCAACCTCATTCAAGTATCACCTTGGTCTCAGGTTTTGTTTAACCTGTTCAAAATTCACGATAGAATAAGAATAAGATGGTTAAATTTCTTGTTATCCATAATCACTAAATTAAATAATTTGGATAAGTAATAAATTATTAATTATTTAATGAAACAACCATGTGCTACATCGATCTCTGCATCACTTTTTTCACAGTAGGAAGAAACGCCACGAATTTTTTTTTTTTTTTTAATGATTAGAAATACTTATATAATATATATGTTGCAACCTTAATAGAATTTAAATCAACTCCCTTTGCTTACCAACTTGCCCAACTAAGCACCAACACATTCAACCATGAGTTAGAATTTACAAGACCAAATAATAACAAATCTGGTGGCATGATCAACTTCATTCAAACATCACCTGGGTCAGGTTCTGCTTAAACTATTCAAATTCATGATAGAATAAGAACAGGACGGCCGGCTAAAATTTCTTATTACCCAATAACTTAAATTAATTAGAGTTGGGATGGTTGCACACATGTCTGCGCATGTACACGCTGATGTGCAACAAGTATTTGCCTTTAAATTATTGGGAGAACTAATCATTTGTCATAAATGATTTAATTAAAACAACCAGTCAACCACGATGGCGCTGCATCATTACAACACTTATTTTTTTTACTTTTTTTGACATGAATGAAATTGGGAACTCCTCCACCACTTTCAAGCATCACTTTTCTGACATGTGAAATCATTGACATAAATGAAATGGTACCATTTTCAAGATGGAGTAGGAATCTAAATTATTTGTCTCATTTTTTATATTTCACTTGATGTCATGTGTTTGATTTTTTTTTTTTTTCTATTTTAAACTTTGGATACTTTATAAGGAAAGTAAAAAAAAAATTTGTAACAAATTGTGATTAGTGAAATATAAATTGAAACACAAAAAATTGAATAAAGGATTTGTATTTATTAGACTTGGTATAAGAAAAAGATAAGGCTAATATGGAAGCGTTTTTTAATCACTAAATACTTTTTTTTTTTTTTGAGAAAGTCTAAATACTAAATTGATATAATTAAACTTTGACTTTTTTTGGTTTCACCAAAAATAAAAACACTTTAACTCAATTCTACTACCAAAATTGTATTAAGAAAATCTAGAAACACAACAAAGTCAATATTTTCACAACAATATTGTTTTAAGTTGTGGTGGGCCTGCCTATGCACTAAGTGCTTGGGGGATAAGGGTTCAAGTTGTGGGGTTAGCAGCATATTATAATTATATTTTTAAAAAAAAGTTGTTATGCGCCTAAATGTAATGCTATTTTATTTTGTTTTGACTTTGTTGAGGTCCAAAATATCACAAGCATTGTGTCAAGACTCAAAACATTACAAAATTGAAATTTAGAACCCATTTGGGCCTTCAAAGAAGGGACAAGGCCCAAATCCACCAATCAAGACCCACTTAAAATAAGTAGGAAGGGTCCAAATCCATGAATGAGCAAGATTTGGGCCTTAGAAAATAAAGGAAAAGGAAAAAGGAAGCTCAGCCTAGCTCTTGTTAGGGAAATTTGTTAGGGAGCCTAGAAAGGGATTGGACCAAGATTACTTAGAACTCCCAGAAGCCTGGGATCCCCAAGATATGTAGAAAGAAACTAGCTAGGATTGGGACAGCTCAAGCGAGCATGCTCATGGGTACAAAGAACAAAGATGGATATGTCCCATCAACCGCCCATGGTTCAGAAAAAGGTTGATGACTTAGGAATAAGCACTTCATGAAAAGAAGCTTGGGTGGACCATGAAGAAAGGTGGCTGGGGATCTTTTAGCCAGACAGAGAGGAATCTGCCCATTTAGAAAAAATGACAAAAAGTGAAACTGCCAAAAAGTGGGTCTGAAAAGTAGCATATAAAATCCTTGGAAAAAGAAGATTGAAAGTTAGCCTTTAGGACCTCCCAAAAGAGGAAGGTCAGCTGGGGACTTTTGGGGGGGGGGGGGGGGGGGGGGTGCTCAAAAGGGGAAAATAATGAGAAAATAAGGAAGAGTTCAGCCATCAATGTTGCTGACAAAATATTGGTTCTAATACCCATGGCAGCTGATGAATTGAAGTGCAAACTCGTCAGTCGAAGTAAGTGCGTCCAGATGGAGCCAAGCCCTCGTCTTTGTAACTGTGGAAATGGTAAGGTAGGTCCCTCAGAGTGGTCACCGGTGTGGTGCCTACCACAACGTCTCCGATGCCAAAGTCAATATAAGGAAACTCTTTGGAAAAAATAAAGCAATGTAGTAGAACAACAATAAGTATTTCTAGGTGTGTTTATGTACCTTGTGCTGGTGCTTGTGAGGGCCTTATGTATGTTTCTACAGCCCCTAGCCGTTTGTGGCAGTTATTATGGCTTTAATGCCTCTCTTGGTAACGCCTTGTGCTCAATAATGCAGACTTCAATGGGCTTCCAATGGTTTATACAGCTGTCTTTGTAACTGCCTGAGGTATTATTGCCCGTATTGAATAGCTTTGCTACCTTTGTTAATGATGTGGACATCTGATCAGCTCGTCTTTGGGGATGACCTCGTTGGTAACGATGATATCGTCCATGGAAGTTGAGTTCGTCAGTCCCATCAACAGCAAATGGAGAGAATCAATAGTACACCAAAAACCCTAGGAAGACATTATAAAAGGGGATGGAGCCAACAGTAAAAACCATTCAGCAATAAGGAATCAGAGCAAAAAGATCATTTAAAAAAATTCTTAAAATTTCAAAAAGAGAGAAAAGATGGAAAACACTGTGAGGGATCCTGAGACAGACACTAGGAGATGCACTTGGATTCAAAGGGATTCAAACCTCACAAGTCTTAGAAGCCTACAAAGTGCTATCTAAGTCTTTGACTTTTGAACTTATCTGGACCTTGTGACATGTCCTAGTGAAGAAAGGACCCAATGTACTAAAAAAAAAAAACTCAAAATAATGAAATATATTATTTGTGGTTCAGAGGATCCCTGACGTCCTTAATTGCCTTTTTTTTTCTTTACCATTCCTTAGTCATTTGTGTTGCAATATATATATATATATATATATATATATATATATGTATGTATGTATGTATGAGTATGTATGTGTTGTAGGATTCATGTTTTGTGCACAACTTGGTTCGTAATCAACCCAACACAACTGCGGTGAACTAAGCCCAGTTCACCAAATCACAAATACAAAACTCTTTGGGGGCCCAGGTTCCTTGATTCCACTTGGGCTTGGGTACTGTCCAAAAAAAGAACCCACAGACTTATGGTGGGCTAACGCTTTAACTTTTTTTGAAATATGGTGAGATTTTGTTGCATTTGTAGAAGAAATTAATTGTATTTTGACCACAAAAATTTGAAGGCATGTCCATTAACCGCCACCTAGCTAGAGCTTCGATGCCCATTTTACTTCCTGTCATTCGAAACAATTTCATAACACTCAATATACCTACCACCTCACACATATCTATTAGCCTCTATACATCTAACAGAACAAGAAAAGATTAAATTGTGGTAGACCCATATTTGAGGTTGTTAACAAATTGGGTGAAGTGAATTATTGTGACCCTAACTTTATTGTAACTACTCCTCATGCTTAACCAAAACATATGGTCTTTTGGTGTAATGAACTTAATCAAGCTAGTTTGGAAATGGCCTTTTTTGGTTTTTCACTTGTCATGGTAATGGAATTTAATTTTCTAGCCATTTAAAGAAGGATAAGATTTTTATTATTATTTTTAAACTAGTATTATGACCGTGCGATGCACGACTTTACTCAAAATTATAAGTAAACATATCAAAATTTTATTAATAATTGCTAACTAATACTTTAATAGAGTTTATTAAAGATATTAAAATGTGTATATATTACCCATTTTAAAATAAGTATGACTTTGTCAAGTGAATCATTTTTTTTTTTTATAAAAGATAGAAATTCTACTCTAATATAATCTAAGTGTATATATGTGTGAAGCTCATTCCTGGAGACTTGAATCTCCAGCCCTTGGCCCCCACACTCCACACTTCACGAGCACTTATACTTACAGAGTGACCATCATGCCAAGGGTGCACGGTGTTGTCACGTGAATCATTGATGTGCAAGCATGATGTTCTTGTGATCTTATCAAAACGGACTTAACTCTAATAATGTGGAACAGACGCTTTTTATTTGAAATAGATCCATCTTGCACTTCATGATTCTAATTAGATTTTACAAATCCAAGGTATATTAAGTACTATGTCGTTAAATGTTTTAAATGATGACACTATTTACATTATTAAATTCAAGAAACAAAATCTTAAGTGTGAAATGAACTGTATAGAAGATTATATATTCTTATGATCAAAACGTCAAAACACTTTGTAAAGTAGGACCCTCTCAATTTGAGCTTCAAATAAAGAGGATCCCAATCCTTAAAAAAACGTGTTGACATTCATTATGGATTCCTACCTGGTATATCATTATGATTTATGGGGGGTCTATAAAGTTATGTACTATCTGCACACTGATCTAGCTACATACCTTGACTATTGGTGTGTACATTGATGATGTCGAAAATTGTTAGTAAGTCACATAGTCTTCATGTGCTCGAGACAACACTTGCACAACACAGAACAATAAGACCTTAGGAGAGTACGTACCAGTGTGGTACCAGCCAAAAACCCTCCGAAGATTAAGTTAGAAAACTTTAACAACTCTAGAGTGTCAAAGCTAAGGGAAATTATGCATACTTTGTTTATGAGGGCTTGGTAGTTTTTATAGTAGTATAGAACCGACTCCTGTTTCTTGGGCAGAAAATCTTTCCTTATAGAGAAGATTCTAATAAATGGACGTATTCTGCGGGATTCTTTCCATATAGGGTATCCATTGATCGGAGGCTATCGTAGGGCGCAAGGTATTTCCATTTAGGATACCTTGGAGTTCACTTAAGCCATATGGGTGCCACGTGGCCCCGGTATCCGTCGGCCTCGGCCCATGTACATAGAATCCGTCCATATAGGGGGACCATCCGTCGCGTGACCTATCCGTCGAGTTCCTCAATTCGTTGTCTTATTTTTGATAACCCATTGATTTTGTAACGTCAGGTTTATTTGAACCGATCCGTCAACCCTAATTTTATCCTCTTCATACATTATGCAAGAGTTACTAATATATAAATCGGAGACTTCATTAATCCCATTGAAGTAGTATGCTTAATTATTGTCATGCTAAAAAATGTATTAGTTGAGAAACCGGAATGACTTGCGAGAGACAAGGAATATAGGCAAGAAAGGCTAGCTTGATTTTTCATCAAAGTGCACCACTAGTCCACGAATTGGAGGAGGCAATCGTTAGATATAAGATATGACAATAAACTATTTATCAAACTCTTACGAATAACTTTTTTTTTTTTTAAGGGAGTTTCAATTTATGGTGTCAACTCCTGATAAAAGCTCTTTATCATCAGACCAAGATACCAATCAATTTTTGGTGTAAATCCAGATCTCTTATTCAACCATCAAAGACTTTACCAGTTTAGCTAACTGAAACCCACTAAAAAAAAAAAAAAAATTGATCTTACAATTCATCATTAACGTGTAATAGGGCTTGAGGGCTTTAGGCCCACTTTACTTGTCTTACTTATACTACACTTTTCTACCTCCGATATAAACTATAAGAGCATTAGCATTGGTGGTGCTAAGCCATATTGCTATTTTTAGTACCACCAATCATAAAAGTGGGGCTACAATGGTAGAGCTATAGCCAAAAAATTTGACTTCTTAGCTATAGTGCATAGCTAAAGATGGCTGTGCACTGTAGCTCAAAGGCTAAAAAAAAAATTGTATTTTAATTGATATCTCTCTCTCCTTGTATTAAATTAATATTCTCTCTCTCTCTCTCTCTCTCTCTCTTCTTCACATTCCTTCTTTCTAGTTTCTTCTTCACCAAACCGAAACCCAGCACTTCTCATCCATTTCTCTTTTTTTTTTTTTTTTTTTTTTTCCTTCCTCCTGCCATTTTTTCTCTATTTTTTCTTTCTACTTCACCTTTCTTCTTTCTTCTTCATCGAATCCAGCCCTTCTCTTCTCCCCTTCATTTTTTATTTCTTTCTTCCTCCAACTCCTCACCACACATCAACCCCTGTCCGCCAAGCCACCACCAACTCAAGCCCCGAGCCGTTGCCGACACAAGCCCCAAGCCACTGCCAACCCAAGCCTAGAGGTGGTGGTTTTTTTTTTTTTTTTTTTAAATTTTAAATCAGAGTGTGGATGATGGTTGTTGAGGTGGGTTTGTGGTGGTGGTGGTGGGTTGTTGAATGGGTTGTGTTCGTGGGTCTGTGTTTGTGGACAAGGTCAAGATCGGGATGATGTTGAGGTGTGTTTGTGTTCGTGGTTGTGTTGAGGTGGGTTCGTGGTTGTGTTTAGGTATTTTTGTGTTTGTGGTTGTGTTTGTGTTTGTGATTGGGTTGTGGGGTTGGTGATTTTTTTAAATCTTTCTCTTTCAATTGTCTCACAGGGTTTTTTTGTTGGAGGATTTGTGGGTTTGTTGAATTTTGGTTGTTTTTATGTGTGATTTTGGTTGGGTTTTGAGATGATTTTGTTGCAAATTTGGTGGATTTGGGCAATGGAGGTAGCTGTGTGTTGTGGGTGGTAGTGTGGTAATGGTGGCCTGTGGGCAGTGGAGGTGGCTGGGTTTCTGGGTTTGCTAGTTCTTCAAAATCTTCAGATGACAGAGAGAGAGAGACAAATAAAGTGAGTTGTGAAAGAAATAATAAAAAAATTAATAAAGAAATAATATTTAAATAAAAAGGTAAAAAAATAGAATCATGTTGGATGTTTTGTAAAGTGAGAAGGTAAAATAGATAAAACAGCTTTTTGTGGTGCTAAATAGCTAAAAAAATAGCTTCACTGATGTGGATGCTTTAAAGACACTCTTGTATATGTTATTACTTAAGTGAGAAATACAACACAATTATTCAATATTTTTAACATGGTATCAGCAGTCTTGTCTTTCTTAGTGTCTTCCTTGGCAGTTACATCACAACATTAAAGCCCACAAGCCCTATTAGACATTAACATCGTCAAACTAGGATTCCCCATTGGACCTAAGTATTAATCATATACAATAGCTGGACACTTCCTCAGTGGAGTAATTCTTAGGTACTCTCGGAGCACAGAGAATGGTGCTCCCTCCTCTCACATTCATAGTGGGGTTCACTTTTTAAATTCATGATAGGGTCTACCATAAATGTGAGAGGAGGGAGCACCATTTCACCATACTCCGGGACTACCTAAGAATTTTCCCCCTCAGCGTCATTATAACCTTGATTAAGCCCCGCATCAACCCAATTGATGATACTTGTACTTAGTCATGACAAAAATCCCAGAAGCACTTGTATGTAGATCACTGGAGGACATTAGGTCTACTCTTTACAAATTGAAAAATACTTGAAAAACACTTCGTTTCAACATGCTAAACCCG
Organism: Quercus glauca; assembly: GCA_023736055.1. Taxonomy (NCBI): domain Eukaryota; kingdom Viridiplantae; phylum Streptophyta; class Magnoliopsida; order Fagales; family Fagaceae; genus Quercus; species Quercus glauca. The sequence continues at coordinate 9,560,163 of CM043326.1, forward strand.
AATGAAGGAAGAAACCACCTCTGATGTTGTGGCATTTGGCATACGCATAATAAGCAGGACTCACTACCAATGAAAACATTCCTAAGCATCATCCAAAAGCAAGGCAGCAATAGGAATTAGCCATAAAAATTGCATGAATAAGCAGGACCCAAAATAAATAAATGAAACTAACCAATTGGATTAGCCCACTGCCCTTTGGAAATTTAAACGAGCCTTTGCATATATAATAGATTTTAAAATTTAACACAATTCTACCCGTACAAGTTACACTTACAGCCACTCTTATCTCTTTATAATCCAAGAATTAACTATCATTTTTTAATTAAGTACAGGTATTTTATTTTAACAATCTCTAAGGCATTTTCTTTTACCAATATATATCTACCTCTCTATTCACCAATCTCTCTCTCTCTCTCTCTCTCTCAGAGTTGTTTGTTCGTGCAGTAACAAATAAAAACAGAGGTGCTTAGAGGGCCTATGGCAATATTCCTTCCTTTGGCCTTGGCCTTGTCCTTTCTCCTGTGTTTTGCTAGCTGCTTGCACTGGTGTGTCTTGTTTTTTTATTACGCCTAACATTTTTAACATTTGCATATTATGGAAGTGTCTTTAACAAGCACCATTTGAATTAGTTGCACTGTACATATCAAGTGCATCCATGCTTGCCATAATCAATAGGATTATGAGGAGATGCACGGTGCACCAAAAAATTTTTTTTTTCTCAAGTAAGCCTATTAGCAAGCTATCCTCCTTTTTATTTTGTGTTTCACATGCCAACTTCTCTGCACCTTAGTTTTCTCACCTCATTGTTTTGATTTTTGATTTGATGAATGCTAAATGATTTGTAGAGGTTGGGTTTTGGTGTGATAGCAAGTGCTTGCACCAAAAGCAACAAGCCGCAGGTTTAAGTCTGAAAATTAGCCTTTTCAAAAAAAAAAAAAAAAAAGAAGGGGGATAAGGATATCTACCATGACCACTTCCAGACCCTGCAAAAGTGGAAGCTTCATGCATGAGAACGAATTTAATTTTAGCATGTGCAGTTTTAAATTTTGGGGCTGATGGGATGGTTGTAATATTTTACACCCAATTTCACCAAGCAGAGTCAAGGACGCACTGATTGGAAGAAAGTTGGAAAGTCTTCTAGCCATTCCAGTGGCCTTTTCAGTTGTGGTGATTTGCAAATGCCTTTGATATTGATTCTTAGCAGGGTTCAGAAGCCAGGAAATCTAAACAACAAAAATGCAACCCCCCGCCCTTTTTCTTTTTCTAAATTCAATCCATATTCCTATAATTGCTCAAGGATTTTTTTTTTTTTTTTTTTTTTTTTTCCCTGGTGAGCCCTGGTTATTCTCCTTTTAGAAAAGATAAAACTTAACTCCAATACTGTATTAAAAAAGTTAAGACGGATTTTTGATATCATGATAGAATTGGTGTTGAGATCGGGAGAAAATGTAAGAAATTAATTTGGTTCAGACTTAGAGGCTTATATACAAAGCAAAAAGCCCTTAAATGGCTACATCTTTATTATCGAACTCAATAATTACGATAAACCTATTGATGAACCATATACTAACTATATATTAGTAACAATACTTGCACTACAAGATTTTTTTGCCTGAATTCTAAGTAAGATTATAATTACTTTGATTGTACCCTATGTAGCATTACTTGTTTGACATTACCGTAGGAAGTAGTTAGGGTTTTAATTGTAGAGTTTTTGCCATATAGAGTTTTAACAGCCAAAATGGGAAATTAGCCATAATTTTTTAACATTATAATTAGTAGGCTAAGTTTTCAAACTATATTTTTTACTAGCATTTCGAGTCTAAGAGACTCGATTTAGGGGTATAAATCGAATCTTTAAGACTCGATTTTTATGGGTTGATCACGTCTGATGTGGTATTTTTTTCCACGTGGCGTCTACCTAGAAATCGAGTCTCTAAGACTCGATTTATAACGCAAAAATAATTACAAACATTCATACTCAAAAGACCCAAAATGAGGAAACAGCAAAAACGCGAAAAGAAAGAAAAAAAGTAAGAAAGAGAGAAAAAGAAGAAGAAGAAGAAGAAGAAATGGAGATGCAAACTCAAGCCGACCCAGGCTGCGCCAGACCCAGGCCTCTCTCACTGCAACCCATGTTTCTGTTTCTGGGCTTTTTTTTTTTTTCATTTTTTTTTTTTCTCTTTCTTCTCTGATGAACACATATTTTTAGAGTAACTGAGGTTGCTGAAGAACTCAAAGAAGTCGATGGAATCATTGTTGTTGTCGTTGTGGTTGTTGTTGTTGTCGAAAATAATATTTTCTTTGTTGTTAAGGTCAGAAGGTGTAAAGGCCAAAATCTTTTCATTTTATTGTAAATGTAATATGGATGTAAATCGAGTCTTAGAGACTCGATTTATAGGTGGACGCTACATAGAAAAAATACCACATCAGACGTGATCAACCCATGAAAATTGAGTCTCAAAAACTCGATTTATAGCCCCTAAATCGAGTCTCTTAGACTTGAGATGCTAGTAAAAAATATAGTTTGAAAACTTAGCCTACTAATTATAATGTTTAAAAATTATGGCTAATTTCCCATTTTGGCCAGTTTTAACTGAGAAGATCTTTAGTATTTTAAGTATTTGGAAAATTCCAATAAATAATGCTTTAAAATTATGGATTTATAAAGGATACACACTGGATTGTATAATTTTTTTCCTAAAAGCTGAAATTTTCAAAAATAGCTTTTAGTGATCTTAAAGCCTTTTTTTAATGGTTGTGCAGTGGCCTTTGGATACAATAAACTTAAGCGGGGGGTGGCTGAGCTAGGAATTTTTCTTGGGGCGGCCGCGGGGGGGGGGGGGGGGGGGTGGTTAGATTTATTACCAAAAGTAAAAGAAAATTAGTGGAAAATTTTAAAAGCTAGGGGGGGCCATGGCCCCTCTTGGCACCCCCCCAGCTCCGCCTATAGTTAAGCCTAGAGTTATGCAACAAATTGGGTCTTGATTGAGATTGGTGTTGTGACAGTGGAAGTTTTTATACCAATTTGTTGAGGGAAAGGATCTTTGGATAGCAGTACGGATACACAAGATTGATTGTGAAAAATATTATGGGCTTTATAAATATCTCCAAAACAAATGACAGGAACAAAGAGTGTTAGAAAGAAAAAAGAGACACAAAAGAACACAAGAGAGAACACTTAGGATTTACACAGTTTGGCTTTTGGCTTAGGTCTACAGGCAATGATGATGAGAAATTTCACTAACAAATCTAGAGAATATTAAAATGGTGTAGAAGCATTCTTCAAGGCTGCTAAAACAAATATAATTTGTTTTCTGTACTCTGCAATTGCAGCACAACACCCTTCTAAGAGGTCTCTCACATTGTTGTCAAAGTCCTATTTCATGTAGGACTTTAAAGCCTAGTAGAAAACTGAGTAAACGCCTGACAATTGGGTATTGAATATTTATATCTCGAACGCTCCTCAATACAATTCTTGTCAATGTTTTCTAGCCAGAAAATGAAGGCGAGATTACATGGTGCATTGCTAAATCTTCCACAAACATTGATATACTTCGTCACAACATGGAGTATAGCTGCACAGAACCTCGTGTCAACTATAGTAGCATTGATCCTGGAGTTAGCTGCTAAGATCCAGAAAATGTAGTCTCACAAGCTTCAGTTGCTATAAATCTCTTTTACAAGGCATCCGGGAAGCACACTTAGAACTGCCATTTCGATGGAACCGGTCTCATCATCTCTGAGAACCAATGCAAGTTGTATCCAAAATAACTTCTTTCCCTTGAAACTTTGAGGGAAATGAAAAAAAAAATGTTTAGGAGGATTATGTAGCAACTAGCTAGCAAGCATTATCATTGTCCTGACTCCTGAGGATTATTTACTGAAATTACAACTGAGTTATTTTTCATAATGTTATGTTTGGCTTGGAAGATGTTGGCAATTGTGAGTATCCGGCTTGATAAGAGAGCACAGGACAAGAAGAAGTTTGAATAAATCATGGTTTTCAAATCCAAACCATTCATTGAACCGTAAAAGGAAGATATTAAATATTTTTAAGGTCGAACCAAGATTGAACTGGGGTCGAACCGTGATGACGTCATAATTAATTTAATAATTATTTATATATATATATATATATATATATATTAAATTTGTAAATATTAGCAAAATTTACTAAAAATATCTTAAAAATTGAAACAAAATTTCGATGAAATTTTCATGATATTATAAGGTTAACATAAAATAGTGCATTATAAGGTTAATAAAAAATAGTACAACATAAATAAGCATAAAAAGAAATTTTATAACAATCCTTCAAGAGAAATCATTTCAATTAACTAAAAATGAATTTAAAATAAATTCATAAATTGCATAGGTATTATTCTTAAATAAAAAGTTAATTTAGCAATAAAAAAAAATTAGTAATATTTAATATGTTGAGAAAGATGATATAGGTTTAGAAACTATAAATCATGTAAATTTAATAATACTGCATATTAGCTCCCAAAAAGGGCACTTGGTCCGTTGGTCATGGCTTCAATTTTGGTGCTTACAAGGTGAGAGAGCTTAAGTTTGGAGCCTAGTCAGCGCATTTTTCTTTGATTTTTCCAAATAAGTTCTATTCCATGACCCAGTTGAACCGGCCTACGGTTTAAACGGTTTTCTGGGTTGAATCCCGTTTCATCTAGTTCTCTTAGCATTCATGTATACTCGGTTCTCATAGTTAAAAAACCAGATTTATTATCGGTTCACGCCTTCACGATTAACCCAGTAGGACCGGTTGGTCCAGTAGGACCGGTTGGTCCAGTCCAGGTTTAAAAACCATGGAATAAATCAAAGGTTTTCATGCTAACTAGTTACATTGTTCTGAAATATGTTAGAAGTCTCGACTCAATATGACATGTGTTCACTTGTTCAATCATTTTAGTTTATGAGAAAGAAACAAGCTCGATATTGAATAAGGAACAAAATGTAGTAGGTTTTTATGGGAATGGAAGATCCCAATTTCTGATTTTGATAGTGATAATGATTATGTTTCCCAACTTGATAATGGTAAACCGAAAAATGGTTAGAGGGAATGACTAGTGTGGTTTTCCTATTTGGGCATGATCATAATAAGGAACAAAATGTAGTAGGTTTTTATGGGGATGGAAGATCCCAATTTCTGATGTTGCTAGTGATAATGATAATGTTTCCCAACTTGATAATGGTAAACCAAAAAATAGTTAGAGAGGATGACTAGTGTGGCTTCCCTTATTTGGGCATGATCATAATAGCACTCTAACTGCTCCCAAGCTCGGGCTAAGACCACACACCATAGTTACTAATAAGCCTTCATGGTTGATTCTATGGTGCTCCAATGATTCCCAAAGTTCCAATCAACACTCACAACTATAGGTAGTGATGGATGTTATGGGTATGATCTCCTCTCGGGAATTTGGCAATGATGAGAGTGAGAAGGTAGAGAAAATTGACGGTGTTTGGCTCTCAATTTTTTATGGGTTTCTCTCAACCTTCATACGGGAATCAGGTTTAATTTAGGGGAAATGAGGTATATATAGGCTGGGAAAAGGCTGAAATAGTAGACGAACTCTCTCTGATTCTGACAATTTCGATCAACCCAATGTCCCACAGAAGTCCCGCTAGATCACTGCCTCAACTGCTTTTCAAATTGCTGTGCCATTTCGCTGGACACTTCACCAATTCACTCAACCGAAGTTTCTTTTATTCCAACATCAATTTCAGTCCTTGAAAGTTGAAATCCCAACCCAATTATAAATCGACCCACAAAGTACAAAATACAAGATAATTAAGAGTTTAGTTACAAGAAAACTTTGACACGCCAACACAAAAGAAACCTAACAATGATAACTAACATAAGGATGGCTAACACCTGTGACTATTATTGGATGACACAATGAAAAAAATTTGTGAAACAAGATTAACAGTACAACCCAATTTCGATCTATGGATTTGTCAAGCCCTGATCAAGACAAAGGGAAGAAGATAAAAAGTGCTAAAGCATCTCTTGGAAAAAAATTCAAAAGTTTCATTATAATATTCAAAGAAATAATACAAAACGATTCATAAACTATGACTTCTAACCAAGCTAGAAAACATGATAGGATAAAATAAAATAAAAGAGGTAAGATGATACGACCCTTGCCTCGGCCGCGTGTAGCACCTCTTTTCCCGCGTGGGGCTATGGTTAGATCGAGGAAATTCTGGAAATAAACAAGAAAGAAGAAGGATAAATTTTTGGTTATGCTTCGAGGGATAACTAGGACCTCCTTAACAAGCAAAAGCTTAATTGTTTTATTGGAATTTTCAGATGACTTCTTATTAATAAACATAGATTATAAATAGTCTCCAAATGAGCATACAATGCATTCCTAATGATAAGGATAAAATAACATCATCAAGTCCTATCCTATTTCCAACTCCTATCTCTGTTGGATACACCCAAGCAGAGTCATTATTTGAAAAGCAACCCTATAAACATAAATAAGATAACCATTAATAACTCCTAAACAAATCCTAAACAATCAGATAACTTCAACAAGCTAGAACCAATCTTGTGCAGCAAATAACACTCATTCAGAGCAGCCAAGAGATAGTAACAACTATGCTGCATAATCTGATCTGAACTGTTGTCCAAATCCACTTCAACAAGCTGGTTTGTAACATAAGATGAAAGACAATAAATTCAAAATCATAATTAAATACTCAAATAAGAAGCCTAAATCAACTACAACTAGGAATAATATTAGTAACACTCGTCAAAAGAGTCTTGTAGTTCAATTAGTTCTGGTATTTTCAATTGAGATATACAATATTCAAATCCCTTCACTCTCAACCATCTAATTATCGAAAAAAGTTTAACTCCAAACCAATTTAGAAGAATCTTCTCTTAACCACCACGTGATGTTTCATAAGACTATCTATGTTATTATTTAAACACGTCACAATACTTAAAAAAGTCAATGCGACTAAAGTTACACATGAATAGTTTTTTAAATCGCCACATAATGGGTTGTAGAAAAATTTCTTTAAACCGGTTTAGAGGTAATTTTTTTCCAATTCATAATTCTTGATACACATTAACTAGATAAAATGTTTTGATATCTTCGGACTACAGACTCATAAATCATTATATGCGTACTAATTGTTTGACTACAGTATACCACTGAAAAACTCGGTCTTCATATAAGAGCATTCCCACTGGCAACAATGAGCATGAGAAAAGAGGAGAGAGGGAGTCTGAGTGTGAGAGAAAAGGCGAGCACACCCACTGGCAACAAACCCTCAAAAGTCAACTGAAAAACATCGAGACAACAAGGGTAAGGTTGAAAATTTTTATGGAGAAGAAATCTGAATCTAGTGTGCCATGGAGAGGAAATCGAAGCCAAAGAGGGACAAGACAATGAGCATGAGAGAAGAGGAGAGAGTGAGTTTGAGTGTGAGAGAAAAGGAGAGAGAATAAAGTATGAGAGAAAAAAATATTTATATTTTATGTTTACAACCGTGAGCATAAAATATATTTTATGTTCACAGATGCTAAAAAATTTTGGATTCTCATCCTCAAATGGAGCTCTATTTCTGGGTTTTGGTTGCTAAAATAGCAACTGGGGGGTTTTTACACCCCCAATGCTAGTGCTCTATCCGAAGATGGATTTGCTAAATTTTTATTAAATGGTTCACCAGTTTTGCAAAGAAGGATCAGTGTAAAATAATGGTTTTAGCAAGGCTTCTTTTTGGGATTGGATGTGACGAAACTGACGAGTCCGTCTCACATGGACGATCCCATCAATATGGACGAATTCAACCTCTGACTAGGTGAAGCAATGATATGCATTACTAACGAAGATATCCAGGCCATTCAATGCAGACAATCAAATCCAGAACGGTTACAGAGACAACTGTATGATCCGTTGGAGGACATTGATGACACATTATACAGCCTCAGACGTTACCAAAAGGAGCATTAAGGCCTCCATAACTACTCCAACGGCTAGAGACCATAAGAACATATATAAAGCCCACACATTGCCAAGAATGAGGTACGTACACACATACAAGTGAAAAGAGATTTTCTTTCATTCTATTCATTTTACATTGTTTTACTCTTAAAAGAGCTTCATATACTGACTTTGGCATCGGGGCATTGTGACAGGCACCACACCAGTGACCACCTTTGAAGGCTGAATAATCACTTCCATCTGACGAACATTACTGACAAGCTTACGCTTCATCAGGATGCATGGCCAACCATGTTCCACTCTATGTTTTCCTAATAGTACGCTTATTCTCAGTTCTCAGTCGGGTCACTGCATGTTGAAAAGTGCTTCTGAGAAGTTGGCACACTGAGTACTTACAAATTTAAGGAAGCACATCAGCAGCTGGCTGCAGCCCCCAAGGTTTTGGATCTTTACAGCAGGCGTCATTATCACACCTAAAAATTATAGAGGGGGCCATCCTCACTTCATATTAGCTTTTTGTTTGCCTAAACATGGTCAAAGACCAGGCTTGCCCACAATGAAAGAGGTTGCTTCATTTCAACATGTCAAATCATACCCTCAACCGACAGTAGGAAATTTACAAGTATGTTCCCACTGAGCAGTAATTGAGATGCAACTGATAAACGTGAAAAGCGGGAAAGAGAGGAGGGAAATTTGGTTTTGCCTATTAAAACTACATTTTTCTTCTGCCCCCTACCTGCTATATTCTGCACGCAATCTCAAGCTTGGCAGCTCTTTACTGATATTCCATGCCATAATTTTGACAAAATTCTCATTAATTTTTCATTGCATCAAGACACTGGTAGCATGATTACATAAAAATGAAAAATATATTTAAAATAAAAAAATAAACAAAAGAGAAATAATAGAAGATGAAATCAGGGATTAGGACATGAGCTATAGTTTTAGATAATAGCAGCAAGTAAACACGCAAATTATTCATCAAGTACCAATTAAAACAAGCATTGAACAGCAGAGGATAGGATAGAACAATCTAAGATTGGGGCTTCTCCCACTTGAGGGGCTTCACAACCTCCCAGGTGAAGTCAGGGTCGTCCCTTCCGAAGTGTCCATAGGCAGCAGTCTTCAAGAATCTTCCATTGCCACCCCTCTTGAGGTCCAAGTTAATAGTGATCATTCCAGGCCTGAAGTCAAAGCTCTCCTTCACGATTTTAAGGATCTCCTTGTCAGGAATCTTTCCGGTTCCATATGTATCAACAAAGACGGACAAGGGCTCAGGCACACCAATGGCATAAGAGACCTGAACAATGGCCCTGCGAGCAAGACCATTTGCTACTATACTCTTGGCAGCCTGCCTGACAATGTAGGCACCACTCCTGTCCACCTTGGTTGGGTCCTTTCCAGAGAAAGCACCACCACCGTGGGCTCCCCATCCACCATAAGTGTCAATGATGATCTTACGGCCAGTGAGACCTGCATCACCATGAGGGCCACCAATAACAAAGCGGCCTGAGGGGTTAAGGTGGAAGATGGTCTTCTCATCAAGGTACTTCTCAGGGATAACAGGCTTAATAACATGCTCTTTAAGGTCAGCAGCAATCTCGTCGTTTGTGACAGTCTCGTCGTGCTGGGTGGAGATAAGGACAGTGTGGACACGGACTGGAACCATGGCACCATTGTCATTGTAGTACTCAACAGTTACTTGGGTCTTGCCATCAGGTCTCAACCAGGGGCAAGTGCCATTCTTCCTAACCTCAGTGAGGCGAGCCCCAAGCTTGGTTGCAAGAACATGGCTAAGGGGCATGAATTCAGGGGTCTCATCAGTGGCATAACCAAACATATGGCCCTGGTCACCAGCACCAATCTCCTCAGGGCGCTTGGTGAAGTGTCCATGGACACCCTGGGCAATATCAGGGCTCTGCTGCTCAATGTTAACCAAAACCTTGCAGTTATCAGCATCAAGACCCACATCATCAGAAACAAATCCAATAGTACGGCATGTGTCCCTAACAATCTTCTCATAGTCTATGTTGCCCTTGGTGGTGATTTCTCCAAAGACCATGACCATGTTGGTCTTGGTGCATGTTTCACAGGCAACCTTGCTGTCAGGGTCCTGAGCAAGGCAAGCGTCAAGCACTGCATCAGAGATCTGGTCACACAGCTTGTCGGGGTGACCCTCGTTGACGGATTCAGATGTATATAGAAAGGTCTCCATTTCTCAAGCTACAAATAAAAAAACATAAAGACATCTTAACATATCAACAAGAACTAGTTTTCACACAGAACAAATTCAGTTGGTGTGGCAGCAGAAGTCTATCAATATCTAAGAATAAAGAAATTCAGAACAAAAACAAGTGCATCCTAAGTCTATCTAAATCTACTAATATGGAATTCACGACAAAAACAAGCATATACTCAAGAAAGACAAAAATTTATCAAACTTTATGCCAACAGATAACGATTAGGAGATTCCTAATTCAATATCGTCTTCATTCTTTCTCCAATAGTTGTCTTTATAAAAAGAAGTAATAAAAGGATTAAATAATCACAGATTCCTTTGGCATCAGAGATAATGTTGGAAGAATCTAAATCTCAAAGAACAATTTGACATAATAACAATGTCCTCAAACACCATAGTCTATAGAGAAACCAAACATGTGAGAATACATCACTTCTATTTATATTTTAGCAATACAATCACCCCATGAAAAAAGTTGTGTCCCTCACAACTTAGGAAGTTGGCTATGTAATTGCAAACCGAGACCTACCTGATCTCTTATAAGATTGGACTAAAGAAATAAACTTTATCGATACCCAATTGACAGATCTTGTAAATAAGTTGAAAGCAACAAAGACTAACACAACCCAAATAGCAGATCAGTCAACCAAACGTCCCACATCAAAAACTAAGCAAATAAACAAAGCGTGTAGCCAACTGTGAACAAAGCCTAAAGAACAGATCTAGTACGGTCCACCATGTTGCAAACATTAACAACCCAATACATTAAAATCTCCAATAAACATACACACAAGTCCTTAAGAAGTACTAGTATACATCCAGATCTGCAAACTTTGTAGTCAAAACTAAGGAAACACAAACCAAAGTTGGTGTTTTTGAAGCAAAAAAACAAAACCCATTTGAGAAAAAAGAGACTAAACGGCATTAGAGACGCACCTGAAGGAGATGGGGTTAACGGCAGCGCAGATGAAAAGTTGATTTTCGCTTCAACGAGGAATAGTCCCCAGAATTTAAATTCAACGACGAGAATTATTTTTTTTTTATTTTTTTTTTGCTTAATAGCGAATTTAAAAGGCATCAATGGCTCACGAGAATTTTTGGGGCTGCAGACTGCAGAGAGGTGCTATTTATAGATAAAAGGGGGTTTTGACTGGTTACCGGCTTGTAAGGTTTGGATTCGGTTTTCGTAACGGGTTGGAGCCTTTAGATCTACCGGGTGCTTGATTTTAGGTGTACGGTATATTATACAAAAAAATGCTCTAACCTTGATTGAAAATGAGAGCTCATATGAGATGCTCATACGGTAGCTTTGCCCTGAAAAGTTTAGAGCCGTTAGATGTCAGGGATATTGTGGATGGGATTTGTTGGGGTTGGTGAGAGAGAGAGGAGCACGACATTTGATTTTGATATTGTATCCACTACCTAAGATCTAGCGACCACTATTGTGTTAAGGATTTTACGATTTTACCCTTCTGATTACCTGGAGAAGCCGGTCATTCACCAAACCCTTACCAGTCATCGGCTCGCTAGCTTGAGCCACTCGCTTGGGCTTTTCCGGTACTGTAAAAAATGAAAATCTATAATAAATAAAAATATTTTATAACTCTTTTTTTTTTTTTTTTGGGAGAAGAGACCGTAAGAGATTTGTTTCAATGACAACGAAGTGGCTGACTAATGTCACGTGTCTGTGAGGCAATTAGTACACTCCCCCCTGGCCCTTTTTCAAAACAAGATTCATAATTGAATGGTCATTAAAAGTCTCAAAATGCAACTCCAAAGAAATTAAGAGAAGAAATTAAGTTGACATTAAAAAAAAAAAATTGTTAAATTATCCTCTGGTTTTAACACACAATATCATAATGTTTTTCTTTTCTTTTTTTAGTTTTTTTACTTATGTTTCTCCCAATGTAGTAGTTTTGTACAACTTTTTTACGGTCCTTTTCAATAGTTTTGGTTGAATGCAAAACCAAAACTTGGATTTGTGCATGTCAAATTCATAATGAGATTCAAACTAAGTGTGTATTCGGTTTCAAATTAAAAATAAAAAGGCAGTTTATTTTACTATTCAGCTTATTTTTGCTACTATTCATGACCCTATTGCACTTTTTGATATTATTCAAGGATCTCACTGTATTATTTTAGCTAACTTTTACCTTTATGGCTTTATTTATAGTACTTTCAACAAAAAGTTTTTAGTTTCAGCAAAATAATACTCCTAGTTGTCTCTCATCAGTCATTAATGATAAATAAGTTGGTTTCTAGTTTTTTTTTTAAGGAAACTTGGTTTATGGTTTAAAACTGTGATCAAGAAGCATAAATATTATCTCAAAAAAAAAAGCATAAATATTTTGACCTTTGTAGAAGAACATAACTTTTTATCCCCAAAGTATGGTAATATATATATATATATATATATATATAAAAGTTTAATTGGCTGAGTTGGTTCAAGTCTTTGTACAAATACGGCATTAAAAAAAAAAAAAGAGAAGGAATTTTTTTTTTTTGGATGGGAAATACCCAAACCTTTATTCAATACGTTGTAAAGAATATACATCATTTGCACACGCATGTGCCACTTGACTGGGACATTCTTCCAGCCATACAACCAAGTTCTCAACATTTTGAGCATGCTGAGCTAACAAGTGGGCAGGGACATTTCCCTACCTTTTAATATGTAGAAAATCAAATGTCCTGAAGCTCTGGGCTTTCCGCAGCACGCCTTGGATGATGTTCTGAACTGAAGACGCTGCCTCTCCAGTACCATGAACTGCGTTGATTATCAGCTGCGAGTCACCTTTAAACACCACGTCCCTAAGCCCCACCTCCTCGGCAAATTTCACCCCACTCTCTAGGGCCTTCGCCTTTGTCTCTAATGCATCAAGAGGTAAACCCGTCTTCCTACACATGGCCGCTACCACGTTACCTTCCTTGTCGCACACAATTGCTCCCACTCCAGACTGCCTTGATTTTGTGAATAATGCACCATCTACATTGACCTTGAAGTAACCCAGTAATGGTGGCTTCCAGACAGCTATGTTTTGGTTGTCTGATCTAGACCGGCTCAACTTCTCATTGGCAGATTGAAAATCCTCCAATAATTTCAGAGAGCTTATCATAATTACAAGACCAGGTCGCCTCTTTCCTCCATGCCGAACCTCGTTCCCACTCTTCCAAATACCCCCAACAAATCGTGACCACCTCTCCAACAGCCCTTGCTGTGCCTCCTAACTAACCCAAAGTCTATTAAATGCGTCCACAAAACTCCATGACTCTTGAACGTTGAAAGGCAGAGTAAGCTTGCTAGAACTCCAAACCTCTGTACCTCGGCTATAAAAACAAAGCATGTGCATGATTGTTTCTACCTGCCTACCACAAGCTTCAAATATATTGTTAGCCGTGATCTTTCTACGAAAGAGAGAGTCTTTAGTGGCCAAGATACCATTACAGGCCTTCCAAGCAAAATGCTTGATTTTGTTTGACATGTTCATACTCCACACCCCACGCCAAACTCCATGCATTTTCGTTGGGTCAAAGCAATTGGCGTTACCGCCCTCTGCCTCTATTTCCCGAGCCAGCCTATATGCACTCCTCATGGTAAATCTACCTTTCTTATCTTCAACCCATATCATTCTGTCTTTTACAATCGATTCACTGATAGGGCTACTTAGAATCGCCTCTACATCCTGGGGTAAAAAGAGACCCCTTTCTAGCTTTATGTCCCACTTCTTTCCTCCATCTTTCAGCAAGTCCCTAACCAGTTTAATTTGGTTCCCAGGCCTTTCAGGTGTGACCACCCCATAAGTGCTCCGAGTGGTGAGCCACTGATCTCGCCAAACCCTTATACTACAACCATCTCCAACTTGCCATCTCAAGCCACGTTTGACCAAGTGTTGGGCTGCCATTATGCTCCTCCAAGCAAAGGAAGCTTTCTTGCCTACCTCAGCATCCACGAAGTCCCTATTAGGGAAGTATTTAGCCTTATAAACCCGAGCAAAAAGGGAAGAGGAATTAGTTTGAAGTCTCCAACCCTGTTTAGCTAATAGGGCTAGATTGAAGGACTTTAAGTCTCGAAAGCCCATCCCCCCTTCTTCCTTTGGATGGCACATTCGTTCCATACTCATCCAAGCCCCTTCTTTTCATTCTTCACTTGTCCCCACCAAAATTGTCTCACCATTCCAGTCATCTCCTCACAAAGCCCATTGGGGAGCTTGAAGCAACTCATAGTATAAGAAGGAACGACATGTGCAACTGCCTTAATCAATACTTCCTTCCTCGCATTTGACAGTAGCTTTTCCTTCTAACCAGCGAGCTTGGATGCTAGTTTTTGTTTCAACTGAGCAAATGTGTTCTTCTTTGACTTACCAATCAATGAAGGAAGACATAGATAGGATTCATGAGGTTTGATGACCTGGGCACCAAACATGGACTTGATGTCTTTCTGTGTGCGTTAAGGGGTATTATGACTAAAGAAGAGTGTTGTCTTGTTTCTATTTAATTGTTGACCTGAGGAGGACTCATAGACTTGCAAAATTCTCTGTACTTCAGCCCCTTCCTTCTCCGTTGCTTTACAAAATATCAAACTATCATTCGCAAAGAATAAGTGTGAGATTCTTGGTCCCCTAGCCAAGGCAGCCACTCATTTCAATTCATTCCTCATTGATGTCTTGTGCAACAGAGCCGACAAACCTTCACCACAAAGTAGGAAGAGATATGGAGATAATGGATCTCCTTGTCAAAGGCCTCGAGATGGAGTGATCGTACCACAAGGTTGGCCATCAAGTCTAATAGCATATGTAACAGAGGACACACATGCCATTACAATACTAATCCACCGCTCATGAAACACCAACTTCTCCATTATTTTTTGCAAACACTCCCATTTCACCCGGTCATAAGCCTAACTTATGTCCAGCTTCAATGTCATTTCACCAACCTTGCCTTTCCTCTTCCTGTGAATATGGTTCATTAATTCATGGGCCACAAGAACATTGTCTGTGATGAGCCTCTTTGACACAAAAGCACTTTGGTTTTCACATATTATATCCTTCAAAACAACTCTCATTTGGTTAGCCACTACCTTGGAAGCAAGCTTATATGCCACATTGCGCAAACTTATAGGCCTATAGTCAATGACTCTAGAAGGGTTTAATTCAATAGACATTTGAAGTTGTAACATGAAGGCTAGGGGCGAAGGCACGTTATGCTTTGGAGGGCCATCCCCCCCCCCCCCCCCCCCCCCCCAAATTTTTTTTTAAAAAAAAAAACCTCTATAATAGTAGGAAGAAATAGGTCTCACACTTTCTCATTTAAGAGCTGGCCCCCCTATGAGAAAAACTTGGCCCTTCCTCCAATACGTAGCCATAAAAATGCCCCACCCTAAATTCCTACTTTTCATCTTTTTGACTTTTCCTCTCTTTCTCTAAGACATGTCAGCCATATCCCACATTTTTTTTCTTGAGTGAGGTCATATCCCATAGCTATTCAAAGACCTATGTTGTACTGGTGTGAGAATTATCATTAGAGAGTAGAGACTGTGAGGGTACAGTATTAGACTATTAGTAGGACTGAAATTGATTTTGAATTTATTTTTGACCATAGTAGTTTAATTTGGTTGAATTTAAATGCTATTTATTTTATAGTTGCTTATAGTGACTTTGTTATATTTAATTTCTATAAATATTATTTCTTGTAAATGTAGTCTAATTTTAGTTAGATTTAATGTTTTGTTTTTCTAAAACTAATGCAAGAAGACATGTATATATGTATATATGTCATATTTTGTATTTTTCTTGAATTGCAAATCAATATGATAATATTACCTCAGCCCCCCAACCAAAAATTTCTGGCTACGCCCCTGAGGAAGGCTCCAAGAGTGAGAGCATTAACGATGAATTAGCTAAAATAGTATTTTCAGTCCAAATATGCATAACAAACTAAAAAAAAAAAAAAAAAAAAAACCTATGTTGAATTGAGTGATTAACAAGTCATTAGCTAAAATGAAATTTCCCTAAAGTATCCAAAAATGAGGTAGAGTTGTTTTTTAGAAAATTTTAGCAGAAAATAACTCTATCTCATGCCAAGTTAAATAAAGAAAGTTAAAGATAATTTTTCTCTGACTCATTTTTTTATGATACTACCTAATAGAGAAAAATGTAAAAAATTATATTCAATCTTCACATAAGGTTTTTCATTGAAAAAATAGGACGTTAATTTTTTTTTTTTCTCTCTCTCACCTACATCGACGCTATCACTGCCATGTTATCACAAATCAACAAGCTAGTACTAAATACAAGCTCAACCAATCATGGTATGACATGTTTGATTTTTTTTTTTTTTTATACTGTTTTAAACTTTATTTATTTTATATAAAAAAAATTAAACAAATACATAACAAGTTGTAATTAATGAAGTATAAAATAAAACACAAAAAAAAAATGGAACAAATGATTTGTATTCACTAATACTCAATAAAAGCATAACATTTCTAATGCCAAATATACCAATTATTTTCCTCATAATTTTTTTTTCTTTCTTTTTGGGGCTGAAATGTTCATCTTGCAAATTAACAACAACAATAATCTCTTCTTAAAAAAAAAAAAAAAAAAAAACAACAACAACAACAACAACAACAATCAATCAAAGAGGATCCACGTCCCTTTTGGACAAGTAGAATTTCATATGAAAATTTCTGAATATATGAGTTTTGGAGCCGACACTTTTGTTCTTGTCGTTGAAAACACTAAACTTTTTAAAACAACAATTTGACTTTCATTCTATGGATAGTATTATTGCTAGAGTTAGTCCTTCTTAGTAAAGTCAAATCCCTTATATCATAAATTCATAATTCTAACTTTCACTTTGATGGAGAGTATTGCTACCAATTAATATCATTACTTCATATAAAATGCCAGATAAATCATAATTTGCTCGCAAAATTTCCTTAAGAAATTATTTGGGCATGTCAACCTTCCTATAAAAAGCCAGATTAACGTAATTTGCAAGATTACCTCAATTATGTTCTTTTTATTTCCTTACTTTACTTATTTGATCATTTGTAACATGCTTAGAAAATTTAAATTAGTTTGTTTAATTGCTAGTCCTAAGGTCTAAGTATATTCACAATAAAAAATTAGAGGGAGATTTTATTTATTTATTTTTATTGTCAATCCAATACTCTTCATTTTCTTTGATTTCCAAAAATTTAAAAAAAAAAAAAAAAAATCCTCTTTTTCAACCTTCATAAAAAAGTTGGGTTGAGACGGGTTGGGTAAATCCGCCCACACCCTACCCATGGCCGACTGAATAAACTTTTTTTTTTTTTTTTTTTTTGGGGGGTGGGGGTGGGGTGGGGGGCTAATACCCCGGAATAAAGTATTTTTGTTGATAAACTCCCTGAATAAAGCGTGAAAGTAGAGTGCGTATTTTGATATTCACTGTGCAGCCGACACTACACAGTACACATTACAGTTGTAAAATCAGGGAAGCATAAAAAGCAATAACTTATTTTTATCTTTTTTTTTAATTGAAAATGAAATGTACTCGTTACATATTAATGCAAAAGCTATTATTGGTCACGAGGAATGCCAAAGAAAGTGAGGACCCCACTATATTATTATTAATTGAGATTCGGTTCAGAAAAACAAAAAAATTTTCATTAGAATTTTCTTTTGAGAGTTTTAGCTTATGCGTTCGCTCTTAATGATAATTTTTTATCATTAAATTAAAATATTAATCAGTTTTTGATATAGATAATGATTGAATTCTAGATCTGTTATACAATAATTAAAGATTTTATCATTTTTTTAGAGAGTTTCAATCTATAGCACCCACTCCTGATGATAGCTCTTTAAAATCCGATCAAGACACTAATTAATTTTTGGTGTAGGTGAAGATTGAACTACAAATTTCTTATACAACAATAAAAAATTTTATCAATTGAATTAACTAAAACCCACAAGACTTTACAAACTAATTGAAATCCAACTCACTAAAATTATTTGATTTAACAGAGAAATAGTATAGTTTGGTGGCTGTCTGGTTTTGGTCGGGTTTCACTTTTTCAATCATTGGTTAATTTTTAAGCCATATGAATCACATTTTCAGGGTAAAACTTGGGGCAGAGATTTTCTTTCAGAAAAGGCTGACGATATTTTGATTATTTTCAAGAATGGTTTTGATTATTCAACGGCCGCCTTTTTGGGCAAATTCTGTAAGAAGTACTTTGACATTGTTTCCTATCTTCCTCCTCCAAAAAAAATAATAATAATAATAATAAAAAAACAAAAGGGGTTGGTGGGAATAATCTGAAATATAGGATTAAGGTTTATTTAAGATTAGTTTATTTTGATAAAACTAAAAAAATTTTATTGAAAATATTGTAAATAAAAGTAAAAGTTAGTTAAAATAATATAGTGAAACTCATAAATAGTACCAAAAAGTACAGTGAGATCTATAAATAATAAGCAAAATAAATTAAATAGTAAAATAAATTAGTAAAAATAATTCATTCCAAATGCACACCAAATAGGACTTATAGTACCGTGTAGGAATGTTTGACAAGTATTCATTGATTATCCAAGAATTATACTAAAGTACTTTCAAGTTTCAAGCACCAAAGAATATTGGAAATTTCTAATTTACATGAGAAGGATAATAATCAAGGTTTTTTTTTTTTTTTTTGTGGCAGGTGCAAACTCTAAATAAAATCAAATAAATGGAACTCAATTTAATAAATGATATTTAATACTTTTCTAAAAAATGGTATTAATACTTATTTTCACTATACTCTAAAAATACATAAGAATTTTTTTACCTTCTACCTTCACAGTATGTAAGAGTACAAATTCAACTTTCCCTAGATCACTTTTCTCCTTCTTAATTCCTCTTACACGCCTACAAATTTTACAAATTTCAGTAGAGACAACTATCTCCACTCAGCAAAATGTGCTCTCACTCCAAATACCATTTCTAGTCGCACTCCATAATTATAGTTAAGTTATAATAAATAGCCAAAAGTTCCATTTAATACAGTCTCAAATCTAAACTCCCAAGCTTAGAATGACGTATCAACCTCAACTTATAATTTAGATTCAAAGCTTTGAACACTTTTAGGTGTAACAAGCATACATAATCTTGTCGATTCCAAATTTGAAGAGGCGAATCATTGTATATAAGTTTAACAGAATAAACGTTTAGAGGTGAGGCAGAGTCAATCAATCCTTAACAACAACAACAACAACAAGGGTCTTTGAAAGGCCGTCACTCATTAGAAGTCAAAATCAGGTATTGCAGTTCTTTCTACAGGTTGATTTGAACTTTAAGCTTTGGTGTTCGGTCACCAACCAAATAAACCAAGACAATTTCATTAAGAAAGACTAGCACAACCCAAATAGGCTCAAGCCAAAGAGGGTGTGACTTAGCAAGCTAGCCAGCCAAAATGGGTTTTGGCTCCACAAATGATGTGGCAACGACTAGGCATTAAGGCAGAGTAGGATTTAATTAAGCAATAATGAGAAAGTGGGGCAGTTAGGATTTGTGTTAATCAGAGAATTTCCCAAAAGGTTGGGCTGACCGGCACGTAGAGGTTGCATGTGGTTGGTTTGGATGACTTGTCAGTTTACGCCACCCACAAAGGCTAAATCTATAAACCAAGGTGGTACTGTGATGGTTGGTGAGGTTGGTGGGTTTTTTTTTTTTTTTTTTTTTTTGTGGGGGGGGTGTTTCTCTCTCACTCTAACTTGGCTGGTCATGTAAGAATTAAGGTTGGTGGGAAAAGAAAGTTATGAATTTTTTATACGAGGCAAAGAGTTAGAGATTAACCAAGATTAAGTTTGGGGCATCTGTCATGCTTTCCTACCTAAGTTTCTGCTATTAGTTAACATAATATTAGGGAACCTTCAAAATAGCAACTAATTACAAAGAGTGTTGCTGGATAATACTACTACTACTATATATATATATCAACTAATTAAGATTGCTTCAACCCACCAAGGTCAGTGTTTTTTATTTCTCCAATGCTGTTGAACTTCTCTATTGCTGGTAAGGATGACAATTCTCTGCAATTCCAATCTTGCTACATTAATAAAGTGCTTCTTATTGGATTGCAGTTATGAGTAGTTTAGGTGTGCTTTCGTTTAGGCAGAATTGTATTTTTAAAAAAAATTAATTGTAATTATTATTATTGTAGTTTTATTTTTTCAAATTAAAGAATTGTTATTGGAGTAGATTTTTTTTTTTTTTTTTTTAAGTTAAAATTTTTATTGTTATTGGAGTAGTTGTTTTCTGTGCTAGAGACCTTGATGTAACGAGCTTATAGGTTATGGAGCTCCTACGCGTAGAAATGGTTTTGTCCAAAGATAAGAAAAATAAAATAAAATTTTCGAACTAAGTTTTTTGGGTGCATTGTGATTTGTTTTTAATCATTCATTTCTTTTTTCTTATTAACTTTTACTATTTTTTTTTTTTTTTGGTTGGATTTACGTGATTCAAAATAATTAGTCCATGTCCATTTTGAAATATTTTGTAAAAAATTATCTTATGGTCCATGTATATTTAGAAATTGACTTCAATTATATTCATTAGAAGGTGGAAATACAAATTGTTAATTTGCTTTTGTCTCTTGATGGATTTTGTTTTTTAATTGTTGGCAAAGCAACTAAATACAAGGAAAAAAGTCATACTCCAAATTCATTAATTTCTTTTCTTGGATAATAATTAGGAGGGTGCAATCAACCCATCAATCCGCCAAAACCGATACAATCCAACCCAACCCGATGGGTTGGGTTAGTTTTAGGGGTTGATGGGATACGAAAATGTTTTTTAAAAAGGTTGGGTCTAGTGTAGGTCAGTAGATTTACAAATCCACCTATCCCAACCTGACTCACCTATATTTCATATATTTTATATGATTTTATAATTTAATTATTATAAGGTTTGATGGACCAATAAAATAGTTTGTATTTGTTTGATGATATGCTCAAGTTTGATTAGTGCATCAAATCAATGCAAATAAGATTATAAATTTGTTGTTATTTGTGTTGGTAATCTTATAAATCTACTATTCTAATGCTCAGTTTTTTTTTTTTTTTTCAACTATCTAACTTGTGGGTCCAACCAGATCCATGTGGGATGGGTTGAGTTTTTTTTCAACCCGATCATAGCGACACCCCTAATAATAATAAGTATTCCAAATGAATAATTTTTCATATAAATTGTTAATAAAATTAATCATAGAAATTCCTTTTATATAAATTACATGCAATGTATGTCACTGTTTAGAGACTCTTATTTTTAAATTAAAATATAACATCTTTAATTCATGATTTCAAGTACTTTTAATAATTAATTTTGTTATGAAAAAGTGGATATTGAAGAGTTTTATTTACAAAGAGTGGACACTGAAAAAGTGGCACCTCTTAGCATTTCTAGCAGAGACATACATGATTCGAATCCCTTCATCCCTAACTATGGACAAATCACAAAAAAACAAAAAAACACAAAAGCCAAAACAAAGGAGACATACATGATTCAATTAAGCTACAAGATAATTAGTGGAACTATCATGAGTCGTGACTAATTATCTTGGTATGACCCCAACTCATAAATGCTAGAACTATATAAATCCTTTTCTTTTCTTTTTTTATCTAGTGGAGTTATAATTTAGGACCACAAAGGCCAAATATAAGCATGATCAAGATGGTGATGTGTGCGTAAATGTCTCCTTGTTTTTGACATTATTTGATGACTTTTATCATGTAATACCAATAATCCATCTACAGCAATTTCGAGTTGTGGGCCTACATCATGCATAATTACCATATCACAATAGTACAACTATGGTCCCACAATGTAGAAAATCCTAGAAACAATTAGTCAACTTAATCAAATGGTTTAAATATTTAAACTTTTAACTTGGGATGACAATTTTGCCCCCCCCCCCTTGCTTAACCCGCTCCTTCCCGTTTTGCACCACACGAATTTTTCCAGCCCTGCAAAGGTAGTGGGGCAGGGATGGGGTAAGATTTTAACCCCGCCCCGCCCAGCCCCTCCCCGTCCCTGCCCTGCCCAGCCCTGCCCCACGTTGCTAAGGGTTATAATTATAAATTTTACGTGCCCTAAAACCCTACTACTTAAACAAACATATCAATATTAGTTTATTTTATTCTACCCAATGTGATTCTCAGTCTTTATTTTGTTATGTGTTATATTATGAGATTTTTTTTGTATGATTATTTTGTTAAATGCTTAGATGTATTATTCAGTTTTTTTTTTTTTTAAATTGATTTAATTTGATGGGATAAATTTAGTTGTAATTTCAAGTATATTTTTATTAATGAAATAGGATTCATTAAAAAAATTGTACTAGTTGTAGGGCAAATTAACAAAAAGTAAAGTTTTACAGGGTGGGGCGGAGCTTCATGGGGCGCCAAGGGATAGGGATTGGGTTAGAAAGTTTTCCCCGTCAAGCTAGGTTGGGCGAGGATAGGGAAAGACAAAACCATACGGGGTGGAGACAAAGACCCTATCCTTCGACCCAACCCCGCCCCATTGCCATCCATACTTTTAACCTATTAAAAGTGTCGGCATGAAAATTGTTTATTTTCGATAATTTATTTGTATAATGTAAGACAAAAGGTTAAAAATTAATTTATTTTTAAAAAATTAAAAGTTAAATTATTTAAAATAAAACTAAGACAAAAAGTAATATGAAATTCACAAATAATAATAAATAATTTAAGCAAATAGTTAGCTTTACTAAGCAACCTGAGAAATTCAGTAAAATTTAACCTATATCAATAATTTAAAATAATAATAATTTTGTATATAAAAATTGACATATCAAGTTATACTTAAATATAAAATAACCATAAAATTCGAAGTGTTTTTAAAACCACGCAAGAAAAATATATGGATAAGAATAAGGACGAAAAGTCTTATATAGTTTCAACTTTCAAGATGTCATTTATTTCATCGATCATCGTTAATCTAGAATATGCATCAAACGTGGATCCATGTAGTCTGTGGTAGGGTTTCATGAATTTGATTACTGTCTAGTGTATACCTCCACTGTATTGTAAAGCTTTTATATATATATATATATATATATATATGGGGTATCTATCGTTAAGAACATGGAGGAAATACAAATACCAACGAGAACATCTGAACATGGGTAACGACCGATGACTGATGACCACGTTCCATTACAAAATCCAATTTCTCACTTGGTTGGACACCAGTTCCCAATGTGTTCATGTACAACATAAAGTATTAATAAATACTACATTTAAGTATCAATTGTAAAAAGCCCATTAAACTATTTAAGTACCATGAAAGCTTTCAAAGTCTGTGCAACTTTGTAAATCTTTATTTTTTTAAGATACCATTTATACTTATCCAACTTATTTTTCACAATAAGCAAACACGTTAAAAGTTGATTGACCAATTTATCCATAATGCCATTTGCTGCTTTAAAAAAAATTAAAACCCACAACCCAGCTAGAGACTAGACATCCTATCACAGAAATGGCGTTGGGAGATGTGGGCTTGGAACTCGGATTTAGCTTGAAGGACCATATTAATGGTAATGCTCAGAGTGAGAGTGGCCTGGATGGTAAGCCACAAAGGAAGCAAGTCCAGCCCACAAGTAACATATTACTCACCTGTAACCCAAGGATCCACATCTCGTACTTTATCTTGTAGTCCTCATCAATCACACTCTCATTCACTAGAAAAATATGGGCATTGTTTAACCAAAATAGTACCCTCCTGGACACTGGTGAGAAAAACAAAATGTGGCTATATTGATTAAGGGTCATGCTAACGAGTGCTCTTAGAGCACTCTTTAATAATTAATTTTAGGAAAGTTTTGATATCACTTTTATGGGAAATGAAAAAAGTTGTCAAAATATTAATTACTTTTTTTTCATTTCTCATAAAAACTTTCTTTAAATGGATTATTAACTAGTGTCCTAAGGACACTCGTTAGCATTTTTCATTGATTAAATTCCACTTGTCTTTTATCAAAATCCAATACGGCCATCATTGATTGGCTAGGTGAATGAGTTGGATATGTAAATCCATGCCATAACCTCATCAACCAATCAGGCAAAGGATGATGATCCACAAGGATAGGATATGTGGACCTTACCAGACCCAATATAAGAGAAACTTCAGTATGCTACATTATTCATTCAAGTAAACACATAAGTTTCTTGTATCAGTATCAGGTATCACCCACCACCCTCACTCCAAAAGGCTTAATAATTCATGGCAACCATGGCTCTCTCAACTCCATTCACTGGAAAGGTGGTTCCTTTGAACACACCAACAGAGTTATCATCAACTGCCCGTAGCAACAACGGCAGAGTTTCGATGAGGAAGACAGCAGGAAGGCCAGGTGCTTCCTCTGGGAGCCCATGGTATGGCCCTGATCGCGTCAAATACCTTGGACCATTCTCTGGTGAGCCTCCATCTTACTTAAGAGGTGAATTCCCCGGTGACTATGGATGGGACACTGCAGGGCTATCAGCAGACCCGGAAACTTTCGCCAAGAACCGGGAGCTTGAGGTTATTCATTGCAGGTGGGCAATGCTTGGTGCTCTAGGATGTGTCTTCCCAGAGCTTCTTGCAAGGAATGGAGTGAAGTTTGGTGAGGCAGTATGGTTCAAAGCTGGTGCTCAAATCTTCAGTGAGGGTGGTCTTGACTACCTTGGAAACCCAAGCCTAATTCATGCTCAGAGCATTTTAGCTATATGGGCTACACAGGTTATTCTCATGGGTGCTGTTGAGGGTTACCGCATTGCTGGGGGACCTCTAGGTGAGGTCACTGACCCTCTATACCCAGGTGGCAGCTTTGATCCTTTGGGGCTTGCTGATGATCCAGAGGCATTTGCTGAGCTTAAGGTGAAGGAAATTAAGAATGGCCGCCTCGCCATGTTCTCCATGTTTGGGTTTTTTGTGCAGGCCATTGTCACTGGAAAGGGGCCTTTGGAGAACCTTGCTGATCATCTTGCTGACCCAGTGAACAACAATGCCTGGGCATATGCCACAAACTTTGTCCCTGGAAAGTGAGGAAACCAACTCATGAACACAAATTGAATTTGCTACCGAGTGTTTTGCCTCTATGTAATAAAGCTTGGACAAATATGTAATCAATTTATGAAATTTAATCTTCCAAAATTGTACTACTAGCTACAGTTACACAGCAACAAACGCACTCTTTAACACAACCACGTCTGAATTATTACGTTTATGGGGCTGAACATATAAAACAACAGGTTCCGGATCTCATTGTCTTGTGTATGCCCTAGCATTGGTCAGGCAAGGAAAATCTAACAGGTAGATTAGACACCATTACTATAGAAGAAATTCATTACCTATATCCCAATGACTTGCACCAATAAGTTCCTAAGGTCTGTCTCTCCATTCCAGCTCGCCAGCTAAATGTGAGGGTCACTTTAGGAGCAAACATCAACTTTGGCAATCGTCATGTATACTTTCCCCATCTCCCACAGCAACCCAATTCTCAACACCACCAGAAATTTCATATGATTTTAGGGATAAAACATTTATACATACAATAGGAACCTCGTTTCTGACTAATTTAGCATGGTAAAGATAACCCCGATTCGTGGCAACATAAAGGGAATCTTCACATGTGAAATGTAAACAACGGACATTTTCGCTTTTGCTGCAACAGGAAGGGGCCAACAATGTCAGTACATTAGACAGTAACAAAAATGACAAATAACAAATACCAGTAATTAAAAATTAAAAAATAAATAAAAAAACAAGAAAAGATTAAAATCTCTAAGGCTGTTGGGTGTCTGAAGTTTATGAATCACCATTGTTGGGTTCCACAGTGAGATGCCCCAACAAACAATCCAGTTAAATGTTTAGAAGTTGTGGATATCTTCAAAGCAAAAATTCAATAGTATTTATGTTATATAGAAATAATGTCTTAAGAACACAATTTCAGTTTTACATATCAGTTTGGATATCTGTAATATTGGAATGACTTCTTCAAATAGTATTTATGTTATATAGAAATCATGTTTTTAAAACACTATTTTGATTCTACTAATCAGTTTAGATATCTCTAAGGCAAAAAATTCAAATATTATTCATTTTATAGCAAAATTGTCTTAGAAACAATATTTCAATTTATATATCCCACATCCAAACCTTTAAGATTTGGATATCTCTAATGTGAAAATTAAATAATATTCATTTTATACCAAAATTGTGTATTAGAAACGCTATTTCAGTTCACATATGAGTTTGGATATCAGACGTCCAACTTTAAAGCAAAAATACAATCTTATTCATGTTATATAAAAATTGTGTCTAAAAAGCATGACTTTAGTTTT
The DNA here is from genome assembly GCA_023736055.1 of Quercus glauca. Taxonomy (NCBI): domain Eukaryota; kingdom Viridiplantae; phylum Streptophyta; class Magnoliopsida; order Fagales; family Fagaceae; genus Quercus; species Quercus glauca. Next base: position 9,586,754 of record CM043326.1, read on the forward strand.
ACATCTCAATTTTGATACCAGACATCCAGACCCTTAAAGTTTAGATTTCTTAAGGCAAAAATTCATGGAATTCATGCTATACAGAATCATGTCTAAGAAACACTATTTTAATTCTACATATCAGTCTGGAATTTGATATCAAGCATCCAAAGGTTTGGATATCTCTAACACAAAAATTCAATACTATTCATTTTATGCCAAAATCATGTCTTAGAAACACTAATTCAGTCACATATGAGTTTGGATATCATACATCCATCTTTAAGGCAAAAATACAATCTTATTCATGTTATATAGAAATCAAGTCTTGAAAACACAGTTTCAATTCTACATATTAGTTTGAATATTAGACATTCAAATCATTAAGGTTTGGATATCTATAAGGCAAAAATTCATATAAATTCATGTTATATAAAAATCATGTCTTAGATACATTATTTCAATTTTACATATCAGTTTGGATATCTATAAGGCAAATATTCAATAGTATTCATGTTATACAGAAATTGTGTCTTAGAAATACTATGGGGGGAGTCCAAGGTCACTGGCCATGTTGGGCCCATTCCAAGGAGCATGCAGGCGAAATTGATGGTCAGCTTGATCCAAGGGAGCTGAGATAGCTTGGAAGAAGAGTTTTTGTGGTTGAAGAGCTAGGTACCATGAGGATGACCCTTGGGTGCAATCCACCCAAGAAGATATGATGAAGGCCACGCCAAAATGGGGTGTAGAAGCCGAGGGAGGCTATAGTGATCAACGTGGGCAAGGGAGAAGGGAAGCTTCCGAGGGAAGCATTCATCACCTCTGCATTGAATGCACTGCAACAATCATGCCAGCCGCATTAATAGCTAAATGACATTTGAACCGTGCAAAGGCAACTTGTATTTCACTCTGCACATCTCCAAACGGAGGATGGGACAAGTATCTTGAGGAAGACCAACCACCCTCTATGTGGAAGGTGAGGATGAAAACAAGGGCAGCGCTATAGCTTAATCAGGGGGTTCAAATGAACCCCCTGACTTCAAAAAAAAAAAAAATTATATATATAAAATATTTTTTTTTGTTAGTTTAATACTTTAATTTATTCTTAAAAATATTTTTTTGCACACACTAACTTAAATTTTGCACATCCTTATTACAAGTATTTTCGACTCTAAGAGTAAAGAGTACGTGTTTGTAAATTGTAAGTGTAATTCTTTTTTATAAATTTATATTACATGTGTGTGAGTGTGTCTAATATTGATTGTGTACATTACTTTTTGTTATAATGTTATTTGTGTAAATTATGATGTATGTGGTTGTTTGTATGTACAATATAAATATAATATAACTATATAATAGAGAGGGTTTTTTTTCATGTGTGTGTATTGTTATCGTATTATAATAACTTTTGTTATAAAGTAAGTAAAATTCAAGAAAAAAATTGTAAAGTTAGTGATTGTTCAAGCAATTGATTGGTTAAGTAGACATTTAGTGTATAATTTTATGTGTGAATAAGTGTGATTGTGTGCGTTAATAATTAATATAGAGCCAATGAGTTGAGATTAGTCATTTAGTCTAAAATATTTTTATAAAAACAAAGTCAAATAGATAATAACAATTGTAAAAAATGTTAGATAGACTTAACAAAATAAAATAGTCATAGGCTCGTAGCTATCCACATTGGCAATAGATACTCATAATGAACTATCATGTAACATTCAAAATTTAAAAACTTTTAGAATAAAATTATAAAACTTCACATATTATAATTATCATTATTTTTTGTCAATAACTCGACATATTTAAGATCTCTTTTTATTAAAATTTTTTAATGAACCCCCTAAACAAAATTTTTGGAGCCGTCACTAGATGAAAATCATATCATTATAAAAGAGGGAAGAATCCCAATGAACAGGGATCGAAATCTAGAAATTAGAGAGAAAATCACTCTTAAAATTGTAATGCCCCAAGTGTAACAAGGCTACTTGGCCATTCAAAAACAAGAATACACTCCTTTTGTCTTTGATTAACCTTGTTAAGTCTAGCTTTACTACCTTGATTCGTTTCTTCTTTTGATACATTAGATAAGATGCCGAAGTTGTGGTCCACTTACTCATCTCTACAAATTAATTGTTGTGGGCTATGACCCAAGCCCAACCTCCTATTTGGTCACCGTTTTTCCCCATACAAATACTATTTCGATTATGCTAATCAGTTTGGATATTAGATATCCAAACCCATCTCTAAGGAAAAAATTCAAATAGTATTCATTTTATATTATTATACATATCAATTTAGATATTAGACATCCAAACCTTTAAGGTTTGGATATCACACATTTACCTTTAAGACATATATATATATTAAGCTATAAGAAGTAAGTACACTGCCCAAGATTCAAAATCATTGTAATCTTTTGAATACCCGCTGTGGCACTTATAAAAGTTAATGGAAAATTAGGTATTTGATAACCAAATTTAGATTTCCTTTAACTGTAAAAACAAAGCAAAACAATGCAATATCTATCATGTTTGGGATGAAAGGAATGCTAGATTACATGGGGGTGGGGGAGGAGGTAGCTGATCAAAAAAATGTCAGGATATTAGGGGAGAGTCGCTTGGTGTTAGAATAGAAAAAAGACAATCCAAAACAGGATTCTGTGCAGCATGTTGAGGAATAAAATCATTATTCGTGACTGTTGCTAATAGAGACAATTCAAATCTAAGATAGTAAAGTGCTTGATCATCACCCCCGCTTAATATTATATTTAACAAAAAACCACCATGAGAACTATGACAATCTTGTATATCCGAAGCATGAAGACAATTGACACCAGATTGGTGAACATTATTTAGAATATGTAAAGGTCTTATTTTACATTTCTCAGATGGGGAGTCATCTGAATTCACTTCTGACTGAAGGGAAGTAGCGGCTTAAGAACAAGCTGCAGAACTATTTTCAGAATCACTTATTAACAACTATGTTCATTTTGCAACATTGTTTAGCATATTGTAAATTTTTACAAAATGAGGTACCCTGGATGGCAAGCCACAAAGGAAGCAAGCCCAGCCCACAATAGACTTTAATTTTACTTTGTCCGCTGGGGCTATATTGATTAAATTCCATATGGTTTTGAACAAAATCTAATATGACCGTCATTGATTGGCTAGGTGAGTGAGTTGGATACGTGAATCCAAGCCAAAACCTCATCAACCAATCAGGCAAAGGATGATCACAAGGATAGGATCTGTGGACTTCACCAGACGAGAAACTTCAGTATGCCACATTCATTCAAGTAAACACCCAACTTTCTTGTATCATCCACTACTACCCTCACTCCAAAGGCTTAACAATTCATGGCAACCATGGCTCTCTCATCTCCATTCACAGGCAAGGTGGTTCCTTTGAACACCAACAGAGTTATCAACTGCCCGTAGCAATGCTGGCAGAATTTCAATGAGGAAGACAGCAGGAAAGCCAGCTGCTTCCTCTGGGAGTCCATGGTATGGCCCTGATCGCGTCAAATACTTTTGACCATTCTCTGCCTCCATCTTACTTAACATGTGAATTCCCCGGTGACTATGGATGGGACACTGCAGGGCTATCAGCAGACCCGGAAACTTTCGCCAAGAACCGGGAGCTTGAGGTTATTCATTGCAGATTGGCAATGCTTGGTGCTCTAGGATGTGTCTTCCCAGAGCTTCTTGCAAGGAATGGAGTGAAGTTTGGTGAAGCAGTATGGTTCAAAGCTGGTGCTCAAATCTTCAGTGAGGGTGGTCTTGACTACCTTGGAAATCCAAGCCTAATTCATGCTCAGAGCATTTTAGCTATATGGGCTACACAGGTTATTCTCATGGGTGCTGTTGAGGGTTACCGCATTGCTGGGGGACCTCTAGGTGAGGTCACTGACCCTCTATGCCCAGGTGGCAGCTTTGATCCTTCCTTTGGGGCTTGCTGATGATCCAGAGGCATTTGCTGAGCTTAAGGTGAAGGAAATTAAGAATGGCCACCTCACCATGTTCTCCATGTTTGGGTTTTTTGTGCAGGCCATTGTCACTGGAAAGGGGCCTTTGGAGAACCTTGCTGATCATCTTGCTGACCCAGTGAACAATGCCTGGGCTTATGCCGCAAACTTTGTCCCTGGAAAGTGAGGAAACCAACTCATGAACACAAATTGAATTTGCTACCTAGTGTTTTGCCTATATGTAATAAAGCTTGGACATATATGTAATCAATTTATGAAATTTAATCATCCAAAATTGTACTACGAGTTACAGTTCCACAGCAACAAACGCACTCTTTAACCACAACCATGTCTGAATTATTACGTTTATGCGGCTGAACATATAAAACAACAGGTTCCGGATCTCATTGTCTTGTGTATGCCCTAGCTTGGACAAATATGTAATCAATTAATCAAATTTTTATCCAAAATTTTACAAGTTACTGTTACAGAGCTACACAGCTCAGATTTGCACAACTTAACCTGGTATCCTAAAATTGATAACCCAATGCATAATTGAGGTGGTTATTGCCTTTCCTAGGAAGTGAGGCCTTGTCGCTTCCTAGCTGAGCCGGTCACTTGCAACCAAAAAAATGGTTTCTTAAGGGGCAGGAAACTGTACTTAATCTCAGCTGCAGATCTCATACTTGCAAGTCAACCTACATGAACTTTGGTTGACCAAGATGGCTATTTAGGACCTTTCTCACAATAGGTTGTCAGACCATTGGCGAGAGTGATAAATCATTTGCAGTAACAAGGTGATGCTGAAATGATTGCAGTAATGAACCTCATGTCAAAAATTTTCATGTAAACTGGCAAACAAAATCACGAAAAACTTCATTCTCCCCGGTCCATTTCACAGATTCCAGAAAACTCAACAATCTGCATCCCTCTTCCAGCAACAGCAATCTGATAATTGTTTCTGGAAAAGACACAAAACCCAGTAAATGAAAAAGCAAATAACTAACCAGAATCTTTATCATAGAATGTTGAATAATTTCCCTGAAAAGAGACTCCATGAATGTAAGATCTACTTGAGATGCTTTACTCACCTGCCACAGGCTTTAGCATCCAATGCTTCTGGCTCTGGCACACTAATGACTAGACAACCATGCTCAGTTAATTTTCCATGTTTTTCTAAACTCCAGCATCTGACACGCTGATCAAGACCAGTAGAGAACACCCAACAGCCATCCGTCCAAACACCTTCATAAACGAAAAATCAATTTTAATGCTTTAGTAGTCAGAATTCCTCAACAAAAGACATGCCCAGAAGTTCTGAAAGGTTACTATCTCCCTTTGGTTCATAACCAATCAATCTTTTGAATTCATGTCCTAGCATTTAAATTGAACTAGAAAAAGACAATTACAAAAGCATTGATATCTCTCAACATGATTTATACTCATAAAATATTTCAGAATATTGAGTTGACAGTCATTAAGTGTTCAAAAAATCAGAAGCACTAAGGAAGAAAGGAATATTCTTAGCAAGTTATGTTGATTAAAAAAAATGTTTCTTTTTTTGATAGCAAGGATATTTGAAGGAATCCAAACACAAAAATATTCAACCACTTCAGCTCATTTTCATACAGAAAAGATCTTTACCAGTATTGAAAATTCAAGCTTAAGAAATTGTTGTTTTACCTTTTACGGCAGAGCTGTGAGCTGATGCAATTTTCTCATGATATAAGAATTTGATGGCATAATTCTTGTTCTGGTTTTCTCCATAAGTAACAAAAGGCCTTGTAATTTCAGGTCCACCAATTGAATTTCTGATGTCTGGTGTCAAAAACTCATCATCTGTGACTGCTGCTAATAGGAACAATTCAAATCTAAGATAGTTAAGAGCTTGATCATCACCCCCACTTATTATATTGAACAAAAAACCACCTAGAGAACTTTGACAATCTTTTATATCTGAAACATGAAGACAATTAACACCGGATAGGTGAACATTATTTAGAACATGTAAAGGCCTTATTTCATATATCTCAGATGAGGAGTCATCTGTATTCACTTCTGACTGAAGGGCAGCAGTGGCTTGAGAACAAGCTGGAGCACTGCTTTCAGAATCATGGTGAACATTATTTAGAACATGCGAAGGCCTTATTTCACATGTCTCAGATGAGGAGTCATCCGTATTCACTTCTAACTGAAGGGAGGTAGTGGCTTGAGAACAAGCTGCAGCACTACTTTCAGAATCATTTATTAGCAATTCTGTTCTACTTGCAACATGGTTTAGCTTATTGTGATTTGTTCCATCTCCACCTTTCGTTGTAACTAAACCACTGCCTACTCTTCTCTTAGATAGACTACTGCTTAATGATCTCCACCATCGCCCACCCTGACTTCCCCTCCCTGTGCGTGGCCGTTTCTGACAATCAATGAACTTTTCTACATGAAGAGTCGACACCCGCTGCATAAAAGCTTCAATACTCCCAGTCAAATCCCAGAAGGCAATACTACCATCAGTAGCTCCACTAATCACAATATAAACTTTTCCTTTCTGAATGCTTTCTGTGAATAAAATTTATGAGTAAAGACTCAACACCTCCAAATGGTACTGGAAGCACCAGCATGCAAAAATTTAAGACATAAATCAGAAATGTTCTCTGAAGCATGGATTAAATCTCCAACGACATTAGTAAAAGAATTTAGCATTGCAACTAAAAGTTTAACTTATTGTGAGACTGGAACACCTAGATCCTAGATCCTAGATTCTCCACATCTCCTCAACGTCCACATTCAAACTGGTAACAGAAATTGTAGACAGGTACTGTAATTAACGAAGAAATTTACAACTACAAGTTGAAGGTTTCCAACTATACTGGTGAAGGAAAGTTTTGCTTATTACTTTAAAGTTCTTTGTCAATGACATAATAGAAGGTTTTAGAATACACATCTACAGCCCTCTTATCTCAACAAAAGTCGTTTTTGAATTCGTTCCAAGACTCATAATTACATTAGTTGATCAATATTGCTGATTTTTAATAAGTTCATTGTAATTGAGACAAGGAAAAAGGTTAACAAAAGGAGAAAATGGTTAACTAATGAGATGAGGTGGGATTGGAGAAATCTTTAGTTTCAAAATGCATTTCCATCAGAGTTTATGGACAATATCTGCACAACTTCCATTATATTTTAGATTCAGATGCAGAGTCAAATAACAGGCTAACCTTCAGAAGGAAGACATATTGGGACAACGACATGCTGCAATGCCAAAACTGGTGATGATAGAGGAGCCAACAGAGCAACATCAAACCTGCAATAATGTGAAAGGGGAAAAAAAGAAAAGAAGAATGAAAGGCACATGAGGAGACATGCAAGAGAGGGCAAAAAAATCATTAGGTGAAAAGACAGTGGCGACTTGATAAATACCATAAACGATAGGGCAAGATTAGAGCCCTTAGTGCAAGTGTGGCATCTGAACAAGCAACGACAACAAAGCAGACAGTTAACCTGAAAAAAAGAAAAAGAAAAAAAAAAGGTTCATTTCATATGTTCATTGTATTATTGATCTTGTAAAAGTACTTATGGGCATGCAGCTGGTATACTCCATTTTCCCATTGTACTCAGTAAAATTTCATATTAATTCAATTCAATTTACTTAAAATTAAATAAAGTAATTTTTTTTATTAAATTCAAAAATTAAAAAAAAAAAAAATCAGAAAAGATATTAGTTATTTCCTCTCACCTGGAACCAGCATATTTAACAAGAAAAGCAGTGACAGCCATGTATCTCCAATCATCTTCATATTTATCTCCAAGGCAAGGTTTTATGTCCATCTTCCCCTTCCCTTGAAAATGTGATATTGCATCAACTTTTGTACTAGAAACATTTTCTGCTGCACCAACTAATTTTTCAGAGTCTTCTGGATATTTATGTGAGCTTGAATACTTGGCTGGCATGTCAGTAGAAAGCCACTGAAATGACATTGATGAGGACACTCCTGATGAAGGCTTACTGTTACTTCCAATTTCACTATATTGCTGATCAGCAAGTGCTTCTTCCTTGTCTAACCTCCTATTTCTTAGTAGCCAAGAAGTCAAGACCCGCTTTGCCCCAACTGAAATCAGTAAAAATGGATTCTCTCCATTATCCGTGTCAACCAGTAAAAATGGATTCTCTCCATTATCCGTGTCAACGACTTGTTTGTTCCTCCCATCGGATATGGTGTTTGCTTCTGATGCAAAAACGTGTATCTCTGACACACAGCATATTGATCTTACAGCTGATCCACTAACATGCTCCCCAAGCAATTTTGATTTAGACCAATTCTCAACACCTGGTGTATACCTAAACAAATCATAACATAGTTAGGAGATTGCCTGGCTAAGTAAATCCACCATATCAATTCCTAAGTTTTGTAATGAGTTAATAAGAGGACTTTTGTCCATTTGTTTTTTAAGGAAAGAAAAGGGAGTGAGAAAAGGGTGGTGGGGGGGGGGGGGGGGGGGGGGTGTTGACGCACTTAGGTCCATTGGCATCATCAGCTAAAGTAGAGCAGAAACTTTCATATGCATTGAATCCTCTTTCCCCCTTCCTCCTTGATGGTCAAGTCATTATCTAAATGTGAAATGAGCATTTCCATACCTAGTCAACCTGACGGTTCCATCTTCACAGCCAGTTGCAATCCAACTAAATCTAGAATAAAGGTTGTGCTTCCCATTAACTCTGAGTTGCAAATTTTCAGCTACAAAGCATAAGGAATGCATCTCTCTCCCATGGAATTGCACATGCAAATTCCTGGGGATTATCTTCCCCTCCCCATCAAGTATCCAATTTCTATGAATATAGATCATTTCATCCTGAAAAACAATAAACAAGAAAAATGTAAAAAAAAAAAAAAAAAAATAGTGGAAATATCTAACATTGGAATTATAGAAACTTATTGCTGGCTTATTGTTTAACATTGATAGTCTCCAGTGAAGACTTGATACTTTAAACAAAAAATAAGCTTACTGCAGAAGTATACTATGTAAAATCATAAGAAAATCTTTTGGGAAGAGAAAATGAAGAAGATAAGAAAAGACAATAACTCGTATTCAAAATTAGCTTATTTCCAGTTGCTTAATTTGCAACCAAAAAAAAACTGGGAAAGTTGTATCTAGAAAAAGTGAATCTTTAAAAAATCTGTACACACAAGATATCTGACTCAACAAATCAAGAAGTTTCACTACCCCAACCTTTGCCAGACCTTTTGGTCTTAACTGGAGATCAAAATATACAGAGGCAAACCAGTAACACCTTTCCAAATTGTTCCACTTGAATTGGGACAACAAAATAAATCTGAGCTAAAGAATATTACCAATTCTTCCTTTAAAAATGCTGTAAAATTGATAGGAAATCAAGCCAAAGCACCAAATTAACCCTTAAAATCAATTCAATTTGGTTTGTTTTGATTGCACCTAGTCTTTTATTTTTTTTTAACCTTTCTAAAGAACCCTTTGGACTCGCCTCTAGCCAATTGCACCCAGTCTTTCACTCTTCAAGATTTGGATGCAGGCCTAGAAAAATTTTACCCATGTGGCTCTTACACAATTCATATTCAATCTGATCGGAATCCTAATTATTTTGGCAACATCTATGCTAATGGTCCAGAAGAATAAATTTTGAATGTATATATATAGGACCACTGGTCAGCATTGTCTGCCTGCATTGCTTCTCTAACTGTGAAGTGTAGGTGTAACATGTCAAGTAGAAGACTCAGTTACCTATGATTTGTTGTTGTTGTTGTTGTTGTTGTTGTTGTTGTTGTTGTTTTTTTTTTTTTTTTTTTTTTTTTTTTTTTTTTTTTTTAAATTCACCAAAGAAGCGTTTGGGCAAACCTTGACATATGCAAAGCAGTTCTTCATCTCTGGTACATCACCAAGATAATAAGAATGAGGACGCCGCCATCCACCACATGGTATTTGCACAACCTACACCATTATGCCCTCTTAGGCACTAAATAGAATAACTTAGGCAACATTTGCATTAATTTGGTGGTGAGGGAGAGAGAGAGTACCTTTGTCTCAGTTATCAAGTTCCATATTATAAAATCTACTGATGCAAAACCAGCTGCATAGCGACCACTTGCCAAATCATCAATAGAGTCATTATCTTCAGATACAGATTGAATCAAACTCAATTCTTTCACTTGTTTCATCCCTATAAACTCCAAGTGTTTCCGATCTCTGTCATATTCCAAATAGCATATGCACCCATCTCCTCCAGTCTAAACAAAAAACAAAATAGCACAAGAAAAAACAAGCGAATCAATTCCCCAAACACACATAGAAATTTTGTTTTGCATACTTGAAAGCTTGATTATTGGCCATACCGAACATATTTCAATCTGATTGGAGCTTAATCTAGCAAATGAAACACTGGACACACTTGATATCCCATGTACTCCCTTAAAATAATTTATTGGGGACATCTTCTCTTCTGAGGCAACTGATGTATTCAGCAATAGGCTTTTCAAAAATGGGAATAGTACCAAATTACCACGTAAGTCCCCACACACGAGAACCTGCAAAATTGAACTCCAATGTGAATCAAGACAATGGATTAGATATAATATCAAAGTGCAGAATCTTCTTTTAACTTGAGAAGTTCGTATAACTACATCTGGAAAAATCTTAAGGGGGGGGGGGGGGGGGGGGGGAACTCTTTTCTCAGTATATTTCAGAAACAACAATTTATTCTACTTTTATCAGATTGTTCTGTTACATAGGTATGTGTGCATGCACATGTATTTGTGTGTGCGTGTGTGTATGTGAGAGAGAGAGAGAGAGAGAGTAGAATATTTGTATAACACTAATATATCATTAAAACTTGGGAGTATGTACTCAGGCTTTGTTAGGTGTATGTACTCAGTCCTTTATTTGGAGAAGTATTTGGAAGCAAAAGGTTCCTTCCAAAGTTGCATTTTTTGTTTGGACTGCAACTTTGGGAACTATTTTGACTATTGATAATTTACGTAAGAAGAAGGTGTTGATTCTAGATTGGTGTTATAAGTGCAAAAGTAATGCAGAATCAGTAGATCATCTTTTACTACATTGTCCTATTGTTTTTGAATTGTGGTCTATGGTGTTTACCTTGTTTGGTATCTACTGGGCAATGCCAAAGACTAGTTGAGCTCCTTGCATGTTGGCAAGGAAACTTTGATCATCACTGTAACGGTGTTATCTGGATGGCTGTCCCTCATTGTTTGATGTGGTGCATTTGACGAGAGAGAAACAACCAGTGTTTTGAAGATTTCGAAAGGAGTATAGCCGATTTAAAACTATTCTTTTTTATAACTCTATCGGATTGGATGTCTATCATAGGAAGTCATTCTATTTTTTCGGTCTATGATTTGATGAATGCTTGTAATGTATGTACTCTGATTGTTTTGGTCCCCGGCAGTATACTTGCTGTATACTTGGGTGACTCCTTTTTAAGACTATGAATAAAATTTTCTTTACTTATAAAAAAAAAACATTAAAACTTGGAGAAAGCAGGAGCTGCAGGACAGGAAGAACAAGGAGAAATGATACAACAACCAGACCAACAAAAGAGTGGCTACAATGTGTTAAAATGATATACCAATTTAAGCTGACATAAGTTATTCCAGATATGATCAATCACATTGGAAAATATTTAATCTTGGCAAAAAGTTGATACTCCAGTTTGAACAGGATATCAACTGAGTAGAACCACCCCCCAACGAAAAGAGTAAAAACTCATTTTAGAGCCATAGAACAAATACCCTGATCCAAACAACATTAAAAAGAATATAAAATATGGAAAACACATACCTCTTCCTCAAAAGATGCATCCAAACACAATATTCTTATTCCAAAACATGATGCAAATTCCCCAGTTAGAGACACATTATAATGCCCTGCAGAGCTGTGAGAGACTGATGGTGAAGGATTGTATAAACCCCACAGCTTCAACGTTCCTTTAGGATCAGTGGTGAAGATGTACCTAAAATGTAGAACCACAGATTGATACTCTTTCAATGCATCCTACTTTTAATCAAGAAAGCAAGATGACTAAGAGGCCTATTAATTAATAACAGTATAAGCACGGTGCTATGCATAGAGCAATGTTGTGTGAGATATGTCATTTGATAGAGCAATATGAAAAGCTACACTTACCCAGGATAAAAGAGAACTCGGTCACCATTCGGATAACCCAACTATTTACTCTATGATGTTCTTTCTTTTCAACATTAGCGGAAGATTTAAAAATAAGGAACAACAAAAAAACCAATAACTAAACTACACACTCACTCTTTAACCAACAACCACGTCTGAATTTATTACATTTATGGGGCTGAACATATAAAACAACAGGTTCCAGATTTCATCATCTTGTTTATATCCATGCAGAGGTCAGGCAAGGAAAATCTAACAGATAGATTAGACACCATTACTATAGAAGGAATTCATTACCTATATCCCAATGACTTGCACCAATAAGTTCCTAAGAGCTGTCTCTGCATTCCAGCTTGCCAGCTAAATGTGAGGCTCACTTTAGGAGCAGAAACACCACTAAGAACTTTGACAATTGTCATGTATCCTTTACCATCTCCCACAGCAAGCCAATCCTCAACACCACCAGAAAGCTCAGATGATGTTAGGGATAAAACATCCATACATACAATAGGAACCTCGTAACTGACTTGGACAAGTTCAGTCCATTTTACATCCCTGGTTTTGGATAATTTAGCATGGTAAAGATACCCCTGGTTCGTGGCAACATAAAGGGAATCTTCACATGTGAAATGTAAACAACGGACATATTCACTTTTGCTGCAACAAGGGACCAACAATGTCAGTACATTAGACAGTCACAAAAATGACAAATAAGAAATACCAGTAACAAAAAAGCAAGAAGATTATAAACTCTAAGGCTGTTGGGTGTCTGAAGTTTATGAACCACCATTGTTGGGTTCCACAATGAGATGCCCCAACAAACCATCCAGATAAATGTTTATCATCATTGTTGTTATGATACACCAAATTTTCCTAAAAGAAAATGAACACCAGATGGCTAGGACCAACAAATTAGGTGCAACCCTCTCCCAAGGTGTGTGGGGGATGCAGGACAAAAGTATTATCATTATTATTATTATTTTGATAAGTAAAGAAACGGGACAAAAGTATTATTATGGATAACTAAATCACATTTCCAATTAATTTACACAAGGTTACTTCAAGACCAAGACTATATGCTTCCTCATCTACATTAAGGATCCTTAGTTTTAAGAATAGTAAGACATCCTAAGTAACTACTGATATTAAGAAGTGCTACCTGTCCATTAGTCCATTATGCTCTGATGAAGTAGGGATACGAGCAGTGAATATCTCTGTTCTGTCAATAAACTCTTTTACCTCAGCACGTCCATCCGAGCCCTTAGACCAAAAACCATGCAGCTGATGCACTTTAATTGCAGAATCAAATCCAGCAGTAATGAGAAGCGAAGAGTTCGCATCGTACAAACAACGCCAAATGCCCCTTCCTCTGTACATTAACCCAAGAGAGGTACACATGTTTATTATTGCATTTATTTAAAAAAAACAAGAAAAAAGTTTTTATTATTACAACACAACACGAATATAACATATATTAATTAGATATAGATTTTCTAATGACCTTGGGTCAATTTGCACCTGCTAGTGTCCTCAAAATGGACGGGGTTCAACCCCCCACACCCAGCAAATATGTGTGTGTGTGTGTGTGTGTGCATGTGTGAATTACATAATAGAGTGAAGAAGGTAGGGGTACTACCTGTCATAAACTCATGCCGGCCTAAAATTTTAAGGAGAGAATGGTGCAACACTTTTTTGGGAACTTCAAACATGTGTTTGCCCTTATTCAGTTTAAAGTTAAAAATTAACATTCTACTAGGAAAAATGAATTTTAGGTGGAATAACCAATCATGAAGTATAAGCTAGAGCTTGAGGTCCGCTATAAGGTTTAAATCAAGGTTGTCAACAAACAGCAAGTCCATAAGATCCTAGAACAATTACAAATAGATAATTCTTAAGGGGATCATTTTACTTTTACATCTAGCACCTGGATCATCAGTTATAATACCAAACAAGTTACAGTTCTAAGTACTTATATAAAAAATAAAAATAAAAAAGTTACAGTTTTAAAGTCACAGAACATGAAATTTTAAGGAATTAATAATCCTCAATGCTCAGGAAAAAAAGAAAGAAAAAAAGAAAAAAGAAACACAGAGCAACTTACATATGCTCCTTGGTCATCAGAAGCTGCTTTCCATCCAATCCCCACATGCGACATGTGCAATCCTCACCCACAGTGACAATTAACTGAGACAACTCAGGTATTATAGAATCAGATTCCAGCAGTCCATATGTCATAGAAAAAGCAAGAAATCAACAAACTTCATAAATGTCAGAAATTGCATTTTAGCCCTTTGGAAAAAATGGAAATGAGTAGCAATCATTGATGGATCAATACCCCTCCACCATGTCACAGTATGGAGATATTATCCCTGTCCAGAATAACAATAAAAAGAAAGCATTGCAAAAATCACCCTACAGGCAAAAGCAAACTGCTTATGGTCTTAAAGCCACAAGAACCAAGAGACTAAAAGGTTGCAAAAGAAATGTTTAGAAATGACAAGAGGTGTTTTTCGTTAATTACATAAAATCTGCATAAAATCAAACCAGTATCACATTTCTAATGTTATTCAATCCATCCTGTTAAGGTCATAAAATGTAATACTTGAAGACAATTCTAACCTGGAAAAAAGTGTTGATCTAATAAATTAAACATATATAAAAGATAATAAGATTAAAGAACAAAAACTATGAAATGATAATAATAATAATCGATTGAGCTGTTCTCAATCACAAAAACGTTATATTGGTTTGACCTTACCATTAAATGCAATCTATCAATCCTTTTACTACCTGTTTTCATTTGTCTGTATATCTTTAATCTAAACCACTCTGACAATAATGCTCAGAAGGACATTTTAGTCACATGCTAAACCAACCCAGCAAGATGATGAAAATAAATTCTATTATGAACTCATAATGAAAACAAATTCTTATTCATTTAACAGTTTCACACATAAATAATTTTCATATTGAGAAAAAAAATTAAGAACACTTAAAATGAACTTCAATCCAGAACTTTAAACTAATGTCAATAAACTATTTTCTTTTGTCCTAAGTTGTTAAAAAAGAAGTCGCAATAAAATGAACAAGGATTTTGTAAAGCTTACAGAATCACTAATACAGCAATCCCAAACTCTGGCATTGTGACCAAACAGCACAACACCATCAAGTTCAGGCGCAATAGAATACCCAGGCTTGTCAGAACCATTTCTTTCAGTATGAACCGCCCAAACACGAGCACTGCACAAATCAAGAAACCGGTTATTGTGTGGAATCACTCCTCTAAGATAAAGAACAAGTATTAACAATTAGAATGGTATTAATGAAGAAACTAATTCACCTACGATCATCAGAGACAGATACCAAATTGGAACCATCAGAGGACCAGGTTATGCGGAAGATTGATCCTTCATGACCAGCAAGTTTATCCATATGAACAGCTTCAAACTGCTGATAATGAAATAGGACATGGTTGGAAAATGGATAGCTCTGATCAATATGGTCTTCCACAGGACTCGTCGAAGATGGAGCATTATACTTAGGAACCACCTTCCAAACAAGAATCTGAAAGAATCATTTTTGTTTCAAAGGGTTAGGAATAACATAAAGACCAAGGTCAAAAGCCTCTTTTAAAAACTATAAGGATTACGGTAATTAGAAGATAAGTACGATAGTCTCTAGTAAATGATAAATCAGCTCCACTAACAGCATGGGACTAAAATTTTATAATCAGGGAAAGGACTAGTTCCCTTTCCTTGTATCCTTCCTGAAGGAGGAATTCAATCACTGGAGACTCTGTAGACATGCTAGGAGTGACCATAGAATAAGACTTATCAAAAGAGAAAAAAATGACCATAAAATTAGAAAATTAACAATGATAGTATTAGAAAAATTACAGTGCTCAATATAAAGATGTTCTTTTGTTACTACATTACAAAGTATGTTAATTGCTGAATTGAACTTAAGACTATTTTTATGTCCATGTGTGTGTGTGTGTGAGTTTATTGATGGAATCAAAACCTCAGAGTTGGGTGAGATTGATGAAGGTTAAAACTATGAAACCATATACATATATAAGTAGAAATCCAGAATCCAAAAGTAACGAAACTGAAAGAAATTCATCATAAGAAGAGATCAGCCACCTCATTAAAAATAGTACCAGATGCAATACGGAGAGCTTCGATATTGTCACCCCATAGCCTCATGGAATAAAGGAGGCACCTCTCTACAGTTCAATGAAAAATTAAGCAAGAAGAGTGGAATAAAAAACAAATAAAATAAAATATTGAACAAAAGAAAAAGGCAGTTTTGTGCAACCATTTTTGGCTAATTTATGAGGCACCCAGTCCAATATATAATTCACCAATGCAACGAAATATGAAATATGGAATTCCAATAACTAAGTTTATGTGAATCCGTCACTTTGAACACAATTGTAAAAGCCCCCAGCATGGGCAACATTTCAATCAGTGAACCAAATAGAATGAACATCACAATCCTACTAAAACTAACCTGGAGACTGAACTTCAAGAATCACAATAGAATTCAAGATATCCCACACATGGACAGAGTTGTCACTACACCCTATTGCAAGACAATGGCTCCCCTCATTGTAAGAACTCACAAAGCCCTACAAAATCAATCCATAGAGCAAAAGCCAACACAGTAAGGACCAAACATTAATTCCAAAATTAGCCAATCAACATAGTCTACCCAAAAAAAAAAAAAAAAATCAAATTTTTATACCTTCATAAAACAAACATCCAAAACCCAATTGCCAAACTTGGGCAACAAATGCAATAGGTTCAAATTCACAGAAACCCCGGACTGATTTTGAGTACCCAGAAACAATTCAATGACAAGGCTAAAGAGTTTGACTCTCCTTTCACCAAAGACAGCAAGTTGAAAGCCAAGCTTAGAGGAAACAGTTCCTTCCGTACAATCAATGAATAAACAAGTAATGCCATGCACGCGAATCCCATCGAATACGTGAAAGGACCTTAACATCTTTCCCGATTCTAAATCGTAAAGCATGAGTTGTGAACCCGAACCTGTTATATATGAAATAAAGTTTAAATTTTGAATCAAAAAGTGAGAAAAAGTTATGATCTTGAAGATGAAGAATTGAGTTATGGAATGAGAGAGAGTACCAGCGAGGAGAAAAGGGAGAGAAGAGAGGTGGGTTGGGAAGTGGAGGAAACAGAGGGCTGAGATTTCTCCAAGGTACTGACTGCATTGTAAACTCCATTGGGTTCGAGTCTCTTCAGCCATTGATGTACTTAATACTGAGATAACTTATTAGCTCAGCTCAGCTAAAGCCTAAGCAAACAAACAAACAAAAAACTGTGGCTGTGGCTGTGGCTGTTGTTTGTTGCTCCGGTATTGAAGCTCTGCAAGGAGGCTCTGCAAGCTTGGGTTTTTCTTTTTTGGGGTTCAGAGACAGAGGAGAGGAGGGTTTAATGAATAATGGTATTTTTTTTGAGCAAATAATGATTTTTTTTTTTTTTTGATAAACAAAAATGGGCTAATTTTAGATTTTTTTTTTTTTTGATGAGAGGCTAATTTTAGATTGGTCCTTCAAGAAATAGAAACTCTAATAGTTTCATACTCTCTTTTTTTATAGGTGTTCGTACTTTATATTATTGATATGGGCCTGGAGATCAACAAATTAGGAAAAATACTTTCTTTGTTTTTTTAGAAAGGAAATACACTTTCAATTCTATATTTTGGCAAAGAAAAAGTTTGGTTTCAAATATGTTTGAAGTTATCTTACTCTAATATATTATATGGCAATTGAAGAACTAATTTATGTGTAGTTTGATTACATAACTTTTTTAATGAATTATTTAAATAATACATATTGAATAATCTTATAACTTTGCAACGTAATGAGTTTGAAAAGATAAATCTAAATGTATTTATAGTCAAATTTTGTCCTATAAAGAATAGTTTCAAATTAAATTCTAGATTTTATGAATGGTAAACTTTAAAATTTGTAGTAATTAAAACTTTGATTAAGCTCAATAATCAAACCCAAAGTATCCTTGATTTTACTTGATACAGCCTTGGAAGAATAGAAATTTGATTTAAAACTAGAGAAATAAAAAGATTTTAAGTGCTAACAGTCTTGAACTTCAAGGCTTAATTTGAAACCACGTGTCGGATATATATATGGACAAAGTTTTGCAACAAATTTGGTTGTAGCTCAAAGTTACAACTCCATTTAATATCTTTTTATTGGATGTAAATTTTGACAAATCCACTATTGAATTACATTTTTTTCTTATATCTTTCATACTTGCAAAATTTCTAAAAGATCAAAAATTAAGGTACGTCATCAATCAGATGTTTAAATTTTAAGTTTTTGTAATCTAAAATTATGCATAAAAAATAAGTTTATAGATCGAATAGAAAATTACATTCAATTGACATGAAAACAATGGAAGAAATACCACCAGACCTTAACTCTGTATACATGGCTGATTTGAGTGGCCTAAGCTAATAATATTTTACTGTCTTAATTCTCAAAAAAAAATTGACATGAAAACATATGTATTAAGAGCATAAATTATATGCAAATTATATGCAATTCAACGATTAGATTTTAGTGGAGTTATAGCCTTAGATTACAAACCAGGTTTGTAACAAAACTTTGTACTTTTGATGTTTATATATAAAAAGTTTAAAATATTATTTACCAAATGAAATAAATGAGACAATACTGAATTATAAAATAAAAATAAAATAAATAAAAGCTACTTGTGAACTACTATTTGAGTTCAACTTGGTAAGATGTTTGCTTAGACTCATGTAAAAAGTAAATAAAACTATCAAGATAGAAACTTGAGTAGTTAACAAACCAAGTTTAAATTTTGAGAGAGAGAGAGAGAGAGAGAGAGGCCCAGCTTTCTTAATATAAAAAGATAAAATAAATAAACTTATTAAAGCTTTACAAAGTCCTAAAGTTTGGTATGAAAAAGAGGTTTGGTGTAAAAACTAATAAAGTAAAATATGCGGTGAGCGTGGATCGAACACGCGACCTTCAGATCTTCAGTCTGACGCTCTCCCAACTGAGCTATCCCCGCTTCACGAAAGAAACATTCTTAAATTCTAATACATGTTAATATTCCTTAACTTGTACTATCTCACTCTTTCACCTATTCACGTCTTCTTCTTCTTTATCAATTTATCATTATCCCTGAGCTGAAGTGCTAGTACTCTCTGATTCTGAACACGCATTTATTAACACAAAGACAAGCACCCAAAACCCAGATGGGAAAAACCATTTCTTTCAAGGACGAGTTCACTTTCGGTCTGTTCTGTTCCATTCTTACTTGCTTTCTCTTCCTCTTTAAAATCTCTTCTTTTTTTTTTTTTCTTTTTTTTTTTGTTGTGTGTGTGTATGTATTATATTCATTCTGAGATGTTTGTTTGTTTCATATGAATCCCATTTGCAGAGCAAAGGTACGAGGAATCACGTGACATCATTGCCAAGTACCCAAACCGAGTCCCTGTATGTTTTCTTATTTTTCCCAAAACTCATCAATTTCTATTTTGTTGATTCATATTATTTTTGTACCCTACCACCCAAAATGTGAACTTTGAATCAGTTTCAATTATAACTGTCTTTCTCTTAATTGGATTTAGATCCTCTAAATTCTTCAGGTAATCTATCAATAGATTTTCTTAAATTCTAACTACACTTTAATGATTTAATGGTTAGATTATGTCGAATTAGTCTTTCACTAACAATATTCTTAAAATAATAAAATAATATTGTAAATAAAACAATTAAGATTATTATTAGTAGAATGCTATGGCAAAATCTAGACCATTAAATCACTAAAGAATGGTTAAGATTTAAGAAAATCTATTCGGTATAGTACTTTAGGAAATCTAGAAAATCCGAATTCCTCTTAGTTGTATATAAATTTGGAAAATGCTAACGGCATCGGGCAATGGTTAACAATCTATTTAAAGAAAATTTTTATGAGAAATATATATATATATATATTGACAGCTTTTTCTATTTTCATAAAAATGGTGTCAAAACTTTTCTAAAATGGATTGTTAGCCATTGACCTAAGGGCAACCTACTAACATAACCCTATAAATTTTTATTGCTAGGATTTAGCTGAGGCCTTGGAACAAGGAGCTAAGAACTTTTTCTAGCTTAATTAAGCAAAAATCTAATTTATATTTAAGCATGAAATTTGCTGTGCCTTGTTCCTAAGAATCCGGTTGTGTGGAAATAGTTTGTGCAAGAGTGGTTTTTTTTGGGTCAAAAATTTACATATGGTGCCTAAAAATTTGTGTCCGGTTCTACTTTAGGGAAAGTTATTCAATACTTCAGGGCAATGTCTCTCTTCTCACATGAACCATAGACCCCATTATTATAAATTTAATTAGCAAGACCCATTATTACGTAAGAGGAGGAAGAATTGTTGCGTAAGTAATGAATAATTTCTCATATTTTAGTCTAAGAAGCATCGACAATCCAAAATTATGTTGGACAGCCGGAGACACTGTGCATGTGTGTCTGTATTTTTTTGATAAGTATGTGTGTCCTCAATGTATTGAAAGGAAAAAATATAAAATTAAATACGTTTTTAAAGATTTTGACAGTTTTGATTTATTTTGTAAACTAAAAATATATATCGCTTTGTTTGTTTCGTTGGAAAACTTTCTGTAAAGATAGTTTTCCACATTTTCCAGTGTTTGGTAGCACAAAAATAACCTGGTCAATGGAAAATTATCTTTGGTTAACGGAAAACCTTAATAAAAATAAGGCTTATTTTCTATAGGTTGTTTTCCAAAAAAATTTTTTGGAAAACAATCTCTCTCACATGTTGCATATCTTATAAATATTATCTTCGTCTATAGCTGTGGGAAACATAATTTTTTGGCACATTCTCTCTTTCATGGTAAGTTTTCTCACTTTTTCTCTCCTCTTTACTTTTTCTCTCCTCACACCCTCACTACCACTAACTCTAGTCTCTCCTCTTGCCATAGATCTCTCTCTCTCACTGTCTCTTTTCTTTCTTTTCTCCATGTTTCTCTTCTCCTCTGTAACACAATTCTCTAATTAGATTTTTTTTTCCTTCATTGATCGGTCAATAGTTCCAATTTGCAAAGGAGAACAAATTTGCAGTGGCAATTATTTCATTCCTCTCTACCAAAATCCCAATTCTTTGCTTTGAATTTCAAGTTCAATTTTCTTTTTTCTCTAAGAAATTTTCAATTTGATGGATTCCAGGCAAAAGTTATTTCTTTTTCGTACATAAAGTGCAGAAAAAATAATTTAAAAAAAAAAAAAAAAAAGAGAAGAAAGAATGAATGAAGTAAAAGATAAAAATTTTAAATATAGTACCTATATTGCTCTAAATTGCTTTTACATGGGACAATCTTTACCGTGGACTAATAATATTATTATCATATAATGAATGATAATTGTTTAGGAGAATTGCATTTCTTGGCAAATACTTTTTTTGTTGGCAGATACTATGCAGTGATGATATATTATACATTAATTTAGAATAATATTGAAGACTTGTGGTTGACCATAATAGACAATTAGTATACCAACAAAAAGAGTAGACATTTAAAAGTTATTGTTCTTTATACTTATTAAAAATGTATTCCCCTATCAAATTTATATATATATATATATAGACAAATGGTTGATATGTGTACGTATATACATTACTGTCTATATATGTGAGCAAGATGAGTGGTAGAGATCACGAAAATTTGACAACTAATTCATTTTAATTGTATCTATTGTCAAAATTTTAGTATGAAAACCAAATTCATTCTTGGTTTTTTATTTATAATGATTACATTAGTTAGTTTACATAATATACATGTTTTAAATTATACAAGAAATATTTTAAAAAAATTGTATACCAAACACCAGAAAACATTCTCAAGTTCATTTTCAAAGTTGTTACCAAACACTGAAAAATAAGACAGTTTTCTAGAAAGTGCTCTTTGGAAAATGAACCATTTTCCAAAAAACGTTTTATTTCAGATAAAACGTTAATGCTGAAAATAAAATATATAGTTAGGTATATTTTATTTAAATTATTCTGAAATAAATAAAATAGACCTAACTATATATTAATTAATTACTTTTTGTATCTTCGTTATGTCTAACTTAATTTTTCAAGAATTGTCATGTCCTGTCTAGTGTTTCATATCCATGCTTATTTGTACAGATTCAATTGTCTTTATACAAATAAGGGAATAAACCATTAGCAGTCTGTATGCTTAACTAGTATTCACAAAAGGGTGTGCAGCTGTTTGGCTCAAAGTTTGTGTGTTTGAAAACTTCAAACACAATTGTAGATATAAACTTACCTCTTTCTCCAAGTCATTACTTGTTGATTATACATTGCAGTTAATTGTGGAAAGGTATTCAAAAAGCAGACTTCCTGAGATGGAAAAGAAAAAGTAAGTTTCAGCTTTGGCTTAGCTTTCTTGAAGTTAATAAGTTTTTTTTTTCTTTTGTTTATATGCATACTGGGATTCACTTTTTTTCAACTTTCAAGATAAATCTCCTTAGTGTGTATTTCTATTGGCTTATTTGCTGAAAATAAGTACAAGTACAATTGTAACTAGAAAAAAAAATCAGGCTTTAAATGGCTGTACATAAGCAAAAAGTTAAACTCCTGAAAAAAGCTAAACCAAACACACACTACTTCTAGATTAGAATCTCTGCCTGATGTAGCTAAAACTGATCGTGTTTATTAGTGCTTTTGGTTGATTAAGTTATAGTAGTATTAAAGTATTGGCATGCTTATTCAAATCCCTATTTGCTGTTTGTTGTTTGCTTTTAGTGAAAGAGAAAGAACCTTTCATTCTCACGTGTTATCTGGTATCTCAAATCCTTTGGCCTGTTTCCAGACCGGGTCTTACTATTTCTCAACTTGCAGTATTTTCTTCTATTTGGATACCGGAGAAAGGATTTCAATTTACTGGTCACTAAAATCTAAATATAGAAACCGGAGCATAGGCTTTATAGGAGTACATATTTCAATTTCAGTTTCTTTCCATTTATTAACAGCATGTAGACTAAAATGAACTTGGTTTTCAAGAATGATTTTATGGATGTCACATATTGACATACTATTTGTTATCACTGGGCAAGTCATGGAGTCTTGACAGAAGAAGTCAGAGATTTGGGTAAATGAATACTTGTATTCAGAAGGCATGGTGAAACCTGTTTTGTTAAAAATGATTGTCTTTTTCCAAAATTTCTGATCTTATGGGAAACCACCTTAGCATCGCTAGACGAATCAACCACATATTTCTGGGCATTGGAGCACTGGGTTTGATATGGTTATAGGGAAAGGTTGGAATATTCTTCAAGATCAATTGAGAATAACTTAAACTTGTGTAGCCAATTTTTTGTGCTTATACTGATAATTAGTTTAGCATCTCTGTGATACCTCTTTCTTTGCTCTTTGGTGATAGATTCCTGGTTCCCCGAGACATGTCTGTGGGGCAATTCATTCACATTCTGAGTGACAGACTTCATCTAGCCCCTGGAAAAGCTCTCTTTGTATTTGTGAAGAATACCTTACCTCAAACTGGTATAATTTATAAATCCTGTGTTGCTTGCCTTTAATTGAATTTTTTTGCTAGAAGTCTTTCTGTGTGTGTTCTGATTTGCTCTATTATGACTTTGATCTGCAGCAACTTTGATGGACTCTGTTTATGAATCCTTCAAGGATGAGGATGGATTTCTATACATGTGTTACAGCACTGAGAATACCTTCGGCTATGCTACAATTTAGATTTGGGAACGCTGAACTCTGTACATTGTTGTAATTAAACAGTTGCCGCCCTTCAATGAAGATTATTCTTTAAACTGTACCTGATATAAGATTATTCTTTAAAGCAGCATCTGATGTATCATGTTATGTATGTGTGTGTATGTAGTTTTATGACATCATTTATTATTTACATTTTAAGAACGTAAAAAATGGCAACTTAATTTTGTGCATACAGACCTTTTTATGCTTAGAAATTGCAATTGTTATTCAATGGAAAGAATCATAAGTTTGTGTCAATAGATGCTGAGGATGCACTTCACTCCTGCAGAATGTTGTGTACTGTAGTTATGGGTGGTGAATAATTGGGTCAAGGTCCACAAAGGTCAAAGGGTAATATGCTTTAACAAATGCATTGGATCTCCAGACTGGTTAATAGATTTTGTATAGCTGTGCAGCTGCTATTGTAAAGCAAATTAGTCACTGTGCTTATTTTTAACCAGTTAGTTTTGAAAGATCAACCAAATTTCAGTTAAAAAGAAGAGTATGATAATTATGATATTGTGAAAAGCCGAAATGAAGTTGCTATCAAGGCTTTGTTTGACTCTACCAACCATAGTGACCCTCATTGGACATTTAGTTAATAGGATTGGTTTTTGGTGGACTGCGTTCTTGAAATTTTTGTGTCCCTAAGAGAAAATATCCAACTATTTATTCTGTTTTTTCCAGGGGATGGCAAGAGCCATATAGGCATATAATATTCCTTAACATAAACCACAAGGCCACAAGTATAATGTTTTGCCTGTACTCTTGTGGTGGAGGAGCTACTACCCTTTCTTTGCCAATGAATAATAGCTCCAATGGCACCCACGTTAAGATGATTGGATCCACAAAGAGATGAACAAGTAGATAAAGGTCCTAGCCTTCCTATGGGCAGGTTACCCAACACTTATTTCTTTTGCCTGGCATTCCCAGAGAAGTCCTACACATTGCACAATTTCATTCATAAAAATATAAAATAAATGATAGATAGAAACATATCACACATGGAACGGTCCTCAATGTAAATTAAATACAGAAATGCCATTGCGAAGTATAAGATTTTCAACCTTTGCACAATATATATTCAAAAGAATTATTGTATATCAACACGTGGTTATCAAGAAAGACCTATAGAGGTGAAAAAGAAACACCCCCACCATTCAGGCAGCATCGTCTTTGCCTTAAAGATTATCATGCCACAAAATCAGACTTACGGCTAAACAAGACAATCCAACCCAATTAAAAACAAAAACGACAATCAAGGCAAGAAATAGAATCCTTGTTGTCTTTTGCCCGATCAAAATATAATTCAGATACTGTATATGATTCTTGTACTTCTGCATGACAACTACTACCAGAATTCAGTAGTTTTAGAATCTCTTGGAAAATTTGCTAGGGGAAGAGTTTTTGACCTCCTCCATTTCGCCAGACACCACGCACTGGCAACCCTCCAGTGAGGTTCTGGACATCCACTGCTTCCGGATCTGAGTCAGGATCTTTATTTTTGAGGTCCAAAAGTGATGCCACAGAACCATCACCTAATCGAGCTCTGAGGAACTTTGAGGATTTCTTTCGTTGCTTACTCCCTCCACCACCATCCCCCATATTTTGATTAGATACACTAACAGCTGATGGGGAATCATTCTGGCCCCTCAGCTTCATTAAAGGTTGACTACTAGTACTTAACTCCACGTGCTGCTCAAAAACCGATTCCTGTGATTTGCCTTTGGATGCCCGGTACCCATCCTTGGATAACATCTCCGCCTCCTGTTCTACAGGCTTATAGCTTGATTGCAGTTGTTTTACGGTGCTTAAAATGCTATTTGCTAATTTATCCTTTGAATTACTATCTTCAGCAACTACAGACTTCCCTTTACCTTTCTTAGAGCCTTTACTGTCTTTCAAGTGGGTACTACCACGGCCCCCACCATTACCTTGTGGACCATTGCTTCGCAAACTAGCATTATAGGTCTCAACAAGCTCTTTCTGTTTCTGAGGATCAGGACAGAGTCGAGCCAAGTCATCAACAAGATGTGACAGGCCAAACTGCTGCACATAATACAGATATCTTCCTGTGTCAATTAAACCCTGCCGGTATTGTCCAGATATTTCTTTAAAAGCAGCGTATCTGTCTTCATCAAATTCAAGAGCAGCACGCATCTTTTCCACCAAAGACCTGTTTGCAGCTTGAACATCCTCCACACTTGGCAAGGCCTGGCTACTTGTGGGCAACTTGTGAATTTGTGCTGCAGAAACTGGAGGAAAATCAGATATTGAAGGTTCCACAGATCCTCTCTCCACAAGATCCGGGGCTGATGTGGAGTGGCTGATCCTACTAGTGTTGCCCAAGTCCCTTGAAGAGCCAGCTGACAGTTGTGCATGGGTCGAACGAGGTTGAGCCAAACTCGCATAAGTTGATTTTGCCAGTCCATTACCAGTGGAGGTATTGGTCAGAGAACTACGTGACATTACAGGTCCTGAATTTGTTGCAGGCCTAAATTGGGTAGAAGTACTTGCTGGTACCACTGGCCCACGGGTAGCAGCTGGCCAACCCTGAACTGAATTAAGAACAGTCACATTTCTTTGGCGGCGGAGATGTGCTGCCATATTGTTACTAGGCAAACCTTCTGAGTCCTGTTTTGGTTTTTGTTGACTGCTGTTGGGTGCCATACGGAGAGGAGGAAAAGAAGATCCTACCAAAGGAGCATTCCTTGACCCTTGCCCCAAGGCTTGAAGGTACCTTGAAGATGATTCAGAATCCATTGTAGCTAATGATTCAAATGGCTGAATGATTGGATCAATATCACTTGCATCCCCAGGGTCAGGGGCAACTTGCCCATTGGACAAAGATGATGGATCATGAGATGTACGGTCTGCATTAGCTGTCTCCAAACTTGCTTCAATGGCCATAGAAAGTTGATCTGCAGAAGAATCACGTCGAAATGTTCGTCCTCTTCCACGACGACGATCTTGCTCACTACTTCGATACCGAAAGCTAGTTGGTATCTGTGAGGAAAAAGAATAAAAGAAAATAAATAAATAACTAGTCAAGGGGAAAAAAACCACTGCAAAAATGAATATATTCTTCATTGAATAAAAAAGCAGCAATAAATGACATTGTGATCCAAAGATCAGAAGAAAAAAAAAAAGAAAAAAGAAGAAAAAGATTTAGATAAATTATGATGTGCCAACAATTGATAGATTATACATGCCTGCAGAGCGGCATTACGCTTGGAACGTGACATTCGTCCTCCATGTTCAAGAGCATTGTGTCTCTGAAATATCAAAAAGGAAAGCAAGTCAAGCTATTGAAATTACTCCAGAATACCAACTACAACAATATAGCTAAACCATTTCATGAAAATTCAAAATGAAAAACAGGCATACGCGTGTACACATGCAGTGCACACTACAATGCTACATTCACATGCAATATGATAATATATTACCTTCAAATCTGCTTCGGATTGATAAACAATAAACTTTTTGGCAAGGCAGGCCTCATCTTCACATAAGAAATGCTCTTGACGGAAGTGGATCTGTGACAGAGAGCAGCCATTTGTTTATACAGGTATTCTCAAGCTAAAAACAACAATGAAGTGTGGACTTCACAAATTTATTACTAAAAGAAGGGAAAAAAAAGAACAAGCATCTTGCCTCGAGGTCATCGTAATTCTTGTAATACTCATAGTGTCCAGGATGTTGCCTACATTCAACAGAATAAAAATCATGAACATTACTAGTCTTCATTGCAATCAAAGCCTAGGATTGTCTTTCTATGTAGCCGATTGCTTGTTTACCTTTGGCACATATGGCAGGTGTAATGTTCAGTAGACATATGCGTGTAAAGTTCATTTTCCCCATAGAATGGTGATCTGCAAAATTCACACATAGGATGCCCCATAAAACCACCCCTTTCACTCTGACTTCCATCCACCTCAGAGTCTCCAGTGTTTATATGCTGTTTCAGTTGTACTTTAGTATATAGCTTTTGTTCACAAATAAATACCTGTATCACACAAAGGAAGCCAATGAGGTCCTCATGCAAACCATATAAGTAAAAGATGGCTTTTTCAAAACCCAAAGTCATATATATATATATTTTTTTTGATAAGTAAAAACCCGAAATCATATAAGAAGTCAAGTATATGCATTTCACCTTCCTCCCTTCCAAACAAAGACTGCACATAAACAACTTATGTTGATGGAATAAATGACCCTTCAACTGTTCAATGTTCCTGAACTTTGCTCGACGCTTTGGGCCATCATTTGGTTGCCCCTCCACATTATCACATACACTGCAGGAAAGCCTGCACATTGCCTTGATCATGTTGTAGTGGTCCACATCATCAAAAAACGCTTGTGTATCCTCATGGTACCAGTATGATCCCACTTTACCCTCCTTTACATTGGAGGGCAAGATGGAAAAGTCATTAATCAACCTGGTGTAATCTCCTAAAGCCTGCAACAATAATAAATTCACATGGATTTTAGAATAGATTGAACAGCTGCATGGACAAGGAGTAGAAAAAAAAAGAGCATTAAATCAACTTCAATCTATCTTTCTAGGTAAAAAAGAAAATTCTCCCAAAATAATGAACCTTCAATTATTAAACTGTAAGAAGCCTCTGATCATTTAAGCGACAAAATCAGCTAATAATAAACCAAACCCAACGTGTAAAAGTGCATAATAGAACCCAGAACAAGGGGAAAAAAATAAATTCAGCATAAAAAGTTGGGAAGTTCAACATTGAGCAATAGCATCAATAACACAATCATAGTAAAAACACTGGAATTAATCAGAACAAAAATCAACACCACCACATGTTCCCATTAATTAATCTGAGTATCACTCTCTCTTCCCAGAGGCTCAACAAATAAGGAGAGAACACAAAATAAAGATTACCACACCACCTTGGCAGTAACATATAATGCTTAATTTGTTTATGGATAAATACGCACCCGCTCCATGATTGATTGCTCTTTATCATCAGACCCACTTGCAAATTAGCTTTAATATAGGCAGGAGTCAAATGCTTGATTATAGAATTGACAGAAACATAAAGTAGAAAAATTTTCCCTGAAAGCTGACTGAAATTAAAGGAAACAAAAATAAAGTGTGCAGCAATGCCATATGAAAACACACAATGCAGTAAGAGAAACAGTTCATAACTACAACTGCATCAAAATGGTGAAATTGAAATTGAAAGCTACAAATCAAGAATCTAAAACAAAATTCATAAGAAGAAAGAAAGAAAGAAGGAGAGGAAACTTGACCTTGGTGACGAAAACGACGTCGGACTCGGACTTGCAGATACAGCAACGGCGATCCTCGCAGATGAAGCGGAGGCGAGCGACGCAGGTGGAGCAGACCTCTCTGTGGCCACAAGCTCCGTACGCAACCCATTCAAGAGCATCGGCACACACAGCACAGCTATCGTCCATGTCTTTCCCTTCCCCCTCTTTCTCACAAAACTCTAATCGGACGTTGAAGACGAAGATGGAGATCTAAATTTCTAGGGTTCAAAGAAAGGGGCGGCTCTGAACAAAAGACCCAAATTTTTTTTTTTGATTTTTTTTTTAGAGTTTGAAGAAAGTGATTTTTGTGTGTTGGTTATCTATCTATCTATATATATATATATATATATATAGAGATTAAGGTTTATGATTGAGGGAATCGGAGTTGAAGTTGGATTTGATGGGTTCGAATATTGGTGGAGTGCTAAACGTCTGCTCTGAGAACCTGAGGATTTCAAAGGACAATGACATTATATATATTAATTTTTCAAAACTCTGTTTTTTTTTTTTTTTTTTTCTAAGGCGGCGGATTTGGGCTGCAGCTGAGGGCAATTGGGCTTTTATTATGAAAAAGAGAACTCCCATGTAGGAGTAGGATTTCCATTGCTCTCTTTCTTTCTTTTTTTTTCTTTGTTTTGATAGTACAAAATAGTATTTAAATTCAGCCTGGTTGCTGAGGTTAGAGAGTGCGTAAGGGAGGGTTTGGTTTAGTTTTTTAAAATTGGGTTTTTAAAAAAAGGGAAGTTTTCAAAAAATGCGGTATGAAAAAGTGTTTTTTGAAAAAGTTAAGTGTTTGGTAAAAACTGTTAAAAATTGTTTTTTGAAAAAACTGAGGGCCTGTTTAGTAGAGGAGTTTGAGTAATGTTGTTTAGGTGTTTTTGATGTACGTATGAGTGAAAAAGTGTGTTGAAATGTGTGTAAGGTTATTTAAAATGTGAAAATGTGTGTTAGAACCACAACCAAACAGGGCTTGAGTATTTGGCTAGCACTTTTAAAAGTGGCAGTTTGAGTGATAAATTACCAAAGAAGACAATGTATATATAAAGTATTGTGAAAATACTTTCTAAAAAATTATTCTAAAAAGAATTTTCAAAGTTTCTAAAAAAATTATTTTTTCTCACCAATATTAACTAATAATAATCTACTACTTAAGATTTATTGTGAAAATATTGTGATAGCATTTCTCAATTTTAATTTCTCATTTTTTATTTTATTTTTCCCTTTTTTCTTTACTTTTCTTTTTCATCCATATTTCCTTCTTTTCTTTTCTTTTTTCCCTTTTTTTTTCTCCTCCACACACGTACCCTTCTCTTTTCTTTTCTTTTTCCTTCTTTTCTCTTTTTTCCCTACCACTTCCTCCACACTCCACAGAGCTCTCTTTCTTCCTTTTTCTTTTTTTATTTTCTTTCTTCCTTTCTCCCTTTTCTCTTGCCACTTCATCTGCAAGTTTCTTCCCCTCTATCCCATCAAAACACACAAACTTAAAGGTCACACACAACCACACCATTTGATTCTCATCAAACAAAGATAGAGAGATGGGTCTGCTGATCAGTTGTCTCCATCTTTCGCCTCCATCGTCTACATTTTTTGCTTCCATCGTCTGTTGATTTGCTCTGCCTTCACTGCCGCCTGTCTTCTTCCCCACTATTGCTTCCCAACTGCCAACGACATTGGTAGAATTGGGTCAAATTGGTTTTTTTTTTTTTTTTTTTTTTGTTTTGATTTCATTATTGAGCAAGAGATGAGAGGATGGCGTGAGTGAGCTTCAGAGAGGGCAGAGGGCAAAGCAGAGAGATGAGGGAGATTGGCGTGAGTGTTATCTTTTGATTTATCAAAGGGTAAAATTAGATTTTCAATAAAATGTGAAGGGTAATTTGGTAACTGAACACAAAGTCCAACGGTAGGATTTATCAACGCGCATGGGCTTTTGGAAAATGCTCTGAATAGCTCCATTGGCTAAACGCGCATTCTCTTCACATTTTCAAAATGCCAATTTTTCTAAAAAGTTTCTTTTTAGACATCACCAAACGCATATATTACATTTATAGTTTCAAAAAGTGCTTTTTGGGTTGAGAAAGCTGAAACAAACAGGCACTAAGTGGGTAATTTAGAAGAAAATATCTAGGACCATGAAAATTTTCACAACTTCCTACTATAATTGTGATGCAACAAAGTGTGATTATTGAAAAAAATAATAATAAGTTTATGTAAGTGATGGTTAACTACTCATAGTCTGCCACGTTAGAGTTGTGATATAACAATTGTAAAATAATTTGTGGTCCTAAAACTACTCAAATTAGAATTAAATTTGTACCAGTAAAGTCCATGAGTAATTCTTAAGTACTACTCCCGGAGTACGAAGAATGGTGCTATCTTTTCTCACATTCATGGTGAGGTCCACCGTGAATGTGAAAGAAGGGAGCACTATTTTTCTATACTCTGAGAGTGCCTAAGAAGGTTTATAAAAAAAAAAAAGAGTGCCTAAGAATTTTTTATGACCATGAGCATGTTAAAGAAATTAAGAAAAAAAAAAATGGAGCATGCCAAAATGCTATTAAATATTAGGAATTTTAGGCAAATCATTTATCATTGATACAAAAATTCGGAGCACGAAAAATGGTGTTCTCTTTTCTCACATTCATGATAGGGTTCACTCATTAAATTCATGGTGGGGTCCACTATGAATGTGAGATAAGAGAACGCCATTTATTTATACTCTGGGAGTACCTAATAATTTTTCATAACCATGAGCATGTTAAAGAAATTAAGAAAAAAAAATCCAGCATGCTAAAATGCTATTAAATATTAGAAATTTTAGGCAGATCATTTATCATTGATACAAAAAATAAAATATTATCTAGTGTTATTTAAAAGAATAATTAGGTTTTTGGACTTACTTCTTTAATTTCCTTTTTTTTTTCTTTTTTTTTTTTTATGATTGAGAGTGTAGGGTCACAATTTACTGGCCTAGGCCCAAGAGCTGGTTCGGACGATGGTTCAGTGAGCCCAATACAATGAATTTGTAGAGAGTGGGCTAGAGAGTTAGGTTTGGTTGGTTGGTACTAACGGTTAGGAAGTATTTCAATGGCGAACATCATAAAAAGCTTGACAAAAAGAATTGTCCGAGGAGACCGAATATGACTGAATGCAGTAGTAATGTATTTTCATACAACACTTTGAGCTACAGTAATTCCCTCTTCTCTCCTTTCTTCTTTTTTTCTCCCCCTCTTATGGGAGATCTTTTACATTTATATAGACCTTTTCAGGCTATCCTGATCTTACACTTGTTGCCCATCTAGATCCTCACTTGAGTGCATGTCACGTCAAATATCTTCTTTTGTTATCTGTTCACGGCAGTAGCTAGAGGTTGTATTGTTCAGAGGTCTCTTCTCAATAAATGCGGCCAGAGGAGTTGGTATAGTGCATTTAATGCGGTGGTACCAGCTTTCCATTGAGATATTCGCTTGTTATTATCTCCTTTGTATGTGCTTGAAGTTCATCCTTATCATCCTGACTTTCTGGCCAGCTGTCTAGGTCGTCCGAGCACTTGCTTGAACAAGATTCGTCCTGTCCGAGAAGGGAAATCTCCTTGGACTATACTCCTCTCCACTCGGCGGGATTATTTCATTCTCTTCTAACTATTCATTGTTCCTCGGACATATCCATAAATAGGGCCCAAGGCCCAGTACACAATTTTGGAATCTTACCCCTACAATAGCCCCTCAAAATTTTTATTTTTCCCACGCATCCGAGGAGAGGAAAAATGGAACTTTGAATTGCTTTCGAAATGGGGGTTATAAATGTAATGTTACCTGAGCTTGCACGTGTGGGGGCGTAGTTTTAGGTGCTTCATTATTGCTACTGACGTTTTGGTGTTTACAAAGCGCCATTAAATGCTCTAAGCGGCGTTTTGCCCTTTACATCTAACGGTGGCGAACTGATCCAACGGCTGGTATTTTCCCACAAGATTTGAGCGGGATAACTCCCACCTACTTTTTGCCTTCTATATAAAGCCCTTGGGGGAATTAACTTTTCATTTATCTTGCAAATTCTCAGGCACTCCAGCGATCTTCAGTACTTCATTACCTAAAGCACCCCAAGATATTAGGCCGCCTTTAGTTGTTTTCTTTCAGTAATCTTTGCGATTTTTCCCTGAATACCTTCAGGGGTTGTAGCACATCCTGGTTTGTGTAAGTTTTAACTTACTTGGACCTTCCCCTTCTCCTCAGCCAACCTTCTCAGCCCTTGAGTTTTCATTATTTCAATCGTTGATTTTAGTCCTCCCCTTTAGTCTGTAAAAGATGGGTAGGTTTGAGCATTTAGTGGATTCCCCTGCCAAAATAGAGGCCTTCAAGGCGAAATATCACATACCCCAAAGGGTCAACCTCCGTTACTGCCCTACAGAAGGAATAAGAACTAACAGGGAGGTGAGGGAGGTAGTTATCCCCATGATAGCGTTTATAAAAGGGGGAATGACCCTCCCAATGGGTACTGTGACTAGGGATTACCTCTTTCACTATAGGTTATGCCCTCACCAATGCACACTCAATCTATTTAGGATTTTGGGTAGTGTTGATGCTCTGAATAAGCATCTGGGTCTGCGGCCACATGGCACGATGTGGTGCACATGTATGAATGCCACTCCCAAAAAGGTACCGGCTACTACCTCAAATCCCGCTCGGACGTGGTAAGGATGATCTCATGTCTACCCCGGTCAAATAAGGGCATGAAATATGATTATCTTATAACTTCAGGAGCGTGGCACGATGGCGTTCACTGCCCCATCCGAGTAGGGAAGTCAGGTGGGAGACCTTAGGATTAGGTTCCCTAGCAGTAGACTTGAACTCGATCCTTCAAACCCCGCCTTGTTTCCTTTCTTTTTCAGTTTTTTAAGATTATGGCTCACAATTGTTTAACTGATTCTTCCCTCAGCTGTGTTTGCAGATAGAAGGCACGTAGCCCCCAGGCTAAGTTTGTCCAACGTCCAGGCTCTTAACTACCTGCTGCGGTCCGAGATCTTTATCAGCGAAGACAAGCAATTGAGGGCTGTACACTTAATACTGGACTTCAAGCCTATCTCGGACTCCTTTTTGGACATAGGCAACGCCATAAGAGCAGGAGATCACTGGATACACCAAATTGATGTGTTTCGGCCCAATTTCTTGGCGTCAGACGACTTTTTGCCAGTGCCATTTCCGATCCCAGTGGGTGTTCCCCTGGTTGCCCCGGCCATTCAACTTCTTCCTGAAGCCCCCGTGGTCGGAGAAAGGGTAGTTTCTTCGTCCTCCTCATTGGAGAAAGAGATTGATAACTTCCGCCTTGTAGCAGAAGAGGCTGAAGTGGTGCAAAAAATCTCAGGAGCCAAAGAGGAGTCTGACAAGCATTCAGTAGTTCAAGTCCCAGTTCTTGTTGTTGCCATCCCAGACGACACTTCAGAGGAAGAAGAGATGGCGGAGAATAAGAGTCTAAGAGAGCTGATGAAGGCCAGAGGTAAGGCCTTAGTGAATAAAGAGGCCGTCAAGGTGCAGCCCTCGGCTAACCTCCCGCCACCTTCTCAGCTTCCAAAGGATCTTGGGCTAAAGTCAATCCCAGACCTAAAAAAGAAGAGGCCGAGTGAGGCATTAGAGGAGGGCGAGTTGCACCTTTCAGAGGGAAATAAGCAGCAGAAAGTGGTAAGGAATAGGCGAGGTCGGAGGTCCTCGTCCGTGGAGAGCCACGAAGACACTCACGTGGCTGACGTGCGTTGGCCACCGCACATATGGTCCCCAAAGTTAGAGGTGGATGGCGCTCCTGTTGCCTAGAACGCTTCGATCAGAAGCTACCAAGGAGGGCAAGCGGGTCATATCGCTGAAGTCTTAGAGCAGCCACTTCTTTTACCAAAAGATATGGATGCTTACAGGCGCGTTAGCTGATCAGAGCTTTTCCTGTCCCTCAAGAGGGATATGGCCATGGTAAGTTGCTTGATCAGGCTTTTTAACAATTAAATCATTTTTATCTTCTCTTCTTTCTTTTACGAAGCTTTCCTATTCTTATCGTTGCAGCTTGCCTAACAGGTTTATATGGCCAAGGAATGGGTTCATGATGCCCACAACAAAACGAAAGTGGAGGCAGAATCTCGTGCCGAGGCCGAGAAAACCTTGGGCTAGCTGAGAGAGGACTATGCCAAGCAGTTTAAGCTTCTGAAGGAGGCAATCAAGGCCAAGAATAGCGCTGATGCAGGCCTTAAGACAGCGGAGAGGCAGGCCAAAGACCAACGCAAGCAGTTGTACACAACCGAAATCAATCTGGCCACTAAGAGGCAACTAGTGAAGGATCTTCGTGCCGAGCTTCAGAGGACTAGGGACACATCTCAATTAGCCAAGGAGGCGGCCGAGGTGGAGAAGTAAGCGGCGTACAAGCTTAGGGTAGAGGAGACTCAGGCCAGATTAACAGAAGAGCTCTCTTTGGTGTGCAGAGAATATTGCGAGATTTCTCGGGGAAAAGCTCTTGACGCTGCAGGAGTTCCTTTTGACTCCGACTTGAGGCGACCTGAGAGCATCTACTATGACCCTAAGATTCGCGAGCTTCTAGGTCCTCACTCCTCTACTTCTAAGCAAGCCCTGCCTGGATCCGAAAAGATTGCGGCTCAAGTCCTTCCTCCTGCTGCTCCTAATGCGCCTAAAGCTCCCTCTGAATCTAAGGATCAAGCCTCAGAAGCTGTTGCTTCCCAGCACAGTCAGACTATTGACCCTTCGTGGTCCAATACAAAGGCTTAGATGATAGTTTTTTTTTTTTTTTTTGACTAGTTGTAAAATACTTCTTCTTCAATTAATGGAAGTATCTTTTGTCTCCTTTTGTTATCTCCATTTCCTTTCATTAATGGCTCTAACAGTTTAACTAGATATTAGCAAGAATTTAGATAATATAATGCCTGGCGTGTTACTTTAACTGGGCTCAGCTTAAACACTTAGGAAAAGCGCCGTGGAGTGCTAGCTAACTCAAATTATCTGGTCTGAGGACTACATCATGATATAGTTTAAGTTTAAACACTTATGAAAAATGTCGTGGAGTGCTAACTCACTCAAATCATCTGCTCCGAGGACTACAGGCATGATAGAGTTTAAGTTTAAACACGTTGGAAAAATGTCGTAGAGTACTAACTAACTTAAATCATCTGGTCCGAGAACTAAGGCATGATAGAGTTTAAGTTTAAACACGTTGGAAAAATGTCGTGGAGTGCTAACTAACTCAAATCATCTGGTCCGAGGACTATAGGCATGATAGAGTTTAAGTTTAAACACGTTAGAAAAATGTCGTAGAGTGCTAACTAACTCAAATCATCTGGTCCGAGGACTACAGGCATGATAGAGTTTAAGTTTAAACACGTTAGAAAAATGTCGTGGAGTGCTAACTAATTCAAATCATCTGGTCCGAGGACTACAGGTATGATAGAGTTTAAGTTTAAACACGTTGAAAAAATGTCGTGGAGTGCTAACTAACTCAAATCATGTGGTCCGAGGATTACAGGCATGATAGAGTTTAAGTTTAAATACGTTGGAAAAATGTCGTGGAATGCTAACTAACTCAAATCATCTGATCCGAGGACTACAGACATGATAGAGTTTAAGTTTAAACATGTTAGAAAAATGTCATGGAGCTGCACACAGGTTTTACACACTAGATGAATATATGTCAGCTAATAATAATACCTTTTTAGATTATTTACATTCTACAGTTGTGGTATTGCATGCTCATCTAGATCTTCTAGAAAGTAGGCTCTAATGCCTGCTTCTGCGGTAATGCGGTACGGTCCTTCCCAATTTGGTCCTAATTTTCCCCAAGCTAGGTTCTTCACAGCACCCACGACCTTTCTTAGTACTAAATCTCCAGAGGCCAGTGGTCTCAACTTCACGTTGGCGTTATAGCCCCGTTTGAGCTTGTGTTGATAATATGCCAGTTGAACCATTGCATTCTCCCTCTTTTCTTCAATCAAGTCTAAGCTTTTCTCCAGTAAATCATTGTTCTCGCTCGAACTGAACAAGCTAGTCCTTAAGGTTGGAAGGCTAGTTTCCAATGGAATGACAGCCTCAGCACCATAAGTCATTGAGAATGGGGTTTCTCTAGTAGACCTACGAGGGGTGGTTCAATACGTCCAGAGAACATGTGGCAGCTCCTCCACCCATTTGCCCTTTACGTCGTCTAGTCTCTTCTTTAGTCCATTCACTATGACCTTGTCAACGGCTTCTGCCTGTCTATTTCCTTGGGGGTAGGCAGGGGTAGAGTATCTGTTTGTAATTCCTAGCTCGCAGCAGTATCTTCTGAAAGCTTTACTGTCGAATTGAAGGCCATTATCCGAAATGAGGGAATTTGGGACCCCAAATCATGTAACTATGTTCTTCCAGACAAATCTCTTGACATCAACATCTCTGATGTTTGCCAAGGGCTCAGCTTCCACCCATTTGGTAAAATAATCCGTGCCGACCAGCAAATACCTCTTGTTTCCTGCTTCTTTAGGGAAAAGGCCCACGATGTCCAAGCCCCACTGGGCAAATGGCCAAGGACTAGACAGTGGATTAAGGACCCCCCCCCCCCGGCTGGTGCATGTTTGGTGCGAACCGCTGGCACTGATCTTATTTTTTCACATATTCTAGGGCTTCTTTCTGCATGTTTGGCCACCAATATCCTTGAGTGATGGCACGGTGCGCTAAGGATCTACCGCTAGTATGGCTTCCGCAGATTCCTTCGTGGAGCTCCTCAAGGAGTATCTCAGTTGCTTCGGGATGTACACACAGCAAGTATGGTCCTGAGAAGGATCGTTTATACAATCTCTGTTCCCCAGATAGCCAAAACCGCGCAACCTTCCTTTGTATCTTGTTAACTTCGGACTTTTTCTCAGGCAGCGTGTCTTCTTTTAAGAACAGCACCACTGGGTCCATCCAACTGGGTCCTGTTCTTGCCTGATGGACCTGAACAGCCTCTCCTCGCGACCCACTTGGTCCGCACAAGTGTTCTGCCAGAATAGTCTGTGGAAGGTGTTGATCCGAGGAGGTTGCAAGTGTGGCCAAGGAGTCAGCATGGGAGTTGCTGTTTCTAGAGATGTGTAGTAAATCAAAAGAATCAAACTCTGATTGTAGACGTTTAACTTGTCCCAAGTACTCTTGCATTCTCTCATCTCTTGCCTCGAATTTCCCCGATACTTGTCCGCTGACTAGTCTTGAGTCCGAGAACACTTCCATGGATTTTCCTCCCATTCGTTGAACCATTGCCATTCCCATCAGAAGAGCCTCGTACTCTGCCTCATTATTTGTGGCCGTGAAGCTTAGTCTCAGTGACCTTTCTATGATGATTTTCTCTAAAGATATCAACACTATCCCAACTTCGGATCCCTTCTGATTCGCTGCGCCGTCTACATATACTCTCCAAGTCGGGTGACCTTGCTGGGCAATCATGCTAACCAATCTTCCATCCATGTTGTGTGTCGGACTCAATTCTTCTAATGGGGGTTTAATGAACTCGGCCACCAGGTTTGCAAGTACCTGATCCTTTATGAAGGTGCGAGGCATGTGCTTGATGTCAAAAGCCCCTAGAATGATCCCCCATTTAGCTATCCTCCCCGTGTAGTCGGCACTTCGAAGTACTGCTTTAAGTGGGAGCTAGATGAGGATGACGACTGTATGTGCTTAGAAATAATGAGGCTGTTTACGTGTACTAAGCACCACCGCCAAGATGGCCTTCTCCAGTGGCAGATAACGAACCTCGGCCTCGTGTAGCGATTTACTCAGATAGTAAACGGGCTTTTGTACACCATTATCAATTCGTATCAGCACCAGACTCATTGTATGGGAGGTCACAACGATATAGGCAAAAAGGACTTCATCCTTCTCGGGACTGGACATGATTGGAGGCCGAGAAAGGTAATCTTTAAGTTGCTGGAAGGCCGAGGCACACTCCTCAGTCCATTCAAGCCCCTTCCACTTATTTAACAGTTGGAAAAATGGTCAGCACCTATCCGCCGACCTGGAGATGAAACGGTTCAAGACTGCAGTCATTCCAGTCAATTTTTGAACTTCCTTGGGGTTCTGAGGAGGTTGCAAGTTGTTAATGGCCTTAATCTTGTTGGGATTCACCTCGATTCTCCTGTGTGTGACCATGTAGTCCAAAAACTTGCCCGACCCCACACCAAAAGAGCACTTGGATGCATTTAAGCACAATTTGTGTTTCCTGAGGACTTCAAGAACATCCCTGAGATCTCCAATGTGCTCGGTTATGACCTTTCTTTTCATCACCATGTCATCAATATAAACTTCCATACTCTTACCCAACTGAGGCTCAAACATTCTAGTCATCATCTTTTGATAGGTAGCTCTTGCGTTTTTCAGACCGAACGGCATTACCTTGTAGTGGTAATTCCCAATGGGTGTGACAAAAGCTATCTTTTCCTGATCATCCAAAGCCAATGGTATTTGATGATACCCTTGAAAAGCGTCCAGAAAACTCATCCGAGAGTGGCCAACGGTAGCATCAACCAGTTGATCGATCTTTGGCATGGGGAATGGATCTTTTGGACAAGTTCTATTCAGGTCTGTGAAGTCCACGCACACTCGCCATTTTCCGCTTTTCTTCTTCACCACCACAGTGTTAGCCAACCATTCAGGATAAAATACTTCCTTAATTGCTCCCGCCCATTTGAGTTTCATCACCTTTTCCCTGACAGCATCTGCGTGTTCTTTTAATGGGCGTTGGAGCGGTTGCTTTTTAGGAATGATGGCAGGGTTAACGTTCAGGTGATGGCAAATGAACTCTGAGTTTACTCCTGAGGCCTCTGTGGAGTCCCATGCAAATACGTCAATGTTGGTTCTGAGGAATTCTATCAGCTCTTCCTTCTCTTGAAGAGGCAGCAGGGATCCGAATTGAAAGAACTTTTCTGGGTCATCATCAATAACTACCTTCATCAAGCTTTCACACTCTGCTCCCTTGACTGAGGCCTCGGTGTCCAGCACCGGGGATTTTAACTGCTATAAGTCCCCGTCGTTATGGGCTGAGGATTCAGCTTTAGGTTTATGTTGGATTGCTGCCACCAGACATTGTCTGGCCATAGGTTGATCTCCTAGGATCTCCTTAACTTGCCCCTCAGACGGGTATTTGATCTTCTGATGAAGAGCGGAAGAAACGACCCCTAGTGTATAGAGCCAAGGTCTAGCCACAATCGCGGTGTAGGGTGAGTAAGCGTCCACCACTATAAAATCTACTTCTACTATTTCAGAGCTAGTTTGCACGGGTAGCTTGATTTGGCCTCTCGGGATGACCACTTTTCCATCGAAACTCACCAAGGG
Source organism: Quercus glauca (assembly GCA_023736055.1). Lineage (NCBI taxonomy): Eukaryota > Viridiplantae > Streptophyta > Magnoliopsida > Fagales > Fagaceae > Quercus > Quercus glauca. The sequence continues at coordinate 9,627,292 of CM043326.1, forward strand.
GGAGCTATAGGGCATTAGGTTTTCAGTCGTCAAGTTCAGTCCTCTATAAAGGTCTGGGTACATTATTTTTGCGCCGCTGCCTTGATCTACCATCACTCTCTTCACATCATACCCCCTCTATCTTGAGAGTGATCACTAGAGCATCATCATGAGGTTGGATAGTTCCGATTTTGTCTACTTCCGAGAAGCCCAACACTAGATGAATATCCATCCTAGCCCTCTTCGGCTCTCTGTTAACGTTTTCGGAGGGCAGCTGAGTAACGAATAGTATTCTGGATGGGTAAGACCCTGTTCTTCCTGGTGTAGCAAAGATGACATTTATCATTCCCAAGGGGGGTTTTGAGGAATCATCTCTCTGGGATCCCGCGTTTGCCTGGTTACCCTGACCATGGGTATGGTGTAAAAGTTGTTTTAACTTTCCTTCGCTGACGAGTTGGTCCAAATGGTCCCACAGACTTCTACAATCCTCCGTAGTGTGTCCATGATCCTAGTGATATTGGCAATAGAGGTTGTGGTTGCGCCTTTCAAGGTTTCCCACCATCTTGCTCGGTCTCTTGAAGAAAGGCTCATTCTTGATCCTCTCCAAGACTTGGTGCACCGGCTCTCGGAACACGGCATTAACTGTCTGAAGGTTCGCCAAACCTTGTTGTCTGACCCAGTCTCTCCGCGACCTGTTGTGGCCTTGCCGATCCGACCTTAAATCTTTCATCTCCTGAGGGATAACCTTATCTTTTCCTTTACCCTGCTGCTGGTCTTCCTCTACTCTTTTATACTTGTCAATCTTGTCCATCAGCTGGCGCACGCTGGTAACAGGCTTGCCCATTAGAGACTTCCTCAAGCCGTGTTCAGTGGGGAGGCCGAGTTTAAAGGAATTGATGGCTACCTGGTCGCAATTGTCCTCCATCTCATTGTACATTTCCCAGAATCTATCTGAATACGACTTCAGAGTTTCGCCCTCTTGCATGCTTACGGACAATAGGGAGGCCAATGACTGCGGAACCCTGCTACATGTGACAAAACGGGACCCAAATGGCTGAGTGAGCTCTTGAAAAGAGCTTATGAAGTCCGCTTTCAAGCTATCGAACCATCTCATAGCGATCGGTCCTAAACTGGGTGGGAAAACTTTGCATATTAAGGTTTCATCTCTAGAGTGAACGGCCATCTTCTGGTTGAAATGACTCACGTGTTCCACAGGGTCTGTCCGGCCGTTATAGATGGTAAACGTCGGCTGGTGAAAACGTCGAAAGAGTCTTGCATTCTCGATGTTACGTGTGAAAGGGGACCTGGAAATTTGTTTCAGGGCTTTACTCATAGCGTCATGCCCTACGCCTCGACGTGATGGGCTACGCATTTGCCGCTGATAATGATGCTCTTCTTCGTAGGTGAAGGGTTCGCTGGGTGGGGTTTGAGACCTCCACCTGTACTGAGTGTCTCTCTCATCGTCAGAGGAAAGGTCCGAATCTTCAGAAGCTTTTCTCTTCCTTGCGTGGCGCAATTCTCTTTTCAACCGATCAATCTCTAATTGCATGTTCTTGTTGTCATTTGCATGGGAGATATGGTCCTCCCTACGAGGTTGACTCCGGTCAGTGTGTGTGGTATGGACACTTCCTTCGCAGTCACCTCTTTGCTTAAGGATGAGGAAAGGGTCACCGCGCTTAAAGCCCCTCGACTCTGCTTGTTGCTGACCTGTTTCAGCCATAGTTAGCCGTTACACCACTCAAGCTCTTCCCACAGACGGCGCTAATTGTAGGGTCACAATTTACTGGCCTAGGCCTAAGAGCTGGTTCGGAAGATGGTTCAGTGAGCCTAATACAATGAATTTGTAGAGAGTGGGCTAGAGAGCTAGGTTTGGTTAGTTGGTACTAACGGCTAGGAAGTATTTCAATGGCAAACATCATATAAAGCTTGACAAAAAGGATTGTCCGAGGAGACCGAATATGACTGAATGCAGTAGTAATGTACTTTCATGCAACACTTTGAGCTACAGTAATTCCCTCTTCTTTCCTTTCTTCTTTTTTTCTCCCTCTCTTATAGGAGATCTTTTACATTTATATAGACCCTTTCAAGCTATCCTGATCTTACAGTTGTTGCCTATCTAGATTCTCACTTGAGTGCATGTCACGTCAAATATTTTCTTTTGTTATCTGTTCACAATAGTAACTAGAGGTTGTATTGTTCAGAGGTCTCTTTTCTATAAATGCGGCCAGAGGAGTTGGTGTAGTGCATTTAATGCGGTGGTAGCAGCTTTCCATTGAGATATTCCCTTGTTATCATCTCCTTTGTACGTGCTTGAAGTTCATCCTTATCATCCTGACTTTTTGGCCAGCTGTCTAGGTTGTCTGAGCACTTGCTTGAACAAGATTCGTCCTGTCCGAGAAGGGAAATCTCCTCGGACTATACTCCTCTCCACTCAGCGGGATTATTACGTTCTCTTCTAACTATTTATTATTCCTCGGACGTAGCCATAAATAGGGCCCAAGGCCCAGTACACAATTTCGGAATCTTACCCCCACAGAGAGCATTACCATATAGGGGCGTAAAAACCCCTTAGTTGCTATTTTACCAACTAACAAGCCAAAAGTAAGCATTACCCGGGTATGTATTGCTAAAAAAATTTAGCAACCTTAAACACTGGTTCTTAAATATAGAACCTACTATATCTTGGATGTAAAACCAAAAAAAAAAAAAAAAATCTCACTCTCTCTCTCTTTCTCTCTCTCCCCTAATAAATTAAAAAAATACCTTCTCGTTCCTGTCTCTCTCTCTCTCTCTCTCTCTCTCAAACCGATGTAGATTAGCAGCTCTCTAGTCTTTCTCTTTCTCTCAGCTTTCTCCATCATAACCTTGCCATAGGTGTAGATTGGCAATGTTGTGGTGGTGGTTCGGTGGGTTTGGTGTGGGTCTTTTGCGTGGTTCTCAGTGGTTTGCTGCGTGAATGGTGGTGGGTTTTGGTGGTTTGCTGGGTCTATGGTGGGTTCTGGTGGTTTACTTGGTCTATGGTGGTGAGTCTTGGTGGTTTATAGTGGTGGTTCAGTTGTTTTCTTTTATAGGTTATTGGTGATGTTGGCGGATAGAGAGGGGGGAAGAGTTGTTGGGTAGCAGAAAGAAAAATAGATTTTTATATTATTTTATTGAGTAGTTTATATTATTTAATTGGGTTGTATATAAAAATAGGGATAATTACAAATTACCAACCTGTGGTTTGACCCTAATTCTATGTGCCTACCCGTGGTTTGAACTTTGACACTTTACCCACCTGTGATTCTGACCGTTACCCAGCCGTAACCCACCTCTCCACTCTCCGTTACTCTAACACCAAATAAGTTAAAAAAACGTTCCAAAATAGATCAAAACACTCACTCACTCCTAGAACTCACTCTCACTCCTGAAGCTCTCAAATCTTACTCACTCCTACAACAAGCTTCATTTGAGACTCTTAATTTCAGATCCAAGCCGAGGAAGCAAGTTGCTAACAGTTGCTCCTCCTCTATTCAGCTATGGGCTTCGATTTGCAAACTTTATAATGGAACTCGGTTTTGATCGTGGGTGGGTTTTGACCGTGCATGCTCTTGGGTGCCACCGTGGGTATTGAACTTGGGTTTTGATCTTGCATGGTCCTCTGTTCAGCATCAGCAGGTAGATCAAACCCCTTTGTGAGTTTTTAACTTTTGAAACCTAGGGTTTGAAATTGGGTTTTGTAATGCTTTCTTTGGGTTTTTTATTCTTTCTTTGAATTTGAGTTTCTTAAACTGTTATTGATTCCATCTTTCTTCGAATTGGGTTTTTTTTCTCTTTACTTTTTTTTTCATGAAAGACTATAATATGAAGTTGTTGAGTTGTTGTTTATATACAGCCACTTTCTTTGATTTTTTTTTTTTTTTTTAGGATCAAATAGCCGAAGGCTTGATAGGATTATATACATGTACAAAGTTAGGATACTTTTTGTGCTAGAAAGAGATGAAAGGTACGAATAGGATTGGTTTAAGCTGTCAAGGACTGAAATAATGATAATAATTCAATTACAAGATTGTTGGGACGTTGAAACTAGGTAAAATAAATATGTCTATATTAGGTAAACAATAAAAAAAGAAAAAGGAAAGTGAACCTACTATTATTCTTCATTATTTTGACCAAGTTATTATTCTTCACCAAGGGCTCTTTAACTGTAGTAGTAGACTAGACTCTGGAGCTTTGCCTTCTTTCTTATATAATGCATAATCATTCTCTTACCAACACGTGGCCTTTTCTTCACACTATAATTCAAAGATTGGTTTAGTTTGACTTGGTAAAGGCATGATATGTAAAGAATATACTTTATAGTCAAGTGTTGTTACTAGTGTTGTTACTTTAGCCTTGTTGTGGTCCACAAGATCCATTAACTTGTTTGATTTTAGTTGTTTATATACAGCCCCTGTATGTGTGTGGAGAACAATGCAAATGTGATGGACCACAATGCCAATGTGAGGGACCCAATCTAATGCTTAGTAATTATGCACTTTCTTGGCTGCCAGCCATATATCTAACCTTTGTTTTTCTAATACATGATTGCCAGCCATATGTGAGGGACCCAACCTTTGTTTTTCTAATACACTTTCTTGGCTGCCAGCCATATATCTAATGCTTATTAATTATGCATGTACATCTCTAGATGCAATTTAAATGACCTTTTCTTAGCCAATAAAAAAAAAACAATCGGTGCCACGTAGTTTCCATCACTGTCTTAATGTGCTAATATTGTATCATTATGAAGTTAAATGTCTATTTATTTTTATTGTCTCTACCTTAGTTGTGAGCCTTGCACAATAAAAAATCTCTAATATTAAAGATCTCATATTCATGTCTACCAGTATTTTGACTAAACAAAAATTCTTTGTAACATAGTTGTAATGTTATGGTTGAGTCTTTGCAAAAGGATAATTATGGAGAACAATTGGGATACACCCGATGGAAGAAAAATGTGTAGTAGAATATGATGCATTTAGTAGTCTAGCTTTATGGTACCTTTGATTGTTGAAACCTTTGCAATGCATTAATGCTGGACTTCAATGTGAATTTATCTTACTTAATTTGATAAGTGTAAACAATGGTTTATGCTGTCACATATGCTGAAAATTTGAACTATGCCTCTTGTAACAGATTTGTTGGTCTATAAGCTTGTAACAAATTTTTGCTATGTCTTCATCAACTGGCAATGGCTCTACAACTAGTGGTTTCTACCGTGCTGAAGATGGTCATTTATGTACCATTGAGCATTGTGCCCTACGAACAAGTCGAAAAGCTGGTAACTATGGAAGAAGATTCCTCGGTTGTAGTCAATTTAATGTAAGAAACAATTACATTGTTGTATTTGAATTGAATTGAATTATTAATTGTGATTTATTATGAACAGTGAAATTAATTGTTATAATTGTAATGATTAGGTTGGTCCCAAATGTGGCTTTTTTCAGTGGGTGGATAACGAAACTTGTAAGAGTGACCGTGAAAGGATAAGTATGCTTGAGAATGAACTGCAGCTTGCAAATCAGAGAGAAATGACAACTAGGCAAATGGAAGAAAGATCTAACCGAAGGGAAAGAGAAACTCATGAGCTTTATGTAGAAGTTAGGGAGAAACTTAAGAGGGTTAAAGAGAGTGAGAGATTGTACAAGATTGCACTAGTTTTATCATGGTTATTTTTCATTTTTGTAATGTTGTCGTTGTGTTTTGTCTCAATGAACAACAATGTAAGGGTGAAGAACCTTAATCTACCATGATGCTTGGGGGGGTGTTGAAATGTGATTAGGTAATTGAATTGTTATTGTATCTATCTCTTGAAATGGGGATGTTGAAATGTGATTGGGATGTTAAAATGTTATTGTATCTATCTCCTGAAATGGAAAGTGTTTTTTTTGTGCAAATATTCTTTAGTATAATTTTCTTTTCTTTTTTACTTCATTGATATATATTGGCACAAAGTGTTATGTGGAAACGTTAATAACGTGAATGGAACTTGGAACTTGCCAATGATTAATAACCTTCCATAAAAGCATTCTCATTTGGGTTTGTCAATTCATCTTTTACTTCATGTTCGAAATATTGTGCAATAATATAAAAGGAGCTGGCACATTTCAAGAAATATGAAAATAATCTATCAAACAAAAAGATGCTGTAGGCCATAAGCATTGTCCAATTTATTGGTTCCATAAGCATTGTCCAAACAAAAAGATGCTGTAGGCCATAAACAAAAAGAGCCGGCACATTTATTGGTTCCATAAGCATTGTCCAATTTTTTTAGAAAGAATATACCAAAATAACACATAAAGCTCAAAGACCATTATCAACCTTTGCTGTGTCAATGCACACCTGTGTAAATCTACCAAAAGCACAATACAATCCTGTGTAAATCCACCAAAAGCAAAGACAAGCATAGCACAACAAAATATTTTATCCTGTGTCTGCACATTAACTGCTTTTAATAAAAGTGAATAGTCATTATCACTTTATGTCACATGCATACAAAATTGCCAATCAATATTGTTTTTGGCACATCCTGTGACTTTACACTTCACACATCTTCCACCCAAAACCCAACTACTAGTCCACCACTCATCAGTCATACACATCTTCCAACCAAAATTGTCAATATTGTTTTTGACACTTGACAGCAAATACTTACACAAATACATTAGGCGTGGGAACTATTAACAAAAAAAGTGGGCCATAAAACAAAAAAAGTAGTTGAAACTTTAACATTTTCCATCTTTATTTATTGCTTTTGGTGCCTTTGCCAGCTGCCTTCTTGCCCTTTCCACCAACTACTTGAAACTTTGCTGGCCTTGATACATCAGTAGTTCTACCTTTAAATCCCCTAGCAGCAGCACCACCACTTCTTTCACTTGGTACACCACTAGTGCTCACAGATGCACTTGGCTACATAATCAAAATTCAGCAGTTAGCAACTTGGTCCAACAATAGCAAGAGGAAAAAAAATAAACAAAATACAAGAAGACAGAGATGCCTGAGATGGTGAAGAATCCCATGTCTCTCTAGGAGTGTGGATGCTCGGTTGTGAGGATGAAGAGAACCAGTTGGCCCTAGATCTAGTTAGAGGTTGAGTTGTTGCCTCAGATCTATTGTTTGGTGCAGGTTGAGATGCAGTTTGACCAAAAGCTCTATATGCAGGCTGAGATCTAGTACTTGGTGGCTGAGATGCAGTTTGAGGTGTTGCAGCCTGCTTTGTTTTTGTAGATTTACTTCCTTGTGCCTACAAAGAGGGTTGTACAAGTTACATACATGTGAAATATAGGAGGAAATGAATATATTTCAAAGCAAGGAAATACTTACAGCATGTAATTTAGCAAGTCTATCTCTTCTCTGCCATGGAGTTTCACCAGTGATGCCTGCCTTGCACCCTCTTGCATTATGTCCTTCTTTATGGCACTTCCCACACTTGATTGTCTTGTTCATCCTAGAAACTCTATAAGGGTTCCTAGGCTCTTCAGGATCTCTTTTTCTTTGCTTTGGTGGTCTGCCAGGTGGTTTATACACATGGAGAGCAACCGGAGCAGGTTGGTTGGTCTCAACCCACTCAGACTGGCCAGGCATTGGCTGTATTATCTCTTTGTAAGTTTCAACATATGTCTCTTTCCAATAACAAGGATGCACATATTCCTCAACTTTCTGCAAGTTCTTAACAATAGCAGAGATCCCATGTTTGCAAGGAAGTCCTGTCAAATCCCAAATCCTACAGCTGCATGCCTTCTTATCTAGGTCAACCACATGTCTCTCACGACCATTATCAACCTCATACATGAAGCTGCCTGCTGGAGTAGCACTGAAAGGTATAGACTCATGTTTTAACTTCTCTAATTTGTCTTGAATATTAGGACAAATCTTTCCAGTGTATTTTTCTATACCTTTGTGTTTTTTGTATTGTTTGGTCATAAGCCTAACTCTAATCCACTCCAACATTGTCAAAATTGGCTTATCCCTAGCTTCTAAGATCATGGCATTAAAAGACTCACTTGAGTTATTGACTAAACAATCACACAAAGCTCTACCACTAAAGTGAGACTTAGACCATTGTGCAGGGTTGATGTCAGCAAGATACTCCCATGCCTTGACATCCAAATCCTTTAATTCTTGCATTCTTCTCTCAAACTCCCTAATTGTTGTGGCTCCAGCACATCTCCACAATGCATCCTTCAACTCCAAGCCCTTATGATCCACTTTAAAATTATTATAGATATGCTTGACACAATACCTATGCTCACAAGTTGGGAATAGCATCTCAATTGCAGGTATAAGACCCTAATTCATATACAAATCAGATCCAGTAAATATATTAGTTAAACATGTTGAAATGAACTGAGACATGTATTATTGAACTTTAAATATATGGGTTAAATATGTTAGTACAATACTTTTTTTTTTTTATAAGTAAATATGTTAGTACAATACTAAAGTCATACCTTTTGTCTATCAGAGATGAAGACCAAATTAAGTTGCTCTGGATTCCCAATGTCATCTGAAAATTGTTGCAAAAACCATACCCATGAATCTTTGTTCTCTTGCTCAACAACCGCAAATGAAACTGGGAAAATGTTATCATTTGCATCTCTAGCTACAGCAGAAAGTATTTGCCCCCCAAATCTCCCTTTTAAGTGACACCCATCTAAACCAATGATTGGTCTACAACCTCCTAAAAAACCAACTTTTTGTGCATTATACCTAATATAAATTCTCTTAAATTTGGGCTGTGCATTTTCATCTTCCATTTCAGTTTGCAAAATAACCCTACTTCCTTTATCATTCACTCTTATCATCTCTGCATAATCCCTCAGCTTCCCATATTGCAGCTGTTCATCCCCAGTAATCAAGTCAGTAGCTTTCCTTTTTGCCCTATACACTTGACTGTAACTTATGTCAACCTCAAGTGCTTGCTTCACATGATGCTGAACACCAGCCACTTTCCAATCAGGATTTTTGTCAAACTCCTGCATAAACTTCTTTGCAACATAACTTGAAGTCACTTGGCTGTGTTTGAATGATCTAGGACAGGTGCACTCTGGATTGAATGTTTTTATTTGAAATGTCAACTCATCAGATAGTTGAGATGCATAACACCTCCATCCACATTCATTTATACAATAAACTGATATCTTCTTCTTCTCATTCAGCTTGAACTTGATATCTACTGGCTTCTTTATAGCATATTCCCTCAATGCCTCCCTAAATACCTTAGAGTTTGGAAACTTCATTCCTTTCTTTAACTCTGGTTTTCTCATGTCAGTTTGGGCATTAAACTCAGGTCCTTTAGATGCAGTTGGTGCTGGTTGATCATCATCAGACCCTACTAGACTTTCCATGTCATCTTCAAGAGGTGGGTCAACCCATTCACCCTCTTCAAGAGGTGGGTCAGCTGCAGTAGTCCTATGTGGGGCTGCTGGATCCTCATGTGTAGATGGCCCAGCATCTCCCTCAAAGGGCCTATGTGAGGCTGCTGCATTGCCACTACCTCCACCATGTGTAGATGGCCCATCATCTCCCTCAGAGGGCCTATGTGGGGCTGCTGCATTGGCACTAACTCCATCATGTGATGGCCCATCATCTACATTTCCAAAGACATCATCATCAAAATCTGGCCCCTCAAACCCTTCCTCCAACCAATCAATATCTTCTCCATCACTTCCTTCAGCATCCACATTACTCACTTCATGCACATCATCATCATCATCATCATCATCATCATCATCATCATTTGCTACTTCATCATGACCGAATGGTCGTTCAATTGCAAGTGGCTCCTCACCACCCTCTACATATATTGCTATCTTATCTGTAGGCCATGCAGCATGAATATCACACATATAAACTACATCATCATCTCCATTTATAATCCTTAACCCTTGCTCCAAATTACCTCCAGGAATAAGATAATGATATGTACTTGTACTAACTGCCCCCACATCAGAACAAATATCTTGTATTTCAAAATAACTAAGTCTATCTGGGTCAACATTATCAACAAAAGAAATACTACCTCCTAAATATACCAAATCAGGGTTCCACACAAACTTGCCACCATGATGAATCTCAAAATTAAATGCCAAGTCAGCCATCTGCATATAAAATACAACAAAATAACGTATGAGATGGGCTTGCATGTGGAAAAGTATCATGTGGATGCAATGACAAGATAGAAATAATTGAACTTTTACTAGAGTTGGGATGCCTATCTTAAGCTGAAATCTTATGATACTGCATTTGGGAGTGTTACTTATGCTTCTCATGTAAGCTGTTCTAATTATCAATTCCTCATGTCAATGCCTCATGTTAGGATTCATTGGAGAAAGAAAATAATAGAACAGCATACTGTAATAATAATGTTTAAGATATGATCTATGTTTAAGATGTTTAGCTAAAGCAAATGAAGCATCTAAGTCTATTTGTCTGGTTGTCTATTCTGTCATTGTTCAAATCTAAAATATGACTTTAGTTTAAAATTTCACTCCAGTCACAGACTCAGTATATTTGAGAATCAATCAGTCAATTGCACAATCTGTTACTCACATCAGAGCTAACACTCTTTCTATCTCTTAGCAACTACATCTCAAGGCAAGATTACCTAATCAACTTCTAACACTCTTTCTATCTCTTTCTCCATTTTTATATTACCAATTGTTCTAATATTTTCAGCTGTTACAAAATAGTGAATTCAATTATTTAATTAACACGTGCAATTTTTTTATTAAAAAAAATGTGGTAGAGTGAAGACTAAGTTTAAATCCAGAACCATTTGCTCTTATACTATAATAAATTACAAACTATTCAAAAATAGTTTAAACTATTTGGAAATGTTGAATTTATCATTTAACCACCACTATAACAAATTCTGTAGTAGGTTCCACAGTTACAAATGTTCCTTCTTGTGAAGTGTTAAAAAATCTGCAGCCACAGTTCCAATGCATTTCTTTGGGAACAATTGGGATGCAGTTCATCCAACTGAAGTCGGATATTTAGTCTATGGGGGAAAAGCATATAGAGCTATGTCCCCAGCTGATGCTTATCCTATGACCTCGAACGCCTCACTCAGAGCCAATGAACAAGATGATGTAAAGAGAATTCTCAAACGAATGCTTACTATATCACAAGCTAATCCACAAAATTTTCCCAACAAAACAGGAAAAAAAAAATTTCACAGGCTAAGAAAATTGGAAGTACCTTATTGCTTACTGAGGAACAGGTTTTGTTTTTAGATGCACGAGAAAGACGTAGAAACCAAAATGGAAAGCACCACAGAATTTGAAGAACGATTTGAAGAAGTGGTGGCAGAGAGAGAAAGCATGCGAAATGTTGCCAAATCAAAAGTGTTCAACCCTACGGCCCTTGCATTAAAATGCACCTTGCCTGAAATTTGATCAGAAAATCAAAATAAGATGACTAAAGAAAAAACCCAGCTTCGAAGAAAGAATTGAAAACCCCAATTTCAAACCCTAGGGTTTCAAAAATTAAAATGTAAAAAGGGGTTTGATCTACCTGCCTGAACAGAGGAGCATTCACGTTCAAAACCCAAGTTCAAAACCCAAGTTCAAAACCCACGATCAAAACCTAGGAGCTTGCACAATCCAAACCCACGATCAAAACACAGGACCTCGCACCAATCGAAGCCCATTGTAAGATCTGACACGGCTGAACAGAGGAGGAGCAACGGAGCAACGGTGTCTTTCTTCCTCAGCTCAGATTTGCCATGGTTGTCTCAAACGAAGCTTGTTGTACGAGTGGGTAGATTTGAGAGTTTTCGGAGTGTGAGTTCGTTCTAAGAGTGAGTGAGTGAGTGTTTTGAACAGAGGAGGAGCAACGGAGCAACGATGTCTTCCTTCCTCAGCTCCGATCTGCCATGGTTGTCTCAAACGAAGCTTGTTGAAGGAGTGGGTAGCTTTGAGAGTTTTCGGAGTGTGAGGGAGTTGTAAGAGTGAGTGAGTTAGTGTTTTAGATCTATTTTAGAATGTTTTTTTAACTTATTTGGTGTTAGAGTAATGGAGAGTGGAGAGGTGGGTTACGGCTGGGTAACGGTCAGAATCACAGGTAGGTAAAGTGTCAAAGTTCAAACCACGAGTAGGCACATAGAATTAGGGTCAAACCACAGGTGGGTAAAGTGTAATTATCCCATAAAAATAAGAATCAAGATGTTGGATGTTTTGTAAAATGAGTATAAATAAAGTAGTGTTTGAGAATGTAAAATATGTATTTTTTTTATAGAGTAAGACTTAGGTACAGTATTTATGTGTTATTTCTTAAGTTTTCCTTTTAAAATTTTGCCATATGGATTTTTGCTTTTTGGATGGAAGTGTATTTTTTAGTTAAGTAGTCACATGGCTGAATCTTAAAAGGGAAACTTAAGGAACAGAACCTAAGGTACTGTACCTAAGTTTTGTCCTTTTTTTATATTCTCGGATGTGAATGCTTTAACTAGCTCTTCAATTTTAAATATTTTCTTTTGCTTCTAGTGAATCAAAAGGTAATCTGATGAATCTCCCACTTTTGCTAGACAATAAACTACAATAAGCCAATAAGGCTAAAACCATGATTGAAGAAAAAATATATACAAATTAAGCTAAAACCCAGTTGGCTTATTTAGGAAGACTAGTAATTGCGTAGATTTTGATGATTATTAGGCTAAACATATTGATCTTAAACCAAAATTCAAAGTTTCAAAAAAGAAAATGCTTTAAACAAGTACTGCTATTGAATTCTAACAACCTTTCTAGCAAGTTTGCTAGACAAAATGTACACTTACAAAAAATAAAAAATAAAATTTAAATAACAACCTTTCAAGCAAGTTTTCATTTAAATATATGAGGTTAGCCGACAATGACCTACATTCTTACTATTGTAGCGATAAAATATTCTAAAAACATAATGCTCATTTGACTGTTGATAGACATAGAAAAGAGAGGTTTATGGAAGTAGGTGGCTGGTGTTGTCGAGTTGGGTTGGGTATGCTTGAAAGAAAGTTTTGGTTTGCCGGAGAAGAAAAGAATATATAAAACAAAGAGAGGAGAGAGTAGAGAGACATCCAACGAAGCAAAACGCGTCATACAAAAATTTGCAAGAACAACAATTAATTTAGGTGAAAACGTTGTTTGTATTTTTTGAAAAAACGAAAAAAGTGTATAAAAATACGTGTAATGTTATTTAAAAATTGAAAACATATTGTTAAACTACTGTACCAAACAAGACCTAACCACTTAAAATATGCAAGAAAAGGAATGATAGATATACAAGAAGCAGCTTTAATCCCAAAAGAAAAGAAAAGAAAAAAAAAAAGCTTTAATCATCACCTTGTAAAGGACTATAATGGAATTTCACTTAAATTTAAATGTTAGGATATGATGATGGATTAAATCTCAGTAAGCCACTTGTCCGAACAATGGCTTTGGAAGACTTGCAAAATGCAACACTCAATTTGAGTAGAATTGATGTGGTGTGGGCCTAAACTTTTCAAAAGTTTAAGGATCTGTTTGATAATGTTGTTCTAGTAATGTTGTTTGATAATGTTGTTCTAGTAATGTTATTTGTATTTTTTAGAAATATATGTAGTGTGAGTAAAAAAGTGTGTGAAAATACATATAATATTGTTTAAACACTGAAAATGGCTATTTAAAATACATTACCAATCAGCCCCTAAGTTAAAACTCACGGAACACAATATGTAAACAATAATGAAAACATGGTGTTGTTTCCTATTTAAAACTGCAATTTAGATACATCACACAAGGGTTGCTTGCTCTTATCCATTCCCCAGGTGGTGTTTTTGTGTCTTCTATGTTCTACTAATGACTGACTTCCATTCTGCTGTGAAGTTCTTTCTTATCTCATTGATAATTCTGGCCATAGGGGGGGAGTAAATGCAATGGCATGCGAGTTTTATTCCAGGACAATTGCTCTGATAATTTCACCCTATAATATAACCACTTTTTCTGCACTGAGAAAATGTCAAATATGATTTCTTGCTAATTCCAACCAAACTGTTTCTCATAAGACCTCATTATATACACTCCCATTCCATTTTGATCACTCAATTCTATTTTATTATTCAATATCATGCACATTTTGATGCATGTGCTGTACCAAATGAGTGGACTCTTGTGTGTCTATAATATTCTTGGGTTAAAAAATACTAATGTGCATGGGTGAAGTAACTTCTTGTCACTATAATCTATAAAGATCGTACAAAATCTTTTTCTATTGGCTGATTGTTGCATGGTGCAAAGCTGAAACCCAACAACGAATTGGGAAATTTTGATAAATTCTATTTAATGCAACGAATACTTCTTTCTGATTGGATAGCAAAAAGCCAAAAGTGTTCGGATCAAACATTGTGTGGATATGTTCAAATGCACTTGGTAGACTTGCTCACGATAGTCCTTTCCTGTATGCTTTTTCAATGATTATAACAATCAGAGGATTAATTCTAGCATTCGTATATATTCAGCAAATTGGCATTTCTTCAAACAATTATTCGTATCAAAATACATGGATTTTCATTTATTTGTTTTGCTGAATCGAAATTTTATTCACGATACAAGAAAAAAGACAAAAGAAAAATCACACACAACAACACACATTTTGGTCAATAAGATGAAAACCCCATTAGATATCGCATGATATCCAAAGTGGTTCCTGAAACTCGCCTCTCAGCTCATCTTCATCTTCATCCTCGCTCCTCAAACACAAACGCTCCAAATCCAGCTCCTCACCCCCCGTGTACCACGCTGGAGTGCCATTTTCATAAGCATTACACGTCAGCCTCCTCAGACCACTCCCATCCAACCTCACCACGTACAGATCTCCATATGGCTGAAACTGATTGGGCCACGACACCGGCTCAGCCGTCACCCCACCCAAATTAGCCGTAAACAACAGCCACTCCCCATCTTCACTAAAGCACACGTGGTTTATCCTCTCACCGACCACGTCATCCGATCCTTCCGATCCCGCCACGTGGATCCTACGCAAATCAGAGCCGTCCGGTTTAACCACGTAGATGCCGAACGTAGCCACGTCATCAGGGTTATGTCTGTTAGATGAGAAGGCGATGAGATCTCCTTTAGGTGACCAACTGGGCATTGTATCAAGCCACTGCCCCTCCGTTAACCTCCGTAAGCCGCCGTCGACAAACTCGCCGTTAACGGCGTCAACTATGTACAAATTTTTGAACCCAGACCGTCCAGACCGAAACACAATAGACTTGCCGTCAGGGGAACATGACGGAAAAGCGTTATTCCCCGTTTCCTCTTTCGTTAAAATCTTAACGTCGCACTTGACGTCTCCACCATCAGCGTTGAGATCCGATGGGTCGAATTTGATCCTAGCGATCTGGACCGTTGCTTTTGCTGACTCGAATATCGGTCCCACCGAGGTGTAGATGACGTGATTCTCTGTTGGACTCCATGTGTTGTAAAATGCTGTACGGCCTTTGAGTAGGGTCCACCGCTTAGAACCGTTTGATTTGAAGACTTTGACGCCAGAGTTGGTATCGAAGTTGTGATTAAACGCGATGAAATCGCCGTTGGGAGAGAAAGAAGGAAACGAAGCGTTTATTCTGAGCATTTTGATTGGTTTTATCGGAGACAAAACTGGGTTGAGGTTTGGAATCGTTGACTCGCCCTGAGTTGACCCGGTGCCTCGGAACCGGTGGTACCCGATGAACTTTGAACCCGGAGAGACAAACGGGTTGTAATGGTGGAGATTCGGGTTCAGTGTCTCTGTGACTGGGTGAAAAGTCTCTGACTCGATGTCGAATATCTCCACGTGGCGAAAATTCTTGCCGCGCCTACGAGTGGCAACGGCGAGTCTTTTCCCGTCGTGCATCGCCGCCGGAGTGAAGCAGTGGAGCCCCGGAGGTGTGACCCGAGTGGCAGTGTTTGGAGGGCCGGAAAGTTTGAGATTTTCCGGAATATCAACCCGGAAAATGCTCCACCAACCATCTTCAGCTTGGCGGTGAAAGTAGATGACTGAGTCACCGAACCAGGTGGGCCAGCCACCTCGTTCGCAAACAGTAACACGGTTATCCGGGTCGGATTCTGGGAACACAACTATATCAGTGTTTAGCTCGTGGAACTCACCGCCCCAAGAACGAGACCCGTACGAAGCAACGGCTATAAACTTTCCAGACTGAGAAATAGCTGGACTGTAATCAACAGAACCTAACGGAGTCAAACGGGTAAGGTCCAGTTCATCGATCCGGGTAGAGTAGAGAGCGGACCAGCTCTTGAAGAGGCGGCCGGGATCTTCGTGAGCGGAGATGAAATAGACTCGGTCGTTATTCACGACGGGACGGTCGTGGAAAAGACTAGAGGGCACGAAAGGGAGTGATTTGGGAGAGGACAACCCGGGTCGGGTAAGATAAAAACGGGGCGAACCGGTTCGCTCGGAGACGAAGACGATGGTTTGGTTGTCATCGAGGAATTGGGCATTGAAATTGATGGAGAGACCGTCAGTGAGGCGGTGCTCTGGGCCGAGAGTGGTGGGTTGTTGGGGTTGGAGTTGGAGAGAGAAGATGTCGAAGCCATAGTTGGACCTACCGACTGTGCTGAAGATGATGGTGCCTTTGGGAATGGGATGATCCATTTGAGAGTGAGTGTGGTGAGAGTGAAAGGGAGTGTGGAGATTAAAATTATCAGTATTAGAGTTTATAAGGAGAAGCGGCGAGCATGATGAACCCGTGGTAATACGCATGAGGTGACGTAGCATTGGTCGTCTTTTTCTTGACTAATCCACTCTGTTCAAATCTTGCAATGTACTGTATGAATTTTCAAAGAGAAGAATGGATTGGAACGAGATCCTCAAGAGATGGAAACTTGTTTCTCAAGTCAAAATTTCTGTATGATAAAGTGTTTTATAATTGTGTTTAAGACAACACGGGGATGTAGCTCACATGGTAGAGCGCTCGCTTTGCATGCGAGAGGTACGGGGTTCGATACCCCGCATCTCCATCTATCTATTTTTTCCCCTTTATCTCTTGAGTCTTTTATTAGAGATGTGTTCAAAAAGCCAAATTGAATTTGGCCAAGCCCTTTTTCAAGTCAGCATATGACTAAGGGGAGTTCAGACAAGGCCATAAGGGTGACACATCTGCTCATGCTCATCCATCTGAATCTGAAAAATGCAGTCTGATTACTAGATTACGATTCTACTAAGCTTATGAAAGAAAGTTCAAGAATGGAATGGGCGAATAGCTAATCAAATTATGGCCATGAGGAAATTAGTTTTAGACTTGCTCCACTTTTTTAATGGCAGAGAGAGCCAGTCACATTTTACAAGCTCCCTAATTTTTGCAATATAAAGTAAAAGCTCCCTAATTTAAGAGGAAAGTAAGCCAAGTGTATCAATTGTAGGCTGTTCAAAGAGATTAGACTCACTTACATGTGCAGTATAAAGTTGAACATATTTCACTAGGATTGTGTAACCAGTGAAACATATTTTGTCAGAGTTTTATGATCAGAACAATACTGCTTTGTGCTTTTCCTCTTAAGTTTTTCTAGAAGGCTAAGATGCTGCTGGAGAGTATGCAATCTGCCGAAGCAGATTGTACCTTGTTCTACTTTGTCCTGGTTAGCTAAATTTTTGCAATACTCGTGTCAATTACCAAATTTCATCCCAAAAAAAATTTGTCAAATTGTCCCTAGCGAAGTCCAAACTGAAGAGATGAATGTTATCGTGTAAATGTATTTCATTCACTTGCCAAGCAATTCTCAGAACTCTACTCCTCATTTCAAAACTTGAATAAGAGTGTCATACAATAACACATTCTAGCAAAATTGGAAATCATACAACCTTACATAAAAGAAAAAACAAAGACATCTCAAAATTGATTAGTATGTCTGGCAATCAGTAAATGGTTTTCAGGAGAAATGCTTGATGGAACATATTTGACAAACTCTGTTTCTAAACCACATTCCTTGACCCACATCAATCTTCCCATGTCAATAATCTGCTTGCACATAAACCCCAAGACTGCCCTTTCAACTGCTTTCATGTTCCTCACAATGTCTTCAACTCCACTTGCATCTCCACCACATTCTTTATTTTCACTGTCATAGCATGAAAAAAGTAACCACGTCAATTGCTTAAAATGAAACACCAACCCAAATTTTTGTCCAAAATTCCTACAAGAAAACTTGAAGAATGAATCTACATTATGACAATTTCAAACTAATTACACTGACTCTAGATATGAAAAAAGTAACTTGGTCAATTGCTTAAAATGAAACACCGACCCAAAATTTTTCCCAAAATTCCTACAAGAAAACTTGAAGAATGAATCTACATTATGCCAATTTCAAACTCATTACATTGACTCTAGATGCAATTTGACATCAGGAACTTCAGGAAGATCTGAACCATGGTCAGCATCTACCGCCCAGCTGGTAAACCATGTAATTGCATGAAATTCTTCCTTGGTGATCCCCAAATGTGATAAATATTTTTTACCTGCAGGGTGGCCAGGGTCACAGAGCTAGTGAGCTCATAATAAATTGATCTAAAATTAATAAACATGGCCAGCTACTGCTTCATATTTTCAGGGCAGGATAAATTGATTACTTGTATAGTGTTTCCACTGGCAAAGATGATGGCAACATGTTGCTATAGCTAGACCTCTCAGATTCCTATTAGCACTGCAGTGTTCAACACTATCCTGACTAAAATGTTCAGCAAGGCAACATCTTAGAGTCAAATCTGCAGCCAAAAGTTATAAAATATGAGCTTATTTTGTCACTCAATCCTTCATTAATGACAGTTATTTACATAAAATGCAGTGATTATCCTATGAATTTCATAGTCAAGGTTGTATGGAAATTGCATAAGTATAACAATTACCTGTAGCAGGCCCACAAAGATGTTTACCAATAGCCAGGTAAGGAGATCCTCGTAAAGACTCAACAGCATTTAAGTTTAAATCCTCAACTGCAACAGTTGAAATTTCACAATGTAACAAGGTATGCACGCACAATAAATTGTTATCTTGTTATATTTTATACATAGCAAGAATTCAGCATGTAGATATACGCCATCACTTTGTGACATAAAACTTTCAGAAGGAACTTAAATCTATATAAGTTTTTTGCTGGTGAGTATAACATAATACTACCCTCAATAGAGTGGAAATTCGAACCAAGATAACTACAGCTAAGACAATATAGTAGGATATAACTAAGAATCTAAGAATCCTCAAACAATGCAAATAGGTATCAGACTACAATATGAAGCTTACACAACTTAAATTCTATGTAAGAAAAATGCTTCATGCTGTTTCAACAACTAGATGTTACATTTGTTAATCCATAATGCCAAGTACTTTCCAAATGCAAGTGCAAATGGCAGTGGTAAACAGACATAGCATCACTAAAACACCACCACCTTCATTGCCAGAGTTGCTACACAAGAACAAAAGCTATTCACACCATCACAACACTAAATAAAGTTGTCAACACTGTTTTCACCACCGCCATTATCACCAATACTCATTCCTCTCTTGAGTAGTGTAAATTCACTAAACCTAAATACAAGCTGCATAAAAGAAGCTAGTGGTACACAATGTATTATTCATGAAGTACACTTAGCCTTCAAAATATACTGTATACATGTTCATGCTCAAGCAAGCACCCATGGTTTGTGAGTTTGCATAAAATCATTAGAAACAATTGAATTCTAAATGCATTACATTACCTAACCTTGTAACTTGGGTTATGCAAAGTACAAATTTCAAAGATTTGAGTCTTTCTTAAACATAGGAGTATAATCTTAGTTAAATGTTCCAGAATAAACATGTCCTATCAAAATGATCATAAAATACAGAAATGATCTAATAATGGAAGTACAAAATATGTTTTCCAACAACAATATTCCAGAGATCCTTACTGTCAATTCTCAAACGCTCTAATATCAAGCTCTCTTTCTGTCGCAAGGATCGATCAGCCTATGAGTAGCAAGCGTTGGCACAGCATAAAATTAATAACTCTATCAATCTCAGTTCAAAGAGTTCAAAAACAACTCCAAATTAAGTTATAAGAAATTACAGCCAACATTAGTCTTAATGAAAGAAACAACCAAGTCCAACCAAACTAACCTTCAGCTTGTATGACTTCCGTTCAACTAGAAAAACCCTTTTGATCCCATAACAATCAGCAAGCATTTGTGTCAAATACCCTCTTCCTGCACCAAATTCAACCACTGCAGAGACACCATTTTTCTCATCCTCAGATGCCTCCTCACAATCACATTGTTCCCTCCCAATAGCATTCTTCAACACCCCAAATTCTTCCAAGTTCCCTAGAATCGATGCCTGTTGCATAACATGTTTCTCCTGAAATGGCAATTTCCTGCAAACAACAACTCATCTTACAAAACCACACCAACCCCACAAAGGCAAAATATATAAAAGCAAAAAAGCAAACTCTTTTACCTATCTATTTCTCTCTTCATCCATACATTGCAAGCTTCTGGCATCTTATATGAGTCCCGGATATCCTTACATATTAACCCATGAACAGCCTCAATCTTCTCAATCAATTTACAGAAATCAGGCGCACTCATTCCATAAACAGCACGTCTCTTCATTTCAGAAGATATATTATCCAAAGAATCCGAACCAGGCTTATTTATTGCAACCAAATCTTCAACCTTTTCTTCTTCTTCTTCTTCTTCTTCTTCATCATCATTATCTCTGCCAGCATTGATACCCTTTTGATAAAAGGGTTGGAGAGTCAAGGATTGAACTTGTTTGAGTAATGGGCATCTCTTAACATGCCAATCAAGATTTTCTTTGAGCACAGAGCTATTGAATTCACACAAATACTATGCTTAGAGTAAAAAAAAAAAACTTTCAGCAGAGAATGAAATAGGAAGTGGAAGAAGAAGGGAAGAGAGATATTACTGAGAAGGGTCAAGTGGGCATGGAATCCACTGGCCATTGGACCTGGGGTTGTGGTTGCCACAGAACCTGCATACACAATTTGATTAAGCAAGAGTTTGAGAAATCAAAGACAGGACAGAACAGCCATAAGGAATCTCAGAGAGAGAGAGATGTTGGTTATACAAGGAATCGTGGAGAGGGAGGTTGGCACAGAATCTGTTCTTTTTGGGAAGCCAGAATTTGCAGCGCCTCTCCTCCATAAACCGAAGCTTTTTAGAGTCCAATAGCTTTAGTTTGGAACTCGGTCTCCTTTTGCTGCCGAAAACGTTCTTTTACTTTGCGTTTACCCTGTTCTCTCTTTCAGTTTACATTCGTTACAAAAAGTCAAAAACTCTGAACAAGAGGGTTTGTTATGTCGACCTTTTAATGTAGTCGTCTTAATAAACTTCAGCCAAAACATTCCGTTTCCCACACGTTGCTCCGATTTCTTTTTTAGAATATTAAGTATTTTAATATACAGTTAAGAGTAGAAGGGGGAAGATTTTAAAGAAATTAACAGTGGTATATATTCAAAGTGGCTTAACTCTTTGATACACAGCATAGAGTTAGGTCATTTTGTATATACACCACTGTTAGTTTATTTATAATGTTTTAACTTTGTTTAAGGAAAACTAATTATACTATTGGAAAGAGAAGGGGTTACCTATTGAAAAATTATCTTATGAGATGATATTAATCATATTATTAGACACCTCTTTCACATATATGTGTGGGTCTCATATATGTGAGTCTCATATATGGTAAGAAAGAGGTCTTATAAATAAAATCGTCTTCTAAGGTCCCTTTTCGTATTTTCTCAAAAAAAAAAAAAAAAAAAAAAAACCTGCTTGTACATGTTGACTCATGTTCTTCATTTTTAAGAAATCTCTTCAGTAACAACAAATAATAAACCATTTCATAACAATCTATCACAAAATTTTTAAGGTAAAAAACCCCCCTTTAAAATCTGGGTCATTTGAAAAAACACTTTTGGGGTTTCAATTCTTCCTTATAAGTCCATAAGATTTTCATATCAACCAAATTAAGCACTGAAACTAAATTACTTTAGCTCTTATGGAAAGAAAAATTATATAAATTCACATTGTTACGCTAAGAAGACTCACCAGTGGATTCATGCCACTAATTACATTAGAGTCAAGTGATTTTTCCATCAATAAAAGCTAAAAGAAGTTAGTCCCATAAATCACTTTGACAGATATGGAAATCTCATAGAGTTACAAAGAAGAATTGAAACTAATGGTGTTTTTGCTTTTAAACCACATTTTAAGAATTGAAACCCAGAAGCTTGGCGGTGATGTTGATTGATTCAGAATCATCAATATGGTGCGTTTTAGGCTCTTCTTGATAGTCTTTTAGGGTTTTAGAGAGAGAGAGAAAAAAGAAGATGTTGGAAATTTTTGTAGTTTAAACATGGTACAAGTCTCCTGTAGTTTTATTTTCTTATCTGTTCAAGAAATATGTTCACTGCTGCTTAGCAAAGCAAAATTGGTTTGCATTTCCAATTGAAACCATTTGCAGCCCTTACTTAGTAATAAAAACCTTATTCAATTTGATTACTACATTATGTTCATCTAATTTCTTGGTTTGAATTGAAACTGGTGTAGCTGCTACTACTACTACTACTGGCTGTAGTAATTGTGGATCATTCACTTCTGTTGTGGTAATTATGCTAATAATGGACAGAGCTCACATTGGGATCCTACAATGTTTCTAGGTGTTGTATAATTTGACATTTCAGTCTTGGTCATCAGTTCTTGCTTGGTTAACTTGGAAGTCTTCGCTTCATGCTATTACCCTGTTCCAATTTCACTGTGATCATTGACTACTTTTAAAACATTTCTTTAAAAATTGTCCTCCAAGAGGTGTGCAAATTTAAGATGCTTGACATGCTTGCAAGTCTTCACTTAGTGCCTCTTCTTGTTAGATGGTTTTGATATTCAATTTACACCTTGAAGCTCAAACCTAATGATCCCTTCACAACAACATCGCCACTTTGGCTTCGAATACGTGGCTTGGCGGTCTATCTGGTAAAGCAGCCACTACTTTGGTAGATTAGGAGGATTTTCAAGGATGCATTGGGATTGGATCATTGGAAACGTGAAATAGCCAACGTCAAGAAGCACCAAGCACAGCAATTAACATGTTTGAATTATCTTATACATTTAAGATTTATACATGGTGAGAGGGAGTTCGCATATATTGGATGCATAAAATATATTGGATGCATGAAATATCTTATAGTGTTAAGAAGTAACGACAATTTTTACATTCTTTCTTCTTTTTCAAGTAAAAATAGGGTCAATTCGTTCCTAGGAATTAAACCTCTGAGAAGTCATTGGACCATTAGACCATTGTTATCAAATCTTAAAATCCAACAAAGACATTTAGGGTTCAAATATTTTCTTCCTCCACTATCAAATTATCAAACATTTGTGATTAACATCGATGATGTTCATCTTAAAATTATGTATAGACTGAAGGGATCCTTCCAGACTTTTTGCAGCAACATTCACTAACCATATACTGATACATAGAAAAAAAATGGAGAAAAATTTGTGCTTACATCGAAACTCTGGTCCAATACCATCTCAATCTCAAAGATAAAAAGAAAAAAAACATCTATAATTAAGACTAGTCCATAGAAAGAAAATAAAAAAACCATGGGATTTAGTTTTATTAATTTTTGGGTATGTTTTAGATTTAGATTTATTTAGTATCATAGAACAAAGAGCTAAAATGACCTCACAAATGCTTGAGGGAACAATCCAGGGAGAACTGAAATTTTTATTTTTTCAATCTGTACATATATCCAATAACACAGGACGTGAACCAACGCCAAGGAAAAATACCTGTAAATCAAACACATTTGTTAGTTTCATCATATCTACAATTCAAGGGGAAAGCAAGCTGGATATAGATTATGTAGATAAATACCACATAGGAGCCCATGGCGTATTAAGCTCGAGGAAAGGATATGGCCACCTGAGAGATTCAAAATATGTTACTAGCTCTAGAATCAATATCTGAGATATTAGAAAGAGTGTTTCCCTAATCCAACACAGCTACTGAAGGGGACAGAAGAAAATTATACATACCATTTATAAAAACCACATGCACGAACGACCCACTGGAAGGTAACATAGAGACAGCTCCACAGCACAAAATATGCAAACCCAGACCAAAGAAGTGGCTGAAAAACATTATGGAAATGGGATCATCAATCTTGTGAACTCAGATAACAGGAGAGTTAATTTAAAAATGTTCATTCATCCTCCACCCACTCCCGCCCCCCACAAAAAAAAGAGGTTCTATTTCTATGCCAAAAATACTGGCTAGGCAATCTTAGCCATCTAATCTGACACCTTTACATAAGATGTAAGCTGTTTATATAAATATACTTTAATTTTGTGTGTGTTTTCCCGGACAATTTAAAAGCCTGTGAAAGTTCACTCCTAGCTTTCAGCTTCTAAATGTTCGAATACTTACAAGTCTATTGAGAGCTGTATCCAGAATAAGAAAAACAGCATTCAAACTATGGATGCCACCAATCAACTGCCAAGAAAACAAACACATAAACAGTGAGGAGAATATTCATTATAAACTAGTAAATAAAAATGATGATAAGAAGAACTTAAGCAACTTGTCTGCATTTTCTTATAAACAGTACAACTAAAGAAGAAAAAACTGTTCTGCGCATCAATAAAAGATGGAAACTTTTGAAAGAAACAAACAAATGCGTGTCATAGTAACCATGTATGTAAACAATCAGTTCCTAGCCTGCGCACACAACACACACACACAGACACACTAATACATTTAAACTGCTGGTTGTAAATTCAAATTTACAAAACTTTAGTATTATTAAGGTCAAAGAGTGAAGAAGAGGGAAGAGAAGATCCAGAGTACGCAAACAAGCCATACAACATATAAAGTAAAGAAAATAAAGGCATTTATGTGCAACAAGCTATAACTGTATATTGCCTCAAAGACATTTTGAGGAAACAGCCAAACAGGATAAGTAACTAAGCAAAGGAATGCACAAGATATTTGGATTACACCATATAAAAAGCAGACAATCAAGACCTACAAAACATTTATAAGTTTAAATTACATAGATGAGTGAACAAAAGGCAAAAGGCAATGGCATATTTTTGGCTGTAGAATCAAAATGACCCTGAATTGATTCTTCATGGAAGGAGCTCAACCTAGAAGAAATATGCAGCTGAAATCAATGTAATTACATAATAATGGAGGTTTTGCATTTAATTTTGCTAAGCTCCTATTGCGCCATGTTACTTGCAAATCAATTTGTCTTATTAAAACTTTGGCTATTCAATCCCCTAGTTCCATTTTGAGAGCAACTAAAGATTGTGATAGTATGAAGAACATTTTTTATGGAAAAAAAATGTCTGATTATTCACTAGGAGTGGACACTCACCAGGGTTAGGCTAAACTGATCACCCAATAAAAATGGCATAAGAATACACCAAAACACAATGTCTGTTAGCATCACAGCACCTGCACAAGTCTGTCGAAAATAGAACATTAGCTTCAAACAAAAACTTGAAAAAGCAAATTTCAGAAACTGATAAAAGATTTAAAATATGAAGTTATTTTTGCCACTTAGTAGCACTCTGAGAACCAGTAATCTATTTAGCTTACAATTAATGCCTTGTGTAAAAAAATTATACCACAAACTAAGAAGAAGAGCAACCATTAAAGTTGGTAGGTAAAATATTCAAGTGAGAGTGAAGGTATCAGCCTAAAGGAACTACAAGGATTTAAAGCTATTCTAACAAGAAATTCAGTAACTACAGCCAATGAGCTATAGCTCAAGTGACACACCCTTTTCCCATAATGATGGGATGGAGGGTGAGGTAACTTATCAATTAAAAAAAAAAAAAAAAAGAAGATATCCAGGAACTAAGAAAAATGAATCCATTACATTAGAGAAATTTCATCACCAGTTTCAAGTAAAGGCTTCAAAGATGGACTAACCTGGTATGTAATTAGCATAAGATATCCCCAAAGTCCCACTTTTTGCTGAATCTCCTCCAATTCCCTTTGAACAGACTCAGCACTATCCCCATTTTTAGAATGAGGTTTCTTGGAGGACAACCGGCATCCATATGCAGATACAATGGTCCCCAGCTACATTATGTGTAAAACAAATGGGTATGGTTTTAGTTTATTTTTAATATTTAAAAAAAAAAAAACCCATATTCCTATGCATATATTGGAAACCAGAGCAATGAATTTAGGACAGCAACTAATGGAAATCCTTGGTGTAATGGCAAGTGATTCCACCAAAACTGACAGGTCGCTGGTTCAAGTCTGGAAATCAACCTTTCCAATAAATTGGGGGTGAAGCTGCCTACCATGATCGCAAAAGTGAGAGCTTTGTGCTCTGAGTATGACCTTTTAACTAATGGAAATCCTTCATAGAAGAAATACAACAACAAATATATAGGCTTGTTATAAACTTATAGTGCTTGACATACCGCAAAATAGACCATGACCAATGCAAAAGTCCACCTACAAATCAATTACATCAAAGAAATATAAAATTAAACAGCTTTAATTCTTAAAAGCAAAAAAAAAAAAAACCCACAACCTGAAATTCTTCAACGAGCATAAATGAAATGGCAATGATTAAATTCTTGAAACCCAACCAACACATGAGATTCATAAGAATTGGAGTGTAAGTAAAAGCCAGAAAATGAGAAATATGGTCTTACTGGGTATAGAAAAAGAAGCAAAAAGCTCCTGCAAAGACAACCATTTCGTATAACATCCAAGCCAAGCAAACGAAAGCGAAAGCTCGATAGTAAAGAAGCCAAACGGGACTGAAGTTTTTCCAGCACGGAGTCCACAAGTCAGCGTAATTGAGAGGCTGAGCTTTCAATTTTTTGACAAATCTCAGTGCCAACACGGCTGGGGCAGCGATGATGAAAGCACAAACTGGAACTTGCCATTGAACCCAGTACTGTGGGTCGTCCCAGATAGACATTTCTAAGAGACAAATATCTAAAACAAATGATCGAAGAACCTTAAAACAGTGGAAGGACGCGTAAGTTGTTGCAAATGAAGAGGAAGTTCGAAGACGGTTGAAAATATCACCAATGACCAAACAACACGAACATGACCAGTTAGGAAGCTCTTCGGGTTATTTTAGGCCCATTTTAAAATCCTTAAGTTACTTATTTCTGGTCCACAACCCCCACAATTTAATTTTCTCCAAAACTAGGTGAGATATATATATATATATATATATAAGTTACTTCTTTCTGGTCCACCATTTTTATATCCTGTACCCGGCATATAGGATATACTAACTCCTGGTCCACAACCCCCACAATTTAATTTTCTCCAAAACTAGGTGATATATATATATATATATATATATGGGTTGAGTTCAAGTTACACTTAGTGTAACTCTAAGTAATGTTACACCACTCAATATTTTTTAATTGGATGTGAATATTGACAAATCTACCGTTAGATTTCATTATCTTTGTATATTTTTCATGCTTGCAAAATTTCGAGGTGATCAAAGATTAATAGCCATGTCATCAATCAATTGTTAAAATTCAAATTTTTGTACTTTAAAATAATGCATAAAAAATGAGTTTATAGATTAAATAGTAAATAGCATCTGATTGATTTGAAAATTGGCATGCATGTTAAGAACATATAGAACATATAATTCAACGGTTGGATTTTCAAAATATTAATTCAATAACAAGTTATTGGGTGGTGTAACATTACTTAGAGTTACACCAGGTGTAACTTGAACCCAACCCTATATCATATTATATCATATTATATCATATTATATATAATAAAAGTTGGGCTTAGACGCCGTGGTTACGCCACGTGGCTTCACCAAATTGCAGAAATTTTATTAAATTTTTAAATTTTTAAAGAATTAAAAAGGAATAGTATACTACCAGGACTTTAATTTGTTCTTATCATTAAATAAAATTAGATTAACATTAATTTAATTTAGATAATATTTATCATCTAATTAACATTATTTTTTTATTTGTTAGGATATATTTCTTAAATTAGGGGATAATATTTAACATACAAAAATTTAATTTAGATCATATTTATCATCTAAATTTTCAAAATTTTAATATTATTAAATTAATATTAAAATTGAAGAAAAATCAAACAATTTTTTAAAATAAAAATAAAAATAAAATATTATGTATATCACTGTACCCTATTATAATTAGGATTTCTAATTAACGTGTTTGTTGTTATCCCATGAAAAAAATGGAATAAAAAAGGTCATATTTTTATGGATAGAATGAAAAAAAAAATGTTGATATCAACATAATGTAAAAAAAAAAAAATAATAATAATAAAATAAAAACACGTGAATGAGGCAATAAGGATATAAGATAGAGTTAGGGTGGCATTTGATGTGAAATTTAAATCCTATTGAAAATAGAATTGTTAATCAATGTGTTATATTACCAAACTAAAAAAAAATAGAATTAAAAAAAAAAAAAAAGGTCCTATGAAATCATGAATAGAATGAAAGCAAAAACCACAAAAAAAAAAAAAAAAAACGTGATTGATCTACAAGGAAATAGGATATGAATTTTTTTATTAAAACCTAATTATCAAATGTAGAAATTTAAAAACAAAATAAAATAAATACACAAAGAACAAAACTAATTTATCCTAAGAAGTGATAAAACAATAGAAGAAAGGTTGATAAGAACAAATAATATGTTATATTTATCTAAAAAATCATTGTAATTAAAATAAAATAAAAACCCACAAAGAAGAAGAAGTTGTTATCAACATAACTTTATCCAAAGAAGTTATAAAGCAACTAAAGAAAAGTACAACTAATTTGTAATAATCTTTTCTAGAAAAATTGTACGGTTTTGCTATCTTAAAATTCTATATCAATCATCATGAAAGTTAGGTATAATCTAAATGTAATTTGTAACATTAAGATGGAAAGGTGTTGGCGTGTGAGTGTATTCCCTTATTTCATCCCCCTTCCCTTATATATATGTGTGTGTGTGTGTGTGTGTGTGTGTTTCTCAAAAAAAAAAAAAAAAAAAGATGGAAAGGTAAGGAAATTTGTGTTATTAATATGTTCGATCTATCACCCTATCATAATCTCAGTCCAACAACAAGCAACAAAGGTTAGTGATTCTCATACTTATTTTTTTTTAATTGGAATTGAAAGCAAATTCTTAGTACTTTTGAAATAGTGTTGTTTTTCATTATGGAGTCAAATATTGTTGTTTTTCATTAGGGAATCGGATCTCTTAAAGGATCGATGAAATTCATGTTCCATTTGCTTTCTTTTATATAATTTTAGATCTATTATTTTATTTTTATTTCAGTTTTGTCATAGGAAACTCTTAAATTGATATTAAATTCAAAGGTTGTATAATATACAATTCTATTTTTAATTTATTTTAATTTTCTTTCTGATTTATATTTTCAATTTTAGCTATTGGTATGTGTTTCATTCCATTTGTTATATGTTCTAATAGTTTTTTCTTAAAATTTATTTTCGATTTTTTCATAGGTGATTCCAAGCAAGCATCCTATAAAATTGTTGAAGACTCCTAAATTGACATACAATTCAAAGGTTGTAATCTATGTTATTCTATTTTTTTAACTTAGATTTTAATTTCTTTCTGATTTTTATTTTCAATTTTAGTTATTGCTATATAAATGTTATTTTATATTTTCTTTTCTTTTCTTTTTCAATGTTGTCGTAGAAGATTCCATGGGTTCTAAGATTGTGAAGACTCTTGACACTCAATCCCAAGGATGTAAAGAAAAGGTAGTATAGGCTTTTAAGGTAGATTCCCATTTTATTTCATTGGTTTTTATTTTTAATAATTTGATAACTACACCAAGGCTATTTTTTGGGGTTTCATAGATTAATGCATTGATTAACTTTTTTTTTCTTTGTGACAAGTGTTTAAACTGTGTGGTTAATGAAAATTAGAAAAATATTACCAATAATTTACTCTACATAAAACACTATCATCTAAAATATAAATTCTTTTCAACTATAATTCTATTACTAAATGTTTGTGGCAGTTTAAATAAATTTAATTCAATATATATAATAAAATTTATATACTATATACCATATTTGCACAAAGTTACATATATTATAAAATTAATCCAGTTTATCATATGGCTCACTTATTATCAATATGATTATAATTTAAGACATTCTCCCCTCTCTCCGTGTGTATGTTAAAAATATTTAGTATTCTAAAAAAAAAAATATGATTATAATTTATTTCCATATAAATTTTAAATAAGTCGTGCATCACCCAAGTATAATACAATGTAGAATTTTGACTACATCATCGAGTAGGCTAAGAGTTGTGATACTCAATCAATTCTCTTATATTTTATATATATATATATATATATATATAGAAAATGGAATTTTTATTTTTTTAATGCTTATACATTTGGATAGCTTATAATTTGTGAATTTTATGTTGATACTAATTTAATGCTTAAATATTAATTTATATGGACATGTTATTTTGTTAAATGTTGATATTAATTTTTATTGTTTAGTTTTATTGGACAATTGGTACAGTTGAAGAGAATTATGAATAAAAATATTTCATTTAATTTATTATTTCTCAAATGCATTATTATATATTGTATTTAATAAGTTATTGACCAAAACCGTGCAACGCACGGGCATTCAACTAGTATATATATATATATGTAACTTGACAAGAGTTACACTATTTGTAGACCGTAGATTAGTAATTGATCTAATGGTTAAAAAAAAATAGTATTAAATGCTAATTGACTTACACCTCATTCACTTAATTAAGAGTATTTCTCTCTTTGAATTGAACTTTTACGTGGTTCAGAAATATCTCTAAATCTTATGTTTAATAGGAAAAAAACTTGAGAACAATCTGATAAAAATATATCTCTAACTCCACTTAATATGCTTACAAATTAAGATACTTGTTTTTAAAACAAACTTATACAATTTTTTTTTAAAAAAAGGGAAATTATGACACTAGATCACAAAAAAAAAAAAAAAAGTCTCATCACACGAGCTTATTGGATAAGGTCCTACATCTCACAAAAATGTGAAAGTGATTTACATCCACCTATTGTATAAATTATTAATGTTGTCTTTTATGAGATGGGTTTAACTTAACTCTTATAAAGTTACACATTTTTTACACCGTAGATTTTTAACAAATCTAACTATTAAAAAAAACATCATTAAATGTTAGGACTGAACAGGACCAAATTAGACCGAAATAGACCGAATAGAAGTAACGTGAACTGAAGTGGA
Organism: Quercus glauca; assembly: GCA_023736055.1. Classification (NCBI taxonomy): domain Eukaryota; kingdom Viridiplantae; phylum Streptophyta; class Magnoliopsida; order Fagales; family Fagaceae; genus Quercus; species Quercus glauca. Next base: position 9,658,584 of record CM043326.1, read on the forward strand.
CAAAATGGACCAAATAGAACCAATGTGAACAAAATGGACCGCATAGAACCAAAGTGTACTAAATGGCCCGAATAGGACTGAAGTGGATGAAAGTAAACAGAATAGACTGAATAGGACCAAATAGAACTAAAGTGGGTAGAATGGACCGAATAAGACCATAGTGGATAGAATAGACTGAATAAGACCAGAGTGGATAGAATGGACTAACAGGGGACCAAATAGGACTAATGTGAACCGAAGTGGACAAAACAAAACCAATGTGGACCGAATAATAACAAATTTGACTGAAAAAGACCGAATGGACTGAATAGAACTTTAGTGGACAAAATGGACTAAATAGGACCAAATTGGGAGGGAGGGGGGATTTGGGGATTTGAACCTTGAATGTCTTTAGAAACACCCAGAGATGCCAACCAATTGAGTTACAAGGTTCTTGGTCACATCAAGTTTAAAGATAGGCTAATTATTGTTTCACATTCTTGGATATTTTTACATTAGATGACCACATTTTACACATGGTGTCAAAAAATGTAGACATGATGTGAAAGAGTATGAACATTGTTGGATTTGAAGCAATCAAAGCCTATAAAGATATTATTGTATCATGTTTTCTGTGTTTGAAACTTGCAAAAGAACGTATGACGCTAGAAAAGGAAAGGTTTTTAAACCATGTATTTAGTCTGGAACGAACCAATATTGTTATACAAAATGTGTGTTTGCTAACACAAGCCCCTTTCAAATCTTTCATCCAAAACCATGACTGGTTGGATTGAATTGGCTGTAGTAAGATACCCCATGTTTCTTGTTAACCTATGGACAATCAATCATGCTGAACAGATCTGGAACAGGAAGATCCACACTAATAGGACAGATCACATCTAGCACTTTGCTTTGCTTTGCCAATCAATTGGAAATTCTAGTTCAAAAATTCCACATTAATTTCTAAAGCAGGTCTGGTAAAGGCCAGTTCAAAGTACAAAGAGGAAAATCAAAAACAATATACCATAGGATATAGCTTCATTCTGGCAGTAAAGCTTGGGCATTGGTTCAACTGTTATATGTCCAACAGTTACAGTATGAACCAAAATTTCTTGAGCATTGGGTTTGACCATTCCCTCCTTTATATACACAAGCATAAATTCAAAATGAACACCATTTCTAATGTCGCTCAATTTTGGAGGACAACAATAAGCTAACATGACCTTATAAAAGCATGGGGAAACAATCTGGGGAGAAATGAATTTTTTGCTTTTATGATCAGTGCATATGTCCCATAGCAGGGAATATGAACCACAGCCATGCAAAAGTACCTGTGAATTAAACACATTGATTAGATTCTTTCTAATACAAGGTAAAAACAAGATAAATGAAAGTGGTGAAAACAATATACCATAAAGGAGCCCACGGTACATCTAACTCGAGGAAAGGATACGGCCACCTGGTAGAGACTCAAGTTAAGTTACAAGCTCTTGCACCAATATATCAGATTATATAGACTATATTTCCCTTTATAACAATGCCAAAAAGAAGGGCAAAGTGATAAAATATGCTTACCATGAAAAACCACAGGCGTGAATGACCCACTGGAAAATAACATAGATACAACTCCAGAGCACAAAATATGCAAGCCGGAACCAAGGAAATGGCTGAAAAACAAAATCGAATGTGGCATTAGGAAATCTGTGAAGACATTTTATAATAGAGTTAATGTTCAATTGCTGTTGCAAAAGTAGTCCGGGTTGGGAAATCCTAGCCTTTTGGTCTCACATTTCCAAGATGTAAGCTGATTTTATACTAGGTTACATATCTATATATGTTTACTTTTTCTCACAATTGAAAGATCATGTGATTGGTTTTGTGGTTACATAGAAAACATATATTAGGAATTCCCACAGGTCACTTAGATCAATAGGCTTCCCACTTGCTAGTTGTGATACTTACAAGGCTATTAATTGAGGTATCCAGAAGAAGGAAAAAAGCATTCAGAGTATGCATGAAACCCATCAACTGCCAAACATAGAACAATAGGAAATCAGTGAGGATAATTTCAGTTGTTCACCCATCTACTTAGGGTGCTAGAGAGAATTAGAGGAAAAAAAATGCACATTAAAAGTTTTGAGAACATTTCTTCTATAAATGAGCAATAGAAAGGCTTCCAGAAGTGGACTCTCACCAGGTTGAGGCCAACATGTGCATCTGATAAAAATGGGACAATAACACACCAAAACACAATGTCTGTCAAGATAACAGCACCTCCACAAGTCTGTGAAAAATAATTCATTAGCTCCAACCAGAGTTTATAGCATACTTGAAGATGATCCACTAATTGAAAGGTGTCAAAGCTTAAGCCATTCTGCTTCGAGGCATAAATGCATGATGCACACATGAGGTTTAGGCCATACTATGCCTTGTATATGACCAGAAATTGATTCATATAAACAAGAAGTAATCAACTATGTCATCTGAGAATGTAACTACTTAAATGGGGAGTCAAAATGTTTTCACTCTAGTAATGGGATATTTGGGGATTAAATCTTAATTAGTCTAATAACATTTTGATTAACTAACTTAAGAATAAGTATTCAGAATTCTATGGCAATATGGTCTATAGTTTCCTAATAGGTTATGTAATACCCGGTTCGCCAAAAAAAAAAAAAAAAAATGAAAAGGAGATTTATTTTTAGGGGTAATTTAGTAATTTCCATATTGAAGTGAGCATAATTTATACCCTAATTGTATCATGTAAACCCTAGCCACCCTAAGGATTTTGCCTTTTATGCCTAAAGATTTTCTAAGAGGAGTTGCCGTCCACCCCCCCTCCCCCTCCTCATCTTTTCTCCTATCTAAGAAGCCAACCAATATATGTCTAGTTAAGCAAAATTTCACCGCTAAAAGCACATCATTTTTATTCCATGATTCTTAACTCTTATTGAGGGCAACGTAACTAGGTATGTGTTTGGATAGCTCTCAAAGTTGCGTTGCGTTTTCAGTTTTTTTTTTTTGGCCGGATTTCTTGACTTTTTAGAGATAAAAATTACTGTTCATGAACAGTGTGCACTGTTCACGATTAAAAAATATTAAAAATGAGTCTCACGGTACTATTCATACATTTAAAAATTATTTTGCTACAGTGTTTTCAGTTTTCAGCAACTTTCAACAACAATAAGTTGTATCCAAACGGACCCTAGATGTGCGTTGGCCACTATGGGCAGTACTGACTAGTCATTAAGATTCCTTATTGATAGACAAAAGATGAAGCCAATACCAATTATTTGAAGGTTTCCAAGGACTTAGTCTTTTCACGTGTAAAGCATCTTTGCTTTGTTGTCTCTATGGTGTTCGATGGCATTGAGATTTGAGGTCCAAGGATCTAAGTGACAAACTTGTTTGGAGTAAATTCTTTATTTAGTTTGCTAAAAGGTTTACATTGGATTGGTCTTAGGAAACTGCAAGGATTTTTGAATAGGCTTTGGATTGAGGTAAGTAACCTTATCCTAATTGGTTTTATTTTGCGTAATTTTAACTATTGAAAATTGTTTATAGTTGTTACAATTTTATTTCTATTGTATTACTGATTTCAAGTAAAGAATTATCACAAATATATTTGATTAATGAATATATGATGTATTTTATTTAATTTTTTTAGCTATATTGATTTAAAGTAAAGAATATAGAAATATTGCAAATATATTTGAATATTGAATATATGATTATATATATGTATTTGAATAAGATATATTTTTGTTAGAAACTATGATTTCATATATATGATTATGGACAATCTGACTATGAATTGATTCTGATACCAAAATTAATGGGGGTTATTCATTAGTATTTTGATACCCAAACCAATGGAGGTTATTCATTGGTACTCTGATACCCAAACCAATGGAGATTATTCATTGGTGCTCTGATACTGATACCCAAACTAATGGAGGTTATTCATTGGTACTCTGATACCTAGCTAATGGGGGTTATTCAATGGTACTCTGATACCCAGTCACGAGGATATAGCGTGACCATAATTATAAGATTGTTAAGAATATGAATTACGTTTGAACATTTGAACTATTTTGAGTCCTTAAAACTACATATGTGATTTTGAAAATGTTTGAGCATTTGAACTATTTTGAGACTGCTTATGTATTTTTAGAACCTAGTGTAAGTTATAGCTTTTGATATATGAAAAAACTGACTACTTTCTAAACTATCTATGATAAATTTGTAAGATTAAAGTATGTGATCTATTTGCAATTTATTATTTTAAGACTATGAAACTTCTTTAGTTATTTTTGAAAACTCATAGCATATTATAACTTTTGAAGGCTCATATTACATCTTATTACTTTACAGATCTATTGCTTGATAGAACTTATTAGGATTTTGGTTACTTATTGAGTTGTCAGCTCACCTCCCTTTTTTCCCTCTAATTTCAGATTATGAAGAATAACAAGTTTTGGAAGTTTTGATGTTGTGCTGTGAGCGGAAAAGAAACTTAGTGATTTTGGGATTAGATAGTCTTCTAATAGTTTTATATTTATTGACCAATTGGCATTATGTACATAAGGTTTGGGTTTTGGTCCTATTAAATTACTGGAGATCTATTCATAAAGAAATTGTTGAGGTATTTTGGATTTAATTGATTTAATTTTTGAGGATAAATTTTAGTTGCTAAGAAGGTCTTGCACACTTGTAGGGTGCTTACTTTATAAGCGTGTGTGCGGCAGTTGTCACGTGACTATCTTTATAGTTGGGTTCGAGGCATGACAGGTTAGAAAGTTGAGATATGGATGGACAAACCTGATATGCAGTTTGCATTAGATATCCCCAAAATCCTGCTCTTTTCCGAATCTCCTCTTCAGTATAGTGGCTTTGCAACTTGATGGTACCCTTGCTCTCTCTTTCCCTGTAAGTAATAGAGTTTGTGCTTCTATTCTCTTCCAAATCCCTTCTCAGAAATTCAGCTCTTGCTCCATTGTCAGAACGAGGTTTTTGTGCGGATATCCAACATCCATATGCAGATACAATGGTCCCAAGCTACACACAGAAATTTATTGTATGTGTAAAGCAGGAGCTGCTTTGGAATGAGTATAGGTTTTATCAAAACAAAAAAGATAATAAATTTATATTGCTTCATGTTGCATCTATTTCTTTCACATATGCCAATCTATAATTACTTAGGGAACAAGTAAAAACTAATAAATATCCTTGCACTAAAGATTAGGGAAAATTATAAGGGTATGGTGCTTGACATACCGCAAAGTAGACCATAACTAATGCAAAAGTCCACCTACAGAACAATTAAAGAAAATTATAGCAGATTAGGCAGCTTTCCCTGTAAATGAAATATAACTTGCATATATTCTATTACCTCCAATATCCATAAGAGAAAAAGTTAAGACAAACATTAAGTTTTGATTAACTCTTTAATAATCTAATGAGTGTATAATCTTCAACGTTTTCTTCTTTTATTTTGTCAGCAGCAAAACAGAGGGTAAAATTCAAAAAATGAGGATGCAATCTCAGTGTGTAAATAGAAGAAAAAGTTCTAATGTAAGGAAACAATATCATATAGATCTGAGCTAAGCAAAGGAAGAAAGCTCTAAAGTTTAAACAATCAGAGAAATATAGGGCTGCAATTTCTCAAGAACCCCACTAATCATTACCTACAATGACTCTGTTTGTACTCTTTGGATAGTAGTTATGCTACTGTAGCTGTTGCAGTGATGATTAGAGTACAAATTAGCACTTACTATGAGAGCCAGAATCCAATGCCTTCTTCATTGTCTGAATTTGACATTTCTGGGACTAAAAAGACTTCAAAGTTATCCCATTGTTGGAAAGAAACTAATATTGAAACTATAGAACGAAATTAATAATGTAAGGACAGTGGGTTTGAGGTTTAATAGGGAGGGCAGGGAATGTAAAGAGGGAAGAACATTGAAAATTTTAGGAGTGCTTGAAGTTGAATGATGAGTTCATATTAAAAAAAAAAGAAGAAGAAAAATTCAAACTTCAAAGTTCTAAAAATAGTCACTCTAATATGACTGTCCATAATTCCTTAGGAACTTGAAAGGCAAGCAAAGTGTTGAAGACACATGTTTTGCCTAAGGTCACATTCTATTCTAAATTGGTATGGCGTGGAAGTTGTACTACCCTTAATAGTCAACACACATGAAATTTAGTGATTGCTATTAAAACTTCAAATAAGTAATGGTCGTATTGAAAAAACTAGAGAACCCCAATATAAAGTTATCAAATTATTCACCAAATAAGAATATATATAAATTTTGCATACTTCCAAGTATCAGCAAAAGGAAGAACTTACTCAGTGTAGTAAATAAAGATGGATGCATCCCAATCCACTATATCCCATGCTAAGAACCCAGCCATGGCCAGAAACGACACGAAACGCGTGAGCAAGAGCCATCTGGGGTGCACCCCTCGCCAACAACTGGTCCATAGCTGAGAGGTGCTCACATGACCCCTAGGCAGTGCACTCACAAAGACATCACTGTCTGGTCTAGACACTAGAAGGCTCTCATATACGGTGTTATCATCAGTTCTTGAGCCTTCTTTCCTCCATAGCACCCACAAGGCACCAACGAAGGCAATACCAACAATGCCAAAACAAACAAAATCATACCAATACACCTCGAGTGCCATGGTGACCAAAGTAGGCCCTTAAAAAGTATCCAGTGCAATCTAGGCCTTCACATATGAAGACTGGGGGTTTCCAATATCTGATATGAAGGCTTGAGATTGGATTACCCTAAAGCTTGTTTAGTTGGAGATGCTTTAGTTGATAGTTTGACATGGGAATGGTAGTTTTGACTGGCAGGTTTAGAATGTCTGAATCACGCTTTATAAAGTTGTTATCAAAAGAAAAAGATGGTAAACGTTGACGTTTAGGACTATGGTCGGCGACAGTTTTATAAAGAAAAAAAAGAGAGTAAATTCCAAATGTGATTAATCTTGTTTAGACTATTGCAACAATTGATTCAATTCTCTTAAAACTAGATTGGAATTTTGTGTTTGTTTGTTTTGAAAGATAAATTTGTCTTAATTATCCATAATCCCAATACAGGACATGCCTCAGTTTTCAGCATTCTACACTTTTTTTCACCAGGCAGGCGGCACCTTGCCCGTTTGGCAAGGCTTTGTCACTTGTCACTTGTCACCTGTCACCCGAACAAGAAAAGGACAAGGATTCAAACACACACATGGTGTGTTCCATAAATGTCAGTAGGTGATGAATGTTTCTAATCAAACCCAAATTCAGACACACAAAATTCCTCAAAGGTGGGATATTAATTAAACCACCACACTATAAAGTTTAAAACATAAATTTGTCTTATAATATAAAATAATTAATTTTTAATCAATTTTTTTGAGTTACAATGCTAACTTGTCAATTTATTTTAGAGAAGAAAGGATGAAATCTCCATGTGAGTAGAGCTTACACATTTTAATTTTTTTATATGGAGGTATTTTAAATTTTTACTGATTTTACAGCAAAACACAGAACAAAATATAACAAAAGAGATATATATTCACAGGAAATGGAGGCATCTTAAATTTTCACAGAAAAACCCAGATCAAATAATAATAATAAATGAGAGAGTCTAGACAGCAAAAACCCAGAACAAGATCAAATAAGAAATGAGAAAATTTTCACAGAAACCCAGATAATATAACAAAAGATTTGAATATTAACAGCAAAACCCAGAACAAGATCAAATAAGAAATGAGAAAGAATTGACAGCAAAAAACCCAGAACAAAAAAGGTGATGGTTCACTTGGGATGAACTCAGCTGGTCTAGCTGGGCACAGGTAAGCATCGACCCGTAATCCTTCCACTGCCAGGGGCGGGAGGTAGTCGCTGCTCTGTGAAACCAGCCTCACGCAATTCCCTCCACTCTAGAAACCATGAGACCCAGAGCCTTCGCTCAGGTCACATAGCTCAACCTCTGGCTTGGAATGGGCAGGTCAGTTAGTCGCCACCTCGCACCCGACCAGTTGAGTTATCACATAGTCCCATCACCTTATTGCCCCTGCGCAGGTTACAAGCTCATGCTACCGAGCTCGGCGATTGAAGAGATGATTTATGCCTATTATAAAGTATAGTTTTTTCTTGTACTTGAGCGGTGTGGGACTGAGGTTTCTTTTTATTTTGGGGTGCAAACTTCTCATTTAACCCCCCCCCCCCCCCCCCCCCCCTCCATTTAAGTGATTAGTTCTGAGAAGTTCTAGCCCTTGATAGGTGGAGATATACATCAATTCTTAGTTTGATATCACTTTAATTTAACAAATTTTTGCATCATTTAGGTGGCTCAAATTGGATCACGCATACCATCCATTAGTTCAATGATAAAAAAAAAATCTGAGACATGGAAGAATTGGGAGTTGGGAGCATTATCCATTATTGTGTAATTCCTGACAATTTCGGATTAGAAGGAAAAGGAAATGATAGTAAGATTACAATTACAATGACAAAACGAAACACAATAGTTCAAAATTTGTAACAAAACAATGTCCAAACTAGGATTTTAATAACAAGTATTAAAAGAAGAGATACCCCATGTTTAGATATTTCCTTCCAAATTACCCGAATGGCTTCTATTAGTTTTACAACAAGATAATATTTTAGATGAATAAATTTCAATGGTACCTACCCTTCTTCACTACTGTCAACTGCTAAGCTCTACAATTACAGCATTCCAAGTTTAGTTCCAGCATGAACAACTTTAGAGGAACCAAAGAGGCTTGTTACTTTGTCAATCCATATATTTATTATTATTATTATTATTATTATTGGTACGTAAAGCATTGGAGTGCTTTTTTTTTTTGGCTGAGAACATTGATGTGCTCTAAAACAGGGAAATCATCTACAATTTTATTGTGTGCACGACTTTTGCATTAATGTAATAATATATGTGCACTATAATTAAATAACAATTTTCTACTATCCAAAAGATTAGAATTCCAAAAAAAATTTCTGAATGAATACAAAAGACATCTATTATTGGAAGGTAAAATGGATTGAATGGATCTGAAGCGGACCAAATAGACCAAATGAATTTGAAGTGGAATGAAATGGACTGAAGTGGACCAAAATGAACTTAATGGACCTAAAGGAGTGGACTGAAATGCTAGATGTGGCTCACTAGAAGGGTAGCAACAAAAAATTCTATACATCAGATTTTAGATATTAATAGATGAATTTGAAGATTCAAACAAATCCTTAGCTTAGGAAAGGAAATGACCTCATTACGATAAAGAAGAAAAAGGCAGTTCCAAAGATGGTAAAATCTCCACTCTTGGAGACATGTAAGAACATGGAAGGCAATATGAGTGCCCACCAATAAAAATAAAAAAACAGTTTTCGATTGTGCTTGTTATGAGGTTAACCAATAACATGATTAATTGCACTATCAGAAAATTGAAGTCACTGGTCCAACCCATGGCAACATTTTGCAGCAGCAACAACAAAAATCATCATGCTTGCATAGTTGGACATAAATGCACCCTTTTCAAACTCATGAATTCCTTTATAGTGGTTCCTCCAGGGGAAGCAACTTGGTCTTTGAGCTGGCCAGGATGCTTCCCCATCTTGATTACCATGGATTCTGCTAAATAGAACTTGAGTAGAGCTTGAGAGGGATTACAAAAACACTTATGTCAGAAAAATATTATATCTATTTTTCAATTCAGTAGACAATTTGTTGCTATATGTAGCCTGTCGTCAAAATCTGCATGCCACAACCAAACTTTAAACTCTGGCTATGGTCATTCGCCCATTCCATTGGAGTAAGGACTACAAAAAATTATGGCATGACGACTCTGGAATGATGTTAGAGATATATCAAACCTTACTACATAAACTTTACAAATTAATATGTCACCAATTGTCCAAAAAGAGAGAGAGAGAGTAATTTTAACATTTATTTATTATGTAATGAAGGGGTACCAATCATATTTATTGAGTAGATCGGATTTAGTTTTTCTGAGTGATGTGGTTGGTGACTTGAAACGATACAAAGAAGGTATGGACCTTATAAGACCAATGCTCGAATGATAATGAAGACATTGTAAAAGCCTAAAAGGGCAACACTATAGACTGAAACACCAAAAAAAGAAGAGAGAGATTCCTAAAATCTAGGTTCTAATTCCATCTTGAAATCAGAAATTACATGCTGAAATCATAATTATTATTGAATCACACTCTATAGCCTACATCTACAGGTATAGGCATAGTCTAGGACTCTAGGTGTAGTAGTGCAACAATTAGAATGTACAATGGACCCGAGTTTAGACTGAAGAAGAACATAATATACTAACTAGTACCAACATAACAATTAAAAGTCTGAATTTGGTAAGGATAGGGAGTAAAACTCATGTTTTACACCATTCAATAAGATATTGTTATATTAGTTTTTTACTTAAAACTTAATACATCCTTCCACACATAGTAACATCTCACAATAAATTCACAGTCAAATTGGATTTTCAAATGAGTATTAGAATTGATTGAGTGTGGTTATGCATATTTTTTTAATATGTAATATGATAATGTGACATGTTGGAATTGGAGGGGTAAAACTTGAGTTTTACATCACATTCTTATAGAATTTAATCTCAACAACTAACGAGCAAGAAAGAGCAGTATGACTGTCGTTTTGACAGCAAGCAATATAATTCTTCCAATACGAAAAAAATAATTCCCAAACTTGTACTTCCATCGAGATGTTTAGGTAATTTAGTAATTCAATTTTTGGAAAGAGACCCCAAGTCTTCAACAAATAAATATTTGGTTAGGGGGAAAGGGAAAAATGAGTTTTTGGCTTATTTATTTATTTATTAAATGTAATACACCATGATTCATAGCATGAAATATAGTTGGGAAACAAAAAATTTGGGTAAATGGTAATTAATTGGTTGAGGATAAAAAGATGCTTAACACATAGGCAGACAAGATTGATGGATTTATGAAATGGAAAACAGAAATAACATAACATGGCAGATTACAAGGAAAAGGCACATGGGAAGTGCTGGTAACAAGGTTTGACTTGAAAAGAAAATCCAGTTCAATTTGATAATATTACATTAATTAAAGCCAATCACACATAAAACATTGGCTCCTTAGGAACTGTGATTAACCACCGTGAATCCTCCATCCACAGCCAAGTTATGGCCACTGATGTAAGCTGATTCATCAGAAGCAAGAAACAAAGCAGCCTCTGCAACATGCCGCGCCTTCAACACTATACCCTTCAAGTTGGCCAAGGCACAACTATTGCTTTCTACCTGACTTGGTTCCAAATTATAAGCTCTACAAGAAAGAGGTGTGGCAACTCCAAATGGGGAAATTGAATTTACTCTAATCCCATAAGCACCAAGCTCACCACAAGCCGACTTGACTAGGCCAACAAGAGCATGTTTCGATGCAGTATAAGCATGTGGACCAGTTCCTCCAAGTGAGGCTGCTACACTTGTGGTGCATATGATGGATCCACGTATATTTCTAGCTACCATAGCACGTGCCGCATGCTTAATTGTTGCAGCCACTCCACGAACATTTGTAGCCATGGTATTGTCCAAACCATCGATGTCAAGGTCTAGGATGCCAGTTAAGGGGCCAATGATTCCGGCATTGCTAAACAAGACATCTAAGCTACCATATTTCTCCAAGGTATAATTCACTGTTTCCTCAACTTGCTTCTCATCTCTTACATCACAATGGTGATAACTTGCTCTCTCTTTACCTATTGATGCAACAACTTGATGACCCAGTTCATCTTGAACATCAGCAACAACAACAAAAGCCCCATTCTCGGTGAATAATCTCACTGCCTCCTCACCAATCCCACTAGCTGCACCAGTGATTAGGGCCACCTTTCCTTCCAACCTGAAGATCATTGAGTATAAACCATGTTATTTAGAGGAAAATAATGAAATCCTAAGCAAGAAAATTGGAATGTTATATAGAGGTGAATGCACTGGAAGATCTAAGGGGGTCATTGAAAGAAAAACTTACCTTGGCTTAGACATTGGTGACCTTCTTGTTCACTTCTCAAACTTCCAAATGAGCCTCTTGGATCTGCTGCTTATATTAACTTTGTCATATTATGCATTTATAGGATTTACAAGACTGCTGAGCTAAACAATGACATGTGTGTAAAAAAACCCTGCATTACTTTATTCAATGAATTGCGAACTGTGTGAAGTTATCAATTGTGTATATATATAACTATTTTAATCTCTTTGGTTGTGGTGAAAGGAACATAAAAAAGTTAAAAGAAATAAGCTTAGTGATGCCCCATCAACCATTCATTCAAGCCAACTGTACATACATATTTTAAACTTAATCATTGTATAACTGGAGTAAACTGTTTACACCAATTCAGCCAAACCATTGCTTAATATGTTTCTCTGACTTCAGTGTCTGTTTCTTAAAGAGTTGCAATATTAATTATTTGGGCATTATTACAACTGGATCTATTATTTATTCATTTCAACTCTCCATGTTAGCATGATCACATCAGCCATGCCGTTACAACAGTTGATAGCCGTAGGGAGCAAGGAATTGTTAAGTTGAAAGATAAATACATGCATACAGTAGGAAATCTAATGGTACAGGGTACGACTTTTATTTTATTTCTTATATAACAATCTGATTTCTGCATTTAGATATTCATAACAGAATAATCTTATGAAGAAAGACAATCTGTAAAAGAGTTGTTTAAAGTCCAAGCAGTCTACTACCCTTTCAACTTTAATTGTGTCATCGACAACTTGTATGGGATCCAATGCAAACCAAGTCTTCTAGACTCCGCCTATGGACACACCTAAACTCATATCCAATTTCACAACTTATTAATTTGTAAGATTGTGAGTGATTGACAAAAAGTAATGGATCCATATAATCAGTAGTGGGAAGAAAATGTCTATTATTCAAAGTTGTATAAGTCAATAAATTGTGAAATTGAGAGTGTGATTGAAAGTACGCTTGAAATATTCTTCTGTCATAGTCATAGACCATGATAATACTAGGTATAGGCTGTGGTGCTCAAGTTAGTGACATTAGTGGCTCATTTTATTAGTTCTTGTCAACACGGTATCAACATCAAGCTTAGGTTCCAATGTTTCGTGGGAAGATGTTTTGTGGGATATCTGACGTCCATTTGTGGGTACTTTTATAAGGTTTCACTGTCAAAAATTCCATTTGTCGCATCTTTTTAAGTTTTAATTTTTGGTGAACATGGCTGAAACTTTTGTTATTCATTCTTTCATTTTTTTCTTTCTTTGAGAAGAAATCCATTCTTTCAGTTGAATTGCCAAATTGGTATTACTTCATTTTTATAATCATCTAAATCTACAAAATTAATGTTAATTATCAGTTGGTACAAAATGCAAATTTTATAATGTCATATCAATATTGTATTAGCATATTTGCTTATGTACGTACAGTTTTCTAAAAGCCTAATTTTTTTTAGGTACACCTATAATTTTGCCAAGATGACCTGTGACTGACCCAAATCCAATATGATGTGAACTCCAACCCAATTTTGAGCCAACCCATTCGCTGCCCAAGTCAAAATCCACAAAAAGAGAAACCAGGCATTTGGACTGGCAGGTCCAGCAGCACAATGTTCATGTTTGACATTTGACACAATATCCTGTTATACTTTCTGCCCGTACTAGGCCCAAGAACTTCACAGATTACAGACTCGCCACTCGCAGCCAAAAATAATGTAGCCTCACTTTTTTTCTGGACTTAATTGGTCTGTCATATATATTTTGTAACAGCTTTTTTATAATAGCAGTAAACAGTTTTCCACTGCTTGTGGACTCGGTTCTTATTCGATGGTCAAATTACAATCACAATAAGTCAGCCTATTAGCGTTGTGTATCCTTCTCCTGATTCTCTGCTAGTAACAAACGATCATGTCTGCAACAGCAACATCCTATGTTGTTTCAAGCCCAAACTCTCTCAGTCCTACTCACTTGTCATCCACAACCACAACAAGAACCAGAAGTGTTATTCTATGTAGCTCCAAACTTGTATCCACTTGGAGAGGCTGCTATTCTTTGAGGCCACCATCTTTTTCCTCTGAGCTTTTCTTCAAAATCCCATATGGGTCCTCCAAGAGAACCTCAATTTCAACTGCCTCCAAGCCCTTTTCCCCTGTCACCATGGAATGGCAGGATTGCATGTAAAACTCTCTCTGTCTGTCTCTTACTGATTAGTTTTCTTTCTGCCTTTATTTTGTTTGTTTCTTAGATTATTTTGCTGTTACCCAGATTCATAAATTTTAATCAGGAGGAAGATATTGGGCTATGTAACTGTAAAGTTTGAGTTTATCTAGGTGCTCCATATGATTTTGATCACCAATTATTTGATGCATTAATTGGATACTTAATGTATTAGATTTAGTGAAGTGGGTTTGTTGTACCCAGTATGCATTTCATCTAAAAAATGGCTTCATTTTCTTTAAATATTGTGTATTATTTCAGCTAGAGCTGCACGGCTTTGCATTATAATGGCTGATCTCATAAGTTTGGTTCTAAGATGTTTCTAACGTGTTGATTCTATTTATGATGCAATGTGTGATATGATGCAAACCTTTTTGGTTAGTTCTCAGCATGTCTGGGATGTCATTTTGAACCAAATACTAGCTTATTAGTCACTAATATTAACTAGAAAACCTGACCAAATGCAGGGTTAAGATGGAACTTGATGTGCCTACTTCAGTTGCCTATGACTGTTACTCTGATCGCGAAGCCATTCCCCGTTGGATGCCCTTTATTTCATCTGTAAAGGTGCCTCTAGATCACACAAAATAGCTCTTTAGATCAGCTTTCATTCTAATGATTGAATTCATAAATATTGCCCTAATGAAATTGTTTTCCTTATTTGAACAAATCCAAAGTTTCCTTTGTAAAGTTTATAGCAGATTTCTAGCTTCTTATATAACTGATTGCTAAAACTAGTGGGCACTTAACTCAGTTTTAAAGCTCAGCTTAGTCTGGCAAACTCTAAACAAATTATTAAGACTGAAAAATTTGAGAAGGTAGAAATGGTTCTTTTCATGGCATCCAAAACTGCAGCTGGGCATTTTATGGCATGAATAAAGTTTATCATTGAGTTTTAAGGCCTTCCATTTCGTTTCCTAAGGAGTGTATTTGTGTAATGATGTTATTGAGTTTTTTGAGTCCCACATAGCTGGTCAGCTTCGGAATTGTGCATCTAAGAGAAGTTGAAATTTCTTTCTGCTTACAGATATTGGAAGACCAGCCTGCCCTATCACAATGGTCACTGAAGTATAAAGCATTTGGTCGTGATATTAAATTCTCCTGGCTTGCTCGAAATATGCAGGTAAGATGTTATGCATAACATATTCCTTTAATTCTTTTTTCCCTATTATCTTTCCTTCTAATACATGATTATTTCTTCCTATGTTTGCCTTTAAGTGATGTTATGATTAATTTTTGCAGCCTATCCCAAATCAAAAAATCCACTGGAGATCTCTGGATGGTCTTCCTAATAGGTAACTAGAAAGAGCAATACAGAGTAGTGAAGCTTCTCAATGATGCTTTGCCATATTGACATTTTCTAGGCTAGTTGCCCCGTAGTGCTTAGTATTGCCAAAATGACCATGTTTAAGTTTTATTTCCCTAATGTTTTTACATGAAATTGTCAATGAAATTATTTAATTGATTTTTTGAGTTAAACCTCTATGCTTTCCTAGAGTTATATCACCTTTTTAGTGCATCTGTGTGTGCATGTTCATTTGGTTCATTGGTATATCAGTTATCCAAAAAGGATAGATGTTGCACCAAGTGCCAAACTGCCTTAATTTGTAGGGCTTTGCTTGGGTGAAAAGTAGTATTTTACTTATGCTGTGAAGCACAATAAAACAAAAGAGTTGAAAATTGAAACTTCTTAAAACCATCACAAAAGGCTCTTTCAGCCATTTAAGCTATTTAATTTTGACATTTCTTGTGAACATGCACTGGAGAGTAGACCGTACTACTGCCTGTACGTTTCATAACTTTATTCACTACTGCTGTACTTGTCTGTGTCCAACTCCCTTCCTTTCATGAAAAAGTAAATCCAATGCTGAAGTTGCTTGATATTTTCATATATCATATGCGTTTGTATATATATTGTTATTTCATATAAGTTAATATCAGAACCTTAATAGATTGAATTTTACCATGGCAGAGGTGCTGTCCGATTTTACCCAAAAGGTCCTGCGTCATGTGTAGTAGAAGTGAGGCTTCTTTTTCTACAACTTTTAATTTAAATTTTCCAGTAATTGTTTTTTTAGTGTTAGGAATGTTCATTGTGCCCCTCTTCTCTTCAATTTTAATCTCCCATAGCTCATTCAACTCTTAGGATATACAGGCCATCAAATTGATGCCACAATAAGGAGACAATATATTCAAATTGATAGTTGTAATAAAATGGCTATTGCTTCTTGGCTATTGATTTGATGGCCTAGAGGAAAAACCATACGCTGGACATGGAATAAGAGTACTTATTGAATAATTACTTCCCCTTTCAATAGCTGAAGCTCACTTATCAACTATTTGTATTTGTTCTTTTCAGCTGACAGTGTCATATGAAGTTCCTCAAATTTTAGTTCCAGTGGCATCAGTAAGTTTTCTGACTCTGATTTTAGATGTTGTGGCACTACTTCAAGCAGGAGTAACTCAAATTACTTGCTCTGAACAAACATAAATATGTGTTAGAAATTTATATATTGTTTTGATTGGAAAATGACTGGGATATATCATATAAGTAAGAAAACGTTTGGAAGCATATCCCTCATAGTTCCTTTAAAAAAAAAAATTCTTTTGTCTCCATCTTTAATGAAACGTGAAGACTTTTAAGTATAAGACTTTTCTGTTTCTTTTTCTTTTAAAGTATCCTGAAGTGATCCATGATTTTTCTGATACTATATATGTTTAGGCACTGAAACCTTTTCTTGAAAGCTTACTTGGACGAGGTTTGGAACGATTTGCAAAATTTGCAAAAACCTACCAAGCAGAATCAACCAGCTGATGGCGTAAGTGGAAATTATATCCCATGTTCAATAATTGTCACTGATTCTTTTAATGTGGATACCAAATCCAATTGTAATCCGTACTTTGTAGAGAAATAAAGCACAAAAAATAATTTTGATAATTTAAAAAAAAAAATATTATTCTGTTTCTCTGTTACATAGTAGGGTTAATTCAGATCAATTATAGTCATATGCGTAGTTTTTCCATATGTTGTTACTGCCATATGAAACTGTATAATATTCAAGCTGTGGAGCACTATATATAGTATTTCTAACAAGTTTAAAAAACATATTAAAAAAAAAAAACACCTCGACCTTTTCTTTTGCAACTTCCTCTTTACATATTGTGCGTGTTCTAATACATTGTAGTGGGGAGCAAAAATCAAATTATATGGTTCAAACCATTTTTTCTATATGAGAGTCTGCAGAGGGATTGTTTATTCCCATAGAAAAAGGTTTATTTGCTTCATGTTGATGAGTTGATCAAAGAGAGTTCCAAGAACAAGGCTACCTAGTCTCAGTTGTCTACCCTGCCTTTCCACTTTCTGTTATTGTTTGCCAATATGGATCAGTCAAATGAACTAATGTTTTCTCTCTAAGCCCAATCCTTAGTTCTGTCTACCAATGCTAGGTCCATGTCATCTATAGGAGTCAGCTTGTCTTCAAGGCTTAGGAACCATCTCTACTGAGCTAGCATCAGTAAACCTCGCAGATAGCAAGGTCTATATCAATGTGCTTATGAAAAATGCCACTGATACCAAGCTGAAAGATGCACTTAATTGTCGTCGTTGGTACAATTATGGATCTGAAAGGGGCTAAGGAAGGCATGAACTTGAAAGAGTATGCTGAGGATTCATTCATGACAAGAATGGTTTCTATGAAACAGTGAGTTGTAAGAACTCATTCCAGGTATCACCACCTGTTTTTTTTCCCAATGACAGAGAGATCAGTTTGCTGATGATCTTGTGTACATCATACTGGTTGTTGCCATGATGTGCTTATGTTTGAAAGGCCCAAACTCGTTTGTTTATCCTAAACTTGAATATCAAAAATACTATTTTTAAAAAATTTATGCAAAATTAAATAATATTTTAAAATAAAAAGAGATGTACAGTTACTTTTATTATAAAAAGATTCGTTTTTTTTTTTTGGAAAAAAAAGGTTTAATGTTAGTAATTTAAATACAGTCAGGTTGGGTTTTGGTACCTTAAATATAAAAAAACAAACCCTTTCCAATTCCTAAACCCACTTTTAAATTTTTGAACAAAAAGTTAAGTCCAATTTACTCAAAATGTATAATGAGAACACTCTAAATTTTTTGTTACAATACTTATTTTATTTAATTTTAAATTCTTATATGTAGTCCTTCAAAGAAGTTAAATAAGTTGTTCCCAAATGATATTAAGAACTCATTTGTTCTAGGTATAATTGTATTTTTATTCAACTTATTTTTTAAATCCAACAATTCAATACTATTTAATTTATAAATAATTTACTTTGAAAAGCTGGAAGAGCATAGATAAAATCGTTGCACCCTCCAACTGGGTTAAGATTTAGATAATTGGCCCAAATTTGTTCGGATTGAATTCATGGATATATGCAGACAACTTTTTTTTAGGTTGGGTGGTATTTCTTAGTCGACCAGTTCCATGCTAATTCACATATTATCATGTATATATGCTTATGTTTCCTTTATACTGTTGATCAAGCTGTATAAAACCATCGATTAAGCAATATAAAACCATCGAGCTTGATAAATCCTTAGAAAATGTCTTCATATATACTAGTTGAATTCTCGCACGAAGTGCGGTGCAACTTATTATTAATTTTCTTCAATATTTCAATAAGTTTTGATAAGAATTTTGTACCTAATCTGGTTGACTTTGACCTTGACATTCAGGGTTCAAATCCCCACCCCAACCACGATGTATAAAAAAAAATGTTTTAATAAATTTCCTTGTAAGAAATTGTAATATTTAGTTATTTTATAGATAAAAATAAAAAGACACTGAGAGTAGTGTATAGTGATTTGATCATATGATATATATGTGTTTACAAATTCAAAATTGCATGATATAGTAGTTGTGGGGTACAAGAATTTAAATAAGGTACATGTGCCACATGTTGTATCCATGGCCAAGGAGTCCATTATCATGCCAAGGAGGCCACACGCTCAGACAGTAAGGCCCTGTCAATGGCACATTGCCAGAGGAGGTCTTACTGTTGAGAAAAAGTTTTGGAGAAGGGGTTAGCCCTGACATGACTGAAGGGCTGGTGGCTGCCCTCACATTTAATGCATCCTACCAAACCTCCTGACTACATATATGTGGAGAAGACCCTTGAACAGTGCTGTCTTGACCACCGCAACTCACAAGGGGTTTGAGAAAGTGTCTGATGGGACAAGCATTCAAGTGGTAGACTGGACGATCAACAAATGGAGGGCCAAGATCAATTGAAAAGAGTTATATAATGTGAGAGACCCTCCAAGAAGGAGGGGGGGTAGAAAATTTGTAGAGAAAACACTATAGCATTAAGAACAGCAACTATAATCAAATCTAAGAGAAATATATTTAAGAATTACTCTCCTCGGAAATTGCTGAGGAAGAATTTCTATGCGCCACATTCGTCTATTCATTATTTTTCCTTACTCTCTTACCATCTTTAGCCCATTGAGGGCGTTGTCCACTTTATTGAAACCTAGTTTTTTAGCTCACTCTCTACAAATTTATTGTATTAGGCTCTTTGGACCTTAATCCATTCATTTTTTAGACCTAAGAACCAAAGCCCGCCCTTACAGTAGTTAATATAAAAAGGCATGTTCATGCCTAGTTTTTAAAAAAATGTAAATATCTTTCAATTATTTTTTTACATTCTTGATTATGTGTTACTAAAAAAATTTTTTTTTTCCTTTTTGTTAGACATTGTTTCAATTGTTGAAAAAACAACTAAATTTGAGCAAGAATACCATATTTCAAATCAATTGTTTCTCACATAACCAAAAAAAAAAAAAAAAAAATCAATTGTTTCTCATATAAATTGTACAAAAATGATATTAAAATTTCATTATGCTTAAAATAATTAATATAAAAAATAAACATATTTAATCTTTCTAATTATATAGAATAAATACTACAATATTAGTTTCCTCCACACACATATATAAACTCACAAATATATATATATATATATATATATATTTAAGATTTTTATGTCAATTGTTATTAAAGCAACTAAACATGAAGAAGAATATCATGTTCTAAATTTATTATTATTATTTGAACTAAAAATTATTTCTTATATAGAGTTTATAAAAATAGTAATGTTACAGTCACAAACTATTGTACAATATTTTTACAAATTGTTGATATGATCAACTTTTTATTGGTTTTCATCTAGGCCCATCCTTAACATCAATTTTTCATTTATTAATAATCACTCACCACATCAGCAGTTTGTAAATTTTTTTTTAAAAAGAATTGTATCTCTAGCATTACTCTTATAAAAATAATCATATAAATTCATTTAATATAAATAATTAATGCACAACTATAAATAATGAATAATATATGCATTTACTCTATTATCTAATTCTTATATAAATAATTAATGCACAACTATAAATAATGAATAATATATGCATTTACTCTATTATCTAATTCAATTAACTAGTAATATTTTGATATATTCAATAAACTAGTAATATTTTGATATAGATGCAAACTTTGATATGGACATATAATACGATGCTTTTGATATCCAAGCATGATTTACATTGACCCCTAAAGCGAGCAGGTTGATCTCAATGACATAAACATTGCGTCTAGATGCTTTTGATATCCCAGCATGATTTACATTGACCGCTAAAGCGAGCAGGTAGATTTCAATGACATAAACATTGCGTCTAGATGCTTTTGATATCCGAGCATGATTTACATTGACCCCTAAAGCGAGCAGGTTGATCTCAATGACATAAACATTGCGCCGTGGATATAGACACTGCAAAACATCATGTGTACTTGCTACAATGAAGAAGGGCAGTCATTTGGTTTAAATTGGCAACGAAGAAATAAATATATTTTATTGAGAATATACACAGGGTAAACACTATGAATCAGATGTGGACCAAATCAAAGTGTGGTCACTCTGGACTGTTTACAAAAAGAATCCACAATGACTTTTGAACACACAATAATAATGTATCAGTATACAACATCTCTACACCACCACCATCCACCTCCCTGGGTTATATATGTACATCAGCCTGGATCAAAACCACAAATAGCTGAATAATCAGCACCTACAAAACTGCTAGCTGCTTTTTCTCCCATCTAGCTGAAGCAGCCAAAAAACAGTAATTATTCTCGGCTGACGAGATTTGATTCAACTTACCAGAAGCAAGGGAGAGAGATTTTATTTCGAAAAATGTATATACATTCAAGTGCCGGCAGAATAAATGTATATACATTCAACCGCTGGCAGAATCAATGTATGTATGTTCAACTGTTAGCACTGCCATCCAGCAAGCTCCTCAAGCTACAAAGGGCCTCTGCAGAGAGGCTACAGCACCTCATCTTTCGTTGCCGGGGTGGAGACGGCTCCTGGCAGTGATCTAGAGAAGATAAGCATACAATAATCACAGTAAGGTTGTCAAAGGTGTTGAGACGCAAGGCTTCCATGACAAGGTCTCTTGCACACTGCTCTGGGTCATCATGCCGCCGCAGCCCACGACGAACAAGACTAACTGCTTGCTGACTTGACATCACATCCCAAATTCCATCACACCCTATGATGAGGAACTCATCATCCTCAGATAGAACCACCTGCCGGAACTCTGGCTCTGCAATGAGAGGCGAAGGAGAACCACGAGGGAACTTCATATCCCAGTCCCCCAAGGCTCGACTAACCGATAAAACACCATTTAGATACCCATCGTCAATGTATCCACCTAATTCTTCAACACGCCTCTTTTCTGATGGATAAATAGGTCTGTGGTCTTGAGACATATCAATTGCCTCTCCTTTCCGGCAGAGAACTGCTCTGCAGTCACCAATATTGGCAACCATGAGAAGCCTGGAAGAGAAGAAACTAGTCAGCAAGAGATTAAGTAATGCTGAAACAACTAAACAATACGATTAGACTAGAGCACATATAGAGCAATTGGCAATTTCTTCTTAAGCTACCAGACCTTTGTTAGTTAGAGAAAGGCATAAAAATTATAAAAGTCTACATTTGCCCATCTGGCCCATACAGTAGAACCTGTGTTAAGGAATTCGGGAATTGTGCAACTGTTTGATGGTTCAAGTAACAAAAACATAGGACATGTGCAATGAATAACACCAATATTCCAAACTCTTAACATATTTTAACCAAATTTCTATAATCGTCCAAAAAAAAAGCCACTAATCATACATAAGAAACTAGATTCAAAGCACTTACACTAGACAGAGCAAACTGCTACCAAGGAACCAAAATCATATAATTGAAACAATACTTTGCCAAGGAGAAACAGGGCGTTTTGACAAGATGGGAAGATAAAAAAAATTCTAAAGCATGCATTTACCTTCCAAATATCATAGCAGTGAGAGCTGTCGTCCCTGAAGAGCTGCTCACACTGCGGTCATCTGCTAAGGCTTGATCAGCCAGATGAAATGCTTTCCGGACTGAGTTCTCAACCTCTTCTAAGAAAACATCATTGACTTCAGATGCTTGGGGAAAGTTGACATCTTCAAAAAGGAGTCTGATAACATTTTTTCTGATATAAGCTGCAGCTTCAGATCCTCCGTGACCATCAAATACCTGTATAATATATATATCCTCAGTCAGCTATAAAGCAACACAACTATCAAATTTAAGGTCATAGCAACCTAGGCGCAAGCTCATTACCCCATAAAAAGCACTTGGTTTGGGAAACTTTAAAAGTGATCCAAAGTGTGAAGATAGATCATCTATCCGTATATGTTCATCTTCCATGTATCTTCGAGGACCAATATCAGCAAAGCTGCCAGAACGAATGTAGGGCAGAAATTGCAGGATGACAGATTCAAGAACTGCATCTGAAATTTTGTCTGCAGTTTTAATATCCTATAAATAGAAAGTAATTTTATGTCAAAATTTCCCCTTGAAATATTAAATGGTTGAAGATACTAACTAATCTATTACTAACACTTATGCTAATGCTACTAGTTATAAATTCTGTTCACCTAGTGAGCAAACAAAAACTTCCAATTGTTGAAGTATTGGTTATATGGCTTCAATGTATTCGCAAATTGTAGAATACTCATCAGTATAGCTAACCTTAATGTCCAACAACCAACAAAACACAAAAGATAATGGAACCACATACCTCAAATTCCTTGTGCCTTAATAAAATTTCTCACAGGCATCCATAGGTTACTAATTTCAAAGGCTCTCCAGTGAAATCATATCAATGTATTGAGTGAATTTATTAGGCCCTTGTATAAGATAGGTTAATGTTTATGCCAAACTTGGTAAAAATCCTTATATTGTGTTTTATGTGTAAGAACTACAGTTACATCAACTGGTTTATTTGAGGTGAAAATGCATATAAGGTCAGTTTTTCAAGTTATTAGACATAATTTATGTCGGTTACTTCCTTAAGACTAAGAATAAAATTTTCTCTACTTATCAAAAAAAAAAAAAAATTATGTTGGTTACCATTTATTTCATAATTATAAGAGTAAGCATGCTTGTAATTTAACAAAAATATTATGTCATGTGAACTCCTTAGATTTAGACTTCCACCCAAGCCAACAGCAAAATCAAAAGATTCTTACAAATTTATAGATTCAAACTTCTTTACATCTAGAAAAAGAATTCATCTTTTGCGTACACCTTTTTTGGGTAGAAGATGTTGGGAAACAACAAGAACAGCAATATCAACCGTGTCTTATACCCAAAACTTTGGGTCCGCTATAGATCCTCAATAGACTAGTCAGGCTCTACTAGATGTATTCAGGGGCCGCCCTGACAGAAGATGTTAGGAAAGTTTTTAAAAATATTATTTCCTCTAATCCTTGAGAATATTCCAATAATCTCTAGTGACAGTATTTTAGCTGAGGATCCAAGAAAGTTGAACAAAAAAAGAGAGACTTTCACCTATTTTCAGCTTCAACCTCATTCAAAACAACATAGAGTAACTCCAACAAAACCAAACTAAGAATTCAAATAAACTACACAAAATAATATAATACTGGGGCAGCTCACATCACATTAATCTAAATCAATGTATCTATCAGCTATCTAAAACATAAACTAAATACAGTTTTAACACCCAATTACAATTCTCAAGCAGAAAGATGTGGTATCCTTATCATCAGTAATCAATCCAAAAATCTCTACATATTTCACATAATCATCAAACAAATTCATCTAAAGTCAACATCTAAACACTAAATACAACACAAAAACAAGTCCTAAATAAAATAAAAACTAAAATTCCAACTTCATATCCAAAATTCCAACATACCCACTAGCCAATTTCCAATTCTAAGTCCAAAGAAACCAAAAACAAAACCAATCAAGAAGAGAAAGCTCACCGCTTGAGAACTTGATATGTACTGAACATCCAACACAGGCACGCTCTGTGGGCACACAACCTCAGCTTCAACTACCATTTTTCCCATATCATTACCAGACACAAACTCCAAAACCAATTAGCTCCAAACTAAAAAAACAAGAAAAATATCTTTGGAATTTTTCTCTTAACTTTCTTGAGAATTTTCTCGCACTTTCTCTCTTGAGTTCTATTGCTTTCGTGAATTGTTTTGATTAAAAAACTTCGGAGGGGAGCGGTTGAACTAGTACTTATAGCTAGTCATGTAAAGGAACCGGTTGACCGGTGGCTACCGGTAAAAATGTTTAGATTGTGACACGTGTGTGATTTTAAACCATAGGATAAATAGGACTGTTTAGCTCACAAGCGACGAGGTTTTTCGCTTGACCGACACGTATAAAGTTTTCAGGTTGACGCGTGGGCTTTGAGTTTTTTTTAAATATTTTTTGAAATGACTTAAATACCCTTGTAGTGCCTTCCGTGAATGAGCTGTCGAGTTGACTTTTCTAAGCGTCCGGAGGAGGGGTATAGAGATTAGAGAGATGGTTAATGGTAATTTGGGGAACAAGTCGTTGTTGCCGACCCAGGAATTCCATTTGTTTGTTTTGAGTTCACACTGGCTGAATGGTGACATAAGTTGTTTACGTTGCTGATGGTGTCAGAACACGTTTTTTTTTTTTTTTTTTTTTTTTTTTTTTTTTTTTAAGATAGCTTTAATTATTATGGTCTGTTATTTATTATCAAATCTTTTACTCGATAAGAGCATCTTTATCAGCTGTGGCATAATTTATGTCATTTTGTCACATTAAAGATCTATTTTATTATTTTACCACATCATTTTACAACATACCATTTATCAAATGTTCCATATTTCAATTCTATACATTAAAATAATATTTACTACACATTAAAATAATATAAACTACATAATAAAATAATATATCTAACACAATAAAAAACATCACAACACTGTTGCCGCTGCCACCACCGTTGCTGCTGCCACCACCACCACTGTGGCAGCCACAATCCATTGCAAAACCACCACCACAACCACCGTCATCAACAATCCACCCTAAAACCCATTAAAAATAGAGCAACACCCACTAGCACAGCAACTCAAACCCAAAAAACACAATCAAAACCCAGGCAACCCAAACCCACGAAACTCAGGCAACCCAAACCCAGGGGACCTAGGCAACCCAAACCCACTAGCACCGGCAACCCACGATCAAGATCTCACCTCACCTCAACGTCGGTGCCCACGATCAAGATCTCAACGTCGATGCCCACGATCGTGACGAACACTCCGATCTCACCTCAATGTCAATTCCGATCTCACCTCAACGTCGATTCCGATATCACCTCAATGTCGATGCCCACGTCGATTCTGATCGGCGATGACGATGACGACGCCCGGAGAGATCGGCAATGACGATGCCTGAGAGATCGGCGATGACGATGCAAAATGAAACTGGTGAGAGATCAGTGATGACGATCGGCGATGACGGATCAAGATCAACAGAACAGAGGTGAGAGGGAATGGTAAGAGAGAACGGTGAGAGAGAACAGAGGTGAGAGTGAAGAGAAATGAGTAATCTGAGGAGAGAGGAGAGAGAGAAAATAGAATAAAAAAACAATAAAAATTATGCCATTTTTCGTCCGTACCGTTGCAAATTTGCAACGGTACTGTTCATATGTGGCAAATTTTATGAGATTTAGCAAATCTGATAAAAGGAAATTTTGGTGTTTGATGTGGTAAATGTGCCAAATATTTGGCATTTGGCACATTTACCACATTTGATGGTGATGCTCTAATAAAATATTTTTTTGTATAAACAGGAATAGAACTTAAATATCTTATTTGATGATATAAAACTTTATCAATTGTACTAATTAATACTCACTAAGTCAAAAAACGTGAATGGATAGAAATGCCCTTATATTTTTATACAAATGACATGCTTGTTGGAATTGTTGAACGAGGGTAGATCAGACGCAGTTGTTGTTGCATCAGGGCCGTACAAAACGCCAACTCAACTTATGGGACTATTATACGGAGTGTTGGACGGTCCAGATACAATTGACCAGTTCTAGTTATTACTTTAAGAACTACAGTCATTATTATGACTTGGTTGATGCTTTTTTGACAACCCTAGTAAATAGGTTTCCCCAACTTTTTTTGTTTTTTTGGTTGGGTTAGGCGTAAGAGGAAAAGTTGAAAACGTAAGGTTTCTAGAACGTTTCATTCTAAAATAGGAGCATTTTCGAACATTTTGTGATAATACAATGGATATTGGATATAGGTTACATTCTTTTTTTTTTTTTTTTTTTTTAACAATTAACATTACTTTAAATAGTGACTATAACTTTGGAATCGCTACTTTTTCATTTACTTTTACTATTTTTTTCTTCTCATTGAAGTTGCAGAAATTAATTAATCCTATAAGAGTGAGGTCCCATTAGATCAAAAAATCACTAACTTACACGTTACTTGGTATTAACACATAAAAATGATTAAATTTGAATAGGCTAATTCGGATATAAATTCAATTAAATTACTTGTCATTAGAGTATCAATATCATCAGTTTTTGTAGTACTCCAAGAGCTATTTTTAGCCAATATTTTAGTGATATTTTGGTTGCTATGTACAATCGTCCTTTCTTATTAGTGCAGTCTTTTTCTTTTGTGTGTTTGTGTTTTGAGAAGTTTCGTTAATCCACACCTCCATGGTCACAATGTAAAGAACAAAGAATTTTCATTGGGGCATAAGGAATAAGAAACAGAAAAGGCAAACTTAGCCCAATACTAGGTTATTAGTGTATTTATATTTAAAAATTTACGTATTAGAATTTGCTAAGATAATTGATCCTAATTAATACGTTGACCTTCATTTCATATGCCTATACTTGACTGCCAATAATATAAATCATGGGAAATTATTGTCTTTGTAATCTGGTTGGCTCTTCATTGATCACGGTCCTAACACTACTCATCCTAATTAGGTATCCAAATAATATGCATTTATATATGGAGTACACTTGGCTTTGTGTTTAGCCACCATTGACCATGGATTTAACAGTACTGATTATCCTAATTATGTATCCAAATAATGTGCATTATATATGGAAATATGGAATACACTTGGCTTTGTTTTATTGGAGCATTTTCTACGTACCTACCTAGAAGTATATTATATACTAGTGCATGTGATAATGTGATTAGAAAACTGGGTGATCAGCACGCACGGATTGAAGTTTGAGCCATTTTATAAAAAGTTTCTCATCAGTGCGTTTGGTGGTCCAACCACTAAACCAAGATGTTGACTCAGCTCTTCGTTGGTTAACCTAATTGGACACTGATTCCAATTACACAGTCATTGTTTTGTGGCTTGGATGGACTTGTTTATGCTCTTTTAATTTAACACAGGCTCAATTGTCAGTTTTTCCATGATAAAGATTAAAGAATATAATTAAGGCCACTAATTTGCTTTGTTTCACTGTAGGTTTTGTCTGGCTGAAGTCTGAAGTGAAAAGCCATCTATATCAGGGCATTATGATACACACAACAGTTTTTTTTTTTTTTTTTGCTAAATGGGAAATGTAGGGGTGATAGGCCCTGTAGAATATACTTATGTATATATTAGGTTAGGGGCCCAATCTGAGGACATTAAGTAGTCCGAGGATGGGTAAACATTGTCATAGGAGTCCGTGTTAGTGAGTGAAGAGGTGAGGTTTGGTCATAAGAGTCCAAGAAGGTGGTCCGAGGATGAATGCCTCATCTGCTGAGCAAAGCTGAGGTCCAAAGGTGTGGTATGCCATCTAGGGCAACGTTTTGGGAGATTCAATTGATAAGGATAAGCCTCCTACAAGAATAGGATAGAGGGAAGCCATAAAATATCTCAGAGAAAGTTACTATCACTGCATTGAATACTCTTTAACTAACTCTCTGGCCGCATTAATGAGGAAGTGATACCTGTACAGTAATTTTCAGCGTTACAATTACTCCCAAAGACTTTAGGAAGGGGCTGATGGGACAATGATCAACACTAGCAATCTAATTTACATGTGGAAGGTGGTGATGAAAGGAAGAAGATAGTATAAAATAGAAAGAAGGCCCTGAGGGAAGAGATCAAAAAATTGGGAGAAAAACATTGTAAGAACAAGAATTAGACTTGTAACCAAATTCAAGAGAGATATATACAAGAATTGGTATCCTCGGATTGAGCCGAGGACGTTTTTCCTCGAATTAAATTGTTTTATCTAAGGGCGGAGCTACTTAGCTCCATGGCCCCCCCAAAATTTTTAAATTTTCCCTTAGAGTAAATAAAAAAAAGACATGGGCCCCTCCAAGAATTAAATCCCCCCCCCCCCCCCCCTCATTATTTTCAACAACCAGTCTAATACAACTTCAAATAAAACAAAAATATTTGTCCACATTCAGCCTAGTCGGCTAGCCCAAAATCCTTAATCATTCAAAAATCTTCTCCTCTAAACTAAAGGCACTTCCAGCCCAGCCCAACCCCAAATCTGAAATCCCTAATCCTAATCAAACAAAACAAACTCTTCAGTCATCACCTCACGCTTCTGCCTAAATTCCTAGTCTTCACGCAGTCACACCTCTATGCTCTGCTTGACGGCCTCAATTCACGCTGCTTGAATTCCCAATCCTCACGTCATGCGGTCACGCCTCAAATCCTAATGCCCTCACCTCAATTCCTCAAGATATCTCATTCAGTCATTTTCATCTCAATTCTCTCTCTTTTTCTCTAGTACTGAACTAAATACTTAATAACATAATAGAAATATCAAGTATGTGTATGTGATATTTTTTGCCAGTAACGCAATTTATATTTATTTGACTTTCTTTTTGTGTTTATTGTTATTGGATTCTTTACTCTTGACCCATTGACTCTATGACTCAGCCTTTTTGGTTTTTGTGTTGTTTGTCTCTTGAGTGGGTTCGGGTGGGGTGAGGGCTATGAGACTGTGTAAAAATGAATTTCATATGATAATCTATTATATCTCTCTTCCAAGTTAGTTTAACTTTTTTTGAATTGATTTTTTTTTTTTTGGATTGAAATTAGGTGCCAAATAATGAGCAAATGACAAACAATTAATGCTTTTTTTAAGAAAAAGTTGTATGCCATTCAAAACTTAGGTAATCTGTATAACAAATGTTGATACTTCAATGTCTAATGAGCGTCCCTCCAAATGTTCAAGAATTCAATCTAAAGGGATAGACCATGATTCAGGACCACGTAAATAAATATATGAATTCCCTATCAACGAACAAGATGAAATTCGACCTGCTTATCTCATAACAGGTCCATATCAAACTAGAAACATAGAGTATCCATACAAAGGACCGAAAAATTATTGTCGTAGTTTTCAATTTTTGTGGTTTGAATCACATGAAAATTGGTTGAATTATATTTTAGTATATCTCTACTACAGTCCGGCCCCCCCAAGTAATTATTCTTAGTTACGCCCCTGGTTTTATATTTGCTTCCTTGTCACCTGGGCCAATTATAATTGTTGTCTGACTCATTAGAGCCAAGTTTTCTAACCAATTCTCTACAAATTCATTGTATTTAGCTTTTTGGGTCTAATTCCTTTCACCTTTTGGGCTAAGGGACCAAACCTTGCCCTTACAGGAAATTGCACCCTAAATTAAGAACATTTAGATTTTACGCTTTGAAGTTTTAGAATTTTTATTTTATTTTTGAAGTTCTATTCCATTTACATTAGCAACTCATTCGCACATATTTTTTATTAAGTATTACATAAACTTGTCACACGTGTTTAATAGTTTAAAAAATTACATACACGTGTTTATGTGTGGATCCTGTCTACCCGTGAGAAGCAGGTCTTATACGCTTGGCGCATGAAATACCAACGCTAAAAATAACATAGTATAATTTTATTGAATAAATTAAACATGAGTGGATAAAATGAAATAATTTGAAATTAATTTTCTAATTTTTAACCTCTATCGAAATCCGTGAAAGTGATAATGTGAAACCAAGGAGTGGAGAACATCTTTTGCCTCTCAGTCTCTTACCACTGCGCCGCCTTCCTGTCAAAGTTGGGACTTTGGAATACTTATTAGTCAAGTTGGAATTTTTTTATATGATTTATATGAAGCTTATCATCCCAAAAAAAAAAAAAAAAAAAAAAAAATTGGAATTCTTTATATGTAACATACTTTGTCCAAGAGATTAATTTAACAATCTGTCAAAACTATAAGCTTTAGCTCTATCCATTTAAATAGGAATTTAAACATGTCAAACTTTTATGGCTTCTCATTAATCCACTCAATCTATACATCCTCTTTAATCCATTTATATTTATAAATCCACTACATCTTTACATTTATAATTTATTAACTATAAAATGTAAAAATGTTTTGCTTCGAAACAAATCTAGTCTTCAAAAATACAATGTTCTTGATTAAAGAATCGATATCCCTGCTTGCAATATGATTAATAAGCGTTGCAATTTCCTATTCTTAATTTCTTATACGCTAAAAACCTTATTGAAAAGCTAGAACCATTGTCTTTCTAATAATAAGAAGACAATGTCCCTTGAATAAAATAAGGGAACGTGTGAGAAGTGTGAAAGTTTTAACTTAAAAGAATATGTTTGAATCTTTGAAGTTTGAATAGAATGATTAAATATAATACTTAGCCAAAAGAAAAAAAAAAAGAAAGATTAAATATAATGGGGTGTGATTAGCATTGCAATAAAACAATTTGCTTGGGTTAAGTTTTATTATTGTGTCATACTTGAAGACATGTTTGGAATGCCGGAGAAAACGTGTGAACAATAAATTTTATTTTTATTTTTTTTAAATTTGGTGGGCAATTAAAGTTTGTCAACTTCCATGAAGCACATGGCAAAATACAAAGCTAGAAAACTATTATTTCTCTGTGACTATTATAATTGTGATCCAATCTTCAAAGTCACACTTCGATCTACACGGCGTTGACCACATTGGCCATTATAAATCAGTTGAGCTATTGGCTTCACTAGTTTTGCTTTTTCTTTTTTTTGTATTTGTTGGGCTTGGACGCCTCTTTATTTTCTGACTATAACATCATCATTCTGGTTGAAACGAAGTTCAGGCCCAAGTCTCTATTGTTGACATATGCATGCCAAACCAAATTATAATTCTATTTATAAACGGTGTGGGCTTGGGCTATAAAAACAGGCTTATTGTTTATTGGAAGGATCGAATTACGTAAAAATGACCCAGTACTAGTAGTCTTGTTTCAAATAGTCTGCTTACTCATCAGTTGAGATCAATTGCCCCCATTCTTTCTATAATAATAATTTTTTTTTTCTTTTATCAGGCCTAAACATCAATTACTTGCCCAGTTGGAGAGATATCTTGTTTGACAATAAAAGACTTTACTCATTGGCGGAGCCACATTAATTTTGAATTTTTTTTAATACTATATATATAAATTTGAATATTATAGTTTGGCCCCTCAAATATAAATTGCTAGTTCCGCCACAACTTTATAAACTGAGGTAACTAGAACCCATATTGAGATCAATAGATTTTTTTAGCCATTGATATATTGAAAAGATAGTTTATAGACACAAAAAAATTCATACCTGCTTCATGTGGCAAATTATTAGTAATAAGTAACAAAATGCTGTCGGTATTAGATTTAGATAAAAATTAGTAAAAACTGGCTAATTCAACTACTGTAAAAAAAAATATTGTTAAATTTTGCGCAAGTAAACATTACTCTATTGAAAAACTTTTCTTATTTAGAGGACCCGGAACCCGGAACCAGGAACCCGGAACCGGGAACCATCCTTAATCACTTTGTGAGCATTATTGGAGAGAGAACCGCGTTGGTAGCGTGTCTAGTGATCTCATTAACTGTGTTGTGTGGGTAGCAAACACAATACAGCTAATGGTCTACGTCCAAGTTTTGGATGGTCCAAACTCCAAAGCCTATGCTCGATCGGTTTGGTTAAACCTAATTGGTAGTAGCAAGTAGCAAGTAGCAAATAAAGATCATAAATGCTTTCAATTTGGTTAAACCTAGTTGCTGTGTGTTCGATCTTTTTCTTCATTGACAACATCGTGTATTTACTACATTGGCACTGCTTTCTAGCTCAATAAACTCAATCTATCCATTTAAGGCAGTACTGCTCTAATGATTTTTGTGCTAATGAGGGGCTGTTCCAAAGGGATTCTGATTAATTAGCTAAATTCTAATGCTTTCAATTGAAGAAGGAGCAGAAATCCACCAAAAGTCCTTATAATTCATATACGTTCATAAATATTGAAACAATCAGAGCAGACGATATGGTCAGATTATGTGGGTGTTGACTTGGTAAGCATTCTCATACTTTTTTGAGTCTTTTATTGCCGTTCAATCCAATCATGGGGTCCATGGAAATTCAATTTCATTGAATGGAATCATGTGCTAAATTGATGATTTATACTTCCCATGCATATCCGCCAACAGAACAGAAAGAAAAAGAAAAAAGGAAAAAGAAAATTTCAGCTCCCTTTATGAAATCATTTCTGGATACAACTACAAGTGTGTGTTTCCTTATGTTTAATTTGCCCTTTTTTTTTGGTGGGGGCTAGGGGTTGATAACTACTTCAATTTGTTTTGTTTTCTTCTTGTATAGATGGACAAGTTAGCCATCTTTATCCAAATGTGCGTGGTGTGCAATAATAGATGCTGCATTATTTAGTCTTTTTTGAAATAATATATAGGATGATCGGACATGTGGACAGGACTTATTTCGTCTCCAATGCCCATTGTTGAAATCACTAATTCTTGTTCTTGTTGTAATGGGGTTTGATAAGGAATTTATACTTGAATTTCATTTGAAAAGGCATTTGATAATGATTCCATCCTAGCACTTAAAACCAAGTGCATGTTTTTACCATGAATTAGAATTTTAAGATTTAGCGTGATACTGGTAGAGGACGAAACAAGAAGAAGATATGGAAGAAACAGTCAATACCTTATGATGATATAGATAATGTAAGAAGTTGGCGAAGTAAAAGAAAAAATTATGACAAACAATTAGTTATACTGTTCAAAACCGTGATGTTAAGTATGCGTTTGGATACCGCTTATTTTGCTGAAAATTGAAAACAATAAAAAATAATAAAAAAGTTGTTGTTCGCGCTCAGGTTACTGTTCATTTGCCTACTTGCACTGTTCATGTCCCATGAACAATGCAAGTGGCGTTGGTCAAAAAAAGAAAAGTAGTCATACGCAGACGCTCCAAACGCAAATGCAAAACCAAACGGAGCTTAAGTAATAATTCAATGATTTTAACATCCTTTGCGGTGTCCGATTTGAATTTCCCTTCTTCCTCTCTAAAATCTACCCATCTAAAAGCATGATGCTATACAACGACCTTATATCTTAATACAATATTCCTAAAGACACAACAAATTTTTTTTTTTTTTCAAAACATTCTAAGATGGTAAGTTGTAATTAGTGATATATCATTTTTAAGTGGGACAACCAATAATATCAATTTTATTGTATACTAATCACAATTTATCACTTTAGTAGTTATGAAAAAGTTTGTAAAATTTTTCATGCAGATAGATTCTATTGATCTTAATATGGTTGAAATAGTTGTTGAGGACACAACATTTGTCAAAATCTTTTTCAAGGTTGGAGTATTATTACTGGATTCACTTTTATTTGCACATATCACGATGAAAATGATTGTTTTTAGGAATGTTGTTAATGTTCATGTTGAAATAGTCTTGGGTTTGATCTTTTAACTTCCCCTTGATTCATCATAAATAATAATAGTAATAATAACAAAAAGTATAACAAACAAAATTACATGGCCTCAACACCACATATTGTACATAGTTGTACATCATGGGGACATTTATGAAAAATCTTCGACCTTTTTTTATTTTATTTTATCTAGTTTAAATCTATGATATTTTTTTTTTTTGGATTATTCTTTATCATCAGATCAAGACATTAATTAATTTTTGGTATAAGTTAGAATCGAACCCAAAATTTCTTATTCAACGAAAAATCGTAGACCTCAACTTAAAGGACATGTCACATGATACATTTCTTGAATCTTGACCATTTTTATTCAATCACTCGAATAATATGGACACCTTTTTTTGTTTTTCCTCTGAATATATAGGACGCACATTCATTAGAAGAAGTCCAGTCTACAATACATTGAGCCTCAAGGCGCGTTTTGAAATTACTTTAAGTTTTGAAGTCCAATTGATATATCAATTTTATCACCATCAATCAATTAATCAAAGCCAAAGTCTGTTTGACAATATAATGATAGTATCATATATGAAATTACAAAGCAAATTAAGAGGATAGTTGGTCAAATCAAAACAATATTTATTGAAATTAGGAAATTTCCTGTAATTTTAAATTACGCGTGGATGTGTATGCACGGCCTGCCCTATGGCCCTCCAAAGGCTCCAATAAGGAAAAAATCAAGTGGTTTAGGTTTAAGGTCTCCAAATAAAAGAAAAAAAAAGTCATTTATTGCTTATCAAGAAAATACAAGAAAAAAAGTCCTAAAAATTTGTGAATATAAGTTATCTTGACTATCCTCAAGAAGACTTAAAATTGTTAACCAATAAAAATCAAGCCCAATTGAAAACTTTGATTGTTTAAATAATTTCACATTATTCACAATTAATGTAGCATAGTAGTATGAGGCTTCAACTTCTTTATATCAATACCACCACACACTCTTGGTGCAATGGTCACTCCACAAGTATAAGTGCTTGTGGAGTGTGGGGGGTAAGAGCTGGCGTTCACATACATATACACTTAGATTAGGCTAAAGTAGAATTTTATTTTATATATAAAAAAAAAAACTTCTTTATGTCAATAATAACTCACATTAAATTCTCGAAATTACCCATATAATTCCCACATGACCAATGACCATACACTAAACAATCTTTCTCTCTCAACAATAAAATTAAAATTGAAAATTAGATGTCATGTTAATTACCTTCACCATTGATCACCTTTTCTTTTCTTTTTTTTCTTTTTTTTTGAGAGATTCACCATTGATCACCTTGCCTAAGGTAAGTAAAACTCATTTTTAAAAAAGATAATAAATTTTAATATCATCTTGTAATTTTTTTCTCTATATAAATCAATCTTGATTTGGCTAATATTAATTCTTCGAATTATGTGTTGAATTCGTAATTGTCTAAGTAAATTGAAGCTATTGGGTGATTCTATTTATAAGTGAAAATGCAATACTGTATCTAATAAAGTAGATTATATTGTTTTATGCTATAATTTCATATTATTGACGGTGTTTAATTTATTTGTAATTGTTTTTTAAATTTTCAATGTCTACTAAAAATTACTAATTAAATATAAGAAATGCCCTATTTTATGTTATCATTTTAGGCCTTAAACCATATTAAGTTAACCTTAAAGCCTATAGTTATGGATATTGGATCGTATGGTTTCAAAAATGCGTCTACTCAAATGGAGATTTGTATTGATATCATATTACAGTTGTTTATAGGATTAAGAAACTAAGATAGAAATAAAAGCAGAAGCAAAAAAAGAATCTTAAAGAACTTCATTATTACTTAATTAAATTGTTATGTTGTAATGAGTCTATAAGGGATATTATAAGGACTTTATGTAAACCCTTCGGTTTACGCCCTCCAATAAGGACGTGCCACATCATCATATTACTAAAACATAAATACATCTTATCACATATAATAACATCTTAGTAGACACCATATTTTTAAGGTTTTAAGTAAAAGAGTGATGTGGTGTTATTAGGTATGGTAGGATGTATTGAGTTTTAAGTAAAAGATTGATGTGATAATCTCTTATTAGATAGTTTAAAATCCATCTAATAATAGACTAACCCTAAGATATATTAGAAATTATAATTTGCAGTCGATAAAAGATAATAATAAGGACAAAGTTTAGCTAAAAAATTGGTTGTAGCCTAAGGTTACAACCTTACTCAATATCATTAACATTACTACATATTTTGAAAATCTGACTGTTGGATTTCATGTTTTTTACACTTTTCGTACATATGCCAAATTTTATGCAAATCAGATATTATTTACTATATGATTTATAAGATTATATTTTATGCATAATTTTACATTATAAAAACTTATAATTTATACTATAGGGTTCGAATTTGGTAGGCCAAGCCCAAACTTTGCAGATTGTGAGCCCAATAAACCTAGAACAATAAATTTGTAAAGAGTGGGTGAAAAAGCTGGGCTGGTTATGGATTTAACAACAATTCACTTATGCTAGTAAGAATAACTTGAAGTAAAAACAATTGTAGAATGGATGATACTCAGATCCGAAGTGGCTTAATATTCATGGAAAAGTGGATACAAATCTCTCTCTCTCTCTCTTTCCTTTTTCTAATTTTTTCCGCCCCCCCTATCTAGAGGCCTATTCCACTTATATATCCTCCTTCTTTCTCATCTTCACCGTACACTTGTTCTTCATCCAAGCATTTACTTGAGTACATGTCACATCAGACGTCTGCTTTAGTCTGCCGTGAGTGGTAGTAGCTGAGGTTGCACTGTTCAGGGGTCTTCTCCACATAAATGTGGTCAGGAAAGTTGCTGCAGTGCATTAAATGCGATGGTAGCAGCTTTTCCTTTTAGATATTTCTCTGCTCTCATCATCTCTAGGCATGCCCAGAGCTTGCCCTTATTGTGGAGTCAGTTGGGAAGGTCGCTCAAGCCTTCAGTATAGTTGCTTGATCAAGTTCCCTTGTGATCCGATGAGAGGGACCTCTTCGGACCAATAGGATTGTCTTCGGACATATCCTATCATTCATTTCCAGGTGCATTTCCCCCATACGGACTCATTTCTAATCTCTTTTACCTTTTCGGACACATAGTGATACTCAAATTAGGCTCTAGGCCCAATACGTAGCGTTGGGCTTTCATACTCACATATACAATTTATTGATAACATAGTTATGGATCTTTAATTTTTTTTTTAAATTTTGCAAGCATGAAGGATATAATAAGAAAAAGTAATCCAATAGTGGATTTATCAAAATTTATCTCCAATAAAAAGATAATGAACTACAACTAATTTTGTAACTAAACTTTATCGCCAAAAAAAAAAAAATTGTAACTAAACTTTGTTCTAATAATAATAATACAAATTATATAAATACAATGAATCATTTTTACCCCACAACTCTAACTCTTTCCGTCCTAAACTTCTAAGCACTTTGTGATTTGTGCATAAGGGGGGTATCAATTAAGCTACCGGGCTCTTTGCTAAATACATCGAATCTAGATTGACACCTTTATAAAATAACATACTAAGAAATGAGTAATATTAAGAATATTACAACTTTTACTATATAAGTCTTATATAAATTAATGTGTTACCAATCCTAAAAAGTAAGTTAAATATTTATTATCACATCAATTTGTAATGTTTTTATGATAAAATTGGTAAATTTTTTCTTAGGAAAGAAATATCTTAAACTCATAAAGCTCAATGTATAAGATATGTATATATCAACCTTTTTATAATCAAAGGAAAGGGGAAAAAGAAAAAATTATGCTCCGTTGTTTCGACATTAATATTTTTTTGAAAAATGAATTATTTAAAAAAAAAAAATAATTTTTTGAAAGACTGTTTCTTTTTTTATATTTGATAGTAATCTTAAAATGAGTTGGAAACACATCAAATTAAATAAAGAAAATCAAGTGATAGTTTTTTGACTTTTTTTAAAAAAAAATACAAGAAAAAAAAATCTTTCACATAAGATTTTTCATTCAAACAAACTGCGCGTAAGGGTAATTCTAGGATCAAATTCTTTACCATCATTTTCTACAATTATCCCATGTGTTCATACTAAAATTATGACGAAATTGTCACATAAATTGTGGAAGCCGATTTTCCCGGAAAGGAATTGAATGGGTACTATAAGTAATAGCTTGCTTCAGAAAAAGTAGTAGTACATAGAAAACCAGATCAAAGAAATAAAGGAGTGGGGCAAGGGGTTGACTGGTCAAAAAGTGAGCTCCGGGAAAATCAAAAAAAATGAGTAGAGTAATAATAACG
Organism: Quercus glauca; assembly: GCA_023736055.1. Classification (NCBI taxonomy): domain Eukaryota; kingdom Viridiplantae; phylum Streptophyta; class Magnoliopsida; order Fagales; family Fagaceae; genus Quercus; species Quercus glauca. The sequence goes on from CM043326.1 coordinate 9,697,325, forward strand.
GTCAAAAAGCAATAAACTTTGGAGACTAAGAAAAATTTTAGTTAGGAAAATTCTGGTGTCACTCCTGTGTATAACTTTGTGCACAATTCGTCCACGTGGCGAGTTGTGGTTCGTAGAGGGGTGAATCATCACTCCTCCACCAATCAAAAGTCGCCACGTAGGTGAGCTGTGCATAAAGTTGTGCACAAATGAGTGGCACCAGAACCACTCTTTCAGTTATTACCCACAAAAATTTTTGGGCTCTAAATATTTGACTGTCAAACTAATACTCCTCCTTAGTCTTTACATCAACAACTCCCACAACCTTTGTCCAATTCTCTATCTCTCTCTCTCTCTCTCTCTCTCTCTGAAACCAAGTCTGGTCATTGATCATCCTTAGCTACCCAGGTAAATCCCTCTACTCATGTTTTGAGTTTAACATTTGCTGTGTTTTTAGCTTTTCTTGGTTTTGATCACATGTACCCTTTGGTATTTGATCTCCGTTTTGGGGTCTTCATAAGTTTTTCTTTGTTGTTATTGTTATTATTTGCTTTGGAAACTGAATTGAATTTGAAAATTTTGAAATTACAGTGTGAAAAGTTTTTATTTTTTGGTAACATTTTATATGCTTATTTTCAGTGTGAAATAGAATATGATGTTGTTGCCAATTTGGAATTTTGTTATCAAAATTTGTCTTTTTGGATGAAATATAGAGTTTTTAACAATTTATGTATCTGGGTTTTGCTTCTTATAGATTCACAAATAATGGGATGTTGTATTGGAATATGTGTTGGCTAGTTCAATTGTGTTATGGATTTCATGTTATGGTATATGTTTAATTTGGATACATAATTATTATATTATTTTTGGAGTGATGGTGGCTTATACTATGTTCATTTTGATGTTAAGAACATAAGATTTGGTTATTTTGAAAATAAATTGGGTTGTGTTTTAAAAAATTGTGTTACTTAAGTTTTGCTTGCATGCATCCATACACGGTTGTGTGCTACTTGTATTTATCATTTATTTGGTTTCTCATAAGGTTGTAAACATCAGTTCTTATTTGTATTTTCTTTTCTGCAGATTCTTTTGTTGCGTTGAGAAGGTGAAATTAAAAGGCGGTCTGCTCGATACTTTGTTTTTGTGATAATGGCTTCTGGATTAATGGATTCAAGTAGAAATGCAGTTGGTGTTGATCGAGTGCGTGATGGAATGAATGGCATGAAAATTAGGGATGACAAGGTAAAATGGCCTGTCTTCTTCTTCTCTTTTGTCATCTGCCTTTTGTTCTCTCCCCTTGATTAATGTCTAGTGATCTTCCAGTATTAGTTATGTGAGTGCTGTATTTAAAATTTATATATTTTTCTACAGGAAGTAGAAACAACTATTGTTGATGGAAATGGGACAGAAGCAGGCCATATAATTGTCACAACTATCAGTGGAAAAAATGGCGAACCAAAACAGGTATACTTCTGAAATGTTATTCTACATTTTGGACAGCTAGAATTTTTTGGTTCTTGTATTTCATGATGATTAAGTATTCTGTTACTCAATGATTGTAGACGATAAGCTACATGGCTGAGCGTGTGGTAGGAAATGGATCTTTTGGAGTAGTATTCCAGGTAATTTTTTTCCCCTTCATTAGACTGTGATTGCATGCTTGTAGAGGGTACATTTTTTATAGCCACAAAGTACTAGGTTGATTTCTAAGAAACTGTTCATGGGTGTGGTTGTGGCGAGTTCAGAGAATCAGATTTGTGAATCTATGGAAGTTTTCAACAGTGCACTGAACTTGTTTTGCTTATTTGATTTTGTTAATATGCAGGCTAAGTGTTTGGAAACTGGTGAAACTGTTGCTATAAAAAAGGTTCTTCAAGACAAGAGGTACAAGAACCGGGAGTTACAAATGATGCATCTTCTGGACCACCCGAATGTTGTGTGTTTGAAGCACTGCTTCTTTTCAACAACTGAAAAGAATGAGCTCTATCTTAACCTTGTGCTTGAGTATGTACCTGAGACAGTTTATCGGGTGATCAGACACTACAAGAAGATGCATCAAAGGATGCCTTTGATATACGTGAAAATTTACTTTTACCAGGTATGTGTTTTACCAGTATCTTGATTTTACCGTTTGAGATGTGTTTCACAGTAGTTTATCTCAATACTGCCCTTTCACATACACATCTTGATCAGCCATGATTTGTTAGGGTTCACAGTAGGTTATCTCAATGTGTAATACATTTTTTGGTGTGCTTGTGTTGCGGATTAAATTTTCTAATTTATTGTAATTTTCTATCTTTTTATACAAATCAGAGGTCCTCTATAACTACTGGATCTTTCATGAGTTTTCTCTATATTTTTCCTGCAGATATGTAGAGCACTTGCATACATTCATAATACTGTTGGAGTGTGTCACAGGGATGTAAAGCCTCAAAATTTACTGGTGTGTAAACTCCTATTCCTTTTCATTTACTGTGTATTGGTGAATTATTTGCATATATGCCAATTAAATATATAGATTCGGATATACTTATTTGAAAATTATTTGTACAGTCTATATTGCATTGTAATGGTAGAAGTTTTAGAAATCTAACTGTTCTTATGTTCTCTAATCTAGGGGATTAAAAGATATTACGAATAAAGTATGTTCCTTTAGCTACTAATGATTGAACAGAATAATTTAGTAAATTATTTAAAATAATAAAATCATATTTTAATAATAGCACAAAATTTTAACGAAGAATGACTTCTTGATGTAACTAAATATCCACAAGAAACTTTTAAAGGACATTGAGGAATGTGAGTGATTATTCTGATGTTGCCAAATTAGTTTTTTTTTTTTTTTAAGTCAACTAGCATCTGCTGATAGCATTAAACTTTTATTTTTGTTGAATCTAGTGTAGTATTAACTATATATGTGGTCCTATAGGACATAAAATATCTTTGCATGAACTGGAATGGTAATTTCAGAGGTCAGAGGTCATAGCTATTTTCTACTGTCTGAGTTGGTGCCTTTCATCTGTAACTTTTATTTTTCTTTTTCCTTTTATGAAGCACTAAATGCCCTGTTTCTTAAATTAGATGGTTCAAGTTGTTAACCTTGGGATATTTTGGGTGAACATTTTGTTGTGATTTATCATTTTTGTTATAATTGTATACATATGATTCTCATCTCTTAAATTTTTGTTCTTTGATGTAATTTATAATAGGTCAATCCGCATACCCATCAAGTTAAACTCTGTGACTTTGGAAGTGCTAAAGTCTTGGTATGTTTCTCTCTATCATCCACCTTCAACACATTTTTATGTTCCTTACCTGATAATTTTGTGCTAACTTGGATTTATGTTTGACAGGTATCAGGGGAAACAAATATATCTTACATCTGTTCTAGGTACTACCGAGCACCTGAACTTATATTTGGTGCAACTCAGTACACCTCAGCCATTGACATGTGGTCTGCTGGCTGTGTTTTTGCTGAACTATTGCTTGGAGAGGTAGGTAGTGTCTTTTCTGTGGTTGGTTTCCAGTACTTTTCTAATAATCTATTTTATCAGCTAATAAAGTGTTTCTTGATGCCAGCCTCTCTTCTCTGGTGAAAGTGCAGTAGACCAGCTTGTTGAAATCATTAAGGTGATTATATACCATGAAATTTCTCTTTAGTAAAAGTGTCCTGGTATGTTGTATTAGATATATGGCTTGGTATCTGATATTGGAATGGGTTGATATTGAGCATTCTAATGATTTTGATGCTCAATATTTTACATGTGATTCAGACTCTAGAAAATTCTAAATTCTTTCATATTGGATGCTTTCCTTGTTTCATTTCTTTACTCATGTTGTGATTCATTCCAGTTTCTTCTTTTAACAATTTATTTGTTCTCATGCAGGTTTTAGGTACCCCAACTAGGGAGGAAATCAAGTGCATGAATCCTAACTACACGGAATTTAAGTTTCCCCACGTTAAAGCTTATCCATTGCACAAGGTAATTTGATGTTACTTCACATATGATTTCTCTATTTTATAAGAACACACCATATAGTAAATTTCATCAATATTCATTGAAACTCAGATATTCCACAAGCGTGTGCCCCCTGAAGCTGTGGATCTTGTCTCAAGACTTCTTCAGTACTCTCCAAATCTTCGTACAACAGCTGTAAGTTTAAAACTTCTAACAAGCTGTAGATCTTTGCTCTCCTTAATAGAGCAGGTTGGGCGAGTAGTCATCATGCATTTTGCAATCTGGTTGAGCCTAGCATAATTTGTCTTTTTGAGGATAGTTGGGATTTTGGTTTCATTTTGCCTGCCATTTCAGTACTATCTTTACTTAAACTTCAAGGTTGATGTTGTTTATTTGCAACCAGCTGGAGGCTATGGTTCATCCCTTCTTCGATGAACTTCGTGACCCTAACACCTGCCTACCGAATGGACGACCACTTCCCCCACTGTTCAACTTTAAGGCCCATGGTAAAAATCATTTTAACATATCTTTGTACTGTTTCATTTTCCCAAAGCAATGCCAACTGTGTGTTGATGTTGTTGTACCTCTTGATCAGAACTAAAGGAAGTGTCACCAGAGATGGTGGTCAAGCTGATCCCAAAGCATGCAAGAAAGGAGTGCACCTACTTTGGATTGTCTTGAGGTTCTTTCCGTTGATATATGCTCCCTGCTGGAAGAATGTTGCCTTCTGTATAAAAGTAGCTAGTGGCTAGTTTTAGAGTGATTAAATGGTTCTCTTCTATTTATTTTTATCCCAGTTCATTTGTTCCCTGTTATTTTATTTTTTTACATTTGTCCTTCCACCTTGTTTCTAGAATGGAAGTTAAAGTTCTGGTTAATATGTATTTAACACCCTCATAGGTGTGCTGATCCATAAGTCTTTATAGGCTACAGATTTTGACATGTTGGAGTTCCCATATAATGTTCCTGTGAAACTGGAATATATTCCTCACATCAAAATGTAATTAATTATTTATTTATTTTTGTTGAGTGTCAAAATGTAATTACTCCCCTGAATTTTGTGCTACATGGAAAACAAGTGAGCTAGAATTAATCCAAGTACAGACAGATATCACTATCATGTTGAGATAATACAATGACCTAAAGTTGCTAGTAGAAATAGACCATATGTTAGAATTAGGAAGGTATCTGTTTCTCTGGTACATGCATTGAAGGTTGTCGAGGGAGAAATTGATGCTTCTATCTAAGATGTTGGGAAGCCAATCCGAAACTCGACTATGGGCTCTTGAGATGGTACCCAAAGACTTTCGGTGTGATGACAAAGTCTATCCAAGCAAGAAAAGCAAGAAACAAAAGCTGCACATGACAAAACAGTAACAAAAGTCCAATGAAAAACACGTTACAATACTTAATTAGTACATTAATGGTCCGGTCCGATAGTTCAAATCAGTCCGATAGTTCAAATCAGTCCTCTAGTTATATGGTATTATCTCCAGCGGTAGGATAATTTTAGGTTAGTAAGTGTGTTTACATGGTAAAAATCATATTTTTTTCCTTATTATTTTATTAAGTCAACATAAGGGAAAACTTCTATAGTTTCCAAAACATTATAGCCTTCAACATAATAATACTAAACAAAGATTAAAGGCTTCATAGTTACAAATAAAAGAGGAAAAAAATGATGGAATGAAGGGAGAGAGAGCATGCCCAGCCGTGTGCATCGGTTGGTTAAGTTTGTTCCCTTAATTATGCACTTAAATGATTTTTCCCATGTAATGCCCTTTTAGGTTTTTGTCAAACATGAGTGAGTTCGTGCCTTTCATAAGAATAGCTTTAAGTATTAGTAATGTATGTCTTCAATGAGAATGATTTTAATATGAAGTCTTTGTGCCTTTTAAGAGAAAGGCCTTAGTATTGATGTCCATATGCCTTCTATAAGAAAGGGCTTTTGTAATGTGTTTTTGGAAGAGTATTTTGATATGTTTTGAGATGTGTAGAGATGGTGAGAAATATATATATATATATATATATATTTTTTTTTTTTTTTAAGATATGATGTTTGTAATATATATAGGAATTATATATAGATACTTTGTTGGACATGTATCTTGTATATGTATACTTTGTGAGATATGAAATTTAAAGATATACGAGAAGTATGTATGGGTATTTTGTGAGGAATGTGTTTGTAAAATATATGGGAGTGTGAGATAGATAATATGAAGGTCGAATATAGTAAGTACATGAGATTATTTGTGTTATGGGTTATGTTGTTTTATAAGAAGGGAGATTTTGTATGAGAAATAAAGAATGAGATGGAAATGTGTTTTTGGGCAGCAAAAATGATGAAGTTTTAGAATAATAGAGTGTGGGAAAAATGGGTAATGGATAATGGTGTGTTGTAATATGTGAGTTGTGTTGTTATCTATGAAGAAGGATTTTGTAAGAGAGATGGGGGAGTATGAAAATGTGTATGTGGCAGCAAAATGAGTGAGGTTTCAGAATAAGAGGGTGAGAGAGGTATGGATCCCCTTTTTGTGTGTAGCTTGGTCTGTAAAGTTGTAATTCACAACTATGTGTTTTGGTGACTTTTATTTCGTGCCAAATTTGATTGTAATTTTATTCAATCTTTTGCACCTTGTATTTAATGTAGGATTTAATTGTAAGGGTTGTGTGATAAAGAGAGAGTGTGAAGACTCAAGCAATTGAAGACTGAAGAGTTTTCGCGGGTATCTCGTGACAAAGTATCCTGCGAAATGATCCATGTGACCTGCACATGCTGGAATGCGAAGAGTCAGGATAGAATTGAGACAGCCGTGTTTCGCGAGTAACTCATGGGTAAGGACTTCTCGCGAGACACTTGCGAAACATTCTATTTTGCCAAATTGTGTCATCTGATACACACTTTCTGTACCCACACTATATATACTCACATTACCCACAAATGTTGAGCAGTGCTTCTGAGAGAAAACCCTAACCACCAACCTTGAGAGTTAGAGATTGTTATACCCACAATTCTCTACACAATTGCTTGTGGATTTTCCTCAACTCCTGTCTCTCCATTTCCATATCATTAAGAGGTTGATAGCCCAAACACTTATCACACCCTTTTAGAGTATCAAGTGAGGTTTTGGTGCTGCTGGGAAGTATTGGAAGAAGCCAAGGATGGCAGATGCAACATGGAGCTTGTTGCAGGATTCGGAGAGTTAGACAAGACACAGTTTCGAGAAGTCTTGTTGGAGTAGGAGTTTGGAGGGCTTAGGTACATCGGGTAGATTAGGCTTGGAGGGTCTCTTGCTAACCCATGTATCCCAACTGATTGTTTAGTGGATCGGTTACCGCTTGTTGGGCGGCGAAGAGGTTTTTCGCCAAGTTCTTTGGTTTCCTCTTCGATAACACATCGGCGTGTTATCTTGTATTTGTATCTTTCTTCCCTACTTTTTTATATTTCATTTTACTGTTGTGTTGTCTTGATTATGGATTAGAGTAGCTTGTTTGTTTATCTGTTTGCATTTACACTATTCCGCACTTAGTATTAAGTTAATGTAAAATCTATCGAACTGTAACTTTAATTTGGGAGTCTAAACAGTTCTTGTGTTTTTAACACATTTTCGAGCTTTCATGGTCCTCTTTATATAGAGCCAAGCATGTAATTAGATCATAACTTAGTTGAAGGGAAAAATAGCAAATAAGGAAAAGTCCTTGACAAAGTAAGTGGTTTCATTAGTGGGATTTTTTTTTTAGCCAAAAGAAGAAAGCTAGAGATTTTAAGGTTGATGTTATAGCTGTAATAGCTGTCAATCACAGCTGTTACAGCTGAAAGATGCCATCCAAATGACATCTTGCTTGGAGGAAAAATATTTGGCATTAAAGTCATGGTTTGGCTAAAAATGGCAAGATAATCTTTATGGGATCCTCTTGTTTTTTACAGCCAGCTGTTGGGATTGGGCATTAATGAGCAAATGACATCATTTTATGACATGTGTCAACCTGTTGGAGCTTCTACAGCTTCTGCAAAAGCTGTTTGCAGCTTCCGCTGGAGCTGTTGCAGCTTGTGCAGAAGCTGTTGTAGCTTCCGCTGGAGCTGTTATTGGTATTTTCGGCTAAGTTTCTTCTCTTGAAAAATTATATGTTTAGTCCATATATAATTTTGTTAAGTAATAGACTAGTTGGTTGATGTTTGATGAAGTCTTAGAAATGAAAATATGGCCTTTTTGTATTTTAACCAAATCTTGGAGAGTAAGAAGAGCATTTAATGCTAGATATGAGATACTAATGTATATTTAGCCATATGCTTGGAATTGATTTATATGAAAATAATAATATAATTAATATGAAATGATATAATTATATTTTAAAACTCATATTATATGATGGACATTAATTTTTATGTAAAGAGTATGGGGAGTTTTATCATTTTAAGTGTTATGTGATATGAGAGGCTTACCAAATGTTACCTATTGCATACTGACCCGTCGGAGTTCAGGGAATTGGGGAAGACATGCCAAGCAACATGCTTTCCTTTATCAACTTTGAACTGATGGAGCTTTACTGAACATACTTCTTGGCCCTCCAAACCACGACTCCCAAATTTCCCTCGATGAGACTCATGAGCTTGGATTATGAGCCAAAAATAAGATGTTGTGCCATGAGCTCGAACTATGGGCCTTGATGAAATTATATCGCCATGAGTTTTGGACCATGAGCTTCGGTATTATTTTTGTGAATATGGACTCTTTTGGGTTTTAAAATAAAATTTTCCCAAAATCCATGATAGTTTTGACGTGGTGTGAGTTGCCAATGAAATGAAGCCATTTGGCGTGGAAAATTTGTCCCCAACAAAGGTTCACTTATTGGTTCCACATTTTCATATGAGTGAACAATGTTATCTTGATGAGTCTTTTAGCTTAGACTGAGTTTGCTCTTTTTTTTCATTGGGGGAAGGGGGAAACCTTGAACTCCTTTGTTGGAGACATCAAGAGATGTCAATTGAGTTACAAGGCTCTTGGCCATTCTGACTGAGTTAATAATCTTGCGCAATGTGGTTAAGCCTTTGGATTAGTCTTTACTTGCATAACAAAAGAAGTGAGAATCAACACTTGTATGGAGTTGACAAGTTTTTATTGATTCTTTTATGAACCTATTACCGACATCATTTTGTCATCAACCATTAACAACTTGCCATTTTCACAGTTGAAAAAAAAAATTATCTGTAGAGTTTTATGTGCAGTAAAAGATGAGGATGTGGGTGGGTGGTGTGGCCTTCTTTCTTTTCCAAGGGGAAGAGGCTACCATGAGGAACATTGTTCAGATCTTGAAGTTAAGAAATTTAGGTGAGGCGGTGACAAAGGAGTGTCTAGGCCCCTAAAAAAAAAACAAGTGGCGAGCAATTAAGGACCAAGGAGGTCTGTTTTTATTCTAACCAAGCTCTTTTCAGCCTTGATGGGGAGGCAAAAGCTGTCTTTGACGTAGACGACCTTGCCTATACTTACATGGAGGAAAATGGCCTTAAAATTTTTTTAATGGAAAATGTCTTCTTTTTGTTCTAGTCCACCCACCAATCTAGCACATAGATTTGTGTGTATTGGCTATATAGGGCATTGGCATATAAAAACTTGGTAATTGAGATACTTTTACGGCTTAGGACAAATAATTAGAAGTATCATATTCAGATTATTTTTGGAACCCTGACATTTCTCCATTTTTTAAGAGATGGAACTAGTAAGTAATTTTTTTAAGGGAATATCACAAGGTGGTAATTGTAATTTCATCTTTTTAGCATGTACTATCTTTAAAGTCCGAAGTCCAAAACCCTCACACCAACCCTTTAATTAATAATTAGTATAATTGAGTGTTAAACAGACCATTAAAATCCACACTAAGGATTGTAATCATCTTTTTTTTTTAAGCTCAATGTGGATGAAAAATCTATGTTAACAATTGGAGCTTATACAGTTATACCTGTATAAGGCCTTCATTTAATATTCTCATTTTCTTTAATTAGCCAAAAAAAAAAAAAGAGTAAGAAAAGAAAAGTAAAGAAATGAAATTGGTTTAAAATCTTGTGACTGAAATAGAGTGGGCATATTGGAGGAGATAGTTGCAGAAAAGAATGAGGCATTTTGAAATTGAATATAAGATCTGCTGCTTTCTTGCATAGTTCTATCGAAGCATATTTCAATCATAACACTAGTTGAATTGGTAAGAGAAGAGTGAAAAACACAGACTCTAATCTAAATTCTGGGGGGAAACTTAGGTACGTTGTGATCAGAAGTCATGTTGCTAGTATTAATCAGCTTGAATTTAATCACTTATTATGCTTCTTTTTTTTTTTTCCATGTAATCCTAAAAATTGTTCGAATTTTACCTAGCAGAAATGTACCTATAACACCAACCACAACCATTCTGGATCATGATATTTAAGTTCAAACCAGATCTAAGCTCTATTTGGAACCTACCAAATCCAATTTAGGTGAAGAGAACATTTTGGTGCTGCTGAAAGTTTGAGAAGAGGAACCGCCTGAGTGGTACAGAAAATATTTAATACAATGGGAGTATTGAGGCATAGGACAGTAGGCTCTTTGATAAAGAAATATTACACTGGAAATGATTGGCTATTAGTGAAAGAAGCAATTGAGAAACCCGACCAGTTATAGTGGCATTGATATGGGAATGCATGCACTTTGTAATGAAGAGTTCTTAGTAGACTTTCCATGTAACAGGAAAATAACTAAAAACCTTTCGGCTTAGTTGTTAAGATAATTGCTTATTTTAATCATCTACTTAGTGCGTCATACTTACATGTTTCATTCATGGTCCACCAGTCCACCATGATGAATCAGGACACCAAAACTAAGTTCCAACAGCAATACATGCAATTCTGGTGACTTACCAGCAAAGGGACAGGGTATATCGACTAATCCGATAAGTCCAGCATTAAGCTCATCTCAATTGTATTCATCTATGAGTACTATATGTCTCAGCTCCATTCTCAAAATATATATGCCACAGCTTTATGGGACATTAAAAAAAAAAAATCCCCCACAAACCTTTTTTTTTTTTTTTTAATGTATCCTTATGGTGTTTATTTAAGTTTTATACCATTTTTTCACAATTTAAGCTTCTAAACTGTTGTCAACATGGTACAATAACTTATATGGCGAAATATTATCCAGTTATTCTTATACTTCATTCCTAATATTATATGCAAATTAGAAACTTCATTATCAGTTTAGTCCAACTGTATAACCACTGACATCATTTTCCATGAACAGAGTTGTTAGTTTTTAATGCCTTCATAGCCTTAAGCCTAGTGGCATGTCTGGCTCTCCCCATGAGCAAGAGCTTGGGTTTGAATTTTGTGTGCTTCTTACTTAGCAAAAGGCTTAGCTGAGCTGAATTGATTGGGAATGCTGTACATAAATCAGGAGAGCTCAATAGCTCTTTGTATGTAAATCATGTTGAACTATTCGCATACGAGTTGCACATGGCTATTGGATTAATATGTATGTACTAGTTTTTCATGATTTAGCTCCTTGGATTATACTACTTAATTTGAAGTATACAAAGCTCCTTTGGGATTTTAGCATTGAGCGTCAACCAACTTCAGCCCTATTTCTTAAAATTAGATCGGGTGTAAGTCTGAGCCTACTATGACATATCACACAGTCGGAATAACTAGATTTTTTGGACTGGAGAAAGTGACAGTTATGGGAAGAACATGGGGGTGCTTATCAATTGCCCACTCATCCGATTTCTTGTTATTCTATTCAGTTAACCTTTTTCCAGGATAGTCATATACAACTCCACATCCTCAAAAAAAAAAAAAGAAAAAAAGAAAAAAAAAAGGTCAATGTCAAAATGGAATTGGTCGGTTCCCGCCCCCTAAACCGTTAAAAGAAAGATATATGGTGAAGATGAAACTTAGACCTTCCACTAACAGTTATTATATATAGGAATTCAGCCCCTCTGATTCTGCATGTATTTCAATGCCAACCTCATTTAGTTTTGTGCAAGTTGTTTTTGTGCTAAGTGGTTGTCACATAAACAAAGGAAGCTACTAGTTTCTCACTTCTTCCTATAAATTGGTGCATTCACTCTTAGTAAGTCTCTTCATCTTGTCGTCGATTGTGACAAAGCCATTTGAGCACTGCTTTTAGAATTCCAGCAATTACGAAACAAGTTTAAGTTAAGACAAGACTCCCCCTCATTCCATACTTGAACTAAATTAAGTTCAAAATGAAGTATTCTCTTGTGACATTACTTTTATTCTGCATTTCTTTGGTTTGCTTCTTTCTTTCCACCCAAGCTAGATGGCATAACCATACAAAACACAAGCATATTCGTCACCCTCACAAATTTTCCAATATTTCACAACCTCCATCTCCGGCACCTGCGCCTTCTGATCCATCCAATGATGGGAATTCCCATGATTCTACTGGTTTATTTGATGTACGAAACTTTGGTGCTGTTGGGGATGGTGTAGCAGATGACACAGAGGCATTTAAGATGGCGTGGGACACAGCATGTCAAAGTGATTCAGCAGTAATTCTTGTTCCCTATGGTTTCTCCTTCATGATTCAGTCAACAATTTTCACAGGCCCTTGTCAAGGTGGCTTAGTCTTTCAGGTAATGCACTCAACCTAGGCCTTCTACATGTCTCTTTCTTCCTTTTACCGTTACAAACAAAAGCTAATGGTTTTAGTACTTGGTACATTCTTGGTCAATGAGAAGATTGATGGAACTCTTATGCCCCCGGATGGACCTGATTCCTGGCCAAAGAATAACAGTAGGAGACAGTGGCTGGTCTTTTACAGAATCAATGAAATGTCACTTCAAGGAAGTGGCCTAATAGATGGGAGAGGAGAAAAATGGTGGAATCTTCCTTGCAAACCCCACAAGGTATTGCTGATTTTTAATATGCTAATAATTATGTGCTTAGAACAATATTTGATTCACTATATCCAATGACACAGGGGATTAATGGAACAACAGTGCCTGGACCATGTGATAGCCCCATTGTAAGTTGAAAATACACTCAGTATCTTTTGTCAACTTTATACTAACATAAAACCACTGTATGAACATTATTCAAAATTTTATAATGCAGGCCATAAGGTTCTTCATGAGCTCCAACTTGAGTGTGAAAGGGCTCAAAATCAAGAATGGCCCCCAGTTCCACTTCAGATTTGATAATTGCAGAAATGTCCATGTCGAATCAATTTACATAACAGCACCTGCCTCAAGTCCCAACACAGATGGGATTCACGTAGAGAATACAAATGATGTCAGAATATATAATTCAGTCATTTCTAATGGTTAGCCAAAAACCAAAAAATGTTAATTCACATATTCTCTCCATTGACTATCCTCAAAAGGGTCACTAAGCAGTACTTGTTTGCTGATTTTATTACAGGAGATGATTGTGTGTCGATTGGATCAGGTTGTTATGCTGTAGACATAAGGAACATCACATGTGGACCTGGCCATGGAATCAGGTACCCTATCAATTTCTGTGGAATTTCAATCCCACAAATTTTTGTCCAGTTTTTGTTTATGCTCACAAACTCATCCTATTTGAATTAATTTGTTCTATTTTCCTTACACTTAGCATTGGGAGTCTAGGCAATCACAACACGCATGCCTGTGTTTCCAATGTTACTGTTAGAGACTCAGTAATTAAAGTTTCAGACAATGGAGTTAGAATCAAGACATGGCAAGGTGGATCAGGAGCTGTATCCGGAGTAACATTCAGTAATATTCACATGGATAATGTCCGGAATCCGATTATAGTTGATCAATTCTACTGCCTCACCAAGGCGTGCACCAACCAAACCTCAGCAGTTTTTGTGTCAGACATATTATACACAAACATAAAGGGAACCTATGATGTTCGAAACCGGCCAATGCGTTTTGCCTGCAGTGATTCTGTCCCATGCACCAACTTAACACTCTCAGATGTTGAGCTTCTTCCTGCTCAAGGAGATACAATATTAGACCCATTCTGTTGGAATGCTTATGGATATCTGCAGACACTAACAATTCCACCAGTCTTCTGCCTGTTGGAGGGCACTCCCCCACAATCCATCTTAAACAATTACAAAGACAGTTGCTGACTTACTAGATTCATCTATAAGGCTTATCCATGTATGTACATGTTTGAAAAAGGAATCATGGATTTATCATGATGGTAAAATCTTATCATGTGATTATTGAGGAGAGTGGTGTTTTATGTAACTCCCTATTTATAAATATAGAATTTACTTCATCATCAAGTTTCAACAAGGATATGATATTTACTTTCTACTAGAAAGTAAATTGACATTAGTAGTGTATTAATAATGTTTAACATGTAGTGGCACACTTAAGGGGCAATAAACTGTGTTATTTGCTGCAGCCCTAACTGGTAATCAATAATATCTGTAATCTTCTCGAGGTGCAACATTCATAGTTTGCAAGTATGCATGAATATAGCTACTAGACAACAAATTAAAACGCGCCACTACATGCAGAGTGAGGCATGAATCTAGTTACTTTGTAAACGCAAACACTACGTGCACAGAGGTTCACACCTCGGCCAAGTGAGATCATCAATGTGGACATCAAGAGAGCTTTCCTAACACCTTGATCGAGCGAGTTTTGCCAAAAGGCATTAACCTAAGCTTTGTATTGGGCTTTTTGTTGTCACTTAAACCCCAAACCCTACACATACTTGATTTTGTAACCCTAATTCAGAGAATAGAAAGATGGTCACAGAGCAAAGAGAGATTAGATCTGAAAAATCCTAACATCTCCCTACCTTATTCCATTGAATATCATTGAAATTAGATTTCAGCCATCACCTCGATTATACCTTCAGTGTTCTGGATTGCTAGAAATCACAAAGAACTATTGAAATCTTCAAGAGGCCTTGAAGTATTTAAATGATCGGACTTGTGATTGACGTCGCTACTTGCATTTGGAGATTGTGAAAGAGAAACAAGTAGTGCAATTTGTTGCTAATTGGAACTTGAATACATGTACATTGCATAATTGAAGATTTTGTAAGTCATTATGTACGGCAACTATCTTTATCGTGGACTCCATTTACTGGGCTAAGCCTTAGAGATATTTTCTGCTTAATGGGTTTTTCTCTATAATCACATCTAGTTTTTGTGTGCGCGCTAAGTTTTATTTATTGTTATTTTCCATTGTGTTTATAAATGATGCTTGCAATTTGAATTGGATTAATCAGTCACTTGGTTGACTAAAATTGGTTAAAATCTGTAGCATCCCGTGCTAGAGTCTAAATTGAACTTTCAGATCCTTCTTAAAAGAGTAAACCTATCCATCCATTCCTATGAGAAAAAAGTGTGTTGACATCAACTTCCACAAATTTAGTTTATATAGGAAGCTTGGCTTTTCTGCTCAAGTGTCACAAGAAGAAAGTTCCAGAAATTGGTTAGTATTGGAATAATGTCAATGAGTATAATTTAGAGGTTAAATACATGGCCTTAAGCTTAAATTAAGGATCTAAGTCTACTTATGTATTTAGAGTTTAGATGTAAGCCAATGAGTTGCTACTAAATTATATGTATCTGCAAAAATATAAAATGAATGTTGCATAGAAGCGACATAGTGATAGATAGACAGCAATAAGCTCATTGATAAATTAAAATATCCTTTAGAAAATCTATACAAGATTCCAAACTTTAGTGTGTCATTCTAATTTGTTTTTGTTTAAGCGGGAGATTGAGACAAATACAGTATATAAAAAAAGATGCGGTGTAAATGGTGTACGAAAATCCAAAACAGGAAGAGAACCATCATTAGAGAATAATTTGAGAGAGTCATTGAATTGAAGAAGATTTGTAGGTAGGCCACAGCACTAACTTCAATGTAAAATATGGGGTTGCGGAAGTGGAGGGAAAGAGGGAGGGACAACTATTGTTTTCTCTCTCTTGCACGCGCAGTGGCTACAATAATCATGAATCAGGGTTTTCATGGAGCATGAAGATTATTGTGTAGACTTTTACGTGCTCTGAAAAGCTACCTGTCGGTGCACGGGCTTTAATCCAATTGCCACCCACCACACCAATCTCTCTCTCTCTCTCTCTCTCTCTTAATATTAGAATATGCAATGCTAGAGTTTAGAATTTAGAACTCTCCCGAGTGGAATATCAACTTTTTCGGCTTGTATATTTCACTATGAGCAATATTAGAGATATAAAAAATTTCATAATTTTGAAAGAAGGGTTGTGATTGCTACCACTTCTATCCTATATACCAATCTCAACATCTCATATCTATCTCAATGGTTGCATGCAACAAAAAACTCACTATTCATGGTTTATCAACTAGTGTTTATTTGAAATCAAATGACATAAATTTATTAATCTGGAAACTATCAATCATACATGTATAACATCCATGGGTCATATAAACATTAGCTTTTGAGTTTTGACACACACTACCCTTGTCTCTACACATAAACATTAGCTTACATATAAGCGAGCTTTTGATCGAACTTTTCAGTCCGTGCCAACCTTTTTTTTTAAGTTTCACAACAGGCCATCCAATCCATTTGAAAAAGATGATTTTTTTTTTCTTTTCCCCTCCAAACTTGATACATACCCCTTTCAAGTAAGCTGCAACTCGGATTCAGTGTTTTTTTTTTTCTTCTTCTTTCTGTGGATTGTCAACCCCAAGGTAGATATACAAGAAATCATTAATTAATCTGAATACAAGCTACTGTCATCTGACATGGTGAGGACCAACACCAACTCAATACTCAAAGATCATATACATAGAGCAGAAGCATCCAATATGGTCCAACAAGGGGCCGGTAAGCATATTGCGAAAAGGATTTGAGAAACTGACTAGTTTGGAGGGCACTTATGGAGAACATGGAAAAGATAAAAGGTAGAGCAAGAGTAGTGTTTTTTTGCCCCGTATCCTTCAGCTTCAAATTAAAGCAAAGGTCTGAGCTCTTTCTGCCGTAGAAATGGTGGTGGAATGCCGCATGAATATGGGCATGCTGCCTAAAGTTTACCCAAAAAGAGAAAAGGAATCTAGCCCACTGGCACTAATTAAAAGTACCTTACATATCCACCAGTTTAATGTTGATTACCTATAAATGACATGTAAAGTAAGCAAAATGTTTCCTCAGGCTTGAAGAAATTAACTGCTTAGGAGAAAAAAGCACAAACCAAAAAAGAGACTAAGAGAGAGACAAAAAGAAAAATAAAAGAGTACAACTTCCCTGCAAGACACAGGGACAGTACACAGAGCTTTTCTTTATTAAAAGAAAAATATAGGGGTCCTCTTACCCAAGCATAACCGTAGCAACTAGCAACTAGCAACTAGCAACTCTACTATCAGCTGACAGACAAATGCAAGAGGCCGCAGTATGTGCTATTAGGTGTGTTGAACCTATTATATATTGAGATGACTGGTTTAGACCCAAAGGTTTATTATGCATGGAATAAATTACCAATTGAATCAATGATGTGAACCAAATTTTAGTGATTTAATCAAGGAAACAACAAGTCGCAAATCTGTCAAGTAGCAATAATTACCAATAAACAGATAACACAATGAGAACATCTTCAAAGCAAAACTATTACATAGGCTCTTATTTTGGCCTTTTATGTTTAATTCATTTCCATATTGACTCTTAATGGTTAATTGTAACATACATTATAGTATTATAAAGATATAGTCGTTAACGGCATTTTGTTGTGGATATAAGTTGTCAAGGCAAATCATGTTAATTCTCTTGGTATTCTTTCGGCTCTTAAAGTTTGGAATTATTTTCATTTTGATTTTTTATGTTTCAAGGTTTTTATGTTTCAAAGTTTATATTTTGATTGTTATGATTGTTTTCATATTAACCTTGCTATCCATTTCCATCAATAATACGTTGACATTTCATAATAAGCACTACTTTTATCAAAAACTTAATAGTCATATTACTAATAAAAATAGATAGTAAAGCTAATATGAAAATGAGATCAAACATGAAAGGCCAAGATTTTCTGAAATTTACTCAAAAAAAAAAAAAGTTTTTTGAAAAATAAATGGCCAAAAACAATTTAAAACTTTAAGATTAAAGTGAATTTTAGTCTTTATTTGTCTTCTTTCTGTTTTAACACACTCTATTTCACAATAATAAATATGACTTTAATTTGATTTTACTTGGAGTTGTACCAGTGATTCTTTACCATATGAAATGGTGCGGAAAAAAGAACTCTAAAAACGATTAGAACTAAGCATAATGCTGTAATAAACTTAGAATCATGGCTAAAAAGATTCTATAAGTAATTGGATTTTCAAGATTCATAATTCAAATCTATATATTACTAAAAGTTGAAGTGTAGTATTTATTGTTGCTACATTCCTGTTGAGCTACATCAGTAGTAATGTCATTCATTTATTTTTTATATTTTCTTTTCTCTATTTAAACTTTTCTTCCCCCTATTTAAAAAAAAAAAAAAAAAACTTTTCTTTGCCCTATTAGTTCACACACCTACTGTTACATTTCTTCTAATTTTTCTCTTTCTTTTTTGCCTCTTTATCTTTTCATTACTTTACTATTATACTTCTTTACACTTTTTTTATAATTTGCCTCTTCTTCTACTTTTACACCTACTGTTACACTTCTTCTAACCTTTCCCTTTCATTTTTGCCTCTTTATCTCCTTACTACTTTACCGTTATACTTCCTTCCTTTTTTTTATAATTTGCCTCTTCTTTTACCAATTTTATTTTATATAAATTTGATATCATTTTCTCATTCAATCTATAATTTTCCCACACAATACTGTGAGTTCTCTCTCTCTCTCTCTCTCTCTCTCTCTACTTTCTTTCGGTGAATTTTTATTCTTTCTTATAACTCTAATTAAGGTTGATGGTTTTTTTTTTTTTTGATATGTGTTTTGGTATTGTGTTTTTTTTTTTTAAATATCCCATCAGAAAGTCTTCTATTTCCCTTTTATAGCTTTGGTTGAATTTTAGTTTGGGTTAATATTTAATTTTTTGGGAAAGATGAATTTGAATATGCCTACCAATTGTTTGAGTAATAAATTATTATAAAGCCTATTATTTATTCCTTTAGTTTCATTTTAATTTTGGTTAAGATAACATTGTAATTTTGTAATAAGTTTTGATTATTATGATAATTTCCTTATTCCTTAAGAGATGAGAAATTTGAATAATAAATTTGAAACTTATAAAGTTTAGTTGTATATTAAGCAAATATAATACTCTACAATAGAAGTTAGAAGAATATGGTTCACCTTAAAAAAATATTAATCAAACATAAAAAAATAATAATAATAAAATGATATATTTGTAGAGATAAAAAGATTAAAAAAAAATACTTGTAAAAATCTTTTTTTATTTATTTTTAAAATAGATAATACTTGAAGTAATGGTTTTTATATATATATATATATATATATATATATATTACATCTCTTTACTTTACGTAATTGTTTATATTCCCACGCATCACGTGGATCTTTGGCCTAGTACTTAGATAAAAACAGCTACATTAATTGTTCCAACATGAAAGAGAAGTAGACAACCGTTTCAGTTGATGATTCAAAGTGAAAACTACATGGAAGGGGCCTTGTTTCAAAGCCCATCAGTCCCTGGTTTGAAATGCACCTGATTTTGGTCTTTTTATAAATTGCAATGTGAAAGAAATCAAAGAATTTAAAAGGAGCACTCAGCAGCCTCAAATGCTATTGTTGGGCTCTGCAATATATATTGGATAATTGCGTTTTTTGGGCCTAACATGTTGTTTAAGTCACTTTTGGGCTTAAACTAAGTCTTACGAAGACTGTCAAATTCCCACATATTTCATCGCATGCAAAGCCCAAACACAATATATTTAACTGCTTTTTTTTTTTTTTGATACCTTAATATCTTTGCATCAATCATATTCAGCATTTACCGAACAATAAAATAAAAAGTTACTTTTTACCCAAGGAAAATTCTTTCCGTACAGACAAATCTTTAAAAAATGTCAGCTTTTTGAAAGAAAAACTAAAAAGACATTATTCTCTAATGTCATCATCTTCAGCTATTACTTTTTTTTTTGATGAACATCTTCAGCTATTACTTACGACTTATGAGCTCATCTTGAAATAATGAATTGAAGATGCAATCTACTAAGGCGTATGAAATTTCCAATTGAATTGGTTTCAATGTTCGATGAAATCACACATTGAATATGTGATTTTGTCGTGAAATGGCATCTTGAATCATCTGCTAATTCACTGTTGTAAATTGTAATTTATATTTTTTTTTTGCTAAAATACAAAAACTGTCCTAGACGTTTAGGCTAATACTAGGTACCATTAAAACTTTTCAAAAATATTCAATTTACTCCTCAATTATAAACAACACGTAATAGTTAATACTATATATTACCCCAAACTTCCACAGCAGTTTTTGTATCTTACATTTTTTTTAAAAGAAAAAATTGTGGCGCAACTTCTCTCTCTCTCTCTCTCCCTGAACTAGACCGGGTAAAATTGGATTAGGGCGAGTTGTTGATCAAAACCCAACCTGCTAAAATTATGTCTTGGGCTCTGTCGACCCATGGGTCACATGTCTTAACTTCTTTTTGTTCAATAGGATTTTTTTTTTTTTTTTTTCAGTGCTTGTTTTGGCTTTCTATCTCATGTAAAAATGATTAATGCTTTCATTTCTTAATATTTTTTTTCCATTTCGTTTCCTAGTTATTTTCATCTTACAAACACTTATAAATCATTTAATGAGTTCAAGGCCTGAAGGCTTTAGTATAGAAAACATTGGATTGTGCAAACTTAAGACTTTATGTATTATTTAAATTTCTTTAGTGTTTTATTTATATAATCTATTATTTATATATATATATATATATATATTTTTTTTTTTTTTTTTTTTGATGGGAAGACTACGACTTTTATTAAAAACTTAGATAAAACATACATCATGAAAGAGAGTTTGCTCTAGGAAGCAAGGGGTCTATTCCATTCAAGTCAAATAATCCACAATGCCTAAAACATACTCTGCTAACAAATGTACAGGTCTATTATCTTGCCTTTTCACATGAGAAAAATCAATTCTATCTAAAGGCCCACATGACATCAAAATACCCCGTACCACAGATGCTATCACAGTTAGCGGTATAGAAAAACCACAGAGTGCATTGTAAACCACCAAAGAATCACCTTCGAGGATGAAGTCTTGGACACCCACATCTCTTGCAAACTCCAGCCCCACTTCGAACAATATTATTTATATTTGAAAGAAGACAAAAACAATATTATTATTATTTGCATTTGAAAAAATACAAGTCGTATTAAGTTGACCCGACACTAGTTTATGATTTAAATCCAATCTAACCAGAACTCAATCGGATCAAATCCAAATTCCATCGACTCCACTGTTAGTGTCAGATCATTTAGAAATTACAACTTCCAATCACCTGCCAATCACGCATAGCTGTAATATTTTAAAGATGAAATTTCAAAAGTGTTACATTTATTTTCTTTAAATTGCTGGTAGTTCTATAATGTGACTTTTAAAATGACATTTGGCAAGATTATACCTCAATCAGCGGCTATTAGGTAGCATGGAGTTGGTGTAACTAAGCCTAGCATAACTCTGGGGAAGAACAGAGAACATTGATTTATTCACTATAATAAACATATACATTATGAACATACATGATCAAATAATAATAAGAAAATATTGGTCTAACATGACATGCCTTAATAAAAAAAGGAACCGTACTTTTCTGGGATATCTTTTGTCGCTTGTGCCACTTTCATTAACAAGACAAACTAACCCACTAATTTCTGTCGGCCTTTCTGCTGGTTTAAAGTTTGGTTTAGCACGATTCACCAAAATATACTTGGGATTTGAACTTGTAGTCCATTCCCTAAAATTGGAGCTTATGTTAGCATAGAGATTCAAAACAGGGTGAGGAGTGGATGGATCGTATGTTGCTGATGAGCCGTTGAGGTGTTAATACATGAACATGTGACAAGTGCTTGACATATGTCCATGTTTTAATGGGTGGTTCACTGGAGTTTGGACCTAAATTTGTTTCTTCAAAATAGAGATAAAAATACTCACTCAATCCCAATTTGTTTATCCTGTTTTATCCTGATCGAAAAGTTATCATATAGATGGAGCGTCCCAAGCATCGTGTGCTCTCCAAGGAAGAAGAGGCTGAGATTTCACGAAGCAAAAAGAAGGTCAAGGATGTTCACCACGCCGGGTTCAAAGAAGGGATTAGTGAAGGTGGTTCATCCCGTTGGCATCAAGATGAGTGGGGTGTTCCTAAGAGATCTTTTAAGGACAAGCTTGTGGGAGAAATTCCAGGTGCTTTCGCCAAGGCTTTTGATTTCACTGATCTTATGGAGGAAGAAGCCGGATCAGATGATGAAATGTTGGATCTTCGTGAAGGCCTAGCAGCGGTGAAACTGTCAAAGGAAACGAAAATGAGGATTAGGAGCCCTTGGGCTTTAACGCTTATTATCAAACCTTTTGGTAAGGCGGTGGGCTTTAACTTTCTCCAAAACAAAATAAATTTGCTCTGGAGACCGTCGGAGAGGATTGATTTGGTGAGATTAGGACACGGTTTTTATTCAGTCCGGTTTACTTTGAAGGAAGATTTAAACGCAGTGCTTGAAAAAGGGCCGTGGTTCATTGGTGGTCATTTTCTCGCTATTAGGCCATGGGAACCTCTGTTCAAACCAGCTACAGCGAATGTTAACTCCATTGCTGTGTGGGTTCGCCTCCATGGTCTTCCTATGGAGTTATATGAAACAGAGGTTCTTAAGCAGATAGGTGATTCCATTGGTAAGGTTTTACGAATAGATTCGCATACTGCTACGGAAGAGAGAGGCGAGTATGCGAGGTTGTGTATCCAGATAGATATTAACAAGCCTCTTATAAACATGGTTCTTATCGGCAAGTTTGAACAGCCGGTGACTTATGAAGGTATACACAGTATGTGTTTTTCGTGCGGAAGGGTAGGACACAGGAAGGAGGTGTGTCCGTATACTATTTCCAACCAAAAGCCGCCGGAATGTGGAGCTGGCGATGAGCATGAGGTTCAGGCCGGTAACCCTCATGCAACGCATGACATGGATAGTACTACGGTTGGGACTGAGGTGTCAGATGGTAGTGGAGGGGACACAAACAAAGATATGTACGGAGAATGGATGATGGTGACACGTAGAAAATCTGGACAAAGAAGGACAAGGAGTGCCACGGGGATGGAGGGACTCAATGCTTTGGGTGGGAATTCGGTTAGACAGCAAGAGGTAATAAGGATTGGCACTGATCCTTCCGTTGTGGGCTGGGAGACGAAGGGGGTTAAAAGGAGTGGGGCTGAAAGTAGAAAAGGGGTTGAAGCAAATGGGCTTTTCGTAGTGGGCCGAGAGCCTGATGGTAGAAACAAAAAGGGGGTAAATCTAAATGAGGCCCGGTCCAGCCATTCGGTGAGGGGGAAAAAAGAGTTGGCACGGAACAGGGGTCCCAAATGGGTTTCGAAGGGTGAGGTAGGAGAGGAGGGCAGAGGCGCTGATCATAGAAGCTCGGTCTGGGTTTCGCCGAGCCAGGTTGGAGATGATCAGAGGTCCGATGAGGGTTTCCAGTTTGCAGCGAGAAACCGAGGTGAGGAGGGGATTCAGGCTCGGGCAGAAGATGGCCATGGCGTCTCAAAGGCTGGGTCTGGCCGACTGGGTGATGGTGAGAACGGTAAGGAAGTCCAGTCCGGGGAGGGTGACCAGTGTATGGCCGGAGGTCGTGTAACCATTAACAGGGAGGTGCGAAGCAATCTAAGCGGAGTTGGCCGCTCCACCGAGGGACGGGTTAGCGATCAAACCCATTTTAGTGAAAAATTTCCAGGCCAGGGGAAAGGAGTTGATTTTGGTGGTTCTGTAGATGCCGATGATCTTGCGGCCAGAGATGGGAAGTGCACGGGTGAGGATGGTATGGATGGTTTGGAGTTTGGGAAGGGAAGCGGAGTTTTTGCCCACTCTGCTTGACTGGTTTGGCTCTTATTATCCTTTAATAATGAATATTATAGTGTGGAATTGCAGGGGCGCTTTGAAGCCCAATTTTCAGAGGCATGTTGGTGAGTTGGTTAGGATTCACAATCCTGACATTTTGGTTGTTATGGAAACTCGGGTAGGGGGTGACAGAGCTAAAGAGATTACTGATCGGCTTCCGTTCGATGGTGCCATTATTGTAGAGACTATGGGTTTCGCGGGTGGTATTTGGTTGCTTTGGAATTCAGCAAGAGTGGAGGTTGTGCAGCTAATGAGTACAGAGCAAGAAGTGCATGCTGAAGTAAAGGTATTACCTTCTAACCTCTCTTGGATTTTATCTGCTATGTATGCGAGTCCTAGATTTGTGGAAAGGTAGGTGCTGTGGGATAATCTCATGAGAGTTGCGGAGTTGCATAGGAAGCCTTGGATTATAGCGGGGGATTTTAATGAACCCCTGGCAGAGGGTGATAAGTTTGGGGGAAGACCTGTTAGCATAAATAGGTCGCTTCTGTTGAAGGATTGTCTGGATAAATGTAATATGGTGGATATGGGGTTTAGTGGTCCGAGATATACGTGGACGAATAGAAGGGAGATTAGGAGTCTTATTCAAGAGAGAATTGACAGATTTTTTATGAATCCGAGTTGGTGTTTGATGTACCCAATTGCGAAGGTGACGCATTTAACTAGGTGTCATTCGGATCATTGCCCTATTTTAATGGAAACTAATCCTAGTGGTCAGATGCACCTTACGAGACCCTTTAAATTCCAATCTTTCTGGCTGTCGGATCCTTCCTTTCCCGATGTGGTTAAACAAGCTTGGCAGCATCCTAGGAAGCTTTTTGAAGCTATCGAGATGTTTTCCAAACAAGCCAGTTTATGGAATAAGAACCATTTTGAGAACATTTTCCACAAGAAGAAAAGGGTTGTGGCTCGGCTTGATGGGGTTCAAAGGGCTTTGGCGAACCAGCCAACTGCCTTCTTAGTAGCGCTGGAAAATCAGCTTATTAAGGAGTTGGATGATGTTCTAGAGCAAGAAAGGGATCTATGGGCTCTTAAATCTAGAATTAACTGGATGATTTTGGGGGATAGAAATACTTCCTTTTATCATGTTTCAGCGTTGGCGCGTAGGAAGCGTAATTTGATTTCTACTATAAAAAATGAGGCGGGGGAATGGTTGACTGATGAGCAAGAGGTGGCTAATTATATTAGGGAAAGTTTTATTAATATCTACACTACTTCTCAAGAGGCAGTGTCATGGGATTTCAACTACAGTTTGCAATGGCAGCCTAAGCTCTCATGTGAAGAAAAGAACAGTATTAGCCAAATGGTGACAGAGGAGGAGATTAAAGCCGCTCTCTGGTCTTTAAAAGCCTTTAAAGCCCCTGGGCCAGATGGGTTACATGCTGGATTCTTCCAAAGATTCTGGCTTGTGGTGGGAAGATCGGTTAGAGAAGAGGTGGCTGCTGTTTTTAGGGAGAGAAAAATTCCAGAGGACATGAATAGAACAAATATTGTGCTTATCCCAAAGAATTAAGGCCCTGAAACTATTGGTAGCTACCGCCCCATAAGCTTGTGTAACTTAGTGTATAAGATAGTGTCTAAAATCCTAGTTGGAAGAATTAGACCTTTTTTGGAGCACATTGTCTCCCCTTGCCAAACAGCTTTTGTTCCAGGGCAGAGGGGTGTAGATAATGCGATTATAGTGCAGGAGATTATTCATACCATGGGGAGAGCTAAGGGAAATTGTGGCTATATGGCTATTAAAATTGATTTGGAGAAAGCTTATGATAAGCTTGAATGGGGTTTCATTAGGAGTATGTTGATCAGATACAATTTCCCTGATAACCTTATTGAGATCATTATGAGTTGCATTTCTACTGCTTCAACTTCTATTCTTTTTAATGGAGGGAGCCTAGAATCTTTTAAGCCTTCGAGAGGTATAAGGCAGGGGGATCCTTTATCACCTTACATTTTTATATTATGCATGGAGTTCTTAAGCCAGCTCATCCAAGAAAAGTGTGAGGCAAAGGTGTGGTGTCCAGTGAAAGCATCTAGGAGTGGCCCTTCTTTTTCCCATCTCTTTTTTGCAGATGACCTTGTGTTTTTTGCTAAGGCTAATGTGAAGAACTGTAGTGCTATCAGTGAGGTTCTTGATAATTTTTGTAGGTGCTCCGGGCAAACAGTGAGTGATGCTAAGTCTAGGGTCTACTTCTCTCCGAATATTGATCAAGATGATAGGGAGGCTTTCAGTGATATTCTCGGATTCCACCAAACGGAGTGCTTGGGGAAGTACTTAGGTTTTCCTATTCAGCATCAAGGCAACAGTAATCGGGACTTTGGTTTTGTCTTGGATAGAGTGAAGACAAAGCTTGCGGGGTGGAAGGCCAACTTATTATCTATGGCTAGGAGAGTAGTTTTGATTCAAGCTTCTTCTTCAGCTATTCCAGCTTATATTATGCAGAGCAATCTGCTGCCTAGTAAGGTGTTGGATGGCATTGATCGAGTAAATAGAGATTTCTTGTGGGGAGCGACCGAGGACAAGGGGAAAATGCATTGGGTTGGCTGGAAGAAGGTTACAAGACCTAAAGATGAAGGAGGTTTGGGGCTTCAAACGGCAAAAGGAAGAAACACAGCTCTTTTAGCAAAATTGAACTGGAGGTTTCATACTGAAGATAAGGCCCCGTGGGCAAAAGTCCTTAGAATGAAGTACTGCAGTCCTCAAAGGCTAAGTTCTAGAAATGCAAACAAGCTTCCTAGTTCTAAAATTTGGAAGGGAATGTTGCGAGGTAAAGAAGTTTTTAAGAAGGGAATTAAGTGGCTTCCGGGTTTTGAAAGTAATTTGGAGGTGTGGAATGATGACTGGACGAATTTTGGCCTGCTTAGGAGTATCATGCATGGGCCTTTATCTAGAGAGGCTGCAATTTTGAAGATCAAAGATGCTGTGGATTTGGCGGGTAGATGGGATTGGCCTTCTATTCAAATGGTGTTTCCAGAAGAGGTCCAAAGAGACATTCAGGCTACTCCTATCCCTTTTTCTGATAGGATTAAAGATAGGTTGGCCTGGAAGTTCTCAGCCAAAGGGGAGTTTGATCTTAGAAGTGCTTACTTGCTTGCTACAGACTATAAAGGGGAGGTTCCGTTTAATGGGCAGTGGATTTGGAAGTTAAAAATTTTGCCCAAAATTCAATTGTTTGTGTGGAAGTGTATGCATTTTAGTCTTGGGGTGAATAAGGGGCTGTCGGATAGAGGGCTTCCTGTGGATGCTTGCTATCCTCGGTGTCATCGCGAGGATGAATCCATCTTACATATGTTACGTGATTGTCCTTTTAGCGCTTCTGTGTGGATCAATTTAGGTGGCCGGGTAAGTAACTCAGATTTCTTCTCTTTAAATCTCCGGGATTGGATGTTTTCTAATGCCACCTCTAAGTCCCTTCATAACTCGGGTCCCCTACCTTGGAATTTAGTGTTCTTGTTCAGCATTTGGTTGCTTTGGGAGGATAGGAATTTGTGTGTGTTCAAACATAAACAGCCTTGCCCAAATCTAAACAATCGTATTATGGACCGAGCAAATGAGTTTTTCTACTGTGCCTTTAATGGTGTGGGCACCAATATGAGGATTATGAAGAGCATAAGATGGGAGAAACCGGAGGTAGGTTGGTTCACTTTGAACACTGATGGTTCGGTGGTCAGTAACTCAGCAGGGGGTGGAGGTCTTGTTAGAGACGAAAATGGTACTTGGGTGACCGGGTTTGCAAGAAGGATTGGGAACACATCTTCTTATTTAGCGGAGTTATGGGCGTTGAGAGATGGTCTCCAGTTGTGTTTACAAATCCAGGCTCATTCGGTGGTCATTGAGTTAGATGCAAAAACTATTGTGGAGACTCTAAATTCTCCAAACTTTCCTAATGCTAGTGGAACTACGTTAATGGATGAATGTTGGCATTTGGTTACCCGGATTCCCCAGAGGAGAGTTAGGCATATCTTTAGGGAGGCGAACAGGTGTGCTGATGTGTTGGCTAGACTAGGCTCTTTACTTGATAATGATTTTGTTGTTTTTAACAGTCCGCCTGTGGACTTAGAGTCCTGTTTGGAGGCAGATGTCTCTGGACGTTCTGTAAACAGGTTACGTCCTGTTCCTCTCCCTGTTGTTTAGTTTTTTTTTGTACTTTCCTTTTTACCAAAAAAAAAAAAAGTTAAACTTTTTAAGGGAATATCATTTATTATCTTGTTTGCCTTATATAAATGTATAAGTTTACAAAATTACCATTAAATAAATTTATCAGCTTTTTAAAAAATAGTTATTCTTAATGAGGCAACTAAAAAGGTGACTCAATTAAATTGATTTTTTTAAATATTAGTTAGTTTTCTTTTCAAATAGTTTGAAAATAAAGTAGGGGTATAATAAGAACATTAGTAAACTAATAATTTTTATTTTTAGAAACAAGATAATATTTTGAGACATCCCAAAATAGAATAGAGGACAAACAAACTGGGACGGGGGTAGTAGTATTTTATCTTTACATATATATATATATATATATATATATATATATATATATATATAAATTTAGAATAAAAAATATTTTAAAAATACTTAGTATTCTCAAAAAAAAAAAAAAAAAAAAAACAGTGTGTTGATCTCACATTCGAAAATGAGTTTGAGTTAAAGAGGTTTAAAGTTTGTACTGTGTATTTAAGAATTAGATCATTTTAGATATATACCACGTGTGTATGTTTTAAAAATACTTACTATTTAAAAAAAATTCAACATTAGACTAACATTAGACTAACATAAGAAAATAAAATTAACATTTATTCAGAAATACAAAAAAAATTACACACAATAATTGTATCATACAATTTTTTTTATAGTAATATTCATAGATTAAAAATGGTCGTTACACAATTGAAATAGAAATTAAAAGAGTAGGTATAAATACAACCTCTCAATAAAACAACTGGTAGACAATTGATTTTTGGTCCCCACTATTGGCACAATAAAAAAATATTTAACGATTTTGTGAAATCCATATGTCGGCAACCCATATTTCATAGGTTGTTATTAATTGCTTAATAGAAAAGGATTTTTGTTTTTGTTATCAATTTTGGAAGGCCAAGTATGAATTTTTTTAAAACCAAAATCTCATATTTTATTTATTACTAATGCAATAAAAATATTTTCAAAATTTCAGGGGCCACACCCTGGCCTTTGGGCTTATATGCTCTAAAATCTGCTTAGCACGACCTTTATAGGCTAACCTTTTTTTATTTTATTTTATTTTATTTTATTTGAGAAAGCTTTATAGGCTAACTTGGAATCACAATTTCTTAACAAAAATATCCTTATCAACTATTTCTCTCAACTCAACAGTCAATCTACCTCAAAAAAAAAAAAAAAAAAAAAAAAAACTATTTCCTTCAATAATTAAGTAGTATATATGGCTGGCTCTTTAGTCTTTAATTAATCTCATAAGGAAATCCATGATTTAAAAAAAAAACTCCATCATTCCATGGATTGAATATCTCCAGCATAGGTTAAAGAGAAAGTTACCTAATTCTGTTTAACCAGTAAAAAAAATACTAAAAACTTCCTATGATACTACTATTGCGACACATGAGGAAACATTTAAACTGAAGTCGGAACCACAGACTGAACAGAAATTGAGCTCAGGAACCGAAGTAATTAGGCAACACACAGAACCAGTCAAAGACTTGAGTCTTTTAATATAATGTACAAAGGGACGCATCAATTATTGTTTTTAAGAAACAGAACAGAGAAAGAATAACATCTGCTTTTTGGCACGTGCCCAAGTGCAAGCAAAACACATGAACTGTGGGAAAAGTAATTCAAACAAAAAAAAGTGAACAACTCTCTTACTCCACTAGTTACTATTACTACCATGTCATAAGGTGTGCATCACGTTAAAGGTGAAGTTACATACGCAAGAGAGAGGAACCAAACAAATCCCCCAAAAGAAAAAGAGAAAAATATAAAGTACAATTAACATTCACTTGAGTTAATATTAATCAAGTCCAAAACTTTTCAAAACTAATTAATTTGGTTTTTAATTACGTTTGGAGGGTTTAGTGACCACGTTAATCTTTGAATTCCTTATCTAATCACAGTGTTAAGTTGTGCATCACATTGTACGCGTAATCATTGAAAACCGTGACCGTGGCCCCTATATAATTGGGCAACATGTACCAGAAGTAGCGTAGAAGCAACCAAGAAAGAGCACGTTGTAGTCTCTTTCTGGGATTATTCCTTTGGCTGCAGTGCTTTGCAGACCACATACCCAATCATATCACACCATGGAGGGTGCAACTTCAAGCAAGAAGAGAAAGATTTGCCATGATGATGAAGTAGAAGAAGAGGATGAAGAGCAAAAAATTGACAAGTTCTTTGCTCTTATCAAAAGTATCCGCGAGGCACGTGAGCATTTGATAAATAGCTCGAATAATATTGCATTGAACAGCCAGAGAAAGAAGAGAAATGTTGCTGAGGAAGAGAAGAAGCAAATTGCAGTTTGGAAGCCCTCGTTCCAACGTGAAGATTTCCTGGAAGAGGGTGTAGCAGCTGAGTTCAAGAAACCTCCTGTGACCGTGACCTTAGTGGGTTCTTCTCAAAGAGAAGGAGGAGCTGATGATCAGAAAGGAAATGACAAAGAAAGCTTAGACTTAAGGCTTTCGCTCTAGTCTATGTTGGACCAAAGTTTGGAATATAGGGTGGTGATGATTACATGTTGAAACTAGAAGTGGCTTTGTTCCAATTCCAATCAACCATATTTTGAAGGTGAGAAGGGTATTTAAAATACTGTATTGCTTGCAGCACTTACCATTTGATCATGTGCCTTGTAGAATCACAATCATTATGCAGTATATGCAGTTGGTGACATTTTACTTTGTCCCACAATCAATTACGTTTGTAGAACTGATAAATGTATGAAGTCCAGGTCCAGGTCCTTTTATTTATATATTTATTTCTTTTTTGGACAAACATCAATTTTTTTTGTTGCATAAAATTCTTCTTAATT
Organism: Quercus glauca; assembly: GCA_023736055.1. NCBI lineage: Eukaryota > Viridiplantae > Streptophyta > Magnoliopsida > Fagales > Fagaceae > Quercus > Quercus glauca. The sequence continues at coordinate 9,728,332 of CM043326.1, forward strand.
TACAAAAAAGTAAGAACACCAAATAAGCAAATTACTTGCTTATCAACTACTTCAGTGAAATTAATGGAATATGTGTCCACTTAGTTATATAACAAATTAACTTATCTAGATATAATTTCAACCTATAGCTGGTGAAGTTAGACTATTTTCTTAGGGGGCTAATATGTAAAGTTAAAATATATATTTTTTATTTTTCATATAATGTTTACTTTTGATGATTACTATTTATCGTCAGATCAATATATCAATTGATTTTTGGTATAGTTGGGATCGAACTCTACATCTTTTATTCGACGACAAAAAAATTTACCAGTTAAGCAACTAGAACCCGCACAAATTAATTTTTCTAAGTACTGGAGAATCTAAAAACATTCACATCAATCCTTGTATAATAGAAAACAATGTAGAACTTACATAATTTTTCCAAAAAATGACTCATGCCAGTCTGTGTATAATTGTGTAAATTTACAAGTTTGCTATAATAATCATGTAAATTTAGAATGACACTATTTATTTTGTATTTAGTTGTATTTTTTTTTTCTTTACTTATCTCGACGATGAACAAAGAGAGTAAATAGTAGTTGTTATGTGGGAAGAAAGAAAAACAATTTCAAAAAAAAAAAATTATATTTTAATAAAATGGTGTGTAAAATAAATAATCTATTGTGAGGTGTTTTGAAAAGTGAGTATGTAAAATAGAAAAAGTTAGTTCTTATACTAAAATAGACAGAAATTTGTGCATGAACCGATCCCAAAGCTCTAACTAGCATTTTTTGAGAAATTAGGAACTATGGCTCCAATTTAACGAGTGAAAGTAGCTAACAAGAGCGCATGATCTTAATAATTAATTTTGATTCAATTTCCGCTTCAAGGTAGCGAGAAATAGAACTGAGAAGGACTTCTAATGAAAAATCGTAGTTCACCGGGTGCACCGTTTGAGGTGTGATTCTTTTTTCTTTTTCTTTTTCTCTCTCTCTCTCTTTTTTTTTTGGGCGTTTCTTTTGGGTGTATGCTTGACCTCTTTTTCTTTCAAAGACTTATTTAGTTACATAACAAACACGTTTTTTTTTTTTTCCTCTTTTCTTTTCTTGTTTTAATTCTTTTTCCTTTGAGATTTATTTGGTATGATAAACACGTGTGATTATTTTACTTTTTCTTTCTATGTTTAACTCTTTCATCTTTTGAGATTCATTATTTGATAATTATGTTATAAACATGGTATGTGCATGATTCTCTCTCTTTTGGGTCTTGGAGACACAATTGACCCTATGTGGACAACTCTCTATTTTATGATGGTAAGAAATTTTACTCAATGAATTAGTTGTCTTATTCTCTCTCTACTGGGTCTTGGAGATACAGTGACATTCTAAACTACATGGACAACTCTCTCTCTCTCTTTCTCTCTCTCTCTATGTCCCGACTTCTTGAAGAAGCACTAGTCATATTTATGCTATAGTCCAAAATGATTAGTAAAGCTTTAACTAGGGCTCTGGTATAATTGGTTATATATATAGCTGGATTGGCATAATAAATATCCAATATAAAACTCATCACTAATATAATCTATTTTATTTGGGTATCACAATTTGCCTTGTTTAAATCTCTAACATTTTTTAGGACTCACGTTGCATTGTGGTATCCTTAGGTCACATGGCATTACCAACCTGACTATTTTGATACTGTAGATTGTGTAGATTTTATTTGATTGTATCAATGTGTGATGTGCAAGCAAATACTAAGTCTTATAGCGAGTGTTTACCAGATAGATCTAGACTATATAAACGATTATGAAAAGCACTAATTAATTGTAACTTGTCTAGTCCTTTTGGGTTATAGTGCAAACGTAACTAACTCTTACTCAAATCATGACAAATCTTGAAGAGGACATCAAGGATTGAGTAAGGAAGATTCCTATACCTTTGGATTGTTTGGGATGAATTAAATTGTAGCCAACACTTTTTTCGGGTTGTAGCACCGCAATGGTATGAAATTTTACTATCTGAACTAGTTATTGCACCAATAAACTTGTAGCTTAATGAAACTTTTCCCATTTCAGGGATAAAGGTTTTATAGCTTGCTCGATGTACATGTGTTTAGAACTAGACTTAGGATCCATGTTTTAGTCTTCTAGTTGTAATTTTTAACAAATTTCCATTCAAGTGTCAAGACACAAGAAATCAAAACTCGTAAAGGGGATTTTAAAATCCAGCATGCTATAAAATTTAAGATATTCCAAGCTTTTGAATTCCCACAATAATCTATACATATAAAAGTAGAAATCAAATATGTGAGAGAAACTAATCCCGCAACTCGAACATTTTCGTCCTAGACCTTCAGATACTTTGTGCATAGGAATGTGTTAATTAAGCTATAAGGCTATATTTAAATGTGTAAGTGCAAGCAATGGGAATATACAATCCACTTCATGGTAAATATCTAGTAGTTAACAAATTTAATGGTGAATATAGTGACACTGCATTAAAAATTAACTATCATTATTTATTTGGTGGAACAAAATTATAAATGAAGTGACATTATATACGTCCTCGGATTTAGGAAAACTAAATCTGAACAGAAATTATGTGTCACTTATTATAACAGTATAAAACTTGCGTTATTGAATTATTAGGTTTGCTTTATCCAAGGATATTGTAACAATGGAACTATTAGTTTGAATTGTTAATAAAGCTAGAAGAATATATATGTGTTTTATATATATATATATAATATGGGTGTATTGCATGGCATGATGTGTTTGGGAGTTATTGGTAGTATAGTAGTATGCCTGTGCATGGACCAATTAAAATTTACATATAAAGTACTTAAAATATTTCATAAATATCATTAAAATTAACAAATAAAATAGTTAATAAAGTAAAAAAAAAAAAAAAAAAACATTAAGGAACAAAGTTTCTCTCCAAACTAGTTTGGAGAGAAACTCTACAAACTCCTTATATATCTCTATATTGAGTGTGAATTTTGAAAATCTAACCGTTAGATTGTATGTTCTTATTATATTCTTCATGGATGTAAAATTTCAAGAAGATCAAAGATCAATTGCTATCTCATCAAATAAATGTTACAATTTCAAATTTTTATGATTTAAAATTGTATATAAGAAATAAGTTTATTGATCGAATAGTAAATAATATTTAATTTGAACGAAATTTGATATGCATGTTAAAAACATAAGAAACATGAAATTCAACGGTTAGATTTTCAAAATTCGCACAAAAAAAAAGAGATATATAAGAAGTTTGAAAAGTTTCTCTCCAAACTAGTTTAGATAAATAATATTTAATTTGAACGAAATTTGATATGCATGTTAAGAACATAAGAAACATGAAATTCAACGGTTAGATTTTCAAAATTCGTACAAAAAAAAAAAAGATATATAAGAAATTTGAAAAGTTTCTCTCCAAACTAGTTTAGAGAGAAATTTTGTTTTATTTTGTCAAATTGAATTTTCGTTAAAATAAAAATTATAGTAGATTATAGAAATAATTTAAAATAAATATAAATTTTTATAGCATATTTCAATGATGAAAAATTTATAAATATAATAAAATTTCACAAAATTTTCATGATATTCATATTTTATTTTAAACTCTTAAAATGTTGCGATAATTTGTTATATAGGCTTTTCTTCTTCCGGCTTGAGTGGGGAGCGGGTAGCACTGGCACACTAGCACTGCATACGCACTGACCTTTTTTTTTTTGAGAATGTCATACGCACTGACCTTGATGGTACCCAATGACCTATTCACCTAACACATGTTGCAACTTGCAAGGCATTTATTGAAGTCCAATTATAACTTCACAAGGGGTTCTCGTGAATACCATAATAATCTAAATAATATTAGTACTTTTTTTTTTTGGTAGAAATATAATATTAGTACTTGTTCGTTGAAGTCATTGACTATACTTTCATCAAAAAAGAAGTCATTAACTATACTAATAAAAGTAATGGTGCAAACAAAAACAAAATTGACAATATTTTTAATATTTGTTGATGTGATAAGCTTATATTAGTTTTTATTTAGACTCAATATTGACATTACTTTTTTATCAATAACTAAAAGTTAATCTATCATATTAATAGATATTAAATTTTGTGTTTATAAACTCTCTCCTACTAATAATCTCTTATATTTCCTTAGCAGGAACCACCTGCCCATAAATGGTTCTTAAACCAAAATTGCAATTGTTCCTAAAAAAAAAAAACTAAAATAACAATTGGCCAACCACATATTTTATTGAATAAAATGTATTGAAAGCTTCTAAAGAGTTTTATAATTCAATTTACACTTTCCGATAATTTTAATAAAATAGTACAAGTTTTGAATCTTATAACTGCAAATTATCGGAGAAAAAAAGAAAAAGAAAAAGGAGTCCAGCTAATTATATTTTGCAGAAGGGTCACATAATGGGATTCCCGTCAAAATAGACTATTCAACTGCGACATACGTACACAAAGTCACGGGCAAAAAAAAAAAAAAAAAAAACCGGGAAAAAGAAATTAAAAAAAATTAATGGAATAAACAAAGTGACAAAAAATAATTAATGAAAAAGTTTCATCATGTGGTGTGAGTGTAAAAGTGTGGAACATGCCAAAATGTAGTAGGTTTAGTCAAACAAAAATTAGGGAGAAAACTATAAGGAGAAAAAACAAAGAGACCGAATACAAAAAGTCAATCAAAACTTCAAAAATTGCTTGAAGTAAACTTTTTTACATGTGGAAAAAAAGAAAAAGAAAAAGGGAAGAGACTAAAGAAATTCCCTTGATGATGTCATCAGCATTGCGTCATGTTATAGTTGCAAATGACGCATGAATAGATTCGGATCTCAACTATCAGCTGGTAAATTTATCGAAATACCCATCCTTTTGACTTGGTCTGCTTTGCCCCTCCATGGAAAATTAACTCAGGAGACAAACTGATGGTACCTCTTTTTGTGATGAGACAGCCTTACGAGATATTTTCGTTTTTCTTATGCTTTGTAGACTGGATTTTGTACAATAATTAGGTACCATGGAGTTGTGAAATGTAACAGTTTAAAAGGTAAAAATGTAAGTAGTTGAAAGAATTAAAAAAAAAAAATTTTAAGAGCTTTTAATCTCACCTAATTATACTTTATACCAATAATGTTATAGACATAATAAATTTAGTGTTTTTTTTTTTTTTTTTTTCACGTTTTTGAGGTGATAAATTTTAATTAGTTTAACATACTTTTAAATGGGATAAGGGAATTGACATCATTTTGATGGTACATGAATCATACATTTCGTTTTAATAAAATTGGAATTAATTATTTTACAATGATAGGGAAATGGTAAATATTGTAGACATTTTCCTGTGAGCTAGCATAAAAAAATAGGGTAGAAGCTAGAAGTAGATGGTCATTTGGTCATTTCAGAATAGCAAGAAAACGAATATGCTCGTGATGGAACATCATGACCGTGACCTTATATAATTGAAGGTCTCTCCACCAACAAGCAGCGCAGAAGCAACCTAGAAATTGCATTCTACACTGTATTTCTGTGTCCTTTTGGCTTTTGCAGCGTCTTACAGACGTCACATGGAGGGTGCAAGCAAGAAGAGAAAAATTTGCCATGATGATCCTGAGGAAGAAGAAGATGATGATGATGAACAAAAGATAGAGAAGTTTTTTGCTCTTATCAAGAATATTCGAGAGGCTCGCTTCCGCTTGATGAATGGCTCCGAAGTAATGGAAGGAGTAGAAAGCAAGAGGAAGAAGAAGAAAGTTGTGGAAGAGAACAAGCAAGTTGAAGTTTGGAAGCCCTCGTTTGAACGTGAAGATTTCATGGAAGATGAAGCTCAGTTGAAAACCGTAGTGGGTTCTTCTCCAAGACAAGAAGGAAGTAAGAAAGAAGAGGATAAAGAAGAATTAGACTTAGGGCTTTCACTTTAGTGTTACAACTTACAACAATTGTAGAAGAATTGTGAGGAATCCTAGTGTCCATGCTAATGTAGTATGCTTAATTTGCTGTATGTTTCATAGTAAGAAGTTTCAAGCTTTGCTGTGCTAGCTTCTTAGCTTTTTTTTTTTAATGTAACATGTAGTAGTTACTGACAATCTATTATCTATGTTTGCTGACGAAGATTTGAGGTCTTTGAAATCCTTCTTTTTTTGTAAGTATTTGTGCCCTATTTATAACAATTAAATCCTTTTATCTACTTCTTCTTCTTCTTCTTTTTTCTTCTACTTACTAAAATACACGTTTGACACTTTTTTTGAATTATTTTTATTTTTACCACTTACATTTCAAAAATCTTATTTTTGCCATTCATATTTAGTTCTATTTTCATATTGGTTTTGTCACTCCTTTTCATTAGTAATATGACTGTTAAATATCATTCATGTTTAATTATTTTATAAAATACTAGCATTAAAATACTATAGAATGCATAAATTTCATTGCTGTGGAAAAAATAAAAAACTATATATGAACGGTTGGATTATGGGTGGAAGAAAAAATCTAGTACTACAAACTTTTATATAACTTGTTTGTTATAACTGTGATGTAGTAGAGTATGAGTGGTGAAAAAAAAATGATGAGTTCACGTGTAAATGATAAATAATTATTTACAGTTTAACAAATGTCAAAATTGTGATAAAAAATTATGAATTAGTTTATGATTTTAAAACCACTTAATGAAAATAGATGACTAGACTGACACGAAAACAAAATATATAAAGGGCTAACGGTCCATACTAGTGAAGTAGTTGGCTGTACGTATCAAAGTAAGAAGTTTAAAGCTTAGCTGTGCTAACTTCTCAGCCCTTTTATTAATGTACCATGTAGTAGTTATTGACAACCTACACTGGCGGCTCTATATGTATGTGAGGGTGGTCCTAGGACCACCCTCACTTGGCAAAAAACAGGAGTAATATAATTATTTTAAACTAATATGTTCTGTGACCACTCTGATTTAAAAAAATTGTATATATATACTTTAAAAAAATATATTATTTACTAAATTAACCTATTTTGACCACCCTAATAAAAATTTTGAACACTTTTACTTGAGACTCATAAGAATTTGAGTTCAATAAATATAAGAGTAATATATTACATTCACAACATTTTCACAATAACTTCACAATAAATCTTATGTGGTAAGTTGTAACTCTAATTCGGGTTCAATATTGACATGTGTTTACCCACTAATAACAGGCTAACAACTTGTTGCATAAAATTTGTTATGAAATTGTTGTGGTCACTTTATTATTCTCATATCAGCATTTTCAATTTGCACTTTATCTTTTATTAGTCTATTTTTTTTTTCTTATTCTCTTTGTTAGTACAAAAAAAATTATAATATTTTGTGTATTTAAGTTTTTTTTTTTTTTTTGGTGGCATTGATATATTCAAATTGTCTCCTTATTAAATTTTGTATAATTTAAGTTTCTTAGTGACCACCCTAAAAAAAATTCCTAGAGCCGCCACTGACAACCTATGTTTGCTAACAAGGAATTAGGGTCTTTGAAATCCTTCTTGTTTTCTACAAATTTTTACTCTATTAGTAACAAAGTCTTTTCTTCTTTTTTGACACTTAAGTTTTGGGTCATTTTCATTTTGGTTATATTTATATATTTTTTTAATTTTAACCATCTATGTTTGATTTTGTTTTCATATTAATCATGCCACTCATTTTTATTAATAATTTGACTGTCAAGTGTTGTTCATGCTTAACTATTTTATGAAATACTAACTCTAAAATGTTGTAGAATTAATGCATAAATTTCATTGCTGTAGGTAGAAAAATATATTATAAGAGGTTAGATTATTAATGAGAATGGATAGCAAGACCAATATGAAACAAAATCAAACATGAAAGGCCAAAATGAAACAATCTCGAACTTTAAGAGCAAAAAGTAGACTTTAGTCGTGTATGTATATATATATATATATATATAGATGTTAGATTCAAGTTACACATTTTGTGTAACTTTAAGTAATGTTACACTACCCAATTTTTTTTAATTAGATGTGAATTTTGATAAATCTATCATTAGATTGCATTATCTTTGTATATTCTCAATGTTTACAAAATTTAAAGATGATCAAAAATCAATAGCCGTATCATCACCCAATAATTTTTAATTAGATGTGAATTTTGATAAATCCACCGTTGGATTTCATTATCTTTATATATTCTTTATGCTTACAAAATTTAAAGATAATCAGATCAATAGTCATTTCATCAATTAATTGTTCAAATTTAAGTTTTTGTAGTTTAAAATAATGCATAAAAGATAAGTTTATAGATCAAATGGTAAATTATATTCAGTTGTCATGAAAATTAGCATACATGTTAAGAACATATAGAACACTAGCCTCTAAGCACGCGTGTTGCGTATGCTCAAATGCTCTTCTATTTATTTTTGGTAAAAGTTAATAATTTGCATTTATTATAATTTGGAAATATATATTTTTTATTTTTCAAAAAAAAAAAATGATAAACTTTAGAGATAAGCAAAAACTATATATTTTTTTTTGAATGTGTTTGAAAGTGGTGTAGTGATAGAGAAAAGTTTGTGTAGGAAAAATAAGATGAAAGTGAAGGGAAAGAAGGCTAAATTTTAGGAGTTCTCTTGGTTTTTTATTTTTTATTTTTTTAAATTGGGCTGTTTTATTTTTATTCAAATAAAAATGAATAAAAAAAAAATGCTAAATTTTAGGTAATAAAAAGATGAACATGAAAAAAAAATCCTAAATTTTAGGAGTTCTCCCTTTGTTATTTGATATTTATGACCATATTTCTAAGATAAGTTAACATTCATTAATGGGGGCATTTTTGAACCACATTAAAGTCCAGTTCAAGAGGAAAATTCTCTTATAGATAGTATAGATGTAATTCAATGGTTAGATTTTCAAAATATAAATTTAATAACAAGTTATTGAGTGATACAATATTGCTTAGAATTATATATATATATATATATATATATATATATATATATAATTTTATTTATAAAAGGATTTAATTATTTTTACTATGGTATAAAACTTTAAAATGAAATTTAAATCATATCAATTTACATATGTAAGCCTTTGCGTCATTCATATGTTATTCCATGCTTAACATATATTAATTTCATCAGTAGCATGGAATCAATTTTTCAAGGGCCATTGACATTTTAACAAATGTTTATAGCCTTGTTTTTCAAAGTTTAAGATTACGATTCACAAAAAGCACTTGTACTTAAAGTTATAATCTAAGAACGCGTAATAAGGGTCCCAATTAATTTATATGGTCGAAAAAGAAATGGCGCGGAGGTGGAAACATGGTTTTAAAAACCGAACCGAGCATCAAACCGTTTTTTTTCCAATTTCCGGTTCAACCCCGGTTTTTAACCGGTTTTTGGCCGGTTTTTCGGTTGTTGACCGGTTAGTGACCGGTTTTTAGGCTTTTAACCGGACCGGTTTGGCTACCGGTTCCCGGTTGAACCGGTCGGACCGGCCGGTCCGATCCGGTTTTTAAAACAGTGGGTGGAAAGAAAGCTTCCCTTAATTTCCATGCCTAGGAATTAGATATGGGCATCTTTTTATCTTTGATTCGAGTTTCTGGTGGCTTTCCTCCAAGACTTTTAATTAAATGTAATTTATCTTTTGGCAATTACCTCATTGAAGTTGAATGTGGAGTATCATGACTATCACACGAATATAATTATTTTCCTCGTAGTTGAATATCTTGATCTACTAGAGTTTAAATTGATGTGCGCGGCATAGAAAATATATCACCAAAGTCTTAGCGAGAATTTATTCACTTCCATTGGAGAAGTTTTTCATTTTTCCTCCTCTCACAAGAGATGTGGATCAATCTCTGTGTGGGACCTTCGGTAGAATCTACACCTCCTATAAAAGAAAAAAGACTCTAATAAGAGTAAATAATTTCTCAGAGTGTTTTACAAGCCAACTTAAAGTTAAACCTTGAATAAATTTTCAATATTTGTTTAAAGGTTTCAAAGGTTTCGATTATATATATATATATATATATATATAGATTAGCGGTACTAAATTGCGCTTTCTTAGAGAAGCCGCGTGAAAAGCAACATCAGAAAAAGGATGATTATAATAATTGAAAGAAAGTTTTCTTTTATTTATTATAAAGAGTAGTTCATAAGAGTAAAATTTGCGGCTATGTTTGTGGTGTGATATGATGAAAAACACTAAAACTACTTTTTAATTTGAAAAAAGATGCGAAGGTCGGAGGTATTTGACTTTTGACCTTCTTTATAACTACTATTTACAATTACACCATAAAAAGACACTCAAGATTTGTTAAGAACAGTAATTGCTGTGTGTGTATAGTAACTAACTAACTTAACTAACTATAGTTAGATACCATCCAAAACCAAAGTTGTTTTGCTTTTGCATCTCATTTAATTTACAAAAAGAGCTCCTCTTATCCAGTGTAATATGTTTTGTCGGCATTAAGGAATCTTATGTGAATTCATTTTGATTCGGTTGCCTTAAGCCTTATAGCACTAGCATTGCAAAAAGACATAAGCATCAGCTTATGCAAAAAGGCATAAGTGCTAAATTTTATCTTACCGATCTAAAATATAACTCACATCAGCTTATGCATTCGGTTGCCTTAAGCCCCTTATAGCACTTGCATCAGCTTGTGCATAAATGCATAGGGGCTAAATTTTGTCTAAACAATCTAAAAAAATTGCCCACCTCAACCGATGCATCAATTGTATAAAATAAATTTTAAAGCACTTGAATTTGTGCTTGATTAAGAGAAAAAGTTCCACATTTTAGCTAACTAGTAAGTTTAAAATTTACACACATTAAGTCATGTAAAGTTGTGTAAAAATAAATGATTGCTATAGTAACATTGTAAAGAAAAAGAAAAAATTAATAAATTCAAGAAAAATTAATATTTTAATGAAATGTAGTGTAAAATAGACAATCTGATGTGGAGTGTTTGGAAAAGTGAGTATGTAAGTAAAATAGAAAAAATAGGTTCTTATGCTAAAATTGACAGGAATTTTTCGCATGAGTTGTGCATTTTAGTTTTTTATTCTTTCTTTGTGTTTCTCAAAGATGAAGAAAGAAAATGAACGGTAGTTGTAACATGTGAAGAGAGAGAGAGAATTAAAAAAATAATAGTTTTTAAAATTTTTTTTAGATAAAATAGAGTTTAGAATAAATAATTTGACATGTAAAGTGGTTAGCTAGAATTTTTTTTAAAAAAAGTTTTTATGTTAAAATAGACGTAAATTATTGCACGGGTTTAACATGAACACTGTTAACAAAAACGATTGCCACAACAACTATCTCTAGAAAATTTATTACATTACTAAGGAACTGGTGGGCGATATTAGTCTTTGGATGAAGCGAGAGCGACCAACAACCCCACAATCACAAGAAACATTAATTGGAATCATGGACGTTGCAATAGAGACGGCATAAATATTTGTACACTAGGTAATAAATGATATATAGAGGCAAGACATAACCATAACCTAAGTACTAAAACATGGTAGCGTATGATTTGTTACTCGCCAGTCACTCCTGTGTTGCAGATTAATTACGAGGATAGGCACACCAGACTTCCTCCAACCCAAACCCACGGAATCTATAGACTCGGCGAAAATTATTGAAAATGTTTTATTTATTTATTTAACTTTAAAGAGATAATAGGTTATCTTAGTGGTCAAGAGACGCGTCATGATGAGTTGTATACCCAAACATCTTTTGAACTGTATAGGCAACTCGTGTATTTGGGATTTTTGGTGACATTCAATGTCATTAAAAAAAAAAAATCTTTTTACATTCCTACATTATTATAAAAAAAAATTTTCTTTTTCGTCCATATTTTTGCCAACAAACTTTTGGTAAAAAAATAATTTAGACACAAAAAATGATTTTTTAGAGTTAAGGGTAAAAGAAAAAGAAATTTATGCAAACTTTAGGGACTTCAACAATATTTTAGCCTACATGTTGTAAGCATTTATTAGTGTTATACAACTTAATATCTTTCTATTGGATGAAGTTTTGGACAAATCGATCATTGCATTATATTTTCTTCTTATATCCTTCATGTTTGGAAAATTTTTAAATGGTTAGTGATCAGTTGCTATCTCTTCCATAAAGTATTCAAATGTAAAGTGTTTTGTATTTTAAAATCATGTTTAAAAAAATTATGGATCAAACAATAAATAATGGAACATTATAGAATATTCTTGAAATATAATAAATGTGTACTCACTTCTCTCACATGAACAGCGAGGATCTCACCATAAAGATACTTACTAGAATCCACTATTATGTGAAAGAATAGAGTAAAAAAAAAAAAAATCATACCCTCTAAAATCTTTTTATATAGATATTTCCCACAAATGGACCTCATCCACACCAACTAGAACTTCAACACTCAAAGAAACTCCTAAAAGATTTGTAGTAACAGCAAACTCACTAGAAATGATATATGTGGTTTCGAACAAATCTCACACTCGTTCTTTGGGATCACAAGATGAGTAGTTGCGTAGTACACAAACTATTTTAGTTAGGCATAAGAGCAGAAGGGATCAATGTGCGGATCTCTATATCTATGGTATAGCACCCTTCCTTTTTGCCAAAAATTCGTACAACATTTGATTTATTTAGGTGCACAAAGTAAGGTAAAAGACTAGTAGGAATTTCTCTTCTATCAAAACTCATATTAATAAGTGTGGGGATAAATGAGTCAAGTAAGAGTATTAGGCCGTGGGCCATGCCCGAGAATGTAGGGTAGCCCAAGCAGGGTTGAACAATAAGATAAGCTTGTGGAGCAAAGGGACGAGGATAAGGACAAGTAATGACAAACAAAGGTTGTCTCTCGAGGATCCAAACTTTCTCGGGATACGTTGTGGGGGATTGGAGCCTGGTTGCCTAGAGAATACCATGCAAGAGGGTACCATGCTTCTAAGGATAAGTTTCAGATAAAAAAGTCTATAGTGAACCAGGAAATATCTAAGAAAAAGGCTGCTATCACCACATTAAATGTTTTGCACCTAACCAACTGACCGCATTTATGTGGAAATGATGCTTGAATAGTGATATTGAGCCTTACAATAACACACAAAGGTTTCAGGAGGGCTCTAATGGGACAAGCATCTAGAAGATCACTTATACAATCAACAGATGGAAGACTAGGATTGAAAAATAGGACTATATAAAGAAAAGAACCCCCGTGAGAAAAAGGGGGGAATCACTATGAAAAAAAAAAAAACAAAACAGAGAGGGGAGCTTGTACTTAAAGAAACTTGAGAGAATATAAGAACACTTCATCCTCAGACTTGACCGAGGAGTGTTATTCCCTTCAAATTGTGTTTTCTTATCTTTCTGGCGTGAATCCAATCTCTTGTGGCCCATACATGATTTACTGAGTCTTACTTGTAAGAACCACTCTCTAACAAATATATTGTTTTAGGCTCGTTGGGCCATCATCCATTTCTAATGGGCTGAGGGTCAAAACCTAGTCCTTACAATAAGTATTTGCATAACTTCTCTTGAGTGAGTGTCTTGCAAAGTCTTTGTCTACCTTAATGTTTCGCTCAAACAAATTTAAATTTCTCAAGTGAAATTTATGAACTCAAAAACTTGAATCAGCAGCTAGACAAAATTCTATCCTAACCCAAATACAAAAAAATATGTATACTATAGTTTTGTCACATTAAATTAGTCAATATCTAAAATCAAACACTTGTGAACTGGAAAATTGAAATGCATACTAAACAAACTGTTTTTTCTTTTTTTAATCTCTCTCATTGAATGCCTTTCCAAACTTAAGGTTATGTTTGGTAACAATTTTTTTTTTCTATTTTCAAAAACTTGTTTTTGGTAATATAAAGAAAAAACAAATTTCTTGTATTTTTGAAATCAAAAACATGTTTGGTTAGTTAAAATAAATAAAAAAAATAGTTTTTTGAAGAAAAAAAATAGAAAATACTAAAATATGTTGTTACTAGGATTTGGACTCTAATCCTAACTCATTAAATGAGATAGGTTTATTAAATCAAATGTGTATTTCATTGACTTTTGAAAACTAAAAATAGCATTTTGCATGTTTTCAGTTTCCTTCACAAATTGAGTTTTGAGAACAGTTTTTGTTTTCTATTCATTTTGGATTGCCAAACAAATTTTTTAGTCTCAAAAATAGAAAATTGTTTTTGAAAATAGAAAATAAGGAAAAAAAACAGTTACCAAACATACCCTTAGTTTAAGAGTGTGTTTTTTGTTTTTGCTATAGTAGTTTTTTGAGAAAGTGCTGCTAAATAAGTTTTTCCTTAATTAGATAAGGTGCACTGTGCACGAGACTAAAGAGGATCTAATTAATGACTTTTATATTTAGAAATAGGAAAATATTTTGGGACATCCTAAAATAGAATAGTAGACAAACAAACTGGGACGGAGGGAATATATGGTATCGAACTTGACACTTTTATTGGTTTATTCTATTTTATTTATTTATTTATTTATATATCTTTTTTAAAAATATTTTTCTTAAAGTTATAATAATAATTTTGTTAAACTTTTTTGAAGTAAAATAAACCACTAAAAAAATGTTATACCAAACATATACATGGTTTTGGCACACCGAATAAGTTAAGTAATCTTTTTTTTTTTTTTTTAGGCGAAGGTTACGTCTGGATCCGCTTATTTGAAACTGAAAACTTTTTGCTGAAAGTACTGTATATAAATGTAAAAGTTAGCTGAAATAGTACAGTGGAACCCATGAATAGTACCAAAAAGTGCAGTAAAACCCATGAATAGTAGCAATAATAAGCTGAATAGTAAAATAAGTTGGGAAAAATAATTCATGCCAAACGCACAATAACAGTTCAAACTCCAAATTATTCCGGTCTATTTTTCACTTCCTTACCTAATCTGATGTTATAATCCAATGATGCTTTCCTAATCTTTTGCCAAACTAATTGTACGAGGATATAATAAATTACCTTAGACTTTAGAAAATTTTGATTAAGAATAAGTCTAGTGCCACATATTTTAGCATAACAAATGTCACAATTTGCCCATGTGACAAGTTGTGATTGATGGATGGGAGTTCTCATATAGACTCACCATCACTCCACCACCCACCATAACTCGCCACATGGTGAGTTGTACCATTTGTTGTATCAAAATGTGTGACATTAGACTTATTCTTTGAAGGATGGCCTAATTCTAAAAGGAAATAATAAACCTAGCTAGAGGGTCCTATCTAAACTTCGGTTACAAGTTTACCTTAAAAAGTCCTTAGACGTTTTTTCATTTCTATGGGCGTACTACAGCCCTGAGACGTCGAATCCATGCTAAACTTTTGTTTATTAATATTAAAAAAAAATGGAAAATTTTGTTTAACTATCCAATCAAAATCATTCAGCAAAGCTATTTACTCAATTATTCCGACCTTTCATTAGGCAAGCGACTGTTTTTTTGTTTTCTTCTCCCTCTGTATTGGCTTTTCATAACTTTTTTCTCTAATAGGTTCTCATTACCTTTAGGTAAGGTGTTCTTTCAAGTCACCACTCACCCCCACTGCCGGCTCCACATAAAAACTCAAAGGGTAAAACCCAAAAACTAATCCATTGGGCAATGCATGCCAAGTACAATTAAAATTTCTCAAAAAATATCCAATTGGTTCTCTAAAGAAAAAAGTAACTTTAAAAGTTAACACTGTTTGAAAGTTTTCTAGTTCTACCTACTTGCTTTTCAATCTCTAATTGCTATTTATTTATATGTACTCATTGTAAGGCTTATACGGTCAAGAAATTCAAGGCAAGTTATTGGAAAGAAACAAATAACTTGGAGGAGCAAAAAAACTTCAAACTGTTTTATGGGTCCTTTGTGCTTAGGAGCAGATTTAATATTTTTTCAAAGTTTTGATAGTATCTATTATTAGCTCAGAGTTCAAAGGTGGTTTTTTTTTTTTTTTTTTTCAAACTCAAAGATAGAAAGTTTGAAACACAACTCACAAGAACTTCGCAGTATACACAAGACAAATGATGGATATGTAATGTCTTATGTTTCTCGATTAAATTCAATTATATGGTTGCAATAATGTGATTGTTTTTATGGAGGATAACGCCTTAATTTTTTATTTCTTAAAAGCAGTAGAAAGGTAATACATTTTGTGGGGCCTATTGTCCGAGTGGGCTTGTGGCCCAACGGCCCAGTCCGAAGACACTCACATGTTCGAGGATGGTTAAAAAAAGCTATTTTGAAAGTAGTATAAGACAAAGAAGGGTAAGTCGTGTATAGCGGCCTAAATCGCATCCAAGGAAGAGATCCACCTCTGATACCAAGGTCCAAGGTGGATGTAACTATTTTTAGTATTCAAGGTACTTCATCAAGTTACGTACGAACTAAAAGGTGAATACGGAACAAAGGGTGAACCGGAAAAGGCGGCAAATATCTTCTAAAGCTGTTACCTCCACATTAAATACTTCCCAGCTAACTCTATGGCCGCATTAATGTGGAGGTGATACCTGAACAGTAACCAAGCAGCCTTATGGCCACTAAGCAAAGGTTCCAGGAAGTGCTGGATGAGACAGAAGGAAGCTCTCAAATCAAAACCTACACGTGTACGGCGAGAATGAAAAAAGAATGCAGTATATAACAGGAAAGAATATGACATTAGTAGAGGAGAGTGGAATTTTTGGAAAAAAGAGGAAACAATAGAGTATCCAGGAAGATATCCCCTAAAAACCTAGCTGAGAAGAAAAGATATCGTTAAAACTAGTTTGAGGCTTCCTTTGCTGCGAAACGATAATGTCTTTTTTCTATCAATTGCTGCACGAAGACTTCATTCTAGGAATGTGAGGAATCTCCCATGCTCACGGGTTTGGTCAGCACTCAAGAAAGGAGCTGATACTTTCAATCGGGGAGTCAAGTGGGTGGTTGGTAGCAATAGTAATCTCAGGTTTTGGTTTGATCATTGGACTTCTGAAGGTCTGGTTTGCCAAATGATTTAAGGCTCTTTGTCTCTGGCAGATCAGCAATTAAGAATCAGGGACATTTTCAAGGATGGAATCTAGGATTGGGGATGCCTTTCCTATGAGATCCCGCAACACATCAAATATATTATTCAAGCCACTCTGTGTGCTCTCACATCTATTGGTGGGGATAGATTAGCTTGGTCTGCCTAGGCTCAATGTAAATTTGACCTTAGAAGTGCTTATAAAATTGCTATCGGGGATTTGCATGCTGAGGAGTTTTCAGGGAAGTGGATTTGGAAAATGGATATCCTTCCAAGAATCAAAACTTTTGTCTGGCAGTGTTGTCATAATAGCATCGGGGTCAAGGAGTGTTTAGTGAGAAGGGGTATGCTTGAAGATGGTTTTTTCCCCCTTTGTGGTAGGACTCCTGAAACAATTATCCATGCGTTGAGGGACTGTACGAGTATTAAACCCGTGTGGATCCAATTGGGAGTGCTATGGGCTGATCAAAGATTCTGGACAGATGAACTGCATGAGTGGCTTGAGCTTAACGGAAAAGAGGGGAGTTGCTGAGAGTTTTGTGTTTCCCCGTGGAGAACTATCTTTTTATTTGCTATCTGGCTCATGTGGAAGAGCAGAAACCAGGTGGTGTTTAATGGAAAATCTCAAAATCCTAGGTTAGCGATGGAGATTACTAACAGAGCCATGGAGTTCACCTTTTATGCCTCTACTTGTGTCAAGCCTAGCAGAATGGTAACGAAGCAGGTTAGATGGGAAAAGCCTCAGGTTGGGTGGTTCAAATTAAACACTGATGGTGCATCGGGGTCAGGTGTGGATAGGTCGGGTTGTGGAGGCATCATTAGAGATGAGCACGGGCAGTGGATCACGGGGTTCTCTAGGAGGATTGGTGCAGCAAATAGCTTCATTGCTGAGCTGTGGGGGTTGCGTGATGGTTTACAATTATGTTGCTATAGAAATTTTGACTCTTTAGAAGTAGAGATTGATGCTAAAGCTATTCTTGACGCTCTTCTTAATCTTGATTATGTAAATCATATTGTGTCTCCCTTATTGGATGATTGTAGGACGTTGGCCACTCGGTTTCACCGTATCTACTTCAAGCACTGCTATCGTGAGGCTAATCGTTGTGCTGACAAGCTTGTTAGGTTAGGAGCAAGTCAGTCTTTAGATTTTATTTTTTTCCAAAGTCCGCCTGTGGACATTTTAACTTTCCTTGAGGAAGATGCTAGTGGGATGTATCGTTCCAGCCTTTGCACGGTGAACTCCGTTTCTTAGTTTTAATGATATTCCTCTATTTACCAAAAAAAAAAAACAAAAAGGAATGCTATGGAGATGAATGCATGTTGTGAATTCATTGGCTTGCATTTTTATTTTTACCACTGTTGTTGATATTATGCTTTTGCTTCTTGTTTCATGTGAACCTAGTACCTTTTGTTATTCTCCAACAGTGGTGTACGAATTAGAATTACCATTTATTTGGCTTTTAGCTCATACAAGGAGACACATCCCATGTGAAACTTTTGAAATCAAATTATGAGTTCATAGATAAACTAAACAATGTGTGAATTTAGGTGTGAATTTAGGTGTGGATTGAGGTGTATACCTAGCATTATTCAATTTTTGGCATACTTTGTCTTGCACGATAAAATATTCGGGACTAGACTTTTTTGTGCTGCACCTTTGCAATAATTTTGATATGATAAATCATGAATGATAAGGAAAGAGAAGTATGTTTATGTAAAAATGACAAACAACTAGTCACAATCTACTACATAGGAATGTTATGGAAAATAGTGTGATTCCTATAATTTCCCCTTGTACAATTGTATTATTGTTCTTAAGAATTACTTTGTGATTGGGTAGCATGTTAGAATTATTCAAAGAGTAAAATGATACATCAAACTCACTAAAATCTTACCCCTACACATTTTCACACCTATTTTGTTACAACAACTGTCGGACGTGATAAATTGAGTGATGTGGTCTTGTGGATAAAATTGATGGGTTAATGTGACGGCGAAAGACAACATATGTAAAAGGAGCAACAATAGCGACACATCAAATCTCACAACTTATTATATGGTAAGTTGAGTAGTATAATTGGGGACTCACTATTTACCCTACACTATTCATAATTTACCATATGATAAGTTGTAGCAAAATTTATGATATTTGTTATGTCCTTAAAATTTTTCTAGGTCAAAAAGAGATTGAGAATTGATGCCGGACTAATATTGCACCAAGCAATCCATTCTCAATAGTTCAAATTAACTTTTGATACCAACCATTAAATCAATGGAGTTAAAAAAGTAAAAAAAATTGAGAGTTAAAAAGAAAAAAAAAAAAAATTAAAATGATGTGAGAGATATTTATTCCACCAGATTCGAATCAAGTGCGCCGCTGGAAGTTTTAATGGTTCCTGTGTTACGATGTAGAGAAGGAGAAGCGGTCGCAACACGTGTCCAGTATGTCTGATTTTTTGGGTATATGAGGTCGTGGGTCGAGGGTGAATAGGAGCTGGCATCAGCAAGAGACGTTAGGGAGTCACTTTGACTACGTCATGGTACAGGCGTCACTGAGAGCCTTGTTAAGCCTTTTACGTTTATTCTACACAACAGTACACGCATTAATAATAACGCCAGGCCCCACCCCTCACTGCTAATTTACATTTTCGTCCCTCACCTTCCTCACATCACATTTTTCCTTTTAAGAATTTTACATTTTTCAACGATTTTTAGTTACATTATTTTTCTATTTTTCAACGATTTATATTATTGAAAAAAAGTTAACGAATACTTTTTTTTTTAAGAAATATTAATCAATATCTTATTAATAAGTGTCAAAATTTACCTAAACATTTTTATGAAAAAAATTTAATTAGTTTATTAACAAAAATAACGTCAAAATTTTTCAAAAATGATTTATTAACAATTATACTGAAAGCATCAATTAACATGATTCCTTAACATATTTTTATCAAAAAATTTTTAGCAAAAAATTAAATAAGTTGTTCCAATATGAAATGTTATTGTATTGTTATAAAGTAAATGAGAAATTAATACTATGTGATATATATATATATATATAGTCTAAAAAATTTTTGGACTATGTTACAAGTAACTTATTATGATATTAGACTAGATAGTGATTTTTAGTTTGAATTGTATCTTCCTTGGATCTCTCATTTAAAGTTAAGAGGAATTTTGGACTCATTTGAGAATGAAAGTGTTAAAATAATGGTATAAATTGTGGGCTGGGGTATGATTATTAAGAATGATAAATTTAATTATTTAATAATTATTCTAATATTATAAAAAATTATTATTCCAGCACTTTTCAATTAGTTTTTTTTAGAATGTAGTAACTAGTAAGATTTCTATTTTATTTTTCAAAATTATCTTCTAAAAAAAATCTTCTAAAGAATATGATTTAAATATGCGATTTGTTTAATAATATTGAGCTTATTTTAAGCCAAGAAGGTAAAATATCAAGCAGATAAAATGTAACATTCTAAACTACAAATTAATAAATCAAATTCAGTACAAATAATCACAAATAGTTTTCTTTTTTCTTTTTTAGAAGAAGAAAAATCAAATCAATAAATAGTCATGTAATAAAATCATAAGTTGGTCAGCTTACCGGCAGGGCAGTTTTATCTTTTGACTTACCCAGCAAAACCTCTATAAATTGAGCATTTAGAAAATTCATAAAGACATCAAGCATAGAAAAAGCTGTACACTACAGCTCCGTCTCATTCTCCTGTTTATTAGGTCAAGAAAAAGGAGAGTTGCCCTTCTTTGAATTCTCCAAGCTACCCCTTTAGGTTTTGTTTGTTTGTGATCATCCATGGAAAATGACAAGAGTTTCAGAAATGGGGAAGATGAGCAAGAAGAAGAAGAAGAGGCTAAGATGGAGAAGTTTTTCGCGTTGATTCGAAGCTTTCGAGAGGCACGTAACTATAGAAGAAAGGAATTAATGAACGATTCTCAGGTGATGAATAACAAGAAGAGGATGAAGAGGGTAGGTGGAGATCACTCGAGTTGGGTTCCTAAATTTGAGTGGGAGGATTTTACTAAAGAAGTTGAGTTCGTAAGGCCTTCTCTAATCTTTCCTAGTCGATGCAACAACAAAGAGAAAGACAAGGAAGAACGAGAAGACAGTGGCTTAGACCTCAAACTCGCCCTCTAGCTAGATTCAAATCAATTTAAATGTGATCTCTTATATATAAATATTGGCAAAACTCTAAAGCTGATTTTCATTCCAGTGTTCTAATTTTTAATTTTGTTATTTTAGTCGTCTAATTTTTAATTTTCGTCTGTGCAAAACTTCGTTAGTACACTCGCTAACACAACGCCGTTTTACTCTTCTTATTTATTTATTTATTTATTTTTATTTTGGAATTAAAAAAAAATCTGTTAAAAAAAAATTAAAAAAAAAAAACATTTAGCGCCGCAGACTCCATCAGCACCCCACGACCCTCCAGCCTCTCCAACGCCGAAATCTACTCCGTCAACACTTTCGGTGGTGGTGGCGGCGGCGGCTACCGCTTCGGCGCTAGCCCTTAGGACTGCATGTCAGGCTACGCCTCTTCCGACGCTTATTCCCTCCAGCCCACAGCTCGCCAATCAAACTTCAACAACAACGAGTTGGATCAACTAGAGATGATGAATGCCAACAATACCAACAACACCAACACCTCTGTTTCGGTCTGGTCAAGATCGCCAGTTGGGAGGCTTTTTTGCCACCCATCTCTGGTTTTTTCCGGCGTTAAAATGCTTTGGGACTCATCACCATCATCGGTGAAGTTCAGTAATACTCATGAAGAAGAAGAAGAAGAACAGAGACAAGGGTCACTTTCATCTCGGTCTCTCTCTCATACTCGGTCTATCTCGGAAAACCGATTCGGTCTCTCTCTCTCAATCCGAGTCAGCTCTCAAACGGACTCGGTCTCTCTCTCTCAAACCGATTCTTCCTCTCTCAATGTTTCTTTGTTTTGATTTACGTTAGGGATTTGGATCTCAATGTTTGATTTCAGGGGAAGGGGGTTTTCAAAAAAATAAAAAGATTTCAGGGGAAGGGACGTCGTTCCCCTTAAATGTTTATTTATTTATTTATTTTTAACAGATTTTTCTTTTTTTTTCTTTTAATTCCGAAATTGAAGAAAAAAAAAAAAAAAAAAAAAAAAGGTTAAAACGATGTCGTTTAAGGGAGTTTAACGGTAGTCCTTAACTGAGTTCTAACAGAATTTTACATTGACAAAAACTGAAAGTTAGAGGACTAAAATAACAAAACTAAAAGTTAAAGGACTGAAATGAAAAATGCTGAAAGTTAGAGGGTCAATTTTAGATTTTTGCCATAAATATTAGTCTAATGATATTTATATTTTGATTTTTTTATTTAATTTTTAATTTTTCTTTATTTTTTGAGATAAATATGTCTACTAATTATGTTTTTGCGTCCAAGTTCTTTAATATAGTTAATTTACTTAATTTTTCTTGTGGTATAATTGATCCATACTAGGATTTTAATTTCGAGTAAAAAAATTTATTAAAAGACTTATCGTTGTCCATTAGAAACTACACGAAAGTGTTTTATCTACGAGGTATACAATATCATCAAGGCCACTCTGTTACCCTTGCTTGCAACTACTAAAATCTCATGTGGCAGTTATGCATTAAAAAAAGAAAAGAATCTAGCATTTATATAATTTAGTATGATGGAAATTAGTGGAGTATTTCATTTAAGTAAAACTGCTTTTAAAACTTTTAATTCTAATAATAAATATCAATCATGAGCATTGAAATAAGGATTTTTTTGCTATTTAACACAATTTTGCTAATAATTTCGTTAGTTGTCAAGTTTTTAAACTAGTTTATGAAATTATTTTGTAAACTAACATCTCGAGTCTCTAAGACTCGAGTTTAGTGAAAAATTTGGAGTCTTTAAAACTTGAGTTCCAAGTGTTGATGGAGGCTTATTCACATGAAAATCGAGTTTTTAAGACTTGAGTTCCGTAAAACATAAAGCACAAAAAAAAAAAGGTAGACTTATAGATCTGGAGAAGAAGAACAAAGACAAAAGCAAGTTACAGATCTGGTGAAGAGAGAAACAAACATGGGAAGCGAGATTAGATCAAAGGGCAAAGCAAAGTAGCACATATATAGATCTGGAGAACAGAAAAGATCGTTCCAAAAAGAGAGGTTTAGAGAGAAGAAGAACGATCAGGACAAAAAGAAGAAGGATTCACTTGGTTTTCTTTTAAGGCAGAGACTTGAGTTCCACGTGAATTTTTTTTTTTTTTTTTTTTCATATAAGATTTTGCCACCTTAGAACTCGAGTCTAAGAGACTCAAAATGCTACTTAACAAATATGTTTGCAAAACTTGTCAATTCACAAAATTGTTAGAAAAATTCGGCTAAATGAGAAAAAAAATCCATTAGAATAAATATCAAGTTTAAGATAGTTCTCTCTCTTGCCAATGTTAGACTTCAGGCACTGAAAATTGGAGTTCAATAATGAGTTTTTCTAGAAAAATATTAATCATGGTTTTAATTTTGACATTGAAAAAAAAGGATTCACAATCCATGTGTTTGGGAGATAGAAAATTTTAAAATGTATTAACATAGTGCACAACATTTGAAAAGAGGATAATTTTTCAAAAATAATTTTTATCATTATTAAAAAGTTTGTGTCTTAATTAAGATTCTTAACTTTAGGAGAGATAGACAAAGCTATTTGATTAATATTTTTTGCTAGGCGAAGGGCTTAATTATTATTATTATTATTATTATTATTATTATTTTGCTATACTATGAGATAGATAAATATAATATATTCTATTGTATTAGGGCCTTAGGCCTAAATGGCCAAAGGGTTAAGCTGCCCTGTTTAGAAATATATATATATATATATATATATATATATATATATATATATATATATATATATTTAATAAAAAAAGTGTTGTAGTTGTTTATTCTAATTAGGGACTTTTGTTTTTAGGGATGGTTTTTACAAATATCACATTACATCTTGATGTGAGTGTTTATGACAAATCAAACATTTATTAGCTGATAGCATGTGATCATATTATTATATTAAAAAAATCATATTAAAAGTAATACATATATAACTCATGACCATTGTGAGTATCTGAGAACTGAGGATGGATCTGAAGAGTTGCAGTATAATTGTGGGGATGTCATAGTCCACGGGCCCAAGGAGGAAAGATGCCCGAGGAAAGGAGGAGATGAGTCAAAGTACTTTAAGAAATTCCAAGTGGGAGCGAGAGTCTGAAGAGAGAGAGAGAGTCAGTGGTTATAGGGGAAGTTAATGACTTGGAGTAGCCTGTCGCCTCCACATTAAATGGTGGGCAACAACTTTAGCAGCTGCATTAATGAGGAAGTGACCTAAACAGTGCAAGTCATAACTAAGCAAGCTGCTTCCACCATCTTCTTCAGATGTAGAAAAAGACAAGTGCCATGAGAGGAAGCTAGTTAGATAGGAATGAATGGTTGAGATATAAAGAAAGGAGAAGTATATAAGAAAATGGGGGTTTACAGAAAAAAGGGATCCGAAACACAAGTATCTAAAAATAGAAGTATTAGAGAGAAACGTGAATAAGATAGAGAGATGAGAGTGAACAGTGTAACTTTTTGTACAATCTTAGCCTCCTCGGGCAAGCTTGTGGAGGGATATATGCTCTTCTATTCTATGAAATTAACTTTTTCTTCTCTATCTCCATTATCGGGTAGAGTCCACTATTATTGTTTGTTTCCCTCTCTTACAAATTTTATTGATTTGGGCTAAGGTTGAACTGTACAACTCACTGTTCTAAGTGGGCTTGGGCCGCAAGATCTTTTGATCCTCTGGAGAATTTATTCACTTCCATTAGAGACGTTTTTCATTTTCCCTCCCCTCACAGGAGATGTGATCTCTGTGTGGGACCTCTGGTGGAGTCTACACCTCCTATAAGAGAAAAAAGACTCCTCTGATCAGAGTGAATAATTTCTCTGAGTGTTTTATAGGCCAACTCAAAATTAAACCCCGAATAAATCTTCAATCTTTGTTCATTGAAAATAAAAATGATTAGCGGTTCTAAATTGGGCTTTCTTAGAGAAGCCGCGTGAAAAGCAACATCAGAAAAAGGATGATTATAATAATTGAAAGAAAGTTTTCTTTTATTTATTATATAGAGTAGTTCATAAGAGTAAAATTTGCGGCTATGTTTGTCGTGTGATATGATGAAAAACACTAAAACTTGTTTTTAACTTGAACAAAGATGCGAAGGTCGGAGGTATTTGACTTTTGACCTTCCTTATAACTATTATTTACAATTACACCATAAAAAGACACTCAAGATTCGTTAAGAACTGTAATTGCTCTGAGCTAACTAACTTAACTAACTATAGTTAGATACCATCTAAACCAAAGTTCTTTTGCATCTTATTTAATTTACAAAAAGAGCTCATCTCTTATCCAGTGTAATATGTTTTGTTGGCATTAAGAAATTTTATGTGAATTGATTTTGATTCGGTTGCCTTAAACCTTATAGCACTAGCATTGCAAAAAGACATAAGCATCAGCTTATGCAAAAAGGCATATAAGTGCTAAATTTTATCTTACCGATCTAAAATATTACTCACATCAGCTTATGCATTCGGGAGTCTAAATCTTCTGTACCACTTTTTGTGTACCACTCTATATTCCACCAATCACTATTTGCCATGTTTTCATTTTACTTTCCTTATAAAAAAACTGAAGTTTAAAATGGAAAGCAATCATATACATGGTAAGTAATGATTGGTGGAACATAGAATGGTACACAAAAAGTGGTACAGAAGATTTGCATTCATGCATTCGGTTGCCTTAAGCCCCTTATAGCACTCGCATCAGCTTGTGCACAAATGCATAGGGGCTAAATTTTGTCTAAACAATCTAAAAAAAATTTCCCAAATCAACCAATGCATCAATTGTATAAAATAAATTTAAAAGGACTCGAATTTGTGCTTGATTAAGAGAAAAAGTTCCACATTTTAGCTAACTAGTAAGTTTAAAATTCACACACATTAAGTTGTGTAAAAATACATGATTGTTATAGTAACTATGTAAAGAAAAAGAAAAAATTAATAAATTCAAGAAAAATTAATATTTTAATGAAATGTAATGTAAAATAGATAATATGATGTAGAGTGTTTGGAAAAGTGAGTATGTAAGTAAAATAGAAAAAATAGGTTCTTATGCTAAAATTGACAGGAATTTTGTCACTAATATTCGACGACCTTCTCTTTCATCAGAAATGCAGAGGAGATATTTTAGGGGGCGTACGTTGAAGAAATTTCTCATGGATGACAAACAAAGTAATGGAAATGAAGTCTTTGTATGAAGCGGCCAACAACCCCACAATCACAAGAAACATTAATTGGTATCATGGTCGTCGTAATAGAGACGGCATAAACATTTGTACACTAGGTAATAATGATATATAGAGGCAACACATAACCATAACCTCAGTACTAGAACATCTGATCTAGTTCAATGTAATGTTAGATCATGAGCAAAACTCCAAGAAGCATTTTAGGCATTTCCTTCAATTTGTGAGCGGTGCAGAAATGGTAGCGTATGATTTGTTACTAGCCAGACACTCCTGTGTTGCAGATTAATTACGAGGATGGATACACCAGACTTCCTCCAACCCAACCCCACAGAATCTATAGACTTGGCGAAAATTATTGAAAATGTTTTATTTATTTATTTAATTTTAAAGAGATAATAGGTTATCTTAGTGGTCAAGGAACGCGTCATGATGAGTTGTACACCCAAACATCTTAGTTTCGAACTGTAAAGGCGACTAGTGTATTTGGGATTTTTGGTGAGATTCAATGTCATTAAAAAAAAAAAAAAATTCACATTTCTACATTATTAAAATTTTTTTTCCTTTTTCATACATATTTTCGCCAATAAACTTTTGGTAAAAAAATAATTTAGACACAAAAAATGATCTTTTTAGAGTTAAGGGTAAAAAAAAAAAATTTATGCAAACTTTAGGGACTTCAACAATATTTTAGCCTACATGTTGTAAGCATTTATCAATGTTATACAACTTAATATCTTTCTATTGGATGAAGTTTTGGACAAATCAATCATTGAATTATATTTTCTTCTTATATCCTTCATGTTTGGAAAATTTTTAAATGGTTAGTGATCAGTTGCTATCTCTTCCATAAAGTATTCAAATGTAAAGTTTTTTTGTATTTTAAAATCATGTTTGAAAAAATTATGGATCAAATAGTAAATAATGAAACATTATAGAATATTCTGGAAATATAATAAATATGTACTTACTCCTCTTACATGAATAGCGTGGATCTCACCATAAAGATACTTACTAGAATCCACTATTATGTGAAAGAATAGAGAAAAAAAAAATCATATCCTCTAAAATCTATTTATATAGATATTCCCCACAAATGGACCTCATCCACACCAACTAGAACTCCAACACTCAAAGAAACTCCTAAAAGATTTAAAGTAACAGCAAACTCACTAGAAATGATATATGTGGTTTCAAACAAATCTCACACTCGTTCTTTGGGATCACAAGATGAGTAGTTGTGTAGTACACAAGCTATTTTAGTTAGGCATAAGAGCGAAAGGGATCAATGTGCGGATCTCTATATCTATGGTATAGCACCCTTCCTTTTTGCCAAAAATTCGTACAACATTTGATTTATTTATGTGCACAAAGTAAGGTAAAAGACAAGTAGGAATTTCTCTTCTATCAAAACTCATATTAATAAGTATGGGGATAAATGAGTCGAGTAGGAGTATTGGGCCGTGGGCCATGCCCGAGGATGTAAGGTAGCCCAAGAAGGGTTGAACAGTAAGATAAGCTTGTGGAGCAAAGGGACAAGGATAAGGACAAGTAATGACAAACAAAGGTTGTCTCTTGAGGATACAAACTTTCTCGGGAAATGTTGTGGGGGATTGGAGCCTGGTTGCCTAGAGAATACCGTGCAAGAGGGTATCATACTTCTAAGGATAAGTTTCAGATAAAAAAGTCCACAGTGAAGCAGGAAATATCTGAGAAGAAGGCTGCTACCACCACATTAAATGTTCTGCACCTAACCAACTGGCCATATTTATGTAGAAATGATGCTTGAACAGTGATATTGAGCCTTACAGTTACACATAAAGGTTCCAGGAGGGCTTTGATGGGACAAGCATCCAGAAGATTACTTATACAATTAACAGATGGAAGGCTGGGATTGAAAAAGAATAGGACTATATAAAGAAAAGAACCCCCATGAGAAATAGGGGGGAATCACTAAAGAAAAAAAAAAAAAAAACAGAGAGGACAACTTGTACTTAAAAAAACTTGAGAGAATATAAGAACACTTCATCCTTGGACTTGACCAAGGAGTGTTATTCCCTTCAAACTATGTTTTCTTATCTTTTTGGCGTGAATCCAATCTCTTGTGGCTCATACATGATTTACTGAGTCTTACCTATAAGATTCACTCTCTAACAAATATATTGTTTTGGGCTCATTGGGCCATCATCCATTTCTAGTGGGCCTAAGGGTCAAAATTTAGTCCTTACAA
Source organism: Quercus glauca (assembly GCA_023736055.1). Taxonomy (NCBI): domain Eukaryota; kingdom Viridiplantae; phylum Streptophyta; class Magnoliopsida; order Fagales; family Fagaceae; genus Quercus; species Quercus glauca. The sequence continues at coordinate 9,756,912 of CM043326.1, forward strand.
TATGTATTTGCATAACTTCTCTCGAGTGAGTGTCTTGCAAAGTCTTTGTCTACCTTAATGTTTCGCTCAAACAAATTTAAATTTCTCAAGCAAAATTTCTGAACTCAAAATCTTAAATCAGTAGCTAGACAAAATTCTATCCTAACGCAAATACAAAAAAATATGTATACTATAGTTTCGTCACATTAAATTAGTCCATATCTAAAATCAAACACTTGTGAACTGGAAAATTGAAATGCAATCTAAACAAACTGTTTTTTTTTTTTTTTTTTTTTTTTAAATCTTTCTCACTGAATGCCTTTACAAACTTAAGGTTATGTTTGGTAACAATTTTTGTTTTCTATTTTCAAAAACTTGCTTTTGGTAATATAAAGAAAAAACAAATTTCTTGTATTTTTAAAATAAAAAAAATGTTTGGTTAGTTGAAATAAAAAAAAAAAATTTTTTTTTGAAGAAAAAAATAGAAAATATTAAAATATGTTGTTACTATGATTTGGACTCTAATGCTAACTCATTAAATGAGACAGGTTTATTAAATCAAATGTGTGTTTTCATTGACTTTTAAAAACTAAAAACTAAAAATAGTCTTTTGCATGTTTTCAATTTCTTTCACAAATTGAGTTTTGAGAACAATTTTTGTTTTCTATTCATTTTGGGTTGCCAAATAAGTTTTTTAATCTAAACAATATAAAATTGTTTTTAGAAACAAAAAATAAGAAGAAAAAACAGTTACTAAACATACCCTTAGTTTGAGAGTGTGTTTTTTGTTTTTGCTATAGTAGTTTTTTGAGAAAGTGTTGCTAAATAAGTTTTGCCTTAATTAGATAAGGTGCACTGTGCACGAGACTAAAGAGGATCTATTTAATACATGGTATCAAATTTGACACTTTTATTGGTTTATTTTATTTTATTTTATTTATTTATATATCTTTTTTTAAAATCTTTTTCTTAAAGTTATAATAATAATTTTGCTCAACTTTTTTGAAGTAAAATAAACCACTAAAAAAAAGTTGTACCAAACATATACATGGTTTTGGCACACCGAATAAGTTAAGTAATCTTCTTTTCTTTTTTGGCTTTTTTCTTAGGGGAAGGTTACGTTTGGGATCTGCTTATTTTGCTGAAACTGAAAACTTTTTGCTGAAAGTATTGTAGATAAAGGTAAAAAGTTAGCAGAAATAGTACAATGAAATCTATGAATAGTATCAACAAGTGCAATGAGACCCATAAATAGTAGTAAGAATAAGTTCAATAATAAAATAAGTTGGCAAAAATAATCCATGCCAAACGCACAATAACAGTTCAAACTCCAAATTATTCCGGTCTATTTTTCACTTCCTTACCTAATCTGATGTTATAATCCAAAGATGCTTTTCTAATCTTTTGCCAAACCAACGGTACGTGGACATAATAAATTATTTTGGACTTTAGAGAATTTTGATGGATAGCCTAATTCTAAAAGGAAAGAATAAGCCTAGCTAGAGGGTCCTACTCCTATCTAAACTTCGGTTATAAGTTTACCTTAGAGCATCTCCAACCGGAAATGCCATCTTATCTCATTATACCATCTCAAAAAGCTACTTTATCAATTATAGCATACCATTTTACAATACACCCAGCATCCCAAAACTCTATTATTTTACCATTTTATTAAAATATTATTTTTGTTTATTTCTTTATTATTTATTTCCAACGGCATTTCTTTTTCAAATTCAACTGTTTTCAAATTCAACTATTCCAGGGCAATTTTCGACAACCTGTGAGTTTTTTTTATTTTTTTATTTTCAATTTATTTCCAACTATTTCAACAACCTGGAAGTATTTTTTTTTTCAATTTATTTCCAACTATTTCAACAACCTGGATGTATTTTTTTTTTTTCCAATTTCTTTCCAACTATTTCAACAACCTGCCAATTTTTTTTTTTTTCAATTTCTTTCCAACTATTTCAACAACCTGCTAATTGTTTTTTAGAAAGAACCTGCCAAATATCAATGTACTAAAATTTGCTAACTTTAAAAATCCACATACATATATATTCCATCAAACCTGCCAAATATCAATATAAAATCCACATACATATTTATAGATGCATCCTATTAAATATTCATGTATTCAACCTGTCAATTTTAATGATCCACATACACACATATATATAGAACCTGCCAATTTGATCTTTTTTTTTAGAAAGAACCTGTCAAATATCAATTTACTCAAACTTGCTAACTTTAAAAATCCACATACATACATATATATACAACCTGCCAAATATCAATGTACTCAACCTGCCAACTTAAAAAATCTACATACATATATATACATACAACCTGTCAAATATCAATGTATTCAACCTGCCAATTTTTAAAATTCACATATACACATATACATGCAACCTGCCAAATAGAAAAATGTACCCAACATACCAACTTTTATAATCCACATACATATATATATATATATATATATATATATATATAGATACAATCCACATACATAACTATCAATGTTGTCTTTAAAAGACTCGTACATATATCAAATTACAATAAAACCCCACATGCATATATCAAATTACAATAAAACCCCACATGCATAACTCACACACTTTTAAGTTCCTACAACTCCCCTTGTAATTGCCATAAATGCTCAATGAGGTCTAATTGGAGTTGATCATGAATTTCACGGTCTCGAATACATTGATGGGTTTCAATGAATTCTGTAAATTCATTTGTGTGCTCCCGTGACAGTTGTATACTAGGACTGTCATCAATTTGCTCATAATCTACTTCCACCGCTTTATTTACATCTCGCTCATCCTCAACGATCAAGTTATGAAGAATTACACATGCTTTCATGATGTCTTGGAGCGTTTCACTATAGAAAAATCTTGCAGGTCCACGCACAATTGCGAATCTTGCTTAAAGCACTCCAAATGCACACTCTACATCCTTTCTATTCGCCTCTTGGGCTTTTGCAAATAATTTTCTTTTATTTCCTTGTGGAGATGGAATTGTTTTAGCAAATGTTGACCACTTCGGATATATGCCATCGGCAAGGTAGTATCCCATTGTATACTCATGGCCATTGATTGAGTAATTAACTGCAGGAGCACGTCCTTGTTCAAGCTCAGAAAATATAGGAGACCGTTCTAATACATTAATATCATTATTTGACCTAGGTAACCCAAAAAATGCATGCCATATCCAAAGATCAAATGATGCCACTACTTCCAAAACAATGGTTGGCTCACGAATGTGACCAGAGTACTGACTTTTCCATGCAGTTGGACAATTTTTCCATTTCCAATGCATGCAATCAATGCTCCCTAGCATCTCTGGAAATCCACGTCTTTCCCCATTGACTAAAAGTCTAGCAATGTCTTCATTGTTTGGGGACCTCAAGTATTCCTTGGTGAAAATATCAACCACCAGTTTAACAAATTTTGTTAGACTTTCTATTGCAGTGGATTCTCCAATCCGTACATATTCATCCATAAAATTAGCTGCCACTCCAGCTGTTATCTTTTGAAGAGAAGATAAACCGAGCCTTTGGGCATTATCTCTTTTTTGAATAAAGTAAGATTCATAAGTTTCTACCTTCGATTGAATACGGAGAAAAAGAGACCAACTCATCCGAAATCTTCTCAGAAATAAATGAGGAGGATATACTGGAGTGTCAGCAAAGTAGTCGAGATAAAGTCTTTTATGGCCTGCCAAACGATCACGTTCGATATACCGACGACGTTTACGTTGTGATGTAGAACCCTTAAGAATTCGCCTCATTATCTCATCCTCGTCTGAGTTGTCAAAAAGCAATTTGCGAAGCCTAGAGCGACCCATAGTGACAACCTTGAAGACAACAGTGTTAGGAAATTATCACTATTATTGCAAAGCAAGCAGAGATTACATTATGGAAAGGGAACAAGTAGATATATTATTTGATAAACCTCATACTAGACAATGACCCCTTAAACTATTACTCATTATTAAATTAATATCTACAAAAGCAATAATGGTCCCAACCAGAGGATTTAATTCTCTCCACTCTATTCTTTGTAATGCATATCTCCCCTCTGCTTGTTCAGGGGTTTGTGCTGTGGGCTTAGTGCCTCTTCTAAGTTGGAGAGTAATTGTCAATAACATACAATATAGACTCGAGATAGTATCTTAAACTCAATCTCAAAGTTTGAACACCACAATTTTAGCATACAATATAGACTCAAGATTTCCCATCTCGTTAAGAAAGAGGTCAAGGGCTAAAAAGCATCTATTAAATGGCCAATATCTCTAGCTTTAATTCAAGTATTAAACTCTTGTTCACAGAATAGTAAAGCCTAAATATTCATTCATGTATTAAAGGATTAATTAAGAAATATTTGAAACACTAGCTTGTCATTCATATAAGCAAAAATAATGTGATTACATAAGTGGCACAACCTACTGCCAATTGATTAAGTTGGAATAATACATGATCTACATGTTCCAAACCTAGGCTAAAAATAAGCCACTACCAAAACAAAGTTGAAACAAAATATCATTTACATATGCCAAACCCCAACCCATATATAATTTACTACCAAAATATAGTTATGACAAAGACATCATCTCCTTGGGTCAAACTATTTACTCTAATTGTTGCCTTGCAAGGATTTGATACTTGAGATTTTCAAAATATTTTCTTTCTTTGGCATTCATACCACTTGTATCCATGGTCATTATTTTTTCCTCCTCCCTAATAGCTTCAAGATGAAGCCTTTCCTTTTCAATATCAACTCTTTGCGCCTCCCTAATAGTTTCAAGATGAAGCCTTTCCTGTTCAATATCAGCTCTTTGCGCATCTACTCGAACCGTATCCGCTTTGATGCGAAGAGCCTCTCTGTCTTGTTCATGTGATTCTTGAAGATATTCCAATTTTTTCGCCAAATAATCATTAAAACCCTTATCACCATCTGCTCTCTTTCTCTTAGCCTTTTCGGCTTTTCTGCCAATTGGTCTCTCTACCTCCATTGTGTCATCAGCATTTCTATCAATTTGATCATTTGAACTAGGAGTTTGAGGGAGCCCTTTTGATCTTTCCTTAGGCATACTCCACTTTGGTTGGTTCTTCAACACAACCCAACAATGTTCAAATGCAAAAGCTATTTTTTTGCCATTTGGTGGAGTTGGTGTAATTTTATATAGTTCCATTGCATCTTTCAACTAGATTTAAAAAAATAAAAAACAAATAATTAGTGTCTTGAAACTATTCAGAAATTAATATTGTGACACCATAAAGTTCAATTTATACCTTGTCCTCATAAGTCCCACCACTTTTATTTAGGGCTTCAATTTTAGCCATGAACCCAGCAAACCTACTTGTCTCCCTATTAATATTTCCCCATCGACTTTGGAGGGAGGTAGCAGAACGTGTGGTTTCGCAAGTATTGTTCTCGCAAAAGTATTGCCAAATTTTCTCCCACAATGTTTCAAGCTTTGGGTCAGTACCTTGCACGGCATCCATGCTAGTGTTAAGTCATGCAGAGACGAGGAGGTTGTCCTCATCTACACTAAAGTTGCTACCACGTTTTGTTGGATTAGGGGTGACAATTTTAACTTCCGGACAAGATGCTTGGATGGGCATTGAAGTATTTTGAGCCCCACTTAAAAATGGTGCCAGAAAATCATCATCATCCATTTGTGAGATATTAGCATATCGTGTTCTCTCTTCTTGTGTACCCATCCCTTTTAAATAAGGAACTTAAAATAGTTAGTGTATGAAGTCAATTAGAGCCAACTCACAAAGTCCAAGAGTTCAAGTATTTGTGGTAAGTGATTACTACAATTAGAAATACAAACTTAACCAAATCTACAAGTGTTCAAAGCCTTCACATATTATAACTGAAAATATACTCTCTGCAAACACAGCCCATACAGCAGCAAATATAACTCAAAATATACTTTCTGCAAAAATATACTCTCTGCAAACACAGCCCATACAGCAGCAAATATAACTCAAAATATACTTACTGCAAAAATATACTCTCTGCAAACACAACCCATACATGGCCAACGTGTACAAATAGAAATCATATAAATCCATAGAGTTGAACACAAAAAAAACCACTGATAGAACCTTTGCATACAACATATTAATTTGTTGAAGAAAAAGTCAGTAAACAAGAACACTGATTATATAATAAAATTGGGATTTTGATAAAATTGGGATTTTGGTAATTGAAGTTGAACCTAAGCAAACTTTCTGAAGATGCTAATCCGACAGCGAGCGAAAACCCCTCGTGATGAAGCTGAATTCCACCTCTGCAAACAATAACAGCAATTCTTAGATCAAAATCCAAACACAAACAAAAGCTGAATCCCCCTTTTTCTTGCAGAAAGAGAAAAGAAACACAAACACAAACGCAAAAACCGGAACATGTATCAAAACCCACATAGTAAATTACTTTGATCAAAACCCACCGACGGAGCTTCGTTTGAGATTTTGTAAACAAAATCTTAATCCAAACCCACAAACATGTGAGAAGCCTTGAGAATCTCGGTTTGAAGAAAGAGTGATGGAGTGAAAAGGTAAATGGGTTTCTAGAGTGTCAGGTTTATGAGATGAGTGAATGGGTAAAATGGATTTGGAGATGGGTGAGGGTGAATCGGCATTCGGCAGAGGCTTGGTGATTCGAAGAGAAAAGCGAGGCTTGGTGATGGGTGAGGGTGATGGAGTGAAAAGTTAAATGGGTATCTAGAGTGTTGGGTTTATGAGATGAGCGAATCGGTAAAACGGATTTGGAGATGGGTGAGGGTGAATCGGCAGAGGCAGAGGCTTGGTGATTCGGATAGCGGCTTGGTGATCGGAGAGAAAAGCGAGGCTTGGTGTGCGGCTTGGTGATCGGAGAGAAAAACGAGGCCTGGTGACAGTGGCTTGGTGATCGGAGAGAAAGAGAGAAGCTTGATGGCGCGAGAGAAAGAGAAGGTTGTGATGCGCGAGAGAGAAACAGGGGATGGAGTCCGGACTGTAGCAAGAGAGAGAGGGGATTAAAATACACTAAATTGATTTGGCATAGCGCTACAGTACCATCTCACAAATGAGATGGTACTGTAGCGCTATGCCAAAAAAATTTGGCCTCTGATGGTTTTAGCCATCCAGTTGCTGGCTTATTTTGGGCTTGTATGCCAAATGAGCTTTACATTTGGCATTTGACAAGCCCATTGTTGATGCTCTTAAAAAGTCCTAAGACGTTTTTTCATTTCTATGGGAGTACTACAGTCTTGAGACGTTTAATCGATGTTAAACTTATGTTTTTTTTTTTGTTTTTTTTTGTTTTTTTGTTTTTTATAAGATAGAATTTCTATTCTAGCCTAATTTAAGTTTATATGTGTGTGAAGCTTCCTCCTGGAAACTTGAACTCCGACCTTTGCCCTCCACACCCCACAAGCACACATACTTGTAGAGTGACCACCGCATCAAGATTGCGCGGAGGTCTAAACTTTTGTTTATTAATATTAAAAAAATGGAAAATTTTGTTTAACTGTCCAGTCAAAATCATCTCATTCAGCAAAGCTATTTACTCAATTATTCCGACCTTTCATTAGGCAAGCGACTGTTTTTTTGTTTTCTTCTCCTTCTGAATTGGCTTTTCATAACTTTTTTCTCTAATAGGTTCTCATTACCTTCAGGTAAGGTGTTCTTTCAAGTCACCTCCACTGCCGGCTCCACATAAAAACTCAAAGGGTAAAACCCAAAAACTAATCCATTGGGTAATGCTTGCCAAGTACAATTAGAATTTCTCAAAAAATATCCAACTGGTTCTCTAAAGAAAAAAGTAACTTTAAAAGTTAACACTGTTTGAAAGTTTTCTAGTTCTACCCACTTGCTTTTCAATCTCTAATTGCTATTTATTTATATGTAATCATTGTAAGGCTTATACAGTCAAGAAATTCAAGGCAAGTTGTTGGAAAGAAACAAATAACTCGGTGGAGCAAAAAAAACTTTCAAACTGTGTTATGGGTCATTTGTGCTTAGGAGCAGATTTAATATTTTTTTTTAAAGTTTTCATAGCATCTAGTATTAGCTTAGAGTTCCAGAGTTCAAGGGTGGTTTTTTTTTTTTTTTTTTTACCCCAAACTCAAAGATAGAGAAAGTTTGAAACACAACTCACAAGAACTTCCCAGTACACACAAGTGCAACTAGACAAATGATGGATATGTAATATCTTATGTTCCTCGTTTAAATTCAATTATATGGTTGCAATAATGTGATTGTTTTCAAGGAGGATAACACCTTAATTTTTTGTTTCTTAAAAACAATAGAAAGGTAATACATTTTGTGTTGCATTGATTAATTCAATTGCATGACTGAATTTAATTAGGCAACTTAAGGTAAAGTACTTATGGAGGAATACCCAAATTTCATCTTACAATTTTTATTTACGAACAAAAATAAATTGAAAAAACTTTCGTGAGATGAAGTTTAACAAGATGGTATTTATTTGTTTTTGGGATTGTGTATTGCATTGTCTTTAATATATTAATTAATAAAAATATCTAAAAAAATATCACGTATCATTCAACTTCTTATAAAAATCTCTCTTAATGTTGGGGTTACTATCAGTATTGTGGCGGAACTTTAGACAATTAGGTACCTAATGCGCCCATGATACTCCCCTTAGAGCATCCGCATCAGATGTGGCAAATGTGGCAAATGCCAAATATTTGACACATTTGCCACACCAAACACAAAAATAAAGCTTTATCAGATGTTCCAAATTCTAAAAATTATACCACACAGCTACAGTACCGTCTCAAATATGAGATGGTACGGACAGATGTTGCAAAACTTTTTTATTGGTTTTTATTCTCTTTTCTCTCTCCTCTCTCTTCATTTTTTTCTTTTCTCCTCTCTCTCACCGGTTCCCTCTCTCTTCTCCTTGTATTATCTCTTTACTCGCTCCACTGATCTCTCCGATCGTCATCGCCGTTCTCTCCGATCGTCATCGCCGTTCTCTCCAATCACTGTAATGGCTACCACGAGCCATCGTCATCGCCGATCTCTCTCTCTCTCTCTCTCTCACTCTCTCTCTTTTGGTGGTTGGTTGTTTTGATTGTGGGTGGTTGGCTGATTTTGGTTAATGGTGGTAGGTTGATTGGGTTGTGGGTCTGAGATTTGGGATGGGTATGAGTTTCATGGGTTGTGGGTTATGGCGGTGGGTGGGTTTGGGTATGAGATTTGGGTATGAGTTTCATCTGTTTTTGTCTTTGTTTTTTTGTTTTGGTGGTTGTGATTTGGTGGTGGATTCGGCGGCAGTTGTGGGTTGATTTTGGTGGTTGTGGGTTTTTTTTTTCTTTTTTCTGGTGATTGTGGCCTCCACAATTTTTCTGGTTTTTCTGGTGATTGTGGCCACAACAATTTTTCTGGTTGTTGTTGTTGTTGCGGTGGTGGTTGATGATGATGATGATGATGGTGGAGTAATTTAATATATTATTTTAATGTATGGAATTGAATGATAAAACATCTGATAAATGGGATGTTGTAAAATGATGTGGTAAAATAATAAAGTAGGTCTTTGGTGTGGCAAAATGATATTTTTTTTGCAACATCTGCTGTGGATGCTCTTAGGGACTTAAAGTTTGATCAAGTGGCCGTCTGGTTGCAAGTCCATGATATCCCGATCCAATTTATGAATCGTAAGGTGGCCAAGGAATTGTGTGAGGTCGTTGGATGGGTGGACAGGTCGACAGAGGAGAGTGAAATGGATGGAGGCAGTTTTATGAGGGTGCGAGTAATCTTGGATATCACTGTTCCATTATGTCGAGGACGAGTCATCTCTTTAGGCCAGGGGGGAGAAAGGGTGGGTGGTTTTCAAATACGAACGACTACCCAATATTTGCTATTGGTGTGGTTGTCTAAATCACGTCGATAGAGATTGTGACTTGTGGCTGGATAGCGAAGGGACGCTTGCAAAAGAGCATCAGGAGTATGGAGCTTGGATTCGCGCCATGCCTTTCACAAAATCAAAAAATTCAATGGTGAAAGTGCCAGGATACTACGACACTAGGAAGAAGGGAAGCAAGTCTACTAACAAAAAGGAAAGTCGAACCTCTATGCCAGGGGAGGTTGAGGGGCGGAGCGTGGCGGATCCACCAATGCAGCTACTGAATTTGGAAAAAATAGATTCGGTGGAGAAATTAAATGTGGAATTAATGTAGGAGGGGAAGTCAAGGGTGAGGGAAGGAAGAAAACTGGAAACGGAAGGATTTAATGAGGCGGATACGTTAGTTGGCAATCTGCTGGATGTTGATTGCGAGTTAAAAGGGGGGGATAATAAGGAAGGTGCAAATAGAGGGGGAATTGAAGTCCCAGATAAGGTAAAAAATTTTATTCCAATTAAGGATCAGTTGACCGACTGCCTACCTCGTGACATACCCCCACTCACCTCACGTGACTTGACTAAATTAGCAAACCTTGTCCACGTGAGCCCTTTAAGCAATCCAAAAAGAGTAAATCAAACCCGCGGGGAGGAAGAAGTAAGCGCAGAAACAAGTAGGAAGTGGAAGAGAATTCCAAGGGAAAACTTAGAGGTGGTTGAGGGGAGGATTGAAGTTCCCTTGACAAAGAGATTGGCCTCAGAAGTAGAGGGTTGGGCGGTATCAAGTAATAAAAGATTGGCTGTATAGAATGACAAGAGCAGCAATGAGTCAGTGGCGGAGGCTGGTGTCTAGCCCCGCCAATATCAATGAATCTCCTACGTTGGAACTGTTAGGAGCTTGGGAACCCCCAGACAGAACAAGAGTTCGGTGATATAATACGGGCACAAGTTCCTTCAGTTGTGTTTGTGGTCGAGACATGGCTGAAAAAAGCAAGGCTGATACAGATTCGGGAAAAATTCAAGTTTGGAGGTTTGATTGAATGTTCAAGAGAAGGAAGAGGGGGAGGAGTAGCATTTTTTTGGAAAAAGGAGGTGGATGTTGATGTAGACTCTTATTCACCAAATCATATAGATGCAATTGTTAAAAAAGGGGAAGAGGATGCTTGGAGGTTTATCGGGTTTTATGGCAAACCTAATATAAATAACCACCATGTGTCTCTGCAACTTTAAGAAGACTGAAAGCAACGTACTCAATTCCTTGGGTGTGTGCAGGTGATTTTAATGAAATTACAAGGACACATGAGAAGTTGGGGGGTAGATTAAGACCGGAGAGACAGATGCAAGAGTTTTGAAATGTGCTTGACGAATGTGGGTTTCAAGATTTGGGTTTCGAAAAGGGAAAATTTACGTGGTGGAATAGTCATGGAGATGGGACATTAGTTTGGGAGAGACTTGATAGGGCAGTTGCTACGGTAGAATGGCTATCCATGTTCCTTGCAACAAAAATTGTCCATTTGGAGAGCAGATCCTCAGACCATAAACCATTATTAATTCATCTCGAAGGTATCCAAAAAAGGATGAACAAACCATGGAGATTTGAACAGATGTGGATGGAAGAGGAGGGGTGTGGCCAAGCAGTTGAAGACGCATGGATGAGCGAAATTCCTGGTTGTCCTATGGCTCGGGTGGAGGGGAATATTCGAAGATGTCAAAAAAATTTAAAGTGGTGGAGCCATGTAAACTTTGGTAACGTCACACGTGCATTGAAAGAGAAGAAGGAACTCCTCAGGAAAGCCGAGGATGCTGCTATTCAGGGAGGCAGCTTGGTTCGGGTGCAAAGATTGAAAAAAGAGATTAGTGACCTATTGGTTAAGGAAGAAAAATTATGGAGACTGTTAGGACATATGTGTTCACATGTTAAGAACATATGTCACACTATTTATGTAAATTGGCTAATCCTTTGACAAAACGCACTCTACTTGTAATTGGGTAGTTCTAGGTGTTTTTAATACTTCAAAAAACAAGGTTTCAAGATCAAGTATTGAAGTCATCAAGTCTGTCCAAGAAAAAGCAAGTTGAAGTGCATAGTTTTTAAAGCTCGACACCTGCTCGATAGCTACCTCGACACCTGCTATTTGTCGAGAATTAAAAAGTCAGATTTTCTGTTCTGATTTTCTTGGGATCCGTGAATATGTTTTTGGGCCTTCTTTTCTTCTAACCCTAAACATATTTAAGGAGTGTTTTAAGAGCCGTCAACATAGACACAAGTTGCAAAAGCATTGAGCAATCCTTGTTCAAGCAAATTGTGATCAAAGACGAAGTTCTTAACCTAGTTCATCTTCTTTCAAGAAGTTGCTGTGTATTTGCACCATAGGGTTTTGTAACCCAGCATCTTCGTGTTATTCATCATAAAGGATGAACTGAAGAACTTTGCAGCCAACCTCTCTTTCTAAAGTTGGTGTTTGAAGTCATGTACTGGGATCCGCGCATCTGGTTAGTCACGTACTTGGGAGCCGTGCATCAAAAGGGGAAACTGTCACTACAGATCAAGTCCAATTGAGTATTGGGGTAAGGGTTCAACTATAGGTTGGTAAGGTACTTGGAATTCCTTTACTTGTAACCGCTTGATTTGATAATAGTGGAGTTTCGGGAGTGGTGACCTGAAAATCACCCGGTGGGGTTTTTGCCGTTAGGGTTTTCCCCATTCGTGAACAAATCACCGAGTTATTTATTTTTCCGCTGCATATTTAGTTTTGGTGATTTGTTTGTGCTGCCACGCGATTGCATGATAAATTGATTAATTAATAACTTGGCTAAATTAATTAATTAGTTTAAATCACAAGGGGTCATTCAATTTGTGGCCTATCAAGTGGTATCAGAGCAGGCACACTCTGATTAGGTATAATCTTTGCTGTGATTGATCCATTGACCCCTGTTTGTCATGGATAGAGGACAATCTCTCATAATACCTCCTTTATTTGATGGGACTAACTATGCCTACTGGAAAGTACGCACGAGAGCTTTTTTGCAGTCCTTAGACGAGAAGGTATGGCAAGCTGTTGAGATTGGCTGGATCAAGCCAAAAGAAGCGTCGGCCGATTGGGATGAAGCCAAGATCAAGGCAGCAAACTTCAACAGCAGAGCGTTGAATGCCTTAAGGTATGGTCTTTCTTTCTCTAATTCTGCTTCTACTAGTTCTACTGTTTTTGTTCCTCCTGCTAATACTGTTAAAATTGAGAACATTGATGTTAAAACTGAATTAGCTAGTGAGAACATAGACAAAGGTAAATCCATCTTAGGAGCACCCCCTAAGTTTGATAAGAAAGATGCTAAAAACCCTAGGGCTAAGAAGGCTAACTCTCAAAAACCTAAACAAAAGAAGCAGCATCTCTGTCATCATTGTAGAGCTGCCGGTCATACTCGACCAAATTGCTACAAGTGGCTAGCCACCCAACAGAGCAACAGTATGATAGCATCTAGAAGCCAAAATCAGCTTCAATCCTCTCTTGCTCCTCTTGGAGATCTTTTAAAAGCCATCATGTTCCTTTCGAACTTGAACGGTTTCAATTCTTCCCCCTCACTGCCGGTTCAAGGATTTAATCAAAGGAAAGGCTCTTCCAAGGTGTGGAAGAAAAAGTTCTCAAAGTGATTTCATCACCTTCTTCTCCCTTCTTGTTTTTCTTGTGTGTTGCATTGCTTGTTTGTTTTGCATTTTTATTGAGTCAGTCTAGTTTTATGCATTGTTTTTGCTTTGTTAACATGTCTTTGTGTGTTTATTTTCAGTTTTGTTTATTTTGTTTTTGATATAAAATAAAAAAAATTGAAAAATTGAAAAAAAAATACAAAAACAGTGTGTGTTTTGTGTACATTGGTACTTGTGTACCTTGGATGGCCAATGAAACAAAGTTTTCTAAACTTTGTATCACTTGTAGCTTAGATGAGCATCTTTATGTACAACTAAGCAAGTGAGCTTTCTGGCTCTTGTTTGTGATGAGTAAGATTAGGTTATTTCTTTAAACTTAACACTCATATCACTCTTTTTGACGGGTAGGACTAGAAAATCCTAAGAGAAAGGCATAAATAACCATCTCACCACTGTTGCCCGCCAATCATTAATGACATCTGTATGCTTCGGCATAGCAAAAGTGTGATGTCAATGACATTTGTGTGCTTAGGCATAGCAAAATTGGAATGTCAAATATCAATGGGTATTTCTTTTCTTTCTCATAAGCCCATGTATGATATGTTTAAAAAGAAAATATGCAAAGAAATAAAAAGCAAAAAGATTAAAAATGCTTTAAAAATGATTGCAAGCGTGTATTCTAGGAGATGTGGGAGTTATAAGATGTACCTCAAAGGTGATAGTCCCCATCAAACAGTTATGATTGTGTGTGAGTTAAAGTTATTTTCTCATATTTCAGATCATCATAACATGTATACACATATGCAATCTTACGATATTTTTCACACACAACGCGCAATATTCTTTGCTACTTTTGATACATGTGCAGGTACAATGTGATTGGGCCATCACAAAGGTTTCACATGCGCTTTTGTATGCTCACTAAACTGTCATGACTTATTTTTGAAATATAAAATTGGTTAGACTTGTTTAGTGTGTGTGTGTGTGTTTTTGGGAGATCCATGTGCTTAAATTTTCATTGAGAGATGATTTTTGAGAGCTTTTTATGTTGGTTGGATCATGGTTGAGGTGTTTGTCTTGATTGCATTCATGTCTGTGTTTTTCACTTCTCGAAAAACTGTTTTTAAAAGCTGGCTCGACACCTCCCCGACACCTCCTCGATACCTGATCATCTGTCGAGCTTCTAAGCCTTTTTCTTATCGCAATCTCGACACATCCTCGACACTTGGTGGATCGATCGAGAAGTCCTCTGTCTCCTTGATAGATTCTCGACACTTGATGGATCGATCGAGATTCACTTGTTGTGTCTGATGGTTCTTTCTCGACACCTGTCTCGACACCATGTGGATCGATCGAGAAATCTCCTGTCTTCTTGATACCTCCTCGATACCTTGTCGATCGATCGAGCGTCTATTCTTGGTTCAGTTGTTCTTACCTCGATACCATCTCGACACCTTCAGTTGTCGAAGACCATTTCCTCGATACCTTCCTCGACAGCTTCCTCGATACCTCTCGACACCTCAGCTATCGAGAATTACTGAGGTGTCTATATAAGCTCCTGTCGTGATCTGATCCTCATTTCCTCGATCTCTCTTCGATCTGTCCGAGGCTTTTCATCTCCCAAACCATTTTTCTCACTTAAAACCTTCATCCAACGTGATTTTCGGCCCTTCCTTGCTTCAAATCACTTGGTATGATCTTTTTATCCTTCATTCTGCATGCATTTCATGTTTTGAATCTTAGGTTTTGGAGTTTTTGAAAATTTTGGGGTTTTTCAAAATTGTTGAGTTTTTTTTGAAATTTTGGGATGAATTTTCACTAAAATGAGTTTCAAATTTCATGCATTGCATTCCATATGCATTAAAATGATATTTCCATGCATTTAGATGTGTGTTTCTTGTATGTGTGCTGCTAGGTTTGGATTGGGCTGAGCCTATGATGTTTTTTTTAGTTTGCATGTCACATGTCCATGCATTCTCATGCATACGTACTTTTTGTTCAAGATTTTATCATATTTGAACTGTTTGGGACTTTTCTGATTGTCTCCCTCTCTATCTCCATCTCATTCTTTTACGTTAATAGTGTCTATGGCACCCAAACGTAAATCCACTCCAACTCGAAACTTTCTGCGTTTTGGAGCTTCCTCTTCTTCTGACTTTGCTCCTCTTAACCTTCGGTTCCGTGATGGAGATGCCCACAAGGCATTTACTGAGAACTTTTCTAGACGAGGTGTTCATTCGGAACGCCAAGTCATTCTGGCGGACTTCGCCGACACTGACCTTCCCTCTGTCATTCACAGTAGGGGATGGGAGTCACTGTGTGACGTCCCGGTCACCTGTCCTCTCGTGCTGATTCAGGAGTTTTACTCCAATATGTACGGGATTGATCGTTCAGTACCTCTTTTTCATACTCGCGTTCGAGGTACGCGCATTGCTGTCACACCACAACTAGTTGCGGATGTGCTTAGAGTTCCTAGGATAGAGTTTCCTGATTATCCTACTTGTGAGCGACTGAGGACTATGTCCAAGGATGAGCTCATTTCTGCTTTTTGTGAGCGCCCTTCTGATTGGGGTGAGCATCAGTATACATCATGTAGACCTTTTGCTAAAGGTCCTAGATTCCTTAACATGGTGATGACTTTTGTACTTCATCCTCTCTCTCACTATAACTCTATCACAGAGCCTCGTGCTCGATTTTTGTTATCTTTACTTGAGCATCTTATGATAGATTTTCCTTCACATTTCATTTTCTCTATCATAGATGTTCATTTAGATTCGGCGTCCCGTGATAAGCTCATCTTTCCTTCCGCTATCACGAGGATTCTACGCCATTTTTCCATCCCTTTCCTTGTGTCCGACCACTTCACACACATATCTGCCATAGATGCCGCTACCGTAAAACGTAGTGAGGCGCAGTTTAGGTCGCGACAGCCGGATTCCACTCCTCCCTCGCGTTCGACTCCATCCAGATCAGCTCCATCTACATCGGCTCCTCCTTCTTCTTCAGGCGATGTATCTCTTGGAGATATTATGGCGCAGCTGCAGTGCATGGATGCTCGCCTCAATACACTCACCACTGAGTTGTATCAGGTGAACGTTCGTGTTGGTCGTATTGCACGACGGCTGGCGACCATGGGTGGTTTTGCTTCTGAGGCTTTTCCTCTACCACCTCCTCCAGTCGCTTCAGATTCTGCTGCTGAGGATGATGATGATGATGGTGATGACGATGATGCTTCGGATGATGATGATGATGGAGATGCTAGCTCTACTGATGAGATGTCTACATGACACTCTACCCTTTGTAATTCGTGACAAAAATGGGGAGTAGTTTAGACTATGAGAGTAGTCATCTTAGGGGGAGAGTTAGTATAGGACATTTTTAATAGGGGGAGTGTTCATATTTTTGAGGGATGTAGTGAGGTCTTGATGTATCTTTTCTTTTCTATTCTTGTTAGATACATTGATCTTATATATGAGGTCTTGTGACCAGTTTTGCATACATTGTACTTACCTTTCTATATATGTGGATATATGTTTTTCTTTCACTTATCTCTTTATGTGTTGTTTCTTTTCTATCTTTAGAAACATGTTCTTTATACTTGTATGCAATCTAATTATTTTCTGTTTCACACAAGATGCCTTGATGAGTTTTGTTTAAAAGTGTTTCAGAAGTACAGGTTGTCAAAGTCTACTTGCCATAAACTCTCTTCTTGCAAAGTTTTTCAAGAGTTTGTATTAGGATAGATTTTATTGTATTCAACAAGTGAATATGAGTTGAGTGATTTATGACTTCTCTCATATGTTCATTTGTTTGTTGTGGTTTTGTCACGGATTGCCAAAAGGGGAGATTGTTAGGACATATGTGTTCACATGTTAAGAACATATGTCACAATATTTATGTAAATTGGCTAATCCTTTGACAAAACGCACTCTACTTGTAATTGGGTAGTTCTAGGTGTTTTTAATACTTCAAGAAACAAGGTTTCAAGATCAAGTATTGAAGTCATCAAGTCTGTCCAAGAAAAAGCAAGTTGAAGTGTACAGTTTTTAAAGCTCGACATCTGCTCGATAGCTACCTCGACACCTGCTATCTGTCGAGAATTAAAAAGTTAGATTTTCTGTTTTGATTTTCTTGGGATCCGTGAATATGTTTTTGGGCCTTCTTTTCTTCTAAACCTAAACATATTTAAGGAGTGTTTTAAGAGCCGTCAACATAGACACAAGTTGCAAAAGCATTGAGCAATCCTTGTTCAAGCAAATTGTGATCAAAGACGAAGTTCTTGACCTAGTTCATCTTCTTTCAAGAAGTTGCTGTGTATTTGCACCATAGGGTTTTGTAACCAAGCATCTTCGTGTTATTCATCATAAAGGATGAACTGAAGAACTTTGTAGCCAACCTCTCTTTCTAAAGTTGGTGTTTGAAGTCATGTACTGGGATCCGCGCATCTGGTTAGTCACGTACTTGGGAGCCGTGCATCAAAAGGAGAAACTGTCACTACAGATCAAGTCCAATTGGGTATTGGGGTAAGGGTTCAACTGTAGGTTGGTAAGGTACTTGGGATTCCTTTACTTGTAACCGCTTGATTTGATAATAGTGGAGTTTCGGGAGTGGTGACCTAAAAATCACCCGGTGGGGTTTTTGCCATTAGGGTTTTCCCCATTCGTGAACAAATCACCGAGGTATTTATTTTTCCGTTGTATATTTAGTTTTGGTGATTTGTTTGTGCTGCCACGCGTTTGCATGATAAATTGATTAATTAATAACTTGGCTAAATTAATTAATTAGTTTAAATCACAATGGGTCATTCAATTTGTGGCCTATCAGAGACAACGGTCACGCGCCCTATGGTTGCATAAGGGAGATCAAAATACCTGTTACTTCCACAGCCAAGCCACTCACAGGTTCCGAAGAAATACAATTGATCAATTGGAGGATGAGAATGGCGAGATGTATAGTGATGAAGAAGGAGTGGCAGGGATACTTCTTATTATTATCAACTATTCTCCTCATCAAGCCCAAATTCAATTGAAGATGCTGTGGATGCTATCTCAAACTCAGTGGATGCCGAGATGAAGCAGTACCTTACAGCCGAGTATATTAGAGCAGAAGTGGAACGGGGTGTGAATCAAATGGAGCCTCTAAAGGCACTAGGACCAAACGGGCTTCCTCCATTATTTTTTCAAAAATACTGGTGGGTTATTGGTGATGATGTTGTAGCAGCAGTGCTTAGTTGTCTACAATCAAGTGCTATTCCCCCTTCCATCAATTACACGTTCATCACACTCATACCTAAGGTAAAAAGTCCTACAAAAGTTACTGATTATCGTTCCATATCTCTATGTAATATCTTACATAAAATTTTTTCTAAGGTTATTGCAAATAGGCTCAAGTGTATTTTGCCGAATATCATTTCTGAGTCATAGAGTGCTTTTCAGACTGATAAAGCTATATCTGACAACATTCTCATAGCCTTTGAAACCTTACATCATATGAAGAATCAAAAGTCCACAAAATCAGGCTTTATGGCACTAAAACTCGATATGAGCAAAGCATATGACCGAGTGGAGTGGCTATATTTACAAAAAACCATGGAGAGGAAGGGCTTTTGCCAACAATGGATTCAGCTAGTCATGAATTGTATAAGCACAACATCATATTCAATCCTAGTAAATGGGGAGTCGAAGGGGGATATTAGGCCATCTAGGGTCATAAGGCAGGGGGATCCCTTGTCTCCCTATTTATTTCTAATTTGTTCAGAAGGGCTGAATTGTCAAATTCAGAAAGTAGCCAGGGATGATTTGATTAGAGGCTTTCGTTGTGCAGAAGTGGGCCAAAGATTACCCACCTTTTCTTTGTTGATGACACTCTACTCTTTTGTTGATCGGAGATAAGTGATTTGCAGGTTATTCAAGACATTTTACAGCTTTATGAAAAAGCTTTGGGCCAAAAAATAAAAAGGAACAAAACCATGGTCTTTTTTAGCAAAGCCACCAATGAGGGAAGGAAGGAGGAGATTAAAGAATTTTTGGGAGTGAGTGAAGTAAGGGAATATGAGGGATACCTTGGCTTGCCAGCTGTGGTGGGAAAAAATAAGAAAGCAAGTCTAAATTATATAAAGGAAATGGTGTGGAATAAATTACAAGGTTGGAAGGAGAAGTTGTTGTTACAAGCGGGAAGGGAAGTTTTACTTAAGGCTGTGGTACAAGCAATCCCCACCTTTGCCTTGGGATGTTTTCTACTCCCCGTTGGCCTTGTTCATGATATTGAAATGATGATCCGGAAGTTTTGGTGGGGGCAAATGGGTGAGCAAAGAAAAATTCATTGGAAGAAGGGGGAAATTTTGTGCAAACCAAAAATATAGGGGGAATGGGTTTTAAGGACTTGGTGAAGTTTAATGAAGCTATGCTCGCAAAGCAAGTGTGGAGGTTATTAACTGATCACTCATCTTTGTTTTACAGGGTGTTTAAGGCGAAGTACTTCCCTAATGGTTCAGTTTTTGAAGCAAAAGTGGCATCGGGCTCCTATGCTTGGAGAAGCATCTTGAAAGCTAGGAGCCTGATCAAAAGGGGTATGCTTTGGCGAGTGGGTGATGGTACAAAAATTAACATTTATGCAGATAGGTGGCTGCCTGGTGATAGCTCTGAAAAAAAACATTTCTCCACAGGTGGATATGGCAAAAGAGTGGACAGTAGCTTAGCTGATTGACTCAAATGTAGGAGGCTGGAATGATCGCGTAATTGATTCCCTTTTCCTTCAGTTCGAGGTGCAACGAATTAAAGGCATCCCTTTATGTCTGTCACGGCAAGAGGATTGTATTATTTGGCCAAGGTGCAAATCGTGTATATACTCAGTGAAGTCGGGTTATCAATTGTTATGTGAGCTGGAAAGTATTGAAGAGGCCTCGGCTTCCTCTGATGAAAAATCCAGGAGTTTTTGGAGGAGTATATGGCAGTTGAGAGTCCTAAATAAGGTCAAGATCTTTCTTTGGCGTGCGCGCACAGATGCCTTGCCTACAAAAGTGAACTTGCAGAAGAGGAGAGTGCTAGACAACTCAGTTTGCAGGATATTTTCCATGCTGTGTGGTGCTGTGATACAATCCGATCTGTATGGCTGCCAAGTTTCGCTTGGCTTCAAGGTCAGACCAATCAGTTGAAGACAATCTCGGACCTGGTGGGTATCATTCTGTCCACATTAGCTTGGCTTGATGTGTTTGCAATGGTAGCTTTGTCCGTCTGGTGTCGTACATAAAATAAGGTGCAACGAGTAGACCTTGCCCATACATAAAGTCTTCGAGTCTACTTTGACAATGCTGACTGAGTTCCAGCAGAAATTCCCTAGCCGTGGTCCAAAACAGAAGCTACCCCCAGCTAGGTGGAAGCCTCCAGCATCAGGTGAGCTGAAAGCAAACTTTGATGGTGCAGTGTTTGCTGACACGGGTGAAGCTGGTATTAGGGTTGTAATCCGAAATGAAATTGGGGAAGTTATGGCGGCTTTATCTGAGAAAATTGTTCTCTTGTCATCGGTGGAAACTTTGGAGTTGTTAGTAGCAAGAAGAGCAGCTGTATTTGCTGTGGAGCTTGGCTTTCAGCGAGTCATTTTTGAAGGCGATGCTGAAGGGGTGATAAAAGCTTTGTCTCAGAGGGATGTAACACATTCACCAGATGGCCATCTAGTTAAAGACTTCAGGTCTATAGCAGGTTCCTTAGGAACTTTCTCCCTCTCCCATACTAGAAGGCAGGGCAACAATGTTGCTCATGCCATAGTGCGGAGAGCTCGATTTTCTTTTCCTTTATTAGTTTGGATGGAGGATGTCCCACCAAACATTTTACATTGTGTTCTTGATGATTTTCCTAGTTAATAATAAGCCCTCGCGATCTTGATTCTCAAAAAAATAAAAAATGTACCTAATGCGCCAACCAACATAGACCCTCTTGCTTAAACATATTTATCAAGAGGCCAATGCAATTGCTGATAAACTAGCTAATATAGAAAGCAACCAAACGTAGCAAGAGATTTTATATGACACATGGAGACCATTATTAAAACTTCATATAAAAATTATGAAGTTTTCTTGAGTATCCTCAGCTCATTGGCGTTCCCTTTACATATTATACCATTAATGCACAGGTCTTTTTCATCTTGTATTTCATTCTTATATCTTTGAGCCATGCGTTTGTGAAATTTATTTGATTATTTATTTAATTATTTATAATTAAGACTTAAGAGTACTTGCATTTAGAAGAATGAGGGGGTTCTAACTTCTAATAAGCCATCATTCTCTACCATCTGAGCAGAAAACCCAAGCAGGGAGGTTGGAGATGGTTAGGCCCGTTCCAATTATAAAAGATGCCCAAAAAACTATATTATGGGCCAAAAAATTCAGGGTCCTGAAAATAAAACAAAAATCCCAGCAGGAGAGTGATCTTAAAAATTCAATTACAATATTAAAAAAAAAGGAAAGGAGAAAATTTGATTGCATTTTTATGCAACTTTAATTGTACCTTTTCCACGAAATAATTTTAGTGACTCCGCCGATGGGGTGATATTTGCACAGGGACGGACCGAAGTTTTTAAGCTAGTGGGGGTTAGAGTAAAAAAAAAAAAAACTCCAAATAGGTATTCATATAGTACTAAAAAATTATAAATACACAAGATCGTTATTTTTAAGTACATTAATATGCAATCATTTACCAATAAAAAAAAAAAAAAACAAAAACAAAATAAATTTTTTTTTTAATACTAGGCTGGCTATAAATTTTTTTTTTTTGGGTTGAAGTTAGAGCATTCACAGTAGTGATACTAAAAATTTTAGTTTTTTTACACCTCAAAAAAACTACTTTATTTATTTTACCATCTTACTTTACAATAAATCCAATATCAAATGTTCTATTTTTTTTTTATCACTTCATTTTAAATAATATAAACAACTCATTAAAATAATAAAGAAAGAGAGAGAATTTGCATTTTTTAATTGAAGGAAGAGATGTAATTTAATAAAATATGTTATTTTATTTTTAATAATTTGCTATAGTAATACCAGTTTACTGTAGTTGCAAAAAGTTTAGTTTTAATTTCTGCAATAACACATGATTTTTTTTGGTTCTTTGGTGGTAATATATATATATATATTGCTAAAATAAAATCACTATTGTGAATATTTTTATTATTTTTGTTAAGTTATTGGGTTGGATAGTGGCTATTTGGATGAGACTAGCTAGACTTATTGAGGAGAAGGGGTCTAAGGTTTTGGAAGAGAGGCCTAACTACAAAAATGAAATATATAATAATCAAAAACGAAAAAAAAAAAGAAAGAAAAAAAAAAAAAAAAAAAGAGAGGACCTGGAGAGCCTGGCCCTTTGGACCCCCACTTGGGTCCGTCCCTGTATGTGGGCATTGGCTGAGATTATGTAATTGGTGTGGGAGGTTGGAATGCTATGGAGATGAATGCATGTTGTGAATTCATTGGCTTGCATTTTTATTTTTACCACAGTTGTTGATATTATGCTTTTGCTTCTTGTTTCATGTGAACCTAGTACCTTTGAGTCTTTTGGCTAAATATTGCAATAAACAGAGTTTATTGGTGTTATTGGTATTGTTCAAAGTTATTTGGGAAAATGAGAAAAGAGACTGAATTTCGGCAACACCATTGCCGAAATTGTAAGAAAAAGTATGAGAGAGAAGAAAGATAAGTGATGTGATACAGAGGGAGAAAAAATTGAATTTCAGTAATGAGATTACCGAAATTCTTGTCCTACCCGTGAAGTGCAAGCTCCTACCCGTGAAGTGCAAGCTCCTGCGCGTGAAGTGCCCAAAACGAATGCTAGGGGGACTACCTGAAAGGGAAACCAATTGTGGCAACCAAGTTGCCGAAATTGCAGGGAATGGAGGAGAGAAAAAACATAAATTGTGGCAACCAAGTTGCCAAAAATGGGAGGGGAAAAAAAAAAAAAAGAATTGTGGCAACCAAGTTGCCGAAATCATTGGCAGAATTTTTTTTCTTAAAAAAATTTGGTTGATTTGTGGCAATGGCATTGACGAAAGAGAAGGAAAAAAAATTATGGTTGATTTGTGAAATGGCATTGTCAAAATAGAAGGAAAAAAAAATTGTGGCAAATTGACTTGTGGTAATGGCATTGTTGAAATAGAAGGAAAAAATAAATAAATAAAAAAGTGGCAAATTGATTTGTGGCAATAACATTGCTGAAATAGAAGGAAAAAAAAAATTTGTAGCAATTGATTTGTGGCAATAGTATTACCGAAATAGAAGGAAAAAAAATTTGTGGTAATGGATTTGTGGCAATGGCATTGCCGAAATAGAAGGGAAAAAAAATTTGTTTCAATTAATTTGCTGAAAATTGAAGGAGAAAGAGATATGTCTGAGTAAAAAAAAAAAATATATATATATATATATATATATACATAGAGAGTACACATATTCTTATTCTTCAGTAGTTTTTTTTTTACCTGGTTTGTGTGTATATCATGTTCTTTCATTTCGTATAGTAAAAGTACCCTGTAAGGAGTCAATCAACCAATCACCTCACCTCTTCCTCTGATTCTTATTCTCTGCTTGGGATATATTCATTAATGTTAGGAACCCAATGGTTCCTAATGGGGATTGAAGGGAATTATAGGGGAATTGATGGGAATTAGAGGGAAATTGACTTAATTCGAGGTCCATAGAGAAAGAAAGAGATTGAGAGAGAGAGAGAGAGAGAGTTGCACTAATGCACTAAGAAATTGGTTTATACTTTCATTTGATATCTAATGTTGACTTACAATTATGTATTTATAGGAGACTATCTCCAATCTCATTGGCCCACATGGCCTCATCCTATTGGTTCTATTATTCCCTATGTGCATTAATAATTCCAACATGTGCTAAATGTGATTAACATGTTTGGAGTTGTAACTAACTAATTAACTAAACCTCAATACAACAATTATTATCCATATTCTTATAGCATTCTTAACATTTCCCTCCATTTGAAAACATGGCTCAAGATAATTGGCTAATTAATTCAACATGTGCTCTATGAATTAAACCACATGTTAAATGAGCTACATGTGTTCAAATCCTAACTAACTCATAGATTCTTTTCTATCTTTTTATTTCTCCTCTTTGTAATAAAAGGCAAGTACCCTCGCTGAAGGATTGCATTTCCTCACAAAGTTACATCCTTCGATTGTTAAGTTACTCTTCTGCTTTGCTTTAGTGTGCACAATTAAGGATTGTAAGATTTTGGTTAATGTAAGTTTTTTTGCTTGCTTATTAACTTATAGCTCTAGAAATTAACAGATTTATTATTATTGTATAAACATATGCTTTGTAAATATTAGAAGCTAATACATTGTAAAATATTATGTATTGTTATAGTTAATATTGTTTGTATGCCTATGATTATGATTGTTGTTGTTGTTGTTGTTGTTATTCAAATTTTAGATTAATGAATTTTTTATGGTTAGGACTACAAGCATTTTCAATATTGTTGTTATTTTGTGTTTATTTATTATTATCTGATTATTATTATTATTATTATTTTTGCAAGTATCACTTTATAATTCTCACTATTTTAGTTGGTATCACAATTGTGGTAAGCATGTCAACTCTCTAATTAAATTTATGTATGTGTTTTGTTAATTTTAAAATTATTTATTGTTATTATTAGTATATGACCACAAAAATTGTAATAAATTGTATTATTGTGATATTTTTATAATCAATTTTACTTTGTTATTATCAATTATTACATCTATTACTTGGAAAAAATATATTGCATAATATGTTTGTTGGTTTATAATAAAGATATGTATGTGTATTATTATTATTATTATTATTATTATTATTTTTAATTTAGTACAATAAATCTACATTTGTGTTTCTTTTTCTTTAAAGTTTAGTTGGTATAAAAATTTATTAAGCTTCTTGAATCTTTACGTTTTAGGGTGGTTATAGGTTGAAAAATGAAAATTAATTATATGTTTTATAAATATTATACGCTAATATATTGTAGATATATATATATATATATATATTGAGAATCATATATTGTAGATATTATTGTAGGGATAGAGGCCTAAATTCATATATTGGGCCTTGAGCCTTAGCCGAGGGTTTCGGTTCGTCCAAGGATGGATAAATCATGGTAAGGGTGTCAAGCTCAGAATCCCATAAGTAAAATATAAGCAGAAAAGCTGAGAAAATTGGTCCGAGGAGGATTATCTCCTCGAATCAGCAAAGCACTGATCAAGTACATACCTTAACACCCGAAGCAACCTTCTAGGAAGATCTAATGATGGAGACTGGAGATATGAACATACAAAAGGGATGGAAGTTCAGAGGAATCCAAGGGAAAGCCGCTGCCATCGCATTTAATGCACTATAGCTACTTTTCTAGCCGCATTTATGTGGAGAAGACCCCTGAACAGTGCTGCCTTAGCTACCGCAACTCACAAAGAGCCAGAAGGGGTGTCTGATGGGACGGGCACTCAAGTGGTATCTTGGATGATCAACAAATGGAAGGTTAAGATCAACGAGAGGAAGATATATAATGTAAGGGACCCCTGAAGGAAGAGGGATTGGGAAAACTCAGACAAAGAATAGTGTAGCAATCAAAGTTGCACTTGTAATCAGTTTAATTGATTTATGATAAGATTAGCCTCCTCGAACAGTACACTCATTCAGTCCTACGCGCTTTGTTCTTGCATGATTATCTTTCAAGTCCACTCTAACCGTTGTTAAATTCACTAGGGCCTAGTTCTTTGACCTACTCTCAACAAATTTATTGTATTGGACTCATTAACCCACAATTCCATACTTCTTTGGCTTGGGGCTGCAAACTGTGACCCTACAATTGACGCCATCTGTGGGGAGAACTTGTGTGATAGTGAGTGCAGTGGTTAACAATGGTAGGTTCAAGTCCACACCATGTAAAGTCCAAGGGATCCCAGCATGGCGACCCTTTTGTCAACCTTAAACAAAGAGGTGATCGCGAGGGAAGTGTGCATACTACACATATTAGTAGAAGTCAACCTCAAGGTGGAAGCCACGTTTCCCATGCAAAGAGTAACAAGGGCATGCAACTAGAGATAAACCAGTTGAAGAGGCGAATCTTTCTCCTATGAGGAGGAACACTATCATGAACGGAGGGTCAGAAGCCCATCTCGCAAAGGCGTGGGAAACGACGCTATGAGCAAGGCCTTGAACCAAATCTTCAAGTCGCCCTTCACACACAAAATCGAGGGGGCGAGACTGCCTCGACGATTCACTCAACCTACTTTCACTATGTATAACGGTAGAACAGATGCCGTGTAGCACGTAAGCTACTTCAATCAGAGGATGGCTGTCCATTCTAAGGACGAAACCTTGATGTGTAAGGTTTTCCCTTCCAGTCTGGGGCTCGTGGTGATGAGATGGTTCGATAGCCTGAGAGCAGATTCCATAAGTTCCTTTAAAGAGCTCACCTAAGCATTTGCTTCCCGCTTTGTCACCTGTAGCAGGGTTCCTCGGCCCTTGACTTCCCTTCTATCTTTAAGCATGCGAGAGGGAGAAACCCTGAAAACGTATTCAGATAGATACTAGGAGATGTTTAACGAAATAGATGGTGACTTTGATGATGTGGCCATCGGTACCTTCAAGCTCGGCCTCCCAGTCGATCACTGTTTGAGGAAATCTCTAACTGGTAAACCTATCACCAGCGTGCGCCAACTCATGGACCGAATTGATAAGTATAAAAGGGTTAAAGAAGACCAGTAGTAGGGGAAGGGAAAGGAAAAGGTTATCCCTCAGGAGATGAGGGATTTCAGGTCGGACTGATACAATAACAGCCGGCCACGGAGAGACTTTACTGCACAATCAGGATCTACCAATCCTTAGGCAATCAATGCTGTGTTCCGAGAGCTAGTGTATCAAGTTCTGGAAAAGATTAGATATGAGCCATTATTCAAATGACCACACAAGATGGCAAGGAACCCCGATAGGCGCAATCAAAACCTTTATTGCTAATACCACCAAAACCACAGACACATCACGGAAGATTGTAGAAGTTTGTGAGACCACCTGGACTAGCTCATCCGTGAAGGAAAATTAAAGTAACTCTTGCATCTCTCCAGTGGCCAGGGGGGCCAGACAAACTCAGAATCTCAGAGAAATGATTCTACAAGACTGCCCTTGGGAATGATAAATGTCATCTTTGCTGCTCTAGGGAGGACCGTTTCCTGCCCTTCTAGGGTGACGTCTGTGGCTCGGCTATCCGCTGAGAGTGCTAATCGGGAGCCAAAGAAGGCTAGGATGGAGATCCAACCGGTTCTGGCTTCTCAGGCAAGGATAAGATCGGAACCATACAGCCCCGTGATGACGCTTTGGTGGTGACACTCAGAATCGGTGGGTATGATGTGAAGAGGGTGATGGTGGACCAAGGCAATTGCGCCGAGATAATGTACCCCGACCTATATAAGGAGCTGAACTTGAGACTCGATGACCTAACACCCTACAGCTCGCCCCTAGTGAGTTTTAATGGAAAGGTCGTCACCCTGAAGGGCCAAATTAGACTATCCGTGCAGGCTGGTTCAGAAGTAGTGGATGTGGACTTCATCGTAGTGGATGCTTATTCACCCAACACAGCCATTGTGGCCAGACCTTGGCTTCATACCCTAGGAGCCATTTCTTCTATTCTGCACCAAAAGGTGAAATACCCATCCGAGGGCCAAGTTAAGGAGATCCTGGGAAATTAATCAGTGGCTAGGCAATGCCTAGTGGCTGCCATTCGGCATCAACCTGAGGCCGAGTCCTCGGCCCATGCCGAAGGGGGTTTATAGTAATTAAAAGCTCAGGCATTGCCTGTTGATGGGTCGGCCGAGGAGACGACGTGTAAAGATTTGGTAAAGGTTGTTATTGGTGACGATCCAGAGAAATTCTTTCAGATTGGCGCTCGGTTACCTCCTCTAAAGAAGGAAGAGCTGGTAGGGTTTCTTAGAAAAAACGTTGACGTCTTCACATGGAATGCTTACGAAGCCCTGGGGGTGGACTCGAACTTCATCTGTCATCATCTAAATGTTAATCCGTCTGTCACTCCCAAGAAGTAACCTCCTCGGCGCTCATCCAGGGACCACTCTGACGCTGTTAGAGATGAAGTGAAGAAACTAAAGCAGGTAGGGGCTATCAAGGAGATATTTTACCCTGAGTGGTTGGCCAATACCGTGGTGGTGAAGAAGAAAAGTGGGAAATGACGAGTGTGTGTCGACTTCACAGATCTGAATAAAGCTTGCCCAAAGGATCCCTTCCCTATGCCTAAGATAGACCAACTGGTGGATGCAATCGTATGTTATCCTTGGATGAGCTTCCTAGATGCCTTTTAGGGATACCACCAAATACCACTAGTCCTGGATGATCAGGAGAAGACGGCTTTTGTCACTCCTACCAGAAACTACCATTACAAAGTGATGTTGTTTGGTTTGAAGAATGCAGAGTCTACCTATCAAAAGATAATGACTAGGATGTTTGAACTGTAGTTGGGCAAGAGTATTGAGGTCTATATAGACGACATGGTGGTGAAAAGTAAGGTAGCGTCCAAGCACTTAGGAGACCTCAAGAACATCTTCGAAATTCTGAGGAAACACAAGTTGTACCTCAATGCTTCCAAGTGTTCCTTTGGTGTGGGGTCAAGCAAATTTCTGGGCTACATGGTAACCCATAGGGGAATTGAAGTTAACCCCGACCAGATTAAAGTGATCAACAGTTTACGACCACCTTGGAATCCCAAGGAAGTCCAAAAACTAACCGGAATGACTGCTACCTTGAACTGGTTTATCTCTCGGTCAGCGAATAGGTACCGACCCTTCTTCCTACTGATGAATAAATGGAAGGGGTTTGAGTGGACCGAGGAGTGTTCCTTGGCCTTCCAACAGCTTAAGGATTCTCTCTCTTGGCCACCTATCATGTCCAACTTTGAGGTTGACGAAGTCCTGTTCACTTATATTGCTATGTCCCCTCATGCTATAAGCTTGGTCCTGATATGAGTCGATGGCAGTGCACAAAGGCCAGTTTATTATGTGAGCCGGTAACTACATGTGGCCGAGATCCATTATCTGCCGTTGGAAAAAACTATTTTGGCAGTAGTACACGCTACACGCAAACTCCCCTATTACTTTCAGGCATACACGGTTATTGTCCTAACTCAACTTCCGCTTAGAGCTATGCTCCAGAGCGTTGATTACACGGGGAAGATTGCTAAATGGGCCACGATCCTAGGGGCTTTCGACATCAAATACATGCCTCGCACTTCTGTCAAGGGTCAAGTCCTCGCGGATTTGGTACATCCCCAGAATTTGAATCTTTCAGCCTGTTACACATCCCCAGGAGCGAAAATACACACGCAGACTCCCTAGCCACGCTCGCAACCTCTTAGGCGCAGAGCTTACCTCGGGTCATCCTCGTAGAAGACCTGTGCAAGCCCACAAAGATGAATAGAAAGGTGGTTCATGTTCACCAAGTTAGGGTGGGACCTAGCTGGATGGACCCCATAGTACTGTTATTAAAAGAGGACACCCTACCCGAGGAGAAATCAAAAGCAGACAAAGTACATAGAAAGGCCCTTCGGTTCTATCTGTCCGAGGACCAAAAGTTATACAAACGCTCCTTTTCTAGGTCATACTTGCTATGCATACACCCCAAGGTAATAGAATTACTCCTTGAGGAGTTACATGAAAGGATTTGCGGGAGCCACACCGGAGGCAGATCTCTGGCGCATAGAGCCATCACCTAGGGCTATTGGTGGCCAAATATGCAAAAGAAAGTGCAAGAATATGTAAAAAAATGCGACCAGTGTCAAAGGTTCACATCAAACATACACCAACCAAGGGGAGTCCTTAATCCGCTGTCTAGCCCTTGGCCATTCGCTCAATGGGTCTTAGATATTGTGGGCCCTTTCCCTAAAGCAGTGGGGAACAAGAGATACCTGCTGGTCAACACAGACTACTTCACTAAGTGGGTCGAAGCCGAGCCTCTAGCAAACATCAGGGACGTGGATGCCAAAAAGTTTGTCTAGAAGAACATCGCCACACGATTCGGAGTCCCTCGTACCCTCATCTCGGACAGCGGCCTTTAATTTGATAGCAAATCTTTCAGGAGATATTGCTGTGACTTGAGAATTACAAATAGGTATTCTACCCCAGCCTGTCCCGAAGGAAATGGGCATGCCAAGGTTGTTAACAAAGTCATTATAAGCGAACTTAAGAAGAGGTTGGACAATGCGAAGGGAAAATGGGTGGATGAGCTGCCACATGTCCTATGGACATACCGAACCACGCCTCACAAATCAACAAGGGAGACCTCTTTCTCAATGATTTATGGAGCTGAAGCTGTTATCCCCTTAGAAACTGGCTTCCCAACACTGAGAACAAGTTCTTTTGACCCAAGCAATAACAATGGTTTGCTAGAAAAGAGCTTAGACCTGATGGAAGAGAGGAGAAAAAACGCAATGGTCCAGCTAGCATATTACCAACACAAACTCAAGCAGGGTTATGATGCCAATGTGAAGTTGAAACTGTTGGCACCTGGCAACTTGGTGTTGAGAAAGGTTTTAGGTACTGCAAAAAACCTAGCATAGGGGAAGCTCGGGCCAAAATGGAAAGGGTCATACCGCATCACTTCGGTAGCTAGAATAGGAGCATATTTCCTCGAAGATCTAGATGAACATGTTATACCACGACCTTGGAATGTAAACAACCTAAAAAAGTATTATTATTAATGAAAGTTTCCTTTGTCACATGTTCATTTATTGTGTAAATACCTCGTACTTCCCGTTATCATTTTTTCAAAGTGTTAAACAGATCCCAAGTCATGTCAGGTCTTTCGGACCACATACTTGGGTGAAATTAACACTCAATGGCATCTTTATGAAGTGTTAAACAGATCCCAAGTCATGTCAGGTCTCTCGGACCACATACTTGGGTGAAATTAACACTCAATGGCATCTTTATGAAGTGTTAAACAGATCCCAAGTCATGTCAGGTCTCTCAGACCACACACTTGGGTGAAATTAACACCCAATGGCATCTCACAACGGCATCTTTATGAAATGTTAAACAGATCCCAAGTCATGTCAGGTCTCTTAGACCAGATACTTGGGTGAAATTAACACTCTGTGACATCTTTTATAAGTATTTGAATAGAACCTCAGTCATGGCTGGCTACCTAAACCACATGCTTTAGCAAAATTAATACTTGCGGGCATCATTCTAAGTGTTAAATAGAATCTTAATTGTGCATAGTTCCTCGGGTCACATACTCGGATTAATGGCTTTAGATGAGTTGAAGTCCCTACCCATCTATCCAAATAATGAGAAGGATAAAGGATGTCTCTCCCTCACATACTCGGATTAATGGCTTTATATTTTTACTTCGTTGCAGAAGATTCAATTCTCAATACAAAGGTGTGTTAGATCTGTTTACTCCTAGTACTTTGTCAAGTTACTTAGATTGTTGTCAGCGTATTGTTGTTAAATCTTATCGAGGGCAGTAGCAATAAGCTTTGAAGCACATAATAATAAAGGTACGAAAGATAAAAAGAAAAACACTTTTTCATTCAACAAAAAAGGGGAATACATTGTCTGAGGGCAGAACACCATTGCAAAAAGTTAAAAAAGCTACAAAAGAAAATCTCGTCTTGGGTCCTAGGCCTTGTCTTGAGGAGGGTCTTTCTTGGGATCAGCGACCTGGGAATGGACGTCATCAGCTTTAGACTTGACCTCCGTGTCCTTGGCCTGGACGACCACATCCTTGATTGTAAGGGTGTCCTTAGAGGGCTTGTCCTTCGTTGGTGGCTAAGCCTCCTTACCCACTCCAGCCCCCTTAGGAACTTTGGCATCAAGAAGGGGGGCTTGGGTGGGAGGGAGTTGCTCAGGGGGAGGGTTCGACTGAGGAATTTCTCGAATATCTTTTGGGAAGAAGATGTTCTCAGCCTTCCTCAGCTCGGAGTCTGCAGGGACTCCCGCCCGGTCCACGCCACTCCCCAGGACTCGGTGCAGTAATCGATGCACACTATAGCCACCTCCTCTGACAGCCGGGTCTCCGTGTCCTGCACCCCACGTTTGTAGGATACCTTTATTGCGACCTCAGCAACTTCCCTAGCTACCCGAGTCACATCCTTGACTTTTTGCAGCTCGGCCTTAAGATCTAGAACAATTTGCTTTTCTGTGGCTAGGTTTATCTTAGTTATATGCAGCTGCTGGCGCTGATCCTCAGCTTGCCTCTTCGCTGTTTTAGACTTGCCAAGGCATTTTGATGAGTTTTGACCACTTCCTTTAGCTGCTCGGACAGCTCAGCCTGCTCCTGCCTTAGGGCCCCCAGCTGCTTCTCGACCTCCAGCCAGGAGTGGGCCTCAGCCTTGGCCTCGTCCTGAACGTTCCTGACCCACTCCTCGGTGACATAAACCTATTGGGTAATCTGCATAAAAGTAGCGAAGGGGTCATAAAGA
The DNA here is from genome assembly GCA_023736055.1 of Quercus glauca. Taxonomy (NCBI): domain Eukaryota; kingdom Viridiplantae; phylum Streptophyta; class Magnoliopsida; order Fagales; family Fagaceae; genus Quercus; species Quercus glauca. The sequence continues at coordinate 9,789,878 of CM043326.1, forward strand.
ATACACACATATATGAGTAGACATGTAGCTTGGTATTTAACGAAAAAAAAATAATGATTGACTTACCATTGCAAGGTCCCTCTTCAATGACATGAAGAGGACAGGTTGCCTTGTACACCTGAGACCCTCCATGTCTCTAGGAAAGGGAAGGGGCTACTCTAGGGCATCGGTGAGGATGCCAGCGTACCCCCTCTGAGACTCCCAGATAGTGACATCCTAAGAAATGGGAGCACCCTCCACCTCTAGCCAAAGGGCCCAGGAGCGCTACCCTCAGCGCACTTCAACATCCCCCAAACTTTCCATGGATGGGGCCCTCTTATCCTGAGGGTCCTTGGCCTTCTTCTGTTGCTTGACACCCTTTTGCTATGCCACCCCACCTTCCTCCAGGTCCTCTACTAGCCTTTTCTTCTTTATATTCGGATTGGCCTTCAGTCCGAGGTCAGTAGGGAGCTGAGGGTGAGGAGGATAAAATTCAAATTCTGAAACTTTAGGAGGTAAAATCGAAACACCCCAAACATTAGGAGTGTAATTTGCAATTTACCCCCCCCCCCCCAAAAAAATATATTTCAGAAAATAGGCCCTGTTTGGTTTTCCCATCACTCATTTCTCACTTCTCATATCTCAATTTTCATAACTCAATACTCATATCTCATATTTTATTCTATCTTTTTCTCTTAACTTCCTCCCCGACGTGTTTGGCTTTACTTTTGTACTAAAAATACTTATCTTTAACTCAAATTAGCAGGTCCCACAAAAATCTGAACAGTCAGAACGATAACAATACATAGTACTCACAAGTCACAATTCTCCTCCTCCTTCACTCAACCACCACTGCTCAACCTCCTCCTTCCCTCACAAACATGCCAAGCTATGTCACACTGCCAAGGTCATCTTCCAAAAAGATAAGTGTAAAACCCAACTCCACCTCCTACCACCACGGCCTTGGCCAAAAATGCCACTCTGCCTCCTACCACCACCGACAACCATTGCAACCCAAAAAAAGCCACAAACCCACCGACCCTAACCCTTAAAAACCCAATTCATAGCACCTAACCATTGCATAAACACAACCCTCGTCCCATTGATCTCACCATCAAAGCCCACAAACCCATGATGTTGAAACATCCACAACCGCACACGATGGTTCACCTGGGTTAAGATCTTAGAAAATGAACAAGAGAAAGATTAAAGACCTAAAAATCAACAACAAGTCCTTCAAGAGAGAGAGAGATTAGAGACCCAAAAATCCGACCATTGTCTCTCCCTCCTCTGCATAAGCCTAAACAAAACCCATTGATACAAAAACAAATAAACCTATAAAAAGTACAGAAAAACCCACAAAAGCATTTGTGTGAAGAGATGAAAAAAGAAGAGAAAGAAAGAAAGAAAAAGCAGTAGATGTGAAGAAATGAAGAAAGAAAAAAAGAGAAAGAAGCACTGAACCTGCAATGGGTGGAAAGAAAGGAGGAGCAAATGTGAAAAAGTAAGAAAGAGAAATGAAAAAGATATGGTGTTTGATGTGACAACACAAAGCATTGGGTCCCACAAATTCCATTTAATTACCAAATTGCCATGTAACTCATAACTCAAGTATATGAAAACACTTAAAACTTGTTTCCACTTTCAGCCACTCATTACTCACTTTGGTGAATGATAGGGATAAATCCCTTGGCAGACGAATCCAATCAATAGAGTTAGTCATAAGGGACGGTATTCCTAAAAGAGACGGTCTAGATGGCCTAATAGTCAATGAACTGGTAGAGGGAATCGTCTCTCGGACAGAAAGGCAAAGAGACGGACGGACTCTTTGAAGTGGATGGACTCAAGTAAGATGGATGAATTCTTCGTAGTGGACGGATTCCAATGAGAAGGATGGACACAAGGGAGACAAGTAGTAAAGCCACGTGACACCTACGTGACCCAAGTGTTCTCCAAGAAACCTAATATGGAAATGTCTTGCATCTCACGCTCAACCGTAATCAGAGGAATCCCTACAAGGAAAAAATCCTACGATAAATGAAGTACTGAAGAGGATCTTCTCTAGAAGGAAATACCTTCTCCATTAAGAAACGAAGGTCAACTCTATACCACTATAAAAACCCCAAATCCCTCACAAACCGAGGTACGCGTAATTTTTCTAGCTCTGGCACTCTAGAGTTGTAAAAATTCTCTTTAACTTAACATTTGGAGGGTATTTGGCTGGTACCATGTTGGTATCACACCGGTACTCTTTGTAGGGTTTTCTTTGTTTCTATATCGCAAGTTTTGTTTAGAGCACGTAAGGACTGCGTAACTTACTGACGATTTTTGCATCATTAGTTGGTGCCTTATATGGGAAAAGACTATCGTAGTAGAAGCCATACTACCACTTCCCACACAAAGAGTTGTATGGTACTCACTCGCTTGATGGCAACCAACAACAACCAAGGAGATGAACAGCACATTACTGCCCTCGAAAGGCAAGTACAAACTCTCGCCGCAGCTGTAGAACGCCTTACTAAGCAAGACCACGACCTAGAGGAACAGCTGTGCCAAAGGAACGCGGGACCCAACAATCATGAAGAGGAGCAAGAGGGTACTAGCGTTGAAAGGAGGGACTAAGAAGGACCAGAAGGCAGCAACACCCTATGCAGACAAGAGCGAAAGGACACCAGCCGTCCATCCATCGCAGATACAGCACCACTGTACATGATTGCAGAGATGTAGATGATGAAGGAGAGGATGGACTTCTTGATGAACGCTCTTAGGGGACGGGTGTTAAACGACCTCGACGAGTTAGTACACCGGAAGGACTCGCCTTTTACTGTGCCCGTCACTTCATTCCCCCTTTCACCAAAGTTCTGTATGCCACAGATAGAAGCCTACGACAGGTTTAAGGATCCTTTGGATCACTTGGAGTCATTCAAAACCCTCATGCACTTACAAGGTGTTGCGGACGAGATCATGTGCCGAGTTTTTCCAACTATGCTGAGCTTTTCCAACTATGCTGAAGGGTCCCGCAAGGGTATGGTTTAGTAGGTTGACGCCCAAATGAGCATTAAGCAACGGGAGGACGAGACGCTGAGGTCTTACATAACACACTTCAACAAGGAAGCCCTTTCGATAGACGAAATCGGTGATAAGATACTTGTTGCTGCGTTCACTAATGGGTTTCGGAAGGGGAAGTTTTTGTTCTCCTTATATAAAAATGACCTAAAGACCATGTTAGATGTGCTTTATTGAGTCACTAAGTACATGAACGTAGAGGACGCGCTACTGGCCCGAGAGGAGAAAGCCAAAAAGAAGGAAAAGCAAGAAGATGCACGGTAGGACAGGGGACGAAAGACAACTAGAACTGGAGACCGACAGGAGGATTGGCGCTCCAAACCCCCCACTAGAAGGTTCACAAACTTCACCCTGCTGACTACCCTAATTGATCAGGTATTGATGCAGATTAAGGATGATATGACCTTGTCATGGCCTGGCAAGTTAAAGGGAGATCCCAGCTAGAGGTCCAGAGATAAGTATGACTTGAAACAACAGATTGAAGCCCTTATTAGACAGGTTAAACTACAACAATTTGTTAGCAAAGAAATGGTAGATCTACCGCATGAACAGATTGCCAGAAGGGATGGTGAGCGCCCCAGGCCACCTTTAGGGGACATAAGGATGATTGTAGGGGGCACCACAGCGTCTACTTCATCCAGGAAGGCATGTAAGACTTACCTTAGGATGGTTCAGAATGTCCAGCTGATAGGATTTGTTCCAAAGATGGCACAAGTCGACAACTCCATAATTAGGTTCTCAGAGGAAGATGCTCGATGTCTCCACCACCCCCACGATGATGCACTCGTTGTTAGCATATGGGTAGGGAACTACAACACTCACTGGGTTCTAGTTGATAATGGAAGCTCTGCTGATATCCTCTATTACCCGGCATTTCAGTAGATGATAATCGAGAGAGAACGGCTCGTACCGACCAATGCATCACTCATCGGGTTTGGAGGAACGAAAGTATACCCCCTCGGTGTAGTTACATTGCTCGTGACGGTCAGTGATTACCCTTAACAAATTACTAAGGATGTTACATTCCTTGTCGTCGACTATTCGTCTACTTACAATGCCATAGTGGGCCGGCCTACCCTCAATTCATGGAAAGCCGTGACTTCGACTTATCACCTAATAATCAAGTTCCCTACTAAATACGGAGTAGGAGAGGTACGTAGAGACCAAGTGGCTGTACATGAGTGCTACATAACAATGTTGGAGATGGACGACCACTTACAGACCATAAGCATAAAAGAGCAACGAACGATTGTAGAGCCTGTTAGAGGGATGGAGGAGATACTTCTCGATAACTCCAAACCTAAGCGAATGACCAAGATCGGCACCCTCGCCAGTCCGTCAGTTCGTCAAGCACTCAAAACATTCCTAAAAGAAAACCAGGATGTTTTTGCTTGAAGCCACGAAGACATGCTCGGGATCAACCCTTCAATCATGGTTCACAGGTTGAATGTATCACCCTCGTTCTCCCCTATCTGGCAGAAGAAGAGAGTGTTTGCCTGCGAGCGAGACAAGGTTATAGCAGAAGAAGTTCGCAAGTTGCAAGAGGCCGAATTCATAAAAGAAGTATACTATCCCGATTGGCTGGCCAATGTAGTGATGGTCAAGAAAGCCAATGGAAAGTGGAGGATGTGTGTAGACTTCAAAAACTTAAATAAGGCGTGCCCCAAAGATAGCTACTCACTCCAGTGAAGCGACGTCCAGGTAGACTCAACAGCACGACACCAGTTGCTGAGTTTCATGGATGCTTTTTCTAGTTACAACCAAATCAAGCTGGCTGAGACTGATCAGGAGAAAACTTCATTTGTCACCAGCAAAGGCCTTTTTTGCTACAAAGTGATGCCGTTCGGTCCCAAAAACGCGGGCACAACATATCAGAGGCTCATGAACAAAATGTTTGCACATTAGATTGGGAGGAATGTCCAAGTCTACGTGGATGACATGCTAGTGAAAATTCGACGGGAAGACGACCTTAAGGAGACCTTCGATACCCTCCGCTCTTATAACATGAAGCTCAATCCAAGCAGATGCGTATTTGGGGTAACGGCTGGAAAATTCTTAGGGTTCATGGTGTCTCAGAGGGGCATTGAAGTTAACCCAGAAAAGATCCGGGTCATAATGGAGATGGCACCACCTAGAAACATAAAAGAAGTGTAAAACCTTGACAATAAGGTAGCGGCGCTAAACAGGTTCATTTCAAGGGCAACAGACAAATGCTTGCCTTTCTTTTTCACGTTGAAGAGGTCCTTCGAGTGGACGGTCGAGTGTCAACAAGCATTTGACGACCTGAAAGCATACCTCTCTTCCCCACCGCTGCTAAATCCTTCCAAACTAGGATAGGAGCTATTTCTCTATCTGGCCGTTTTCCCAGCTGCCGTCAAGCAACCTTGGTCAGAGAAGAAGACAGGGTGCAGAAGCCTGTGTACTACACTAGCTGAGCACTCTGAGGCTTAGAAGAGAAGTACCCCCCCGATGGAGAAGCTAGCCTTTGCCTTAGAGACCACAACTCGCAAGTTCAAACCATATTTTTAGGCCCACACTGTGGTCGTTCTGACGGATAAGCCTCCATGGAAAGCAATAAGTAATCTTGAAGTCGCTGGATGAATGGTGCTATGGGCAATTGAGTTGAGCAAATTTGACGTACAATACCGCCCGTGCACTGCCGTGAAGGGACAAGTGGTCGCTGACTTCATTACGGAATTCTCCAATATAGAAGGCCAGGGGGCAGAAGAGCATCCTCAATGGAGTATCCACATGGACGGATCGTCCAACAAGTAGGCTATCGGAGCCGGTATAGTACTCCACTCTCCAGAAGGGGATGAGATTGAGTGCATGGTTTGTCTTGACTTCCCTACGACCAACAATGAGGCGGAGTACGAGGTCTTAGTGGCAAGACTGGATCTCGCCAGGGGCCATAAGTATGGTTGTTTATTGTGACTTTCAGGTGGTCACAAGTTAGGTGAACGGTGACTACAAATGCAAAGGTGAAAGGATGAAGAAATACCTGGAGCAAGTAAGGAAATAGGTGAGTGACCTTCAGGCCAAGTTTATTAAAATCCCAAGGGAAGAGAAGGAGCAAGCCGACTGTCTTGCAAAAGCCACATCAGCAAAACACATGCTTATCCCCAGCAAGGTACTTTCTTTTGTTCAGCTTTCGCCTTTGATAGATAGCGTCAGTGTGCAGGAAATAGGCTCAGAAAGCAACTGGACCACACTGATAATTTTCTACTTGAAAGACAGCATCCTACCAGACGGTAAAGAGGCTGCAAGAAAGCTGAAGGTTTGGGCGGCACGATTCGTCCTAATAAAGGATGTCTTGTACAAAAGAGCCTTCTCCCGATTGTACCTTAGATGCCTACGCCCCGAGGAAGCAGATTACGTCATGAGGAAAGTTTACGAAGGGATCTGTGGGAACCATTTGGGGTCACGATCACTGGTGCACAAGCTGATTCGGGCAGGGTACTATTGGCTTACCATGCAGAAGGATGCCCAAGCCTATGTCAAAGCTTGCGACAAGTGTCAGAGGTTTGACAACATCATCAGATAGCCAACAGAAGAGCTCACTCCGATGGCAGCTTTGTGACCCTTTGCTTAATGGGGGTTAGACATCATAGGCCAATTTCCGATGGCGGCAAGACAACTGAAGTTCCTAGTGGTCGGTATAGATTACTTTACCAAATGGGTAGAAGCTAAAGCACTGGTAACCATCATGGATAAAAACATACAAAGCTTCGTCTGGAGAAACATCGTTTGCAGGTATGGGATCCCTAGAGTCTTGGTCTCAGACAACAAGAAGCAGTTCGACAATGAGTCATTTAGGGATTTTTGCTCACAGCTGGGGATCAAGAACCACTACTCCTTGCCTGCCCACCCTCAGGCCAATTGACAAGTTGAGGTTACAAATCGATCCTTGTTCAAAATCATTAAGACTCAGCTTAAGGGGGCAAAGTTTATATGGCCAAATGAGCTACCAAGTGTAGTATGGGTGTACAGGACGACAGCCAAAACACCTACAGGAGAGACACCATTTCGACTAGCATACGGGAGTGAAGCCGTTATCCCTGCTGAGGTCGGACTCACGAGCTACAGAGTGGAGAACCATGATGAGAGTAGGAACGATGAAGCCATGGGCCTACAACTTTACCTAGTGGACGAGGTTAGAGCAACAGCTGAATAAAGGTTAACACGATACCAGGACCTCATGGGTCATGGCCAAGCACTACAACTCCAGAGTCAAACATAGGGATTTTCAAGTTGGAGACCTCGTCTTGAGGAAGGTGACTGGTGCCGTAAAAGATCCATCCCAAGGAAAGATAGGACCTAATTGGGAAAGACCCTATAGGATCGCTTTGTGGCAGAGGAAATACACCTATCACCTGGAGACACTCGAAGGACAGAAGTTGCATCATCTGTGGAACACTGAGTACCTAAAGAAATACTACCAGTAGACGATGGCAACCAAACCACCACTCATCATTTCCAATTTATTTCTTTCTAGTTTTTATTATCCACAGTACTTTTTTAGCCCAAATGGCAGCTTTTCATTTTTTGAAGGACAATTTTTTGACTTATGCACGTATTTATCATAATAAGAGGAGTTATTTAGATATACCATACGCGTATATACATTTCTACAAAACCGCGTCTACGACTAAGTCCTTAAGCAGACAGATGCATCCTAAGGGATGCCTTGAAATTTATTTAAATCCTTAAGTGGACGAATGCATCCCAAGGGATGCCTTGAAATTTATTTAAGTCCTTAAGCAGACGGACGCATCCCAAGGGGTGCCTTGAAATTTATTTAAGCGCTTAAGCAGAGTCCTTAAGTGGGCGAACGCATCCCAAGGGGTGCCTCAAAATTTATTTAAGTCCTTAAGTGGGCAGACGCATCCCAAGGGGTGCCTTGAAGTTTATTTAAGTCCTTAAATGGATGGATGCATCCCAAAGGATACCTTGAAATTTATTTAAATTCTTAAGTCGACGAATGCATCCCAAGGGATGCTAGTCCCTAAGTAGACGGATGCATCCCAAGGGATGCCTTGAAACTTTTTAGCCCATATATGGACGGGTACACTTGGTATCCAAAAAATACCAAGTCCATAGGGTGAATGGACCTTAACTCATGTTATAAGTCCCCGCAATGGACAGATATGAACCAACATCCAAAGGTTGCTAAGCTCATAGATGGACGAATAGAAGATACAAAGGGTCTGAACCCAACATCCCTAAGTCGACGAGTAAAAATTTGTACTACACACGTTGGATCCCAAAAGGGAACGGACAGGTGTATTTTGTGCCACCTAACCTTAACATGGACGGAAAAGTTTATTGAAATATAATGGCAAAGGCATGTTCAAACAAGCAAGCGACAAATATGAAAAAAGATAATAGATAAAAGCCCATGGAAGGCAAATGTTTACATCCAAAGCCCAAAAACGGTGGGCAACGTTAAAAATTACATAAATATTGTTCTCCTAAGGATTTTTACAATAAAGATAACAAAAAAAGAGGGAAAAGAAAAACAAGACAATAATAAGCTTTAAAATCTACGGCTGGTCAACGGGGGCCTCCTCGTCCACGACCTTCTCATGTTCAACCGTCTTGGCCACCTCAAGAGGACGGTTCTCATCCTCGATGGATTTAACCTGTTCATCTTGTAGAGCGGCCTCTCCGTCACCTTGAGTGTTGGGAGTGGGGTCAGCCTCAAACAGCTTGTCGGTACCTTCAGGCTCGACAGATCTGGCTGGGGTTTGGGCCACGGCCTTGACCTGACGGAGGCACTCGTTGAAACCATCAGCATAGCAACCGCCAAGCTCGTAAAGGAAGCTATCAGAGTTACGAAACTTCATTTTCCCGTCCTCCTTGGCCCGAAGGACTTGCTTCCTTAACAATGAGATCTCCCCCTCCTTGTCCATAGGCACCTTCTTCAGCGCCTCAGCATAACCCTTCGACTCCTCTAAGGCCTTCTTCGTTAGGTCAAGCTTCTTAATCTACACCTCCCTCCAAGCCTCAAGTTCATACAGTCCCATCTCCGCGGCCTTAACCTTCTCTTTCAAACGGTCAACCAACTTTTCTCAGGCTATGCAACTGTCCATCAAGCGCTTCAACATTAACACCCCCTGCAAAAATCAAAATAAGGTTAGAAATAAGGGCATTAGAGATATGGAGAGAAAGAGGATAGTTACATACTTGAGCCAAGCTGAAGAGGCCCGTCTCCCCCATGGCCCCAATTGCATTGTTGCCGAAGTCTTCATAATCATCGTCCTTGATGATGGACGAAAGTTGCTGATGGCATATCGCGAATCCTCGCGGAGGAGGGGGCGCTGCTCAATGACAGGACCTTTAGCCATCATTAAACCCTAACCCTGTCCCATGACGGGACAGAGGAGGCAGCTTGGCAGTCGAAGGCGTCTCCCTGACGGTTGGACCAGTCACCACCTTTGGCTTCTTTGTAGGACAATCAACTTTGTCGTTCGTTTTCCTTTTGATGAATGGCTTAAGTGGACTTGTCCCTCTAGTAGGGGGCATGCCTTCGTCCTGTCATTTCTTCACTTGGGCGGCGGCTTGTTGACGGATGAAAGCCCTCCTCTTACTGTCTTCCATTTCTGCGCCAAAGGTGGCGGGAAGAAAGAGTTAAGCAAAAAACTTCTAGGTGTAAATGCACTTTTGGTCGTTACATTTTGAGCCGTTTCTCGATTTGGTCCTTAAACTGATTTGCTCCTAGGTTAGTCCTTGATTTTTTAAAAATCATTTTTAAAATGGTTCCTGTCGTCAACGCAGTAACAAAAAAAATCTGAGGTGGCAAACGGAGTGCATAGGTGGCATGTTAAATGCTGATGTGGCTAATAAAATAATATTAAAAAATACCACATCAGCATCCATGTCAGCGTTTTAATGACAAGTCAGCATTTTAATTAATACAAAAATAAAACAAATTTAAAAAAATTAAATTGAAAAAATTCAAAATAAAAAACAAAAAAAGAAAAAACTTTTTCAGATCCTTTCTTTCTCTGTGTTTGTGTCTATATATTTCTTCTTTTCGTTTCCTTTTTTTTTTTTTTTCCAGATCCTTTCTTTCTCTGTCTCTTGGTGTGTATTTGTGTTTGTATCTTTCTTTGTTCAAGCTTTCAATCCCTCTCTAATCTTTAGGTTTTTCTAGTTTTCCGTGGGGTGGCCAGTAATGGAGGTGGAGATCGGTGGTCGGGGTGGAGATCGGTAATCCATGGGTCTTTGATTATGGGTTTGGTTGGAGATGGAGATGGAGATGGCTGGGTTTGGTTGGAGAGGCTGGGTTTTTCTGGGTTTCAGTGGGGGTGGGCTGTGGCCGTGGAGATCGGTGTGGCCGTGGAGAAGGAAACGGTGACGACAGCTGATCACGCTGCTGGTTGTGGGTCTTAAGTGGCGCTTCTAAAGAGATGAAAGCCATGAAATAGGTGAGCCCAGACCGAGCTCGTTGAAATCGAGTCACGAAAGCCATCTTTGTTGGCCTTGCAATTTAGTGACTCGGTGTGACGTTTTAGATCTAGCCATTGACGAAGTGGATGACCGAAGCAAAGCTTTTGAGGTTTGGGTTTGTTGATGACTGAAATAAGGAGCTGCTTATGATTTTTGGGTTGTTCATCTCAATGAGTTTGTTGCTTGATCTCTCTATATGTTTATTTCTGGGTTGTAAATTTGCGGGTTTGATATAATTTTTTTGGGTTTGTTGTTTGATATTGATTTATAGGTTTGATGTTCACTTCATTTTTTGGATTTCATGTAAATTTCTGGGTTTGATGTTCATCTCAATTTAGTTTAAGCTGATGAGTTAACCAAAAACAAAAGCAAAAAGAATTAAAATGATTATGAATTTTTATTTTTTAAGAAATGATTTTAGTTTAAATTAGATTTTAGGTTTTTTTTAATTTAATTTAATTTTTTAAATTTTCTTAGCTGGCTTTTTTTATTAATTTAAATGCTGACATGGCATTTAAAAAATGTTAAATATATTTTTTTACTATTATTTTATTAGCCACATTAGCAAATAGTGAAATCCATTTGCCACTTCAGCATTTTCCATAATTGGGTTGACGGCATGGACTATTTTAAAAACTACTATGAAAAAGAAGGGACTCACCTAGGAGCAAAATCAGTTTTGGGACCAAATCGAGAAACGGCCCAAAATGTAGGGACCAAAAGTGCATTTACACCAAACTTCTAAGGAACTAAAGGAACAAGGAATAAGTGATGGACTTATGTTGGTGTGCTTGTGCGTCGTAACTATGGGCAGTATCTATTGGCTCGGGACCCTCACAGTACCAATGCAGGGTGTCCAAGGTGACGAGATTCTTCTCCGTCCTCTCTTTCAATGAAATTTTGAAGATCTTCTCTAAGAAGCTCCATTGTTCAAGGTCAACATTTGGACGGTCCTGAGCTGCAACAAGAGATGGTTAGACCAATAAGTAAAATGGACAAAATAAATAAACGAGCAAATTTAAGCAAACGGACGCCTACCAGATGGATGCATTACACCCTAAGTTTTATCAACAAGGGGCATGTTCTCCCGTTCATCAGGGTGGCACATCCAGTTGTCTCCCTGGATGAAAAAGTACTGGTTCTTCCAGTTCCGGTTGGAGTCAGGGGTCTCGTACACTAGCCTAAGCGATGGTTTCCTTGGCAGGAAGCTATAAATGCCCCTAGACTTAACAATCTCAGAAGGACGGTAACAATGGAAGAAATCCTTCACGGTTAGTTGACTCCTCCTTTTACTTAGAACCCTGTATAACACCTCCGCACCAAGGAAGATTCTCCAAGTATTTGGAGCAATTTGGGAGACGGCTAGTCTTAGGTATTAGAGTAAGTGATGGTGGAGAGCACTCAAGGGTAGTCTAAATCCTGCCTTGAACATTTGCTCGTACACCCCGACATCATCAACACCACGGTAGTAGCACTTCTCAAACTTAAAAGGAAGACGGATGGGGATGTCAACGGGAATCTGATATCTCTCTCGTAGGGTGTCAAAGTGTTTTCTTTTTATGGTCGAGTTAAAATTGTTGTCCGTCCATATAAGGGGAATAATGAAATTCCTAAGGCTGTCAGGGCCAATAACAGTTCTAATAGGGGATTCAAAGTTCTCTTCACCATTTGAGTCTCCATCTATGTCCCTCTCTGACCAGTCCACGTCTGAGTCCTCATCCTCCTTCTCAGAAGGTGAGTTAGCAGACTGAACCCTTTCAGGATAAGAGGCGTCGGGGTTGTCTTGACCTAACGGGTACACCTCATCGTAGCCAGCTCCTTCGCGGACACACGATTGTTCACTCGATACTTCACTAGACATCTATTGCATCTATTACACCTACAAGTGACAGATAAACTCCTAAGACTCTACAGGTCTGTATATGTGACGGACATACAATACTTAAAGGAAACAAGAAAATAAAATATATGTGTACAGGATGGAGAGCACTTACAAGTGTACAATGTAGAAAAGGGACGAAAACGTGTGGTGAACGGATGCATTAAGGTAACGGAATGACAAATTCTTGCAGATGACGATGGCATTCTGACACTAAAAAATGTTGTGAAAAGTAGAAATTGAGGGGAGAAGCAGCATATATATAAAGGAAACATCGCGGAAGGCGAAGAGACGCTTCAGTCCGAATAACCAACCACTGAAATTATGCCACATGTCCCCTCAGCATTTATGACTCTCAACTAGCCTATTAATCAAAACACGACTCCCTAGAATTAGGTGAAACTGTCACTCCACGTGTCCATCTGGGATACCAAGCGACGGACCCATAGAGTGAGGGGGCAGCTAATAGGGACAAATCCCAAGGCAAACGAATCTAATCAACAGAGTTAGTCATAAGCGACGGTATTGCCAAAAGAGACGGTTTAGATGGCCTAACAGTCAATGAACTGGTAGAAGGAATCGTGTCTCGGATAGAAAGGCAGAGAGACAAACGGACGGACTCTTTGAAGTGGACGGACTCAAGTAAGACGGACAGATACTTTGTAGTGGACGGATTCCAATTCGAAGGACAGACGTAAGGGAGACGGGTAGTAAAGCCACGTGGCCCAAGTGTTCTCTAAGAAACCTAATATGGAAATGTCTTGTATCTCACGCTCAACTGTAATCAGAGGACTCCCTACAAGGAAAAAATCCTACGATATATGAAGCACTAAAAAGGATCTTCTCTAGAAGGAAATATCTTTTCCATCAAGAAACAGAGGTCAGCTCTATACCACTATAAATACCCAAAATTCCTCATAAATTGAGGTACGTGTAATTTTTCCTGCTCTAGCACTCTAGATTTGTAGAAATTCTCTCTAACTTAACCTTTGGAGGGTATTTGGCTGGTACCACACCGATACACTTTGTAGGATTTTCTTTGTTTCTGTTTTGTAGGTTTTGTTTGGAACACGTGAGGACTGCGCAACTTACTGACGATTTTTGCATCATTAATGAGAATTGAGTGATTGAAACAAATTCAGAAAACAAAGCCAAACAAGTTGATACTTCGTGGGACCCACCATTTTTGAGTGATGAGTGAGGAAAATCGAGTGATAAGTGATGAAAACATAGAAATCCAAACAGCCCTTTAAAATCCAAACAATGACCGTCTAAGGGAAAACCCATTGCCTCCTCTATATGTTATGACCTAAAGCCCAAAGTTGAGGCCTATGAAGGCCCACTATTAGAGAAGGGGAAGAAAGTGCAAGACTTCCTCAATTTCATGTAAGGCCCACCAAGCCTAAGAGTAATCTTGTTTTAATGTATTACCATTTCTCAATAGTTCTTTTTCTTCGTCTTCATCTTCTTCTTGTAGCGAGCAAATCAAAGAGGAATGGCAGGATCTCACCTTCCCCACAAAATCTCAAATCCATGCATCTCGAATAGCATGGATCAATCCCTTTCAACAAAGTCGAATGGCAAGGTACAATTATGGAGGGCAGGTATCCTTCACCCATTGGCACCTTGTGAGCTTGCAATAGGTGTAGGTGGCCTAAAGTACACAGTGCTGGGGTGTGGTTGCCCATGGCGGCTCAAAATCCCTTGGGCCTAAGACAATGTTTAAATTAAAGTCTTTTATATATTTAAATTTAATTAAAGATTTTTTTTTTTACTTAATATCTATTCTTCAAATTTATTTAGATGCAATATTTTTTCAGTTTTTTTAAAGAATTTTTTGTTTTGTGTGTTATTCATCTAATTTTTTTGATAACCTTTTTTGAATTTTTTTATTTGTTTTTTATATTTCACTTTTTTTTTAATTACTATATTGTGTATTGCTAGTAATAAATTATCTAAAGAACCCTTTTAATACTTGATTAATTTTTCACAAAACTTTTTTCTTTTGTTAATAAGGAGTATTATATATATAAACTATAAAGTTACAAATATTTTTTAAAACAATTAATAAAACAAAGAATGATTGGACAGTTGTCCACCTTCACTCTGCTAATTTTTTCTCCTTTTTATTTATTTATTTTTTATTGTATTTGATAAACAACTAAGTAATACTACATACACAATTTTCTAAACAAATTCTATTTGGTAATCTATTAGTGGTTCAAATTTATGTGCACTACTAACATCATTTTTTTTTTTACTTAGCATTACTTTAAACAATTTCTTTTGAGTAATGCTAAGTACACAATAATTTCACTAGGATTGTCCACGGGTCGGTCCGGGTTAATTTTGGCCTCAACCCGCTCAGGTCGGGTGGAAGGAGAAGGCACTCGCAACCGACCACTGACCACCACGGGTCGAGTCAAATCAGGCGTAGGAGAGCATCAGTCAGTTTGGCCAAGTCTAATGAGCAGCGATGGTGGGCATAAGAAGATTAGATCTCTGTCAATCTGAGTGGAGGCTGAGTCGGATATCACTAAATATTGCTAGATTTGAGTAGATCAGAGCCGAATCAAGCCAAGTATCGCCGGATTTAAGTAGATCTAAGCCAGATCCACCCAAATATTGTCGGATTTGAGCAAATTTGAGTGAAGAGGAGAGTAGATCTTGGCCGGATTTGAGAGGATCTGAGTAACGGAAGGCTAAACGTGGCCGGATCATAGTTGAGGGCGCCAAATCATTGCCGGATCGAGGTGATTTTGACCTTATTTCACCTTTTGTCAGTCGGGTTAGGTGGCCTAGGTTTTAGAGGACGAAACAGCCACTCGACCAACTGGAATCGATTTCTGAGTGTTGAGACCCATCATCGACTGTCAGAGGTGTCAAATTCGGCCTTGATAGGTTAGTTCCGGTCGGGTTGGTCGGTTTTTTCAGGTTTCTGGGTTGCCTGGACAGCCCTAAATTTCACAACATTCTTAAATTAGTATAGCAAAAAATTTAAATTAGTGATTGTGGTGAGCCCATGTTTGAGTTGACATGTTAATTTAAGAATATTTTGAAATTATTGTAACATTTTATTGCGTCCATTGCATTACTAATTTGTTTATCTTATTTGTTGGCTACCATTTGGAACCTAATTAATACTCTTATAGGTTTAAAAATATTCTTACTTATTAAAATTTGTGGTCAAGTGATTAATCTACTAAGGTTAATAAGCTTGTTCTACAAATATATAGGTCTACAATTGGCTTGGGCCACTTGAGCCATAATATATATAACACTCTATCAATTAAATAAATTACTAAGGGTGACCTTTTCTTGTTCCACACAAATTGGATTGTTTTTATTAAGCTAAATTTATAGAATTATGCTACTTTCATTTGGTTAACTATGCTAGTAGTGATGGATTTTAATTACCTCAATCAGTAACATGCTAATCGTGTAACAAGGAGGCTTCATCACTGTTTAATTTGGATATTTGGGAACTTGGAGAGAATTGCTTTTAAATTGAGTAATGAGAGGACCACCGAAATTGGCACAACTTTTCAAAGGTCCCAACATTACTCTTTTAAATTAGATTTAGATCCTCTAGAGTTTCTAGGGTACTCTACCAATAGATTTCCTTAAATCCTAATAATTCTTTAATGATTTAATGGTTTAGATTTTGTCATATCAGCATTCCACTAATAATACTCTTAAAATAATACAATAATGTTGAAAACAAAACAATTAAGACTATTATTAATGGAATGCTGACATGGCAAAATCTAGACCATTAAATCATTAAAAAACGGTTAAGATTTAAGGAAATCTACTTGGTAAAGTACCCTAGGAACTCTAGAGGATCTGAATCCTTTTAAATTTTCTTTCTAGCTGGTAGAGTTATGTCCTATCAAACTTTTATTTCAAAGTTCAAAGTTCAGACCCTATCCCTCACAAAATAATAATAATAATAATAATAATAATAATAGTTTTTTTTTTTTTTTTATAAAAAAAATCTTATGTCAAAGGACGTCAGCAAATTGGCTATGAATATATAAATTGAACATGTAATAGACAATTTTAGGAAAATCTTGGCCACCATGTGTGTATGTATATATTCCCGACAAAGAACTAATAAATGTCCAACCTTTTTGAATTTGTTTAAGATAATTTTTTTTTAGATAAAAAGTTAAGAGTTTAAGATAATGTTTGAAATGAAGAGAAATATGAAGAAAGTAGAGGAGAAGTAATTAAAATATATATTAAAATCCAGTACATTCCTACCACGTTTTTCTTATCTCCTCTCCTCTATTCAAACACAGGGTTAGAAATGGCTATCATAGAAGCTACAGGAGAAAAAAAAACAGGAAACAAAAACAAAAGAAATAATGCGTACAGTGTAATTAGTCTATGGGGACCATCTGTCATTAACGTAACCATGCATCGTAGTCATCGGGGTCTACCTTGTAGGGACTCTTTGTTAATAATTCATAAAGCAAGTTGGTGCTATAAAGTGGGAAAGCATGTGATTCAGGCCTCAACCATGTATGCGATGAAAGTGAACCTTTTATGTCCTATGTATGCTAAGCGCAATAAACCGTTATGTGATGAATGCAAAAACTTTCATTTCTTACTCATGTGAGCTAATTTGTGCGAGGAGCATGTATATACATAGGGAACAAATCTAATAAAGTTATGGTCTAAATATGTAGTGTTAGAGCAACCGTATCAGTATATCTAAAAGATTCCGTGTATTTTATACAAAAAAACTTATTTTTTCTATTTTACATCATCACTTTTACAAAATACCTACATCAGTTTATCTATTATACACATTTTTTTATTAAAATAATATTTCTCCTCCCTTTTTCTATTATTTCCCACCTACCCCCACCTAACACCTACTTCTCTTTTCTCTGAGAGTCTGAATACACCCACTGCTGGTTGTTGTAGACGTAGAGGAAGAGAAGTAATTTGATAGAGGAAAGAGAAAAAAAAATTAAAAAATCATTTGCACATGAAAAACTGTGCATATATACATGGTTACTATTCATTTGCAAAGCAGATGTGTATATTTGCACATTTTTACAAGGACTGATGTGAGTGTTTTTTGAGTTAAAATGTGCAAAATTGAGCACTTTTTGTATTTTGCACATTTTTGCAACTACTAATGTGGTTGCTCTTAGAACGTTGTAAACTTTATTGTCCAATTCTTTTTCTGCGGAATGCTTGAGTCTGAAACTCCTTTTCATTTTGTTAGAGCATTCACGTCAATTTATGCAAAAATTTCTGTTTTTAGTATAAGAACTTACTTTTTTTATTTTACATAATTACTTTTCAAAAATACTCACATTAGATTATCTATTCTAAACTTTATTTCATTAAAATATAATTTTTCTTTCTTTATACACAACAACCATTATCCACTTTCTTTCTTTATCTTCGAGATATATAAAGAAAGAATAAAAACTAAATGCAAAATCAATAATGTCATAATAAATTTACATGGTTAAGTTATTGTAACTATGAATGGATTTTATACAATTACACATACATAGATGTGAAAGGTTTTGTGGGTTAGTTGGACAAAATGTGTAACTTTTTTTATTTTACAAAAAAAAAAAAAAAAAAAAAGGTAAATACTCTTAGAGGGGAAAAAAAAAGAAAGTTCAGCTATGGTTTTTTATCCCCAACTTCATGTTTCAGCACGTGATTATATTTGAGAGTTACAAATTTGGGCAACAAAAAGAATTATCTCAATGACTTGAAGTAGCTATCATATATATTTAAACATCTCATCATCATGTAGTTTTTAAATAAAAAAACAAAACAAAAAACAAAAAATCCAACTCCTCATGTCGTAGCATCTCTTCGTATCCTTGTCAACTCAGCAACTCTCAACCACTGAATTATTGCTTTTCAATTATAGAGAATTTGTAAGAGCAAACTTGGTTCCCCTCTCTCTTTTTAACTCTCACCTCTTCAACTAATAGAAATCCATCCATTCTAAAAGTCTTCTCTTTTTTTCTTCAAATCAAAAGCTCTTTTGTTTGACATGGAAGTAATAAGTTTTTCCATTGGTGTCATAGGTGAGGAACCACCTTGTTCTATTTCTGTATAATGTTATTAAGGTCTTTATTTTATTTTACATGCAAGTAAAGATAAAACTCATGTGGGCTGCTCCTTAATTTTGCAGGCAACGTCATCTCAGTGCTAATGTTTCTTTCTCCTGTGTAAGCTGATAAACTTCTAAGCCACATTTGTATTCATTCTCTCTCTCATTAAGAGAGCTTACTGTAATTTAGTATTAACCTTTGAATGGTGAATTCAGCGGAACATTTTGGCGAATAATAAAGGATGGCTCCACAGAGGAATTTGAGAGCCTTCCTTACATTTGCACACTGTTAAACTCAGCCCTATGGACTTACTATGGAATTATAAAGCCTGGGGCATTACCAGTTGCCACTATTAATGGTTTTGGCGTACTTGTTGAGACTATCTTTGTTACCTTATTTCTTATATATGCTCCGGCAAAGTCAAGGGTACGTAATAATATAGTATTTTTCGTTACTAGTAATATATGACCATAGCTGTGAATGTTATAAAATGTGCAAAATTTCAGGCTAAAACTGCCATTCTTGTTGGGATCTTGGATGTGGGCTTTCTAGCAGCTGCTGTTCTCGTTACTCAGTTGTCATTGCACGGAGAAACGCGTATTGATGCGATAGGGTTCTTGTGTGCAGGGCTAAACATTATAATGTATGGATCGCCTCTCGCCGCCATGGTAAGAATGGAAAGCTTGATCATCTATATCTGTTTTGGCTTCATAGGCAAATGTTTTATTTCATCAATCAATGTTTAGACCAAAAAACTGGATTTATTTGATGACTGATATAGGTCCACTAATTAAGCTTAATCGGAATTTTCCTGCTGAACATGATATATATTCTGTTTACTATATCTTTTTGTTTATTTTTACTGAGATGATTAATTAATTAGTGTTGATCAGATTAGTGGACTGAACAATTTAACACAAACGAACATCTTCTGCTAAGTTTTTGAATATTTTTTCTTTTGATTTGCTCTTTTTTTTGTTTCAATTAATGTGAAAATGGTCCCTTCTTAAAAAAAATGTGAAAATGCTCCATGTTAAGTAGGACACTTTTGTCGAAAGGGACATGGGTGGGATTGTCACACACTGTGAGAGGTGACCCGCCATGATTAATTATTGGGTCTGAGTGTGAATGTGATCATAGAAGCTTTGTTACCTGTTGCGAGAAATTGATGCCCGAAAGATCTAGTTAAACGGAGATGTTACTATTTGTTTGCTCTGGGAGATGAGTATAACCTAACATTTGACTCGGTCTCTGGCCATGATTGTGTCTACGAATGTTAGCACAAATACACGAGTTTTTTTAAAATATATATATATATATATATATATATATATATATTGTGGGGCCAGTTGTCCGAAAACTCAATTGGGTTCATAAAAGGTGGGCTTGTGGCCCAACGGCCCAGTCCGAGGACACTCACCTGTCCGAGGACACTCATCTGTCCGAGGATGAGGTCTATTTCTCAAACCAGCGTCCGAGGTGGATGTAACTGTTCTAATTATCAGGGAACTTCATAGAATTACATGCAAAATAACTAATGAATATTGAACAAAGGAGCTGGAACCGGGCAAGGTAACAAATATCTCCTAAAAGCTGCTACCTCCACATTAAATGCTTCCCAACTAACTCTCTGGCCGCATTAATGTGGAGGTGATACCTGAACAGTAACCAAGCAGTCTTATGTCCACTAAGCGGAGGATCCGGGAAGTTCTAGATGGGACAGAAAGGAGTTCTCAGAATGGAACTTACACGTGTACGATGAAAGCAGGACGGAGAAGGTAGTATATAAGGTGAAATCGGAGTACAATAGAGGGACTTTTTGGAAGAAAGAAGAAAGGGAGGAGAGAAAAGAATCCAGAGAGATATACACTTGAAACCTAGCCGAGGAGAAAGAAAGGAGAGTATTTTCCTTCATTTACCTTGAAGTTCCTTTTGCTGCGCCAGAACAATGTCTTTTTCCACTTACCGGAGCTAGTTCTTACACCCACACTCTACAAATTTTATTGTCTAGGATCCAAGACATTTTGAGTCCCTACATATATATATATATATATATATATATATATATTATTAAGAGTTTTACTAATGCATGATCTTCACAAGGGTGGAGCCAGATATTTTAGTTTGGAGGGTCAAGTTAAGATACTAATATATTAGTTAAGACAAGCTTTCACACACACACACATATATATACAAATTAATTTACTAAGAGAATTTATTATCTTCTAAATTTTAATGAGTATATAAAAGTTGTATATTTCTTATATTATATTAATTAGACATGTAAAAAAATTTATCATTTTCTACCTAGTTTAATTTGTTAAACCTTTTAAATTATATGATTTTAGATATAAATTCTTTCTTTTAAGAGTGTGATTAAAATGACTCAAAATTTAGGAGACCCAACTTCAATTTTTACAAGCTACATTTTTTAAAATGTAAATAATATACATACTATAGAATGATTTTTTAAAATTTTGGGGGCCTTGACCCCCCACCCTTGTGCATGTCTCCGCCACTAGCTCTTAATAAATTATTTTAAGAATTTTTTTTATTGAAAAATAAAAAGTAACTCACATTTTTTTATATAATTTTTTCAAATTTTTATAAAGAGTTTCTTAAATTTGATGAGAGCATACATTAACTAAACTCTTTTACAAATGAGTTTTAATGTCAAGAATTTTGTAACTCAATAATACTTATAATATGTTTTTTTTTTAAATCAATATTCAAATTGGGGACAATTGAATTATTTATTTATTTATTTAAAAAGGTAGATTATACATAGTGAACTCGTTATCCACGTGAGTCAACCCCACTTTTCTTTATATTGCAAGCTCTCTCTTATATGATCACCAAGCATGATGGACATCATTGTCTATGTCATTTTTTACCAACTTGATTCACGGAAGACCCTGTCTACTCACTTTTCCTTTCTTATTATTCTTCTATTTTTTTTTCCATAAAATTTGGACTTGCCTATTCACTGTCCAACAACGCCTAAAGAACACAGTGACCAAATACTACTCTAACCTCAAAAACAGCTAACGTGGCAGTACTGTGAGTGTACAGTACTTGAATGATTTTATGGGCAAGCCTTGACATGTGCATTAACAGGATCGCACGGGCGTGTTGTGTACTTGTGTTCATTATACTATACGCACTGAAATACTAGACACGATTGAATCCCTAATTTTATTTGTATCCTAGCTATTAGACAGCTACCTAGGATCTTTTTTTTTTTTTGGTAAACTACCTAGGATCTTTTACGACCATAAACAATTTCACTCTCATTTTTATAACTATTTGATGTTGTCAATTATGAGTATTGAAAAAAAATTATAGATTCATGTAAAAATGACAAACAATTAATTATAGTCGATCTTAGAAGATAATTGTGAAAATGAATATGAAATTGATTGGCATCCTTTTTTTTTTGAAAATAAATTGATTGGCATCTTAAAATAACTCATGTGCCCTCAGCTAGCTCTACCCAAGCTTTTGCGCACCTGAATAGATTGTGAACAAATTCTTTGATGGACATGCAATAGAGATTAATTATGTATTGTTATTGTGATTTGTTCAGAGGACAATAGTGACAACCAAGAGCGTGGAGTACATGCCATTCTTTCTCTCATTTTTCCTTTTCTTGAACAGTGGGACATGGACTATTTATGCTTTGCTTGTACGTGATTATTTCCTTTTGGTAAGTTCTTCTGTCTGAATTTTTTTTCCATTTAACAATAAATAACAAAAAATTTAGTTAGTTGTCACGTTTCAAAACAATGTTGAAAACTAGCATCTCGAGTGTCTGAAACTCGAGTTCCAAGATAAAAATCGAGTTTTTAAGTCTCGATTTGTAAGCGGATGGGTGTGATATGGAAAAAAATCCACGTGGAAATCAAGTTTTAAAGACTCGAGTTCCAAAAACGCCACTATAGGGCTTAAAAATGTCACTATAGGGTTTAAAAATCAAGTTATAAAAAAATTTTGCAGGAAAACGCCGCTATAGGGTTTTAAAACGTCACTATAGGGCTTAAAAACACCACTATAGGGCTCCCTGAACCTAGTATTGAACACTTATAAAAAAAAATTTGCAGGAAAACGCCGCTATAGGGCTTTAAAACGTCACCATAGGACTTAAAAACGCCACTATAGGGGCGATCAAATGAAATTTTTTTTTTGCATAGAACTCGAGTTTCTAAAACTCAAGATCCATGTAGCATTTTCAGTCCAAAAACACTCGCAAAGCGAGTCTTTGGGACTCAAGTGTTAATATGGATCTCGAGTTTCTAAAACTCGAGAGGCTATTTTTCTTAAAACATTGAAACGTTGCCTAACTTACTACATTGTTTCCCCTCTCATTGCTAGTCTGCCCATTCCCCCTCTTCCCTCTATTATATATGTCCCCCACCATACCTTAATCACTACTCACTATCACCATAAAGTAAATTACAGTCCTCATTAATTAAGTACTGTTATACAAACACCCGTCTGGGGGAGATCAGTGGTACTAGAGCTAGGAGCCTAGGATTTCTTGTTTGGGGTTAAATTGTGGTATTAATATATTACTCAAGAGTTAAGACATACTCCCAGACACATACATAAACACATACATATAATACTTGCTATTTTTATATTAGGAGTAAGTCATAATTTATTATCTCCATATATTATATATAAAACTATTAACTTTGATATACTTGATAATTTAGGAAAGGAGCATACAACGGTTGTCAAGTTTGATATTAGACCTCTACAAAAATATCAACAAAAAAAGCTTGGTATCTCATATAAAAGCTATACTTGATGATGATCTTTTACGAAAAATAAAACTCATAATTTACATTTTACCTTCGTCATCGTGAAGTTATTAAAATTTTCATCTTAGGTATAAATTATAAAATTTTCAACTGAAGTGAATGAAAAACTTTAATGGAACCCTTGAAGTTTTTGAAAACATGAATGATTCAAAACTTTTTAACAAATACAATAAAATATTTGACAATAAAATTTGAAATTGAGAAAACAAAATTATCTACTCTCTATAACTATTAGACTAATTGACAATATATATATATATATATATATATATATATATATTAAAGAGCACCATTGAACTAACTCAGATATTAAGAGGGGGTGGAATTCTTATTTTTGTGGGCTAAATCTTCAAATTTTTTAATAATTATATATACAAAGAAAATTTCCAAATATGTTTTTTTTAATGCAATGATAATTTTTCATATGAGGTTCTTAATTATTTTGGTCGGGACTATACTTTAAAAATTCTACCTAACCCTACATACATACATACATACATATATATATATATATATATATATATATATATAGTTTCTCAAAAAAAAAAGAAAAACTATACATATATATGAAATAGACCATTGGTGGTTGTGACTAGGGGTGTTTACCAAACCGTAAAAACTGCACAAACCATACCAAAACCGCCCGCAAAATGACATAATTACACCGCACTGCAAGTAATAATGTACCGCACCACATCGCAGATCATGGTGCAGTAAAGTTTGTAGTTTTATAATAAGATAATCACACAAACCGCACCGCACCCTTTCTATATATTAATATATTTATTTTTTTAATATTAAATATATTATTAATAGTTTAATAACCTTAGTTTTCAAAAAAACAAAAATAGTATAATAACCCTAGCAAGTGTTGATTAGGAAAGCCAGCCCAAAATAAAGAAAAACTAGCTCTATAATTTAAAACTTGGCCAAAATAAAGGGGAAAATTAGTTTTGAGCTAAGCAGGAAAAGCCCAAAATTTGAAAATTATACCGGCTACAAACCGCATCTTGTACATCGCACCACACATGCATGTTATTGCAAAAATGAGGTGCGGTGCGGTTATAGTTTTGACTAAATTAAACAGCAAAGTACGGTGCTAAAAATTACTGAAAACCACATCATACCGTACTGCGAACACCCCTAATTATGACCGTGGACCTATATCTTCGCTTTAAATATCTTTGGATGGCCCTACAGGCATTTTTTTTAATTAAAAAAAAGAAAAGAAAAAGAAATTGGAAAGTTTTCTTCTTTTTTTTTTTTTTTTTTTGTGCTAATAATTGGGAAATTATCTTTGTTATTAAATTTAAAACTCAAATGAAAAAAAAAGTTACATCATGAGCAATAAGAACTTCCATTTTAATAAGAGAAGTGTTACGTTCACAACATTTTCACAACAAATCATAGGTGGTTAGTTGTTATTGGTTTAAATTTGAACCTACCACTAAGATTATTTTTTTGGCCCAACAATAACAACTAGTAACAACCTACCACTTAGAATTTATTGTGAAAATGTTGTGAACATACCATTTCTCTTTTAAGAAAGGGCTTTGAGCACAGATTTAATTTCCATACTTTATTTTTTTTTTTAAAGGTTATATATATATATATATATATATATATATATGTAGGGTTGAAATTTGATGGGCTAGGCACCAACTTTGCGTATCGTGAGCCCAACGAATTCTCAACAATAAATTTGTAGAGAATGGATTAAACAGCTGGGCTAGTTATGGATTTAGCAACGATTCAATGTAAACGAATAAGGGTAAAAAGGCATTCAAACTAATATTTAATAAAAGTACTCTTCGGTCTGAAGAGGTTTATCAGTTTATCAACTTAATGAATACAATTTTTTCTCCCCTTCACTTCAGAGGCTTCTGCCCTTTATATATCCCCCTCCTTCTTCATCTTAACCGTACACTTGTTCTTCATCCAAGCGTCCACTTCAGTATACGTTACATCAGGCATCTGCTTTAGTATGCCTTGAATGGTGGTAGCTGAGGCTGAACTGTTCAGGTGTCTTCTTCACATAAATGCGGCCAGGAAAACTGCTGCAGTACATTAAATGCGGTGGTGGCAGCTTTCCCTTTGAGATATTTTTATATCCTCCACGTCCCCAGACACGCCCAGGATTTGCTCTCCTCCGTGAAATCAGTTGGGAAGGTCGTTTTTGCCCCCAGCACATTTGATTGATTCAGCACTATGATGATCCGACGATGGGACCTCTTCGGACAGGGAGGAAAGTCTTCGGACGTATCCCAGTAGTCTTCCCCAAGCGTATATCCTCCAAATGGGCACGGCCCTGACCCATTTCATCTCTTCGGACAAACAATGGTATACAAATTGGGCCCTGAGCCCAATTCGTAGCGTTGGGCTCGCCCCCATAATAGCCCCTCAAAATTCTAATTTTTCCCACACATCCGAAAGGAAAAAATAGGATTTTGATCCGTTGCAAAAATGGAAGTTTTGAAAATATTGAACCGCTGAATTCACACGTGTGCGCGCATAAATTTGGGCGCCTCATTATTGCCGCTGTCGTTGCGTCGTTTCCCAAGCACCATTAATTGCTCCAGGCGGCGTCTTATCTATGGGATCCAACGGTGGATTAATGATCAACGGTCGTGATTTTCCTCAAAATTTGGGCAGGATAAATCCCACCAGTTTGCTGGCCCCTATATAAATCCCCAAAAAGGGGTCATTTCCCCCTTACTTTGCAAATTTCAGACTCTCAGTGAACTCAGGCATCTGCGCTCACAACGCCCTTCCTGTCATCAGCTCCAACTCACCCCAGAACACACTACGATCTCTCTGGGAGCATCAAGGTCGTTCTTCCATTCAATTCCGCGTAAGTCCCTTGTTCGAGGTTCTCAAACTCTTTTCGGATTGCCTCTTCGGCCTCTGGTAGCTTTTCCCCAGTTATTGTTTCGTACTTCCCCCTCTAACCTAATTGAAAATGAGTAGATTTGAATACTTAGTGGATAGCCCCTCCCAGATAGAGAAGTTTAGGGCGACGTATCGCATTCCTCAGGGCGTGGACCTGAGGTATTGCTCTACAAAGGGGTTACTAACGGACTGAGAAGTGGGTGAGGTTATAATCCCCATTATCGCTTTTGTGGAGGGAGGAATGACCATCCCCATGGGACCAGTTACCAGAAGTTATCTTACCAGCCATAGACTTAGCCCCGATCAGTGCGCACCTAACATGTTTAGGATTTTAGGAGCAGTTGACGACCTAAACCGTCATTTAGGATTGGGACTCACCTGGCACGACGTGGTACACATGTACGAGTGCCGTACCAAAGAAGGAGCGAGATACTATCTAAGGTCCCGATCCGATATTGTCAGGCTCATCTCCTGTCTCCTCAAGTCCAATAAAGGGATGAAAGACAATTATCTGATCGTCTCGGGCGCATGGCATGACGGGATTCATTGCCCAACCCAGCCAGGAGAGCCAGGTGGGATATCCCCCATTAAGATTTTCTAACAATAGGCTTAGGGTTTTCTTTTTAGCTATTCGGCCCTCTCTTTCATCAAGTTTCAAGCTTTTCTGACAGTTTCATTGCAATGTTTACAGATAGGAATCGCGTTGCTCCTTGGCTCAGCCTTACAAACACTGCGGCGCTTAATTACCTCCTTCGGTTAGAGATCTTTGCAAGCGAGGACAAACAGCTTAGGGCCGCTTACCTCATCATCGGCTACACTCCACTTTCAAAGGATTTTCAGCCGATCGGCAACGCAATAACACTCGAAAACCGCCGCATCAACCGAATTGACGTTGGTCGGAAGCATTTTTTAGCTTCCTTCGACCTCGCTCCGGTGCCACATCCTAACCCACAGGGTGTACCACTGCTTGTTCAGCCTTTACCGAGAAGGCCTTGGGCGGCCTTAAAGATGAGTGCTTCCAGATGTCCGAGCAGCTGAACCAGGAGGCTAAAAAAAGAAAAAGTCTGGAGGCGGGCCTCAAGAACGCCCAGGAGCAGGCTGAAGATCAGCGCAAAAAGCTGTACACCACCGAGCTCAATCTGGAGACAGAGCGAGCGTTGGTGAAGGATCTTCAGGCCGAGCTCGACAAAGCCAAGGATTCTGCTAAGTTGGCCAAGAAGGACGCTCAACTGGCTAAGGAAGCATTTGAGGCTGAGAAGAAGGCCGCTTACTTGCTGGGGGTGCAAGAGACCCAAACGAGGCTGACCGAAGAGTTCACCAAGGTCTGCAGGGAGTACTGCGAGATAACGTGGGACAAATGCCTTGATGCAGCTGGAGTTCCCCAGAGTCTGCCCTGAGGCAGCCTGGGAGTGTTTACTACGACCCCGATATCTACGACCTACCAGATACCTCCGAAGCTCCTCCGGTCGGTCCAAGCATCCCAGACCCCGCTGAGGCAAGCCACGCTCCTGCTCGGACTGGGGATATGGGTGATCTGTCAAAGGCTGACCCAGTGCCTCCGGAGAAGGCTTAGGTGTCTAGGGGACTCTTTTTGTACTTGTAATTGTTTTGATGCCATTTGACTTTGCTTTGTAACGCTGTCATTTTCCTTTCATCAATGAAATAGCTTACTTTTTATCTTTATTATTATCATGTTATATGTCATGATGTGTCATTACAACAAATAGCAATAGATTGACAACTGAGAAACAACTAATGCCATGATTTCAATTTAAACGATGCTAAGTAGGCCTTAAGGCGATAACGACTTCACTAGAATGTTTATTTGCGATAGTAACCTGGTCAGAGAACTGTTGATGCCATTAAGTTCGGAGTAGTATGCTTGGGGAAATTATAAACTCAGACCTTGCAGCGTGTTGACGACGTAGACAATAATGCTTAAGAACTATTCGTATGGGAATTAGTAAATGAGTGTTAACTAACCCAAATCATCTGGTCCGAGGACTACAGGCATGATTGGATTTAAGTTTAAACACTCATGAGGATCGTGGAGTGTTAACTAACCCAAATCATCTGGTCCGAGACTACAAGCATGATTGGATTTAAGTTTAAACACTTATGAGAATCGTGAAGGAGTGTTAACTAACCCAAATCATCTGGTCCGAGGACTACAGGCATGATTGGATTTAAATTTAAACACTTATGAGAATCGTGAAGGAGTGTTAACTAACCCAAATCATCTGGTCCGAGGACTACAGGCATGATTGGATTTAAGTTTAAATACTTATGAGAATCGTGAAAGAGTGTTAACTAACCCAAATCATCTGGTCCGAGGACTATAGGCATGATTGGATTTAAGTTTAAACACTTATGAGAATCGTGAAGGAGTGTTAACTAACCCAAATCATCTGGTCCGAGGACTACAGGCATGATTGGATTTAAGTTTAAACACTTATGAGAATCGTGAAGGAGTGTTAACTAACCCAAATCATCTAGTCCGAGGACTACAGGCATGATTGGATTTAAGTTTAAACACTTATGAATTCTTAGCATAACAAAATGGTATCGTGACTGAAAGGAGAATTATTTTAATAGTAGTACCTTTTGAGGTTATTTACATTCCATGGCCGGGGCACTACATGATTGTCCAGATCTTCTATGAAGTATGCTCCAATGCCAGCCCTTGAAGTAATGCGATATGGTCCTTCCCAGTTTGGTCATAGTTTCCCCCAAGCTGGATTCTTTGCATTACCTACCACTTTCCTCAGTACTAGATCACCAAGTTCTAGGGGTCTTAGCCTTACGTTGGCGTTGTAGCCCTGCTTAAGTTTCTGCTGGTAATGCGCCAGTCGGACCATTGCATTTTCCCTTCGTTCTTTGATTAGATCCAAACTCTTTTTCAGCTGCCCATCGTTGCCGATTGGATTAAAAGAGCTAGTCCTGTATGTTGGGAATCCAGTCTCCAGAGGTATAATAGCCTCAGCCCCATAGGTCATTGAGAAGGGGGTTTTTCCGGTAGACCTGCGAGGCGTGGTTCTGTACGCCCACAATACGTGGGGTAATTCTTATACCTACCTACCTTTCGCATCATCCAACCTCTTCTTTAGTCCGTTAACTATGACTTTATTAACAGCTTCGGCCTGCCCATTTCCCTGAGGGTAAGCAGGGGTGGAGTATCTGTTTGTGATTCCCAGCTCGCTACAATAACCCCTGAAAGCTTTGCTATCAAACTGAAGCCCATTGTTCGAGATCAGGGTATGAGGGACCCCGAACCGAGTGACGATATTTTTCCAGATGAATTTCTTTACATCTACATCCCTAATATTCGCTAGAGGTTCAGCTTCGACCCATTTGGTGAAGTAGTCTGTTCCGACCAGAAGGTACTTCTTGTTTCCTGCTGTTTTAGGGAATGGGCCTACGATATCCAGTCCCCATTGAGCGAAAGGCCATGGGCTGGATAGTGGATTAAGGGTACCACCCGGCTGATGTATGTTCGGCGCAAACCGCTGGCACTGGTCACACTTTTTAACGTATTCATGGGCCTCTCTTTGCATATTTGGCCACCAATAACCCTGAGTAATGGCTCGGTGAGCTAAGGATCTCCCTCCGGTATGGCTCCCACAGATCACTTCATGCAATTCTTCTAACAGTGACTCAGCCGCTTCAGGATGCATGCACAACAAATATGGGCCTGAATAGGATCGTTTGTACAGTTTGTGATCCTCGGACAACTAGAACCTTGTTGCTTTTCTCCGTATTTTGTCTGCTTCCCCTTTTTCTTCAAGCAACACATCGTCCTTCAAGAACTTGATGATGAGATCCATCCAGCACGGGTTGGTTCCGACATAATGAACTTGGAATGCCTTTTTTCTTAATTCTGTAGGTTTCTGCATGTCCTCAATGAGGATAATCCTTGGTAATTCTTGTGCTGAAGAGGTGGCGAGGGTGGCTAAAGAATCGGCATGTGTGTTGCCACTTCTAGGGATGTGCTGCAGGTTAAAATATTCAAACTCTGACTACAGGGACTTAACCAGGTTCAAATACCCTTGCATCCTCCCGTCTTTCGCCTCGAATTCTCCCTGCACTTGGCCGACGATTAGTCTTGAGTCCGAGAATATCTCAACTGACTTTCCTCCCATCCTTCGTGCCATCTTCATCCCCATCAATAAAGCCTCATATTCTGCCTCATTATTTGTTGCTGAGAAATCCAGCCTTAACGCTTTTTCAATGATAATTCTCTCTGGGGATATCAGCACTAGCCCCACTCCAGAGCCTCTCTGATTCGATGCGCCATCCACGTACACTTCCCAGGGCAAAGGGTTCCGTGAAGAAACCATACCAACGTGCCTTTCTTCCATGCCCAGCCTCGGTGTTACTTCCTCTAGATGGGGCTCTGTGAACTCGGCGACCAAGTCCGCAAGGATCTGACCCTTCACTGATGTGCAAGGCATGTACTTGATATCAAAAGCCCCTAGGATCATCCCCCATTTGGCAATCCTTCCTGTGTAGTCTGCGCTTCGGAGTATTGCTCTGAGCGGAAGCTGGGTGAGGACTATGACGGTGTGGGCTTGAAAATAGTGAGGCAACTTCTTCGTACCGAGCACCACAGCTAGGATGGCCTTCTCTAGTGGCAAATAACGAATTTCAGTTTCATGCAGTGACTTACTTACGTAGTAGATTGGTTTTTGCACCCCACAGTTCGTCCGTATCAACACCAAGCTCACAGCATTAGGAGCGACGGCGATGTAAGCAAACAAGACCTCATCTGGTTCAGGACTGGACATGATTGGTGGCCGAGCCAAGTAGTCCTTAAGTTGCTGAAAAGCAACAGCACATTCCTCCGTCCATTCGATACCCTTCCACTTATTGATCAATGAGAAGAAAGGCCTACACCGATCTGCTGATCTAGAAATGAACCTGTTAAGGGCAGCGGTCATCCCCGTCAGCTTTTGAATTTTCTTGGGGTTTCGAGGAGCTCGCAAGTTGTTGATGGCCTTTATCTGATCGGGGTTAACTTCGATTCCCCTGTGAGTGACCATATACCCTAAGAATTTGCCTGATCCAACACCAAACGAACACTTGGATGCATTCAAGCGCAATCTGTGTCCCCTCAGGATTTCAAAAACATCCCTAAGATCCCCAATGTGCTCAGCTATGACCTTGCTTTTCACCACCATGTCATCAATATAAACTTCCATACTTTTGCCCAGTTGCGGCTCAAACATTCTGGTCATCATTCTCTGATAGGTAGCTCCTACATTTTTCAAGCCGAACGGCATTACCTTGTAGTGGTAATTCCCTACAGGGGTTACGAAAGCTGTTTTCTCCTGATCAGCGAGAGCCAGTGGTATCTAATGATAACCTTGAAATGCGTCTAAGAAACTCATCCGAGGGTGTCCAACAGTAGCATCAACTAGTTGATCTATCTTCGGCATGGGAAACAGATCCTTCGGACAAGCTCTATTAAGATCAGTGAAGTCCACGCACACCCGCCATTTTTCGCTTTTCTTTTTTACCACCACTGTGTTAGCCAGCCATTCAGGGTAAAAAATTTCCTTAATAGCCCCTGCATGCTTGAGTTTCATCACTTCCTCCCTGACCGCATCTGCGTGTTCCCTCGATGGACACCGGAGCAGTTGCTTCTTGGGAACGATGGTGGGATTAACGTTTAGATGGTGGCAAATAAAATCTGGGCTTACCCCCGGGGCTTCCGCAGAGTCACATGCAAATACATCAACGTTTGCCCTGAGGAACTCTATCAGCTCTTCCTTCTCTTGAGGATGCAGCATGGATCCGACTTGAAAAAACTTCTCTGGATCATTATCAACAACTATCCTTGCCAAGCTTTCGCACTCTGCTTCTCCGGCCGAGGTTTCGATGTCCAGCACCGAAGGTTTTAATTGCTATAAACTCTCTTTGTTACAATCCGAGGGCTCAGCCTGAGGTTTGTACTGGATAGCTGCCACTAGACATTGCCTGGACGTAGACTGATCTCCTCGGATCTCCTCGACTATCCCTTCGGACGGATACTTAATCTTCTGATGAAGTGTGGAGGATACGGCCCCGAGGGTATGAAGCCAAGGTCTGCCCACAATAGTAGTGTAGGGTGAGTAGGCATCCACCACTATGAAATCTACCTCCACCGTTTCAGGTCCGGTTTGCACAGGTAGTCGGATTTGGCCCTTCGGAATGATCACTTTGCCATCAAAACTGACTAAAGGGGAACTGTACGGAGTTAGGTCTTTGGGAGACAAGTTCAGCCCTTTATATAGGTCTGGGTACATTATCTCTGCGGCGCTGCCCTGATCTACCATCACACTCTTCACGTCGTATCCGCCTATTCTCAGAGTAACTACCAGGGTGTCATCATGCGGCTGTATAGTCCCGATTTTGTCCTCGTCCAAAAAGCCCAAAACTGGAACCTCCATCCTAGGCCTCTTCGGCTCTCTGTTAACACTCTCCGAGGGCATCCGAGCAACCGACAATACTCTGGAGGGGCAAGACCCCGTCCTCCCAGGTACTGCAAAAATGACATTGATTGTACCCAAGGGAGGTTTTACAGAATCGCCCCTCCTAGGCCCCGCGTTTGCCTGATTTCCCTGACCGTATGAATGGTGTGGAAGTTGCTTTAACCTGCCTTCGCTGACCAGCTGATCCAGATGGTCCCACAGGCTCCTACAATCCTCAGTAGTATGCCCATGGTCAAGGTGATATTGACAGTAAAGATTGTGGTTGCGCCTTTCAGGGTTTCCGACCATCTTGTTCTGCCTTTTGAAGAACGGTTCATTTTTTATTTTCTCCAGGACTTGGTGTACTAGCTCGCGAAAAACGGCATTGACCGTCTGGAAGTTCCCTGTACTTTGCCCGATCCAGTCCTTTCTCGGCCTGTTGTGGTTCTGCCTGTCCGACCTGAAATCCCTCCCCTCTTGAGGGATAACCTTATCCTTTCCCTTGCTCTGCTGTTGGTCTTCTTCAACCCTTTTGTACTTGTCAATCCTATCCATCAACTGGCATATACTGGTAGTAAGTTTGCGCGTTAGGGACGCTCTCAAGGGGTGCTCAGTGGGGAGGCCCAGCTTAAAAGAGCTGATGGCCACCAAGTCGCAATCCTCCTCCATCTCATTATACGTTTCCCAGAACCTATTCGAATATGACTTCAAAGTCTCACCCCTTTTCATACTGACGGATAATAGGGAAGCCATGGATTGCGGAACCCTTCGGCATGTGACAAAACGCGAACCAAATGCTTGAGTTAGCTCTTGGAAAGAGCTTATAGAGTTTGCCTTCAGGCTATCAAACCATCTCATGGCTATCGGTCCCAAGCTGGATGGGAAGACCTTGCACATTAGGGCTTCGTCCCTGGAGTGGACGGCCATCCTCTGGCTGAAATGGCTCACATGTTCTACTGGGTCTGTCCGGCCGTTGTAGATGGTGAATGTAGGCTAGTGGAAACATCGAGGAAGTCTAGCATTCTCGATGTTACATGTAAAGGGAGATCTGGAAATCTGGTCCAGGGCTTTACTCATAGCGTCGTTCCCTTCGCCCCTAGGTAAGGGGTTCCGAGGGTTCCCCCCATGATGGCGCATTTCCTCATAGGTAAAGGACTCGCTGACTGGCGTTCGATGTTTCTACTTGTAGACAACATCTTGTTCGTCCTCAGAATCTTCATTAGAGTACGAGGGGCTGCGCTTCCTCTTCGCATGGCGCAACTCCCTCTTTAACCTATCAATTTCTTTCTGCATGCTTTGGTTTTTCTCTCTCCATACGACTGGTTTCGATCGTCACGTGTGGTGTGTACGCTACCCTCACGATCCTGCCTCTTTTCCAGGTTAAGAAAGGGATCGGTGTACTGAGATGACCTGGACTCCGCTGGTCGTTGCCTTGGTTCAGCTATCCTTGAGGTGTTGCTTCCACCTTTGCTCAAGCTGTTTCCCACAGACGGCGCCAATTGTAGGGTTGAAATTTGATGGGCTAGGCACCAACTTTGCGTATCGTGAGCCCAACGAATTCCCAACAATAAATTTGTAGAGAATGGGTTAAACAGCTGGGCTGGTTATGGATTTAGCAACGATTCAATGTAAACGAATAAGAGTAAAAAGGCATTCAAACTAATATTTAATAAAAGTCCTCTTCGGTCCGAAGAGGTTTATCAGCTTATCAACTTAGTGAATACAATTTTTTCTCCCTTTCACTTCAGAGGCTTCTGCCCTTTATATATCCCCCTCCTTCTTCATCTTAACCGTACACTTGTTCTTCATCCAAGCGTCCACTTCAGTATACGTCACATCAGGCATCTGTTTTAGTATGCCTTGAGTAGTGGTAGCTGAGGCTGAACTGTTCAGGTGTCTTCTTCACATAAATGCGGCCAGGAAAGCTGCTGCAGTGCATTAAATGCGATGGTGGCAGCTTTCCCTTTGAGATATTTTTATGTCCTCCACGTCCCCAGGCACGCCCAGGATTTGCTCTCCTCCGTGAAATCAGTTGGGAAGGTCGCTTTTGCCCCCAGCACATTTGATTAATTCAACACCATGATGATCCGACGATGGGACCTCTTTGGACAGGGAGGAAAGTCTTCGGACGTATCCCAGTATTCTTCCCCAAGCGTATATCCTCCAAATGGGCACGGCCCTGGCCCCTTTCATCTCTTCGGACAGACAATGGTATACAAATTGGGCCCTGGGCCTAATTCGTAGTGTTGGGCTCTCCCCCCCACAATATATATATATATATATATATATATAGAGAGAGAGAGAGAGAGAGAGAGTTAAATGGGAAGAGGGATTTGAATCTTAGATATCTTTATTGAAAACTTCAAGAGTGCCAACCGACTGGGATACAAATGAAAGTTAGAATAAGCAATTAATATAATATAATTCGTGATGCAAGGATATAGTGACAACTTATATAGAACCACATGGGTGACATGTGTCGTCTATTTGGTGTATCAAATTGTCTTTAATTTATTATTATTATCCAATAAAAGTTATTTATAGAGATTTGTTGTAGTTGTTACAACCTAATTATCTGTTTATTAGGTAATGTAAAGACTACCAAAAAGTTTGTCTTTGTCTTAGAAATTTTATAGTTATTATTGTAAGCTTGTTTACTCTAATCCACTATAATCACCAATTTATATCAATGAGAAATCATACAAAACAGAAGAGTGTTTTGATTCAAAATATTATTTGCAAGTGTATCGTGTTTTGAGGTTGAATAATTCCTTCTAAGAACCAAGCATGTAACTTGGTTGCATTGAGTGACATCTTTGATTAGTATGATTGAGTGGTATTCCAGCCTTCCAAGGCTATCCTCTTTATCCTTGGTTAGATTGAACCAGCCCAATAAGCCACGACATATACCAATTGGGAATCTTGGGACCATATATTTAACCTTCTGGATTATAAAGATCATTGTTAGACCTATTAAGGCCTAAGCTTGGCTCAAGCCTACAGTAAGCCAAAACTTGTAGAGCAAGTCGTTTGATCACTTCACTTGTTAGACAAGCAATCTAGTCTTATTATAGTTAGAACAAAGTTGGTCTACAGTTTCTCTCCCACAAATACTTTACGTTGTACAATTTATTAAAAAACCTTACATTTTAACATTGTAATCGCTAGTAGTTAAAGTTTAAGGGTCTGTTTGGTTGGGAGGATGGAAAAGTGAAAGGATATAAAATAAAGGAAAGATGAAAAAGTGGGAGGATATAAAAGTTTTTAGTTTTCCTCTTTTGTGTTTGGTTGAGAAGGTAGAAAAGTGGAGGGATGGAAAACTTTTTGGTTTAGTTGAAAATAAGGTTTGTATAAATTTACCATCCTATTCCTCTTAAATAAAACAAAAAGTAATTCATTATATTTTTTTAAAAAAAATTGTGTATAGATGAAAGTGGACATTTCAAAAAAAAAAAAAGCATAAGAAATCATTCAAAAGTGTTTTCTTAAAAAAAAAAAAATTAAAAAATAAAAAATAAAAAATAAAGAAAAAGAAGAAGAACCCACCACATCCTGACAAAATCAAAGAAAAAAAAAAGAAAGAGAGAGAGAGCCAGAAATGTTAAAAGAGTTGGAGGCAATTTTGTACAAATGTTTTTTCCACTTTTCACTCCAATTTTCTCTCCAATTTGGAGAGATTGTATTTTGAAGGGGAGAAGAGAAAACTTGTAGGCCCCACCACTTTTCTCTCCCCCTCCATCTCTCAACCAAACATCCTTCCCACTCATTTTCTCTCCTATTTTCCACTCTTTTTTTTTCCATCCTCCCTAAAATCCACTCAACCAAACATACCCTAAGTATCAACATGTATCCTAATTTAATGGAATTGAAATATTTTACTTTTACTTTTTAAAACTTTTTTGTTCAATATTTTATTGTGAGAAATTGATTTGGTTTTTATGTGGGCGTGTGTGAGGTTGTATTTTGGAGTAAAATTTGATGAGTAATTTTAAATTTCTCAATTTACATTTATGTCCTTAGATGAGTTGTGTACTTTCTTCTTACTCACAAGAAGGTTTCCAAAAATGTTGGCTAATAAAAATCTAACCCAATAATTGTTTCACTAAAAAAACAAAAAAGTTGTGAGTGTGTCGAATTATCATTGATGACCAATTTCCCTAATGAATTTAATCTTTGTAAGTCTGTCTAACATATACTCCTAGATTCTCAAAATTTGTCAACCAATATCCCACACAACTACATACCAAAACATCTCTCTCTCTCCCTCTCTCTCTCTCTCTCCACCAAAATCAAATTTCGAAATTAGATTTCAGCCTTTTCTTTTCCCCAAGCGCCACATCTTTTAAAAATTAATATCTTTTTGTTAAATTTTGAATTCCAACCATCATATCTGATTATCTATATGAAATTAATTTTGGTTTGATTAGTATTAATTCACTGAGTTATGTGTTGATTTTAAGGCTGTCCACGGGTCAAGCTGGGTTAGTTTTGGACCCAACACGGACTCGACCCGCTGGCATTGGGTGGAGGGCAAAGAAACCTGAAACCGATTGCCGAAAAAATTGGTTGAGTCGGTTTCGGGTGAAGGTGAGTCTCGGTCGGGCCGAGTCGGAACCTAAAATAAAAAAAGGCATTGAAATCTATTAAAAAAAAAAAAGCATCGTCGGAATCTGGAAACTTTGCTGGAATCTACATTTTTTTCGCTAAAAATTGCTAGGATTGGCCGGATCTGGCTAAATCCCACCAGATCTAGCTGGATCTGGTTGAAATCTCCCTAGATTTGGGTGAGATCTCGCCGGATTTGGCTTGTTTTTGCAGGATTTGGCCTGATTTTTTTATAGCTCCGGTCGGGTTCAGGTTGCTCGGGTTTTGGAGATGCAAATCCACCACTCGACCTGCCAGTGTCGGTTTTTGAGAACGGAAACCCGCCACCAACTAATTGGACCTTCAGTTCGGGCCGAAATCGGGTTGGCATCGGGCGATTTGGCCAGGTTGTCGAGCTCCGATCGGGTCTGGACAACCTTAGTTGATTTGACTTTATTGTTAAGTGAAGTTGGAATAATGCATTAAATAAATTAGACCCTATTGTTTTACACTTCAAAATTTATTTTATTTTATTATTGTCATATTATAATTTTATATTGTATATAATGCTTTTTTGTTGAAAATTTATTTGATAGTACTTCTTATTTGTAAAAATATATTTTTAATTAGCAATGTCAGAGAGAGAGAGATAGAGAGATCTTTTGATAAATTTTTTACTAGCAATATAAAACATATAATAGAAATTTAGATGAAAATCTCACAAATAAATAAGAAATTCGTCAAAAAAAAGTTGAAAGATAATGAAATAATACAATGAAAAGAAAAAAAAATTTAAATAATAATGACGTTTAAGCATTTAGTACAGTTTTTTTTTTTTTTTCAAAATATAAAATATTTTTCAAAAATGCATGTATTGTTTATAGAGTTTTATTAATAATTCTTGTTATAGTTGTTTTTGCATAAATAATTTTTTTAATATAAAAATTGATAATTAGTTACGATTATGTCACAAAAAGATAAAGTGGATTAGAGATATTATTAAATGAAAAATAAATGATAGGAAACTTTGAGTTCAAAGACATAATAGTAATTTTGTATCTTAGAAGGGGGAGAAAGCATTAAAAAATTATGATATAGAGAGTTATATATATATATATATATATATATATATGGGTTGGATTCAAATTACACCTAGTGTAACTCTAAGCAATGTTACACCACCCAATAACTTGTTATATGATTCATATTTTGAAAATCTCCCTATTGAATTATATGTTATCTATATTCTTAAAATTAATGTCAATTTTCATGTTAATTAGATGTTATTTACCATTCGAACCATAAACTTATCTTTTATACATTATTATAAACTACAAAAACTTGAATTTAAACAATTTGTTGATGACATGACTATTAATTTTTGATTACCCTAAAATTTTGTAAGCATGGAAAATATATGAAGATAATATAATCTAACGATGGATTTGTCAAAATTTGCATCTAATTAAAAAATATTAAATGGTGTAATATTGCTTAAAGTTACACCAGGTGTAACTTTAACCCAATCATATATATATATATATATATATATATAGGGGTCTCAACTATTTTGAGCAAGCCTACGACACAAGTTCAAAAGTAAAGATGTAATTGTTTCAACTATGGCCTCCTTTTCTAAGATGGAATTAAAGTTATGCGTCTCATTTTCTATCTCATTGTATAATATATATTATTAGTGTACATACTAGCGCACAAAAATTGATTGTATACGCATTTTGTTGGGTTTCGAGTGAAAGCGCAATGGTATTGGCACCATTTCTATTTGTAGTGTTATGTGTCTATGTTTCGAATCTCAACTCTTCCCTCTCTCACTGTTTACCATTTGAAAAGAGAATAAAATAATAAATAAATAAATAAATAAATAAATAAAAACTCCAATTAATCACAGTAGCGTTTGATTTTGTGGTATAGGTACCAAACGGGTCAGGGTTTCTGCTTGGAACAGCGCAACTAGTGTTTTATGCGATTTACAGAAAGCCCAGGCGATTCGAAAATGATTCAGAGAGATTGCAAAAAGAATGGCAACATGAGTGCCTCATCTCGTCCTCAAATCATGATCAATCACATTGAAAGAATGCAGAGCAGAGACTGTTATTGTGAGTCTTGTGACACATTCAATGCTAGCCCTGCTGCTCCTACCCATATGAGAGTTTTGTGGTGTACTTTCTCAGCTTCATACAAATAAAATTGGTGGCACTTTGCTAGAGCTCTGTGGTACACTACATGTCAGAAGTTCAAGAGTTATCAATTTAGAATTGTGTGCAGAGGCTTGTCTTACTTTATATTCTTATTTTGTTTATGATTATATTTTTTGGCGGAACTACATTATTGGTTTTTTTTTTTTTTTTTGGGTCTAAAGGAAATTGAATTAAAAACTAAAAAAGCTCCAAAGAGGAGGAAACAAAACGTTCATACAGAGTTCTCACAGAATCCAAACTAAGCAGTAAAGCTACATCATCAGGGGGTTGAATAAAAATAGAAAACTCCTGAGCAAGAAGAGCTCCCCTTCTAGCTAAAGCGTTGGTGCATTTATTGGCCTCTCTATAACAGTGTATAATTCGAGAATGAGGAATTTGCCTAAGGCCTTCTTTGCAATCAGCAACAATAATATTATTGCTATTAGGATTGTCACCATCTTTGGTCAGGAGCTCAATTGCTACTTTAGCATCCAATTCGATCTCCACCGCAGCAAGCTTGAACGAAATACAGAGTCTAATCCCATCCCTCAGCGCCCATAATTCAGCAACCAGACTACTTATTGGTCCTTAAAGTTTACCTTGTGAGTGCTATTGGTCCTTTAGATTTCAAATGAGTGTTATTGGTCCCTCTAGTTTAAAAAATAAGAACTGTTAGTCTTTTAATTAATTGCCGTTAGCATTATTATCTATGTGACTAATGAAAAAATGACGTGGCATTTTTTTTCCTTTAGTGTAAGCCTGTACGGCAATAGTCACGTTGATGAATTTGCCAGGCTAGCATGTGAATCATTATTATTATTTTTTTAATTTTGTTAAAAAAATTCCACATGTTTTCCTGTGACTTCCCTTTACGCTTTTATCTTCCTCCTCTCCCAGCTGGTGGTGCTGTCACTATTGCTACCATTGCTGCGACTTCAGCCACTCCCACTACCATTAGCCATTGGCGATTCAAACCGTTGTCATTGCCACTACATCAGCAGCACAAAACATCTCTATGTCCTTCGCCAATCACCACGGATCTCCACAGCTAATCTTGTAGGATCTCTATGTATCTTTGTTCTTAAGATTTTGTTTCCAATGGATCTATAAATAAAATAAAGAGGTTTAAGTATTATATTCAGATTTGTTTTCTTTTGCAAAATGTTAAAGATTATTTTTTTTCCCCGGCCCAACCAATCTTTGTGGGGATCAATTTAACAAGAAAGATTGTATTCATTGATTCCTTTTGTTGGGTTTCTTGCACCCAATCAATAAATATTTGTGTCCAATGAATCTTGATATGAAAGAGAGAGAGAGAAAGAGAGTTTCATAAGACTTTTTATGGTCAAAGATGGATCTACTTACTTTGCCAGCAGATTTGTGTTGCCTTTGATGTGATTTGGTGACTGGATTGGTCGTTTGGAAGACGGCGGAGCAGAGAAAGAGGAGGGAGGGAGGGGCTGAAGCCATTTTTTTTTTTAATATATAAATATTAATGAAAGGTTACTTAGCAAAATTAAATAGCTGACATGTCATTACATACCCATCAATTTTTGTCATTACATTCATGTAGACAATAATCCTAATAGAGTTAACAAAAAGTTTAATAGTGTTTATTTGAAACTTAATGGATCAATTGCACTTATAAGATAAATTTCAAAAACTAATGGTATAGTTTCGTAATATTTTTTCATACCAAAACTTTGAAGATGAAGAAAAGAAAGATTAGATCATTAGAAGAATCTGCTTATCAAAGTGAATTGGATTGCCTTTCATAGAATCAGTTTGTTTTGCAAATCCACTTTTGATGACTTGTATTTCATAGATCCAAGCTGAGTTGATTCTGAGGTAATCATAACAATTTTCACTTGATTCGAGTACAATTTGGTTAAATAATAAATGTTCCTATCTCAATATTTATTCTTGGGATAAAAGAGTGAAATTGGCTTAGAATTATGAAATAGTATTGCATTAAGTTTCTCCTCATACCAACATAACAATTCAACGAAGAGAACAAGGTAAGGCTACTGTGTGACCTCACTCATCACTCACCACGAGAAATTTCTACACAAACATTTTCCAATAAAAAACTGGTCCAGTTGCAGTTGGGCTGACCTAAGCCCAACTCTAACTTTAGTGGGTCTTGGAATGAAATCTTGAGAAAGGTGCTCGGCCTAAAATGAAAACTCCAATAGTATTACCCAACCTGAGTTGGGCTTTAATTATTCTTTATGGAACCTTATGCAATCTTCCAACGTGTGTTTGTTTGTCGAATTTATTTAGTAAAAAGTGAGTTTAACAAATAAGATGTTTTTCTTTAAATAAATAAAATTTGTTTATATAACTTGAAAATTTTTGGTTGACATAAGTTTGTAAGGGAAGTATAATCATTTGTTATACAACTATATATTTGTTTGCGTAGAACAAGTGAGTCAGGATTTGAGTCCGAGTTCTTCTTATAGAAATAATATCACTGAACGACAAGGTTACTATTCAAATAAAATTTTCTTTGTCAAATAAAATTTTTTCTTTATATTTATGTACACATACATTTTCATTCCAATAGAGAGACTTTAGTTTTTTTCAAAAAAAGGAAAAAGAAAAAGAAAAAGAACCAAAGAAATTAAGTTAGAAACCTGTGGACTAATTTGAATTACACAAATTCGTTGTCGTTCATAAACCATATCAATAATAGTTATCTTTACCCTTTGTGGTAAGCCCTTCAATGGAGGTACTTTTTCTTCTATAAATCTTGACAGTTGTCACAACTTAAAAGTCCTGCTCTTTTGGAGTAAAGCATATTCGATACGTATTAATGGAAGGATATGTGACCAGTTATGATCCAATTCCAATAAAGAATTCCTAGCCTGCGCTTTCTTTTCTAGAATCTCATACCATTGGATCAGATAAATTACCATTGGAACTCGTTGTAATTGTTTATATGGCTCAGATCAACCTAATAAGCACCTGGGATTCAACACATATTACTTAACCAATTAAACCAATCACTTATAAATGTTAATTAAAAAAAAATGCAATGGTTATTTACATTTGTCCAAGGAACTCATGCTGCTAGATTAGATAAAAAGCAATTAGACCCTAATACGGCTTACTACCTATAGGGGCGGGCTTTAGCTCTTATGTCCAAAAGATGAATGGACTAAGGCCCAAAGAGCTTAGTACAAAAATTTGTAGAGAGTGGGTTAAAAAGGTAGGCTTCAAAGAAATGGACGACGCTCTTAATGGGCTAAGGATGGTAAGAGACTAAGAGAGCAAGGAAAAGCAATAAATAAACAAATGTGATGCACAGAAATTCTTCTTCGGCAATGTCCGAGGAGAGTAATTCTTGAATATATTTCTCTTAGCTTTGATTACAGTTACTTTTCTTAATACTACAGTGTTTTCTCTACAGATTTTGTGTTTTTTTTTTTTTTTTTTTTTTTTACACTTTGGAGGGTCTCTCATATTATATAGCTCCCTTCAGGTGATCT
Source organism: Quercus glauca (assembly GCA_023736055.1). NCBI lineage: Eukaryota > Viridiplantae > Streptophyta > Magnoliopsida > Fagales > Fagaceae > Quercus > Quercus glauca. The sequence continues at coordinate 9,832,786 of CM043326.1, forward strand.
TAACTCTCCATTTGTTGATTGTCCAATCCACCACTCGAGTGCTTGTCCAATCAGACACCTTCCCAAATCCCTTGTGAGTTGTAGCGGCCAAGGCAACACTGTTCAAGGATCTTCTCCCAAAATAGACAGGAATTATTGCACGAGCTTAAGGTGAACACTGTCAGCATAAACTATTGCCACAACAACTATCTCTAGAAAATTTATTATGTTACTAAGGAACTGGTGGGCGATATTATTTGTACCTAAAATCCTTCTCTACCTTTGGGCAAATTTATCAGTTTCACTCTTTCATCCATTATTTTGTCACTAATATTCAACGACCTTCTCTTTCATCAAAAATGCAGAGGAGATATTTTAGGGGGCGTACGTTGAAGAAATTTCTCATGGATGACAGACAAAGTAATGGAAATGAAGTCTTTGTATGAAGCGGCCAACAACCCCACAATCACAAGAAACATTAATTGGTATCATGGATGTCGTAATAGAGACGGCATAAATATTTGTACACTAGGTAATAACGATATATAGAGGCAAGACATAACCATAACCTCAGTACTAGGACATCTGATCTAGTTCAATGTAATGTTAGATCATGAGCAAAACTCCAAAAAGCATTTTAGGCATTCCTTCCATTTGTGAGCGGTGCAGAAAACATGGTAGCGTATGATTTGTTACTCGCCAGACACTCCTGTGTTGCAGATTAATTAGGAGGATGGACACACCAGACTTCCTCCAACCCAACCCCACAAAATCTATAAACTCGGCGTAAATTATTGAAAATGTTTTATTTATTTATTTATTTAACTTTAAAGAGATAATAGATTATTTTAGTGGTCAAGGGACGCGTCATGATGAGTTGTACACCCAAACATCTTAGTTTCGAACTGTAAAGGTGACTAGTGTATTTGGGATTTTTGGTGAGATTCAATGTCATTAAAAAAAAAAATCTTTTTCATACATATTTTCACCAATAAACTTTTGGTAAAAAAATAATTTAGACCATGGTTTTAAAAATCGGAACGAACAAAGAACCAAAAAAGAGACTGATTACCAGTTTTATGGTCTGACCGGGGTCGGACCGATGGTCGAACCGATAATGTCATAATTAATATAAGGCTAAAATGCAAAACTGACCCTCTAAGTTTCACATTTTGTCATTTCAGTCCTCTAAGTTTCAGTTTTGTTATTTCAGTCTTCTAAGTTTCAAATTTTGTTAATTTCGTCTTCCGTTACCTTTCTGTTAGGTGGTACCGTTTATTAACCAAAACGATGCCGTTTTGGAGGATTTTATTAAAAAAAATTTAATTTAATTTTACTGAAAAACGTTAATTACCAAAAAAAAAAAAAAAACTGAGGAATAACGTGTGAAGGAAAATGCCCCGAGTACATCATCAGCACATTCCCAGGCTTGAACGACGAAGCACATGCGGCAGTTTCTGGTGATGGAGAGGCGACTATGGTAACAGAATCAAGGGATATAGTCGCCGGCGATTTCGCACCGTCATACCCTTTCGATCGCGTGTTCCTGGTTGGTGAAATGGACTTGGGCTCCAACCACTAGGGCCAGAGGCGACGAAGGAAGGGGATCTGAAGTTCGGTCGGGTTGTGGCTGGGATTGTGCCGATGATCTCCTTCACGACGTCGTTTCCTACTTCCCTTACTTGTTTTTTTTTTTTTTTTTTTGGGTAATTAACCTTTTTCAGTAAAATTAAATTAAAAAATTTTAAAAAAAATCCTCCAAAACGGCGTCGTTTTGGTTAATAAACGGAAACACCAAACAGAAAGATAACGGAGAACGGAATTAACAAAATTTGAAACTTAAAGGACTGAAATGACAAAACTGAAATTTAGAGGACTGAAATGACAAAAGGCGAAACTTAGAGGGTCAGTTTTGCATTTTAGCCTTAATATAATTTAAATATTTAAATAATTTTTATATGAATTTTGAATTTTAATAACTTATTTTAAAAATATAGAATTTTTTTTTTCTTTTTTTCCATACTATCTTTTTTTTTTTCTAGTCAGTAATTTTTTTTTTTTTTTGATAGGTTCTAGTCAGTAATTATTTACAAAAAAAGAACAACCTACTGTTAAAGTTTCATATATTTATTTTTATAAATAATAATCTAACTTTAACTATTTATTTATTAAAAAAAAAAAAAAAAAACTTCCCTAAAGCCAAGTGACTAGACAACTCACTGACATACCACAATCCACTTCCCCACCATCTCACTCCCAGCCACACACGTATACTCTTCTTTAATGATTTTTTTTTTTTTTTTTTTTTACCCCTCGTAAATCTAGCACCCTCCACTGTAGCACCCATTCAGCTCAGCTCATGGTTCCAGAATCTTTCGTACTTCTTCTTTCTTCTTCAACCTCCACAACACAAAAATCCCATTTTTTTTTTTAATTTTTTAATCAAAATCGAAAAAACCCAGATTTTGTTTTTTGATTTTGGGAAGATGGGTATCATAAAGAGTAGCTTTTCGTTAATAGTAGGGATGGGTATCAAAAAGTTTTATTTTTTCAGTTCTTAGTGTTTTGTGTTTTGTCCTCCAGTACCTCCCTCCATCCCCTTCTCTCTCTCTGCGTGGAAATCTCCATCAGATCCTCTCATTAACTGTCCCACCGAAGAGCTGTGCACGCTTCATACCAGTCCAAGAGGCTGGTTTCAACACCAAGCATGAGCATTCAGTAATTTTCTCACTCTCTCAAGCCTAGCAGATCTGAGAGAAAAAAAGATTTTTCTGCAGAGTAAAGCTCCATTTCAGATCACTTTCATCAATTTTGTAAAACCGGTACAACTATTTCGGTTTTCGGTTTTTCTGGTTGAACCAACGGTTACCAGTTAAATCCGGTTTTTCTTATATTTTCGGTTTTTAAACATAATTGGACCGAATTACTGTCCGGTTCCTGGTTGAACCGGTCAAACCTACCGGTCCGGTCCGATTTTTAAAACTATGATTTAGACACAAAAAAATTGATCTTTTTAGAGTTAAGGGTAAAAAAAAAAAAAAAAAATTTATGCAAACTTTAGGGACTTCAACAATATTTTAGCCTACATGTTGTAAGCATTTATCAATGTTATACAACTTAATTTCTTTCTATTGGATGAAAGTTTTGGACAAATCAATCATTGAATTATATTTTCTTTTTATATTCTTCATGTTTGGAAAATTTTTAAATGGTTAGTGATAAGTTGCTATCTCTTCCATAAAGTATTCAAATGTAAAGTTTTTTGTATTTTAAAATCATGTTTGAAAAATTATGGATCAAATAGTAAATAATGGAACATTATAGAATATTCTGGAAATATAATAAATCTGTACTCACTCCTCTCACATGAATAGCGTGAATCTCACCATAAAGATACTTACTAGAATCCACTATTATGTGAAAGAATAGAGAAAAAAAAAAGCATATCCTCTAAAATCTTTTTATATAGATATTCCGCACAAATGGACCTCATCCACACCAACTAGAACTTCAACACTCAAAGAAACTCCTAAAAGATTTAAAGTAACAGCAAACTCACTAGAAATGATATATGTGGTTTCAAACAAATCTCACACTCGTTCTTTGGGATCACAAGATGAGTAGTTGTGTAGTACACAAGCTATTTTAGTTAGGCATAAGAACGAAAGGGATCAATGTGCGGATCTCTATATCTATGGTAGAGCACCCTTCCTTTTTGCCAAAAATTCGTACAACATTTGATTTATTTATGTGCACAAAGTAAGGTAAAAGACAAGTAGGAATTTCTCTTCTATCAAAACTCATATTAATAAGTATGGGGATAAATGAGTCGAGTAGGAGTATTGGGCCGTGAGCCATGCCCAAGGATGTAAGATAGCCGAAGAAGGGTTAAATAGTAAGATAAGCTTGTGGAGCAAAGGGACGAGGATACAAGTAATGACAAACAAAGGTTGTCTCCCGAGGATTCAAACTTTCTCGAGAAACGTTGTGGGGGATTGGAGCCTAGTTGCCTAGAGAATACCATGCAAGAGGGTATCATACTTTTAAGGATAAGTTTCAGATAAAAGAGTTCACAGTGAAACAGGAAATATCTGAGAAGAATGCTGCTACCATCACATTAAATGTTCTACACCTAACCAACTGGCCATATTTATGTAGAAATGATGCTTGAACACTGATATTAAGCCTTACAGTTACACACAAAGGTTCCAAGAGGGCTCTGATGGGACAAGCATCCAGAAGATCACTTATACAATTAACAGATGGAAGGCTGGGATTGAAAAAGAATAGGACTATATAAAGAAAAGAACCCCCATGAGAAATAGGGGGGAATCACTAAGAAAAAAAAAAAAAAAACAAAGAGGACAACTTGTACTTAAAGAAACTTGAGAGAATATACGAACACTTTATCCTCGGACTTGACCGAGGAGTGTTATTCCCTTCAAACTGTGTTTTCTTATTTTTTGGCATGAATCCAATCTCTTGTGGCTCGTACATGATTTACTGAGTCTTACCTGTAAGATTCACTCTCTAACAAATATATTGTTTTGGACTCGTTGGGCCATCATCCATTTCTAGTGGGCCTAAGGGTCAAAATCTAGTCCTTACAATAAGTATTTGCATAACTTCTCTCGAGTGAGTAAAGTCTTTGTCTACCTTAATGTTTCGCTCAAACAAATTTAAATTTCTCAAGTAAAATTTCTGACCTCAAAATCTTGAATCAGTAGCTAGACAAAATTCTATACTAACGCAAATACAAAAAAATACGTATACTATAGTTTTGTCACATTAAATTAGTCCATATCTAAAATCAAACACTTGTGAACTGGAAAATTGAAATGCATTCTAAACAAATTGTTTTTTTTTTTTTTTTTAAATCTTTCTCACTGAATTCCTTTACAAACTTAAGGTTATGTTTGGTAACAATTTTTGTTTTCTATTTTCAAAAACTTTTTTTTGGTAATATAAAGAAAAAACAAATTTTTTGTATTTTTAAATCAAAAACATGTTTGGTTAGTTGAAATTAAAAAAAAAAAGTTTTCTGAAGAAAAAAATAGAAAATACTAAAATATGTTGTTACTATGATTTGGACTCTAATGTTAACTCATTTAAATAAGACAGATTTATTAAATCAAATGTGTGTTTTCATTGACTTTTGAAAACTAAAAACTAAAAATAATCTTTTGCATGTTTTCAATTTCCTTCACAAATTGAGTTTGGAGAACAGTTTTTGTTTTCTATTCATTTTGGGTTGCCAAACAAGTTTTTTAATCTCAAAAATAGAAAATTGGTTTTAGAAACAGAAAATAAAGAAAAAAAACAGTTACTAAACATACCCTTAGTTTGAGAGTGTGTTTTTTGTTTTTGCTATAGTAGTTTTTTGAGAAAGTGCGGCTAAATAAGTTTTGCGTTAATTAGATAAGGTGCACTGTGCACGAGACTAAAGAGGATCTATTTAATACATGGTATCAAACTTGACACTTTCATTGGTTTATTTTATTTTATTTTATTTATTTATATATCTTTTTTTAAAATCTTTTTCTTAAAGTTATAATAATAATTTTGTTCAACTTTTTTGAAGTAAAATAAACCACTAAAAAAAAGTTGTACCAAACATATACATGGTTTTGGCACACCGAATAAGTTAAGTAATCTTCTTTTCTTTTTTTGCTTTTTTTTTTTAGGGGAAGGTTACGTTTGGGATCTGCTTATTTTGCTGAAACTGAAAAATTTTTGCTGAAAGTACTGTAGATAAAGGTAAAAAGTTAGCTGAAATAGTACAGTGAAATTCATGAATAATGATGATGCCAAAATCGTCAGTTGGGTCACTTGTCCAATCCGGAGCTCTTGGCAATCTTGTAGAACCTGTGAGATAAAGAGAATTCATCGAAAAGACCACCGGGTTGTGCCCGGTAGGGGAGCCTCCGATGCTTAAGTTAGTATCAGCCCATATATTTTGTATATAGATAGTGTTTTGTAGTAGTTTTTGACATACCTTCACAAGTGAGACGGACTATCCCTTTTATAGGTGATTTGGATAGTTGTTATACATAATTGGAGGTGATTATTACCCATGTGTAACAGTCATCGTATTGATGGGCGTGTAAGACCCGATGAGTAATGGTCGTCATTAATGTGTTGAATGTGCTTGAACGGTTACATCTTTTGGTCTACTAATGATGCAAGGTTGTCCATATTAATGGATGACCTTAATGATTTTTAGGACTCATCAGTTGTCCCCCCATTCCCAAGTCTGATTTTGCTTTATGCTAGTCAGGCTTAGGGAATGTTCTTGACTTCTTTAGATTCAAACTTCTTAGTATCTGCCTTTTGAAGGTCTTTTTGGATGTTCGAGGGATCATAGCTTGGTCTTGAAAGTGAGCAAATTTCTTTGGACGGTCATTTTTTATCATTGCTGAAGAACGAGCTAATTTCTTTGGACGACCATTTTTTATCACTTCGATGCTTCTTCTTTTATTCATTTTCTGGTTGTTGCATTTGATATTCTTGATTTGCATTTGACTTGCGTTTGTGTAAGAATCCTTGTTTGCTCACACTCGTCTAATGGTATTTAGTCACTTAGCCACTTTTGGGTGACTTACATCCAGTTACGGAGCTTTGTTATTTAGGCTTCGTCGGTGATTTACATTTGTCTTGGCAGAATCTTATCACTTAGCCGTTTTTTGGGTGACTTACATCTAGTTACAGAGCTTCGTCATTTAGACTTCGTCAGTGATTTACATCTGTCTTGGCAGAATCTTATCACTTAGCCATTTTTTTGGTGACTTACATCCATTTAAGGAATCTTGTCACTTAGATTTCTTTAGTGATTTACATCCGTCTTGGCGGAATCTTATCACTTAGCCATTTTTTGGTGACTTACATCCATTTAAGGAATCTTGTCACTTAAGCATTTTTTAGTGACTTACATCCATTTAAGGAATCTTGTCACTTGTTGCTGGAATGATTCCTTGATGCTATGTCGTTTTGGACCTTCTTGAAGCCATGTTGATATCTGCATTAAGTAGCACATGCACTTGCCAAAATTTGTTTAAGCAAGAATTTCAGAAAAATTCATACATGAATAATGAGCTACCAATGGCCTTGTTGGGCATTTTCTTATTGTGCTAATATTCTGATTGGACCAATTATTCTCTTGTAATCCTATAGCTTTACCTCTTTTGTAATTCATGTAAATACATTTTTGCATGAAACCTTATGACATTTACAAAAATAAGCATTACGACTATATATTTCATGTGAATAGTTAGCTGTGAAATGCTAGGAGGTAAGAGTTACATAGTTGCTAATCATAGTGCATAAACATTAACAAGAGAATAATTAACGTACTATAATACGTTTCCTCTTATTGCTTCCCATTTAATTCATTCAAAACTGGACTTTTTGACAATTAATTCTAATCGTTATTATTCCAAGAATATTGATAATCTTAAATAATCAGGTATAGCATTCCTCACAATTGCTGTGCTTTATGCATTTGATGGGTTTTCTGAAAATTTCATGAATTTGCAAAACCAATAAAAAAAAACTATATACCTTTTTTATTTATTGATTATTTATGCAAGCTTGATATGTACTCATTTTTAATAAGTTAATCACTCACATCGCTAGTTAAATGCACACAAATAGAAAGAAATAAATGAGTTACCTTAGATGATGACATTACACTGCCATATACCTCGATCTTTTCATTGTTGAGATCTTCATGACGAGCTTTTGTCCTTTAAGACTTGTTAAGCTTAACATGATATTCAATGTCTAAGGCCTAGGTCTCTTTTGCTTCAATCTTTTGAAGATGTAAAAACTAGGTCATATTGTTGCCCCCTGTTCAGACATGAAAGGTGCAATTCTTATCTGACAACAACCAGAGGAATTGCGTATCATGGTTTGAACTTGTATTTTCCTTTCTTTGGGTTTAATCTTATTTTTTGATGGGAGTGCTTTGACCATGGTTATTTAAGACGACTCACTTCGATAGAGCTAGCTACATTTTGTTAGGAGTGCCAATGTACGAATATGCAATTGCATGTTATACAATTATGGATGTCATTTGACAAAGTGCATTCTATATGAATCATAGAGAAGTATTCTATGATATAAAAGAATTGAAACTATTTGACTACATGCTTCTTTAAGCTGGTCTTTGTTAATTGCTTGCACCGTATATAATTTTTAAAGCAATTTAAAAAGATCTTGGTGAGTTGACATAGATAGCAGAAATTTATTGAGGTTTAGACTCATGATCATATTGTGAACACGATCATCTAGCATTTTAAGTTTAGGAGACTTAATAGAACTTCTCTGATTCATGATGATGAAATATATGCTACTAATAATATATATAGCCATATTAATTGTGATAATTGTGACAATTTTATAGCAATATTTTCAACATGTTCCACATACACATTTGTAATAATCATGCAAACTTGATATTTATTTAGTTTCAATAAAATAATCTCATGGATAATTTAGAAGGAAAGAAAGAAATGAGTTACCTGAATAGAAGACCTTAAATCTCGATATTACTTTGTAAATACCTAGATCTTTTCACTGTTGTAGTCTTCTTGACGAACTCCTCGTCATTGAACTCTTACTTATACAGCTCTTCTTTGTTGGATTTGTACAACTCCATAATTTACAGGAGTTAAACTCGACATTTGTGATGTAGATGGAATTTTCACAACTTTTAGATATATCTCTATTTTCTTCTTGAGGGTTTTTCTTTGTCAAATTATGACATCCCCTTCGGAATTTCTTTTTATGTATGAAGTGCATGCTCTATAGGTAGTTCAACCATTTCCACTTTTTTCTTTGTTTTGGCGATAATAGAATAGCAAAAGAAATGGATGAACTTTAGATCATTTGATCGGCTAGAGATCAAAAGTCTAAAATAGGTTACACTAGCTAGAGCAGATATTACTAGTCAAGCCTTTTTACTTTGGCAAGAAATTGTCTAGCCTTTTGTGTCAATTGTATATGTTTGTACTAATCTTGTAATTTAGCAATTTGCATTTCCAACAATCATTTTCATAACTAGTACCCTATTCTCATGCAACTAAATAACACTTGGCAAAGTATTTTAAAGAGTGTTGGAATTCGGTGTAAAAAAAAACAAGAGAATAAATTATTGTATATATTCCAACCCATATGACATGCATGTGCACATTGGTTGCCAAGTTTTGTGGCAATAAAGCATGCAGAATTGGCCTACCGTCTCATTTGCATTCTTTTGATGAAATATGTTCCCTTCATCAGTTGACTATGAAATCTGTCAACAACTGTTTAATCACATAGGCACATAGCATACAATTGTTCAACTCTTGGCCCTTAACATAGAAATTATCTAGACAATAGCAACTACGGTGGGGAAATAGCTTACCCATAAATAAGATTGCTAAAAGGAGGGTGTAATATCTTTCCCTCATATTGTGGTTTGAATACTTTTAGAATTCGCTCTATTCTAAGTAAAGCAAGTAATGTTATAATATAAATAAGAGGAAATTCAGGTACAGGGACCTAACCTGCTAGGAAAACATCTGCAATATTCTCAACAATTATTGTAGGTCCATGTCCATGACCTTTTCCTGCTGGATGATTTATTTCATGTCGAGCTTTTTGTTGATCCCTTTTTTTTTTTTTTTTTTTTTTTTTTTTTTTTTTTTTTGAGCTTTACTAGCTTCACTTTGCTCCAAAAAATACTAACAAATAAATAATATCGATTGTTCTCAAATGATAAGCTTAATATAGAGTACATGTCATTCGGGTCAAAATATATATTTGGCCAACTACTTTAAGGTGCATTCACATGGTCCTTAACTAATTTCCGTCTAATGGAATCACATGGAAACAATTTGACACTACTTAGTATTTAGAGACAGTAAGCTCTACTTGTATATCACATATGTAAGTAAGTATTTACTTTGGTGATGTCACAAGTGCGAGCATATAATAAAAACATTGTACCTGGATAGCCGCTTCTATTGAATCATACATGTGGATTGTGACACCGTATTAGTCCCACATTTTTCTCTTTGAATGCTCGAAGGCATGGTCGTGTATAGATCGAACCATTTAAATTCTCCATTCTCAAAGTCAGAGCAACATATATTGATACATGGAAAAGTTTGAATAGTAAATTTTGTTCGTTCTATTGTGGGACATTTCAAGGTAAAAATTTCATAATATTTTGAAAATAATTTTTGCTTAACTATTGCAGTTTTTCTTTAAGGACTGAAGTTTGTAGTTCTTTGGGCTTTGCAACCCTAGTCCCACCTTGCATTTACTTTGAAAATTATTCTGTACGCAAGGCCAAATAGGCCATTCATGCATTTTATTTCTTAAGCTTTCTTTTAAATCTTTTTGGATTTTTTTTTTTTAGTAATGTGTCATTAGTCAGTTGATGAACTAATAACTCGTTCATAACCGTAGGGAGTATATTTTTTCTATTTCTATACTTTCATCTTTTATTGTTGTTATCAATAAATACAAATATAAATTTGGGGGATGGCCCTATGACACAGCTTTGCTACCCGTGAATAATCAAGTTATCAACCAAGGCATTATCCTTCAGTTGTTTATCATTTATATTCCTTCTTTAGCATAGCATTAATTTGAAACATAAAAGGGCACAAACGGATTGTTTTAGTTATAGTAGACAATGTAATAAAACCCTTTAATGGCCATAATTATGATATTAAGGCCACAATATATGACTTATATTTGGCAGTAATGACAAAGATTTCAAAGAGATTATCTTGGCTTCTTAGCCTTTGACCTTCTTTGAAGTGTGTAGGCTATAGCAATTAAGGTATTCTTTCCTATTTTAATGCCTATATTTAAGATCATAATTTTAGTAAAAAAAGTTTTGCCTTCATTTTTCTTAAATACCTAATTTTATGATACATTATCTTGCACAATAATATTTGACTTCCTTATTTCCAGTCTTATCAAAATGCATTAGGAAAGAAAAGGCCCTACTATGTTGCGTAAATAGTAGATATTGAAACATGACAAGAGAGTGTAATGGACATACCTGCTATGCTTTGCTGCTTCTTTCACTGTTGAGTAATAATTTCTTTGCAGTCCACATACTTTCTACTAAGTGTAAATTACACAGCTTTATCAGTGGTTTGTTGTTGAACTAGTCTTCCTTGTGGAAATAAAAGTCCACGAAGCATCAACCGTGGGAAGCAATATGTGTGTTTTGGACCTTTCCAAGAGCTGAACGAATACACTCAATGGATGTATTAGTGGGTTAGCCCATGGAATGCATCTATTTAACACCCACTTATAAGAAAGGTTTTTTTTTACATGCATCCTTCACCAGCAAAACGACGAAGGTGCTCCAGTAGTGTATTAGAGATTCAGATGGGAGGATTCCTTGATTGGAGTGTTATTTGGGTTATATGGTACTGTACTTTAGCGTCCATTACTCCAAATTGAAAAAGAGTAACCCTTTGTTGAAGGAAGAGCTTAATGGCTAATATTTCCCACAGACGGCGCCAAACTGATGATGCCAAAATCGTCAGTTGGGTCACTTGTCCAATCCGGAGCTCTTGGCAATCTTGTAGAACCTGTGAGATAAAGAGAATTCATCGAAAAGACCACCGGGTTGTGCCCGGTAGGGGAGCCTCCGATGCTTAAGTTAGTATCAGCCCATATATTTTGTATATAGATAGTGTTTTGTAGTAGTTTTTGACATACCTTCACAAGTGAGACGGACTATCCCTTTTATAGGTGATTTGGATAGTTGTTATACATAATTGGAGGTGATTATTACCCATGTGTAACAGTCATCGTATTGATGGGCGTGTAAGACCCGATGAGTAATGGTCGTCATTAATGTGTTGAATGTGCTTGAACGGTTACATCTTTTGGTCTACTAATGATGCAAGGTTGTCCATATTAATGGACGACCTTAATGATTTTTAGGACTCATCAAATAATATCAAAAAGTGCAATGAGACCTATGAATAGTAACAAGAATAAGTTTAATAATAAAATAAATTGACAAAAATAATCAATGCCAAACGCATAATAACAGTTCAAACTCCAAATTATTCCGGTCTATTTTTCACTTCCTTACCTAATCTGATGTTATAATCCAAAGATGCTTTTCTAATCTTTTGCCAAACCAACAGTACGTGGACATAATAAATTACTTTAGACTTTAGAGAATTTTGATGGATAGCCTAATTCTAAAAGGAAAGAATAAGCCTAGCTAGAGGGTCCTATCTAAACTTCGGTTAAAAGTTTACCTTTAAAAAGTCCTAAGACGTTTTTTCATTTCTATGGGAGTACTACAGTCCTGAGACGTTTAATCGATGCTAAACTTTTGTTTTTTTTTGTTTTTTTTTTTTTTTTTTATAAGGTAGAATTTCTATTCTAGTTTAATTAAAGTTTATATGTGTGTGAAGTTCCCTCATGAACAAATAATTTAAAATATATCATACAAATCAGTTCATGTTGCAAAACACATAATACAAAAAACAAGATTTGTATGAACAAATAACTTAACGAAAACAAGATTTTCATGCTTAGCTATGACCTAAAACATATCAATGTGAACATTATAAAATAAAATAAAATAAAAGTAACTACTTAAGATATGTAACTCACCTTGTAAGAAATAAAGAACGGATAGATATTTGCAAGTGTTGTTCCTTATAGTTGTTTGCAGAATGTATGACATGCGTGAATTGAAAATAGTTGGTAGAATTCTGAGGGGAATAAGAGTGGAGAAGAAGGTTGATGGAATTTTTAGGGGAAAAAGAGTAGAAAATAAGAACCGTGGAAACTTCAATAACATTAGTGCTGTTTAAATAGGATGCAAGTTTCATATAAGTTAAATTCTTAGATTTTAAACTGTGTAACTAGATACGCCAATTGACCAAATACAACACAACACAGACTAAGATGGGACACTATGATACAAACAAATTACTTAACTATAAACATATATTCACTGCAAAGAATCTCTGCAAAAATCACAGTTTCTTTATTTTCTTTTTGTTTACAGTGTGTACATCAATCATTTTTTTCTTCCATAACTTTCTTTCCTGCGTGGACATGAATTTGAATAAGAATCTATGTACTTTATTTATTTATTTTTAGAATAAAAATCAATGTACTCAATGTACTTGAATCTATCATTACTTGTTTCATAGGGTACTTTTACAATACGAAATGAAAGAACATGACATACACACAAACCAAACTACTTTGGTAAAAAAAAAAAAAAAAAAAAAAAAACTAATGAAGAATAAGAATATGTGTACTTTTTAGAATAAGAATTCAATTTTTTTAATATATATATTCAGAAAACTCTCTCTCTCTCCTCCAATTTTTGGCAAATCAATTGCAACAATTTTTTTTCCCTTCTATTTCGGCAATGCCATTGCCACAAATCAATTGCCACACAACAAGATGGGTGACTTTGATACAAACAAATTACTTAACTGTAAATATATATATTCACTACAAAGAATCTCTGCAAAAATCTCAATTTCTTTGTTTTTTTTTTATTTTTGTTTACAGTGTGCACATCAATCATTTTTTTTTTCCATAACTTTCTTTCATGTATGGACAGGATTCTGAATAAAAATCTATGTACTTTTTTTTAGAATAAGAATCAATGTACTTAGTGTACTTGAATCTATCATTATTTGTTTCATAGGGTACTTTTACAATACGAAATGAAAGAACATGACATACACACAAACCAAACTGCTTCGGTAAAAAAAAAAAAAAAAAAAAACTACTAAAGAATAAGAATATGTGTACTATATATATATATATTTTTTTTATTCAGACAACTCTCGCTCTCCTCCAATTTTCAGCAAATCAATTGCAATAATTTTTTTTTTCCTTTCTATTTCGGCAATGCCATTGCCACTTTTTTTTCCTCCTATTTCGGCAATGTCATTGCCACAAATCAATTGCCACCTCTTTTCTTTTTTTTTTTTTCTTTTTTTTTTTTTTTTTTTTTGCTATTTTGGCAATGCCATTCCACAAATCAATTGCCACAAAATTTTTTTTCCTTCTATTTCGTCAGTGCCATTGTCACAAATCAACCACAATTTTTTTTTTTTATTTTTAAATTCCTCCCCAAGATTTCGGCAACTTGGTTGTCACAATTTTTTCCCCCTCCCATTTTCGGCAACTTGGTTGCCACAATTCATATTTTCTCTTTCCTCCATTCCCTTCAATTTTGGCAACTTGGTTGCCACAATTGGTTTCCCTTTCGGGCACTTCCCCTAGCATGCATTTTGGGCACTTCATGGGCAGGAGCTTGCACTTCACATGCAGGACAAGAATTTCGGTAATCTCATTATCGAAATTCAATTTTTTGTCCCTCCCCATCACATCACTTATCTTTCTTCTCACTCGCACTTTTTCTTACAATTTCGGCAACGATGTTGCCGAAATTCAGTATTTTTCCATATTTTCCCAAATAATTTTGATCAATACCTATAACACCAATAAACTCCATTTTTTTACAATATTTAGCCAAAAGACTCTAGTACCTTTTGTTTTTCTATGATTGTGATGTACGAATTAGAATTACAATTTATTTGGCTTTTAGCTCATACAAGTAGACACACCCCATGTGAAACTTTTGAAATCAAATTATGAGTTCACACATAAACTAAACAATGTGTGAATTTAGGTGTAGATTGAGGTGTGTACCTAGCATTATTCAATTATTGGCATACTTTGTCTTGTACAATAAAATATTCAGGATCACACTTTTTTGTGCTACACCTTTGCAATAATTTTGATATGACAAATCATGAATGATAAGGAAAGAGTAGCAGGCTTATGTAAAAATGACAGACAATTAGTCACAATCTACTACGTAGGAATGTTATGGAAAATAGTATGATGCCTATAATTTCCCCTTGTACAATTGTATTATTGTTCTTAAGAATTACTTTGTGATTGGGTAGCATGTTAGAATTATTCAAAGAGTAAAATGATACATCAAACTCACTAAAATCTGACTCCTGCACATTTTCACACCTATTTTGTTACAATTGTCGTACGTGATAAATTGAGTGATGTGATCTTGTGCATAAAAGTTGATGGGTCAATGTGATGGCGAAAGACAACATATGTTAAAGGAGCAATGATAGCAACACAACAAATCCCACAACTCATCATATGATAAGTTGTGAATAGTATAGTTGTGGACTCACTATTTGCCCTACACCATTCATAATTTACCATGTAGTAAGTTGTAGCAAAAATTGTGACGTTTGTTATGTCCTTAAAATTTTCATATGTTAAAAAGGGATTGAGGATTGATGCAAGGTTAATATTGCACCATGCAATACCTTCTCAGTAGTTCAAATTAACTTTTGATACTAACCATTAAATTAATGAAGTTAAAAAAGTAAAAAAATTGAGAGTAAGAGCATCCCATCTACATGTGCAAAGTTGTGCAAGATGGAAAAAGTAACTGATTTTACATACTTTGAGCAAAAAAAAAAAAAAAACACCCACATCAGTGAGTGTGAAATTGTGCATAAATGCACAATTGCAACAGTATATATATATGCACGGTTACTGTAGTATGTGCATTTAATATTTTATTATTTTTTCACTCTCCACCTCACTCTCTCTTTTTCTCTCTGGTCTAATTCTCCACCTCATTCGAGTTCCCTCTCTTTCCCAACGATCATAGCAACTCAGCAAAGAAGAAGATGACAAATAGAAAAACCCCACTTAGCATGACCCAACTATCACCACCGCAACCCATACCCGTCGAAAAACCCATTCTAAATTCAAACCAAAATCAATAAAAACTAAATCCAACGGAAAACCCATATGAAAAATCCAACATAAACCCACATGAAAAATCCAATGGAAATCAGTCGTATCTGCTGCCGTTGCTGCCGCCGCATCTGCCTTGCTGCCATCGCTAGATCCAACCTAAATGGACTTAGATTGACATGGGTTTGTGTTGAAATGAAGTTTTTTGGTTTGTTTATGGAGTTTTCTGGTTTATTAATGGAGTTTTCTAGTGAAGAAAGGGGCAAAAGAAGAAAACTTGACCGGTGAAGAAAGATGAGAGAAAGGAGAAAAAGAAATAAAATTCACCGAGAGAGAGAGAGAGAGAGAGAGAGAGAGAGAGAGAGAGAGAGAGAGAGAGAGAGAGAGAGAGAGAGAGAGAGAGTAGTGTTCAAAAAAGAATATAAAATAATTATTTAAAGAAAATAATGTGTATAATAAACTGAATGTTTTGTAAAAATGGAAGGTAAAAAAAAAAAAAAAAAAGTAGATTTTAGATATATAAATTTACAAAATAAGAAATAATATGTTTATAATATTTTTACAACAAATTATAAGTGGCAGGTTTTTAGTAGTTGTTATTATTGAAAAAAAAAAGTAATCTTAATGTTAGATTTAAATTTAAACCAGTATCAACTAATTACTTATAATTTATTATAAAAATATTATAAAAATATTATGAACATAACATCTCTTTTACACCATTTTTGCACCCACGGATGCGGATAATAACGTGAGTGATATTTATTCCACCGGATTCCGATCAAGTGTGCTGCTGGAAGTTTTAATGGTTCCTGTGTTACGATGTAGAGAGGGAGAAGCGGTCGCAACACGCGTCCTGTATATCTGATTTTTTGGTATATGAGGTCGTGGGTGAGTAGAAGCTGGCATCAGCAAGAGACGTGAGGGAGTCATTTCACTACGTCATGGTACTGGCGTCACTGACAGCGCTTGTTAAGCCTTTTACGTTTATTCTACACTATAGTACACGCATTAATAATATCGCCAGGCCCCGCAAAACCCCCAACACCCACCCCACTCCCCCACTGCTAATTTACATTTTTGTCCCTCAGTCCTCACTTTCCTCACATCACATTTTTCCTTTTAAGAATTTTACATTTTTCAACGATTTTTAGTTACATTTTTTTTTTCCAACGATTCTTATTAATGAAAAAAAGTCAACGAATACTTTTTTTTTTAAAGAAGTGTCAAAATTTACCTAAACATTTTTATGAAAAAAAAAAGTAATTAGTTTATTAACAAAAATGATGTCAAATTTTTTCAAAAATAATTTATTAACAACTATTCTAAGGGTACCCATTAACATAATTTTTTATTAATAAGTGTTTGAAATTTTTTTATTATTTTATTACATTTAAATTTTTAAAATTGTGTTATTTAGGCATAAATGTAATTTTTAACTGATTTTATTTTAAAACTAAATAAATCAATAAAATAAGTTATACCAAGCTAACATATTATTACCTAATCTTCGTATTAAATTCGTTGAATCCATTTGTGATTTAAAAAAATCTTGCTTTACCCTTTTTTTTTTTTTTTGAGAAGAAAAAAAAAAGGTAAATCTTGCTTTACCTATTTAATGATTGATTATGAGTACTTTTTTTGTTACAATAATGAATAAATGACCCCCCTAAAAAAATAAGAATAAATGATTAAGTTTATGGGTTAAGCTTGTGTCTTGTACATTAATGCACTGGACATATTGAGATTAGGACACGTGTCTGAAAGTGCATCAGTGCACTAACAGAAGCTGTGTCCTAAGTTTATTATCTTTTAATTGTTTAAGTTATTGGGACATATATAATATTAGAGTAGATGGTAATGAGAATGAATATAAATATTGTCTCAATAGTTTACTCTCCTATTTGACATTAAAGAGAAATTTATGGTCACATGTGGGAAATATTGTTAGGATAAGCTTATCAGCTAAGTTTTTGTTTTTTTAACTTTTATGTATAATTTTTTAAAACCTCACTTTTTCTTACTTTTTTTTTTTCACTTTTTTAAAGTACATATATACTTTAATATACTTTCATCAAATTCTTTTTAGCAAAAAGTTAAATAAGTTGTTTTGGTCACATGTGAGAACTAGTGTTAAATAAGCTTATAAGTCAGCTTTTGTTTTGTTTTGTTTTTTTTTTTTTTTTTTTTTTTTTACTTTTATGTATAAATTTTTAAAACCTCACTTTTTCTTTTTCTTTTTTCTACTTTTCAAAGTAAAACTATACTTTAACATATTTTCATCAAAAAAATTTCAACAAAAAATTAAATAAGTTGTTCCAATGAGAAGTGTTATTGTATTGTTATAAATTAAATGAGAAATTAATACTATGTGATTAATGTTTCAAATTCCTCAATGTGCAGTTTTAGAATAGTAGTGTGTGTGTATATATATATATATATATATAGTCTATAAAAAATTTGGACTATATGACAAGTAATTTATCATGATATTAGACTAGGTAGTGATTTTCAGTTTGAATTGTATCTTCCTTCGGATCTCTCATTTAAAGTTAAGAGGAATTTTTGACCCGTTTGAGAATGAAAGTGTTAAAATAATGGTATAAATTGTGAGGTATGATTATTAAGAATGATAAATTTAATTATTTAATAATTATTTTAATATTATAAAAAATTCTTATTCCAGCACTTTTCACTTAGTTTTTTTTAGAATGTAGTAACTAGTAAGATTACTATTTTATTTTTCAAAATTATCTTCTAAAAAAAATCTTCTAAAGAATATGATTTAAACATGCGAATTTTTTAATTATATTGAGCTTATTTTAAGCCAAGAAGGTAAATATCAAGCAGATAAAATGTAACATTCTAAACTACAAATTAATAAATCAAATTCAGTACAAATAATCACAAATAGTTTTCTTTTTTCTTTTTTAGAAGAAGAAAATTCAAATCAATAAATAGTTGAAGTGTAATAAAATCATAAGTTGGTCCAATAAAAAAAAAAAAAAATCATAAATTGGTCGCCGACGCCGAAGGGCCCCTTGAGTCCTGACACTCGAATAATTTTTGGCCAGCTTACCGGCAGGGCAGTTTTGTCTTTTGACTTACCCAGAAAACCTCTATAAATTGAGCATTTGGAAAATTCGTAAAGACATCGATCAAGCATAGAAAAAGCTGTACACTACAGCCCCGTGTCATTCTCTTGTTTTTAAGGTCAAGAAAAAGAGTGTCGCCCTTCTTTGAATTCTCCAAGCTACCCTTTTAATCAGTTTTTGTTTGTTTGTGATCATCCATGGAAAATGACAAGAGTTTCAGAAATGGGAAAGATGAGCAAGAAGAAGAAGAAGAGGCTAAGATGGAGAAGTTTTTCGCGTTGATTCGAAGCTTTCGAGAGGTACGTAACTATAGAAGAAAGGAATTAATGAACGATTCTCAGGTGATGAATAACAAGAAGAAGATGAAGAGGGTAGGTGGAGATCACTCAAGTTGGGTTCCTAAATTTGAATGGGAGGATTTTACTAAAGAAGTTGAGTTCGTAAGGCCTCCTCTAATCTTTCCTAGTCCATGCAACAACAAAGAGAAAGATCAGGACGAACGAGACGACAGTGGCTTAGACCTCAAACTCACCCTCTAGCTAGATTCAAATCAATTTAAATGTAATCTTCTCTTATATATAAATATTAGTCTAATGATATTTATATTTTGATTTATTTTTTTTTCTTTATTTTTTGAGATAAAAGTTCCTACTAATTATGTTTTTGTATCCAAGTTCTGTAATATAGTTAACTTTTCTTGTGATATAGTTGATCCATAGTAGCTAGGATTTTAATTTTGAGTAAAACAATAGCAAAAAAAATTATTAAAAGACTTGACGTTGTCCATCAGAAATTATTAAGTTAGAGACACACGAAAGTGTCTTTTCTTCCAGGTATAGAATATCATCATGGCTACTATGTTACCCTTGCTTGCAACTACTAAAATCTCATGTAGCGGTTATGCATTAAAAAAAGAAAAGAATCTAGCATTTAGTATGATGGTAATTAGCGGAGTATTACATTTAAGTAAAACTTCTTTTAAAACTTTTAATTCTAAAAATAAATATTAACCATGAGCATTGAAATAAGGATTTTTTTTGCTATTTAGCACGATTTTACTAACAATTTCGTTAGTAGTCAAGTTTTTAAAATTAGTTTATGAAATTATTTTATAAACTAACATTTCGAATCTCTAATACTTGAGTTCAGTGAAAACTTTGGAGCCTTTAAAACTCGAGTTCCAAGTGTTGATGGATGCTTATTCATGTGAAAATCGAGTCTTTTAAGACTTGAGTTCCATAAAGCATAAAGCACAAAGAAGAAGGGCGGACTTATAGATCTGGAGAAGAAGAACAAAGACAAAAGCAAGTTATAGATCTTGTAAAGAGAGAAACAAACCTGGGAAGCGAGATTAGATCAAAGGGCAAAGAAAATTAAGCAATACATATATAGATCTGGAGAACAGAAAAGATCGTTTAAAAAAAAGAGGTTTAGAGAGAAAGAAGGATCAGGATAGAAGAAGAAGGATTTGCTTGGTTTTCTTTTAAGGTACAGACTCGAGTTTCACGTGAGCTTTTTTTTTTTTTTTTTTTCACATCAGATTTTGCCACCTTAGAACTTGAGTTTTAGAGACTTGAAATGCTACTTAACAAATATGTTTGCAAAACTTGCCAATTCACAAAATTGTTAGCAAAATTAGGCTAAATGAGGAAAAAAAATCCATTAGAATAAATATCAAGTTTAAGATAGTTCTCTCTCTTGCCAATGTTAGACTTCAGGTATTGAACATTGGAGTTCAATAATGAGTTTTTCTAGAAAAATACTAATCATGGTTTTAATTTTGACATTGAAAAAAAGTATTCACAATCCATGTGTTTGGGAGATAGAAAATTTTAAAATGTATTAACATAGTGCACATCATTGAAAAGAGGATAATTTTTCATAAATAATTTTAATCATTATTAAAAATTTTGTTTCTTAATTAATATTCTTAACTTTAGGAGAGATAGACAAAGCTATTTGATTAATATTTTTTGCTAGGCGAAGGGCTTTACTTATTTATTTATTTATTATTATTATTATTATTTTGCTATCCTATGAGATAGATAAATATAATATATTCTATTGTACTAGGGCCTTAGGCCTAAATGGGCAAAGGGTTAAGCTGCCCTGTTTAGAGATAAATTTTTTTTTTTTAATAAAAAAGTGTTGTAGTTTTTTATTCTAATTAGGGCCTTTTGTTTTTAGGGATGGTTTTTACAAATATCACATTACATCTTGATGTGAGTGTTTATGACAAATCAAACATTTTATTAGTGTTTTTTAATGCAAAAAAAAAAAAAAAAAAAACTCCTTGGGTTTAAGTCAGTTGCAAACTGACTCCCTAAATTATTAATTTTGTATTATTGACCCTTGAGGTTTAACAATTATCCAAATCGACCACTCCATATCAACTTTCGTTAATAATAACTGATAGCATGTGATCATATTATTATGTTAAAAAAATTATTTTAAAAGTAATATATACATAACCCATGACCATTATCTATCAATTATTTTTTTATGTGATTTTTTCTATCAATTATAGTTAAAGGAATTGCAATGAAGCAGAGAATTAGGACAAATTTTAAATCTTAGGGTTCAATAATATAAAGGAAAAATTACACTTTACCACCCTAAACTATGCCCTAGATTACACTTTACACCATAAATTATTCGAATGCACAATTTACACCCTAAACTATGATCATTGTTACACTTTGCACCCCAATGTTAGTTTTACAATTAAGTTTGACAGAAATATAAAACATGTGACTTGCACATGTGTATTACTTAAGTGACACAAACTTAAAAGACCAAAACACCCCCCCTCCCCCCCCCCCCCCCCCCTCATCTTCTCAATCAATTAAATTTTTTTCCTAGCTCTCTCATGCGTACCAGCCCTTCTCCCCAAATAAAAAATTCTTGTAGTCATAAATCCCCAAATCAAAATCATCTTCGGCACTACCCCATTGCTCCACCACCGTGACACCACTCTTAATTGTGGAGCAACACACTACCCCATTGCTCCACCACCGTGACACCACTCTTAATTGTGGAGCAACACATTTTATTTATCAACTTTCAGATAAGCCGATGATTTTGCAACATAGCAAGTGAAAATTCCTGAATGGCTTTGAAGAAAAGCTGTTACGGGCACTGAGTAATGGTTTTCAGAATAACCCTCCATGCTAGTTTCCTGGATTGCTGTAAAAAACTAAATATGTGCACAAACAACGAAGAACAGCAAATGATGATAGAAAAATTTAGTTGAAAGCTTTGTACATAATCCAATTATTAATACCGCAGAATAGCATCTTTTTGTCCTTCCCTAGGCATCAGGATCGAAGAATGTCAAATGTCATCCATATCTACACACTTCCCATCCTTGTAGCACACTACCATTACTATATAAATATAAATAGCAAAAAAATACTAAGCTGCAATGAGCATGGAAATCTAGATCAAAATTTTTTTTTTTTTTCTAGAAGGTTATCTAAAACATGAAGTCTAGAAACTAATGCTTCTAGGAATAACGGTAGTGGAGTGGTAGTGGTGTCAAAGATGATTTTGATTTGGGGATTTAGGGTTGCAAGGATTTTGATTTGGGGGAGAGGGGCTGATATGCACACGTGCACGAGAAACCTGAAAAAAAAAAATTTGTTTTTAATTGATTAGGAAGAAGGGGTTTTTGGTCTTTTAATTTTATGCCACTTAAGCAATGCACATGTGAAAGTCACATTATTTATATTTCCATCAAACTTAACTGTAAAACTAACATCGAGGTGCAAAGTGTAACAAGAATCATAGTTTATGGTGCAAATTGTGCATTCAAATAGTTTATGGTGCAAAGTGTAATCTGGAGTATAGTTTAAAGTGGTAAAGTGCAATTTCCCATAATATAAAATTGATAGTATAGGAGTCAATTGGCAATAAACCCAAATCCTAGTGGATCTTTCTGCATTTTACCTTTAATTATTTTTTGAAAGCTAATAATTTAAAATGATTTAATAATGTCGTTCGTACATGATTTCTATTGTATTATCAATAATTTTGAAATTTCATTATTATCATATACACATCATATGCACATCATCATGACTCAATTTGTTAAAAATTAATTAAAATAAAATACAAATAAAATATTAGTTAAAGTACAAATCTGGTCCTCCATGCTTCAATTATTGGACAAAATTCAATACGGTCCTTAACTACTAATTGTGTCCTTCATTTTAAAAAACAAGTCATTGTTATCCTTGGTTCTTCTTTTTGTTTAAATTTCAATGAAATTAATGGTTGAAATTGATTTAATTTTGAAAGTTTTCACTTTTCATAATACCATTTTTTTTATAAGCATCATAATAACATTTTAACATGTGCTCCATTATCCATATTGATTAATTTTATTAAAATTTAAATGAAGATGAAATTTGATAGTATAGGAGTCAATTGGCAACAAACCCAAATCCAAGTGGGTCTTTTTGCATTTTACCTTTAATTAATTTTTGAAAGCTAATAATTGAAAATGATTTAATAATGTCGTTCGTACATGATTTCTATTGTATTATCAATAATTTTGAAATTTCATTATTATCATATGCACATCATCATGATTCAATTGGTTAAACATTAATTAAAATAAAATACAAATTAAATATTGGTTAAAGTGCGAATCTGTTCCTCCATGCTTCAATTATTGGACAAAATTCAATATGGTCCTTAACTACTAATTGTGTCCTCGATTTTAAAAAACAAGTCATTGTTATCCTTGGTTCTTCTTTTTATTTAAATTTGAATGAAATTAATGGTTGAAATCGATTTAATTTTGAAAGTTTTCACTTTTCATAATAACATTTTTTATAAGCATCATAATAACATCTTAACATGTGCTCCATTATCCACATTGATTAATTTTATTAAAATTTAAATGAAGATGTAATTTAAAGATGAAATTGACTTATTTTTGAAATTTGATCGACTAAATTAACACAATTAGTAGTTCATAATCAGAGGTGAAAATTAATTAATAATTGAACTTTTAAATTATTTGATTTGTCCCAAATCTAAAGTATATATCGTAGATTAATTATTCAAATTAAAAATCCAAGATTGATACTCACCTTCTAGTCCAAGTTAATATTTGTATAAGTCGTTTGTTTTCATTAGTTAATTAATGGAATGTAGCATGAAACAACCCCAACGTGAAATGGTGCTTGCTGTGAACGTTACAATTTCGTTTTAGCTAAGCAACAACACTACGTGTTAAAATTTCTTTTCTGATGAAAGCAAAAGATTAGTAGATGTGAACAAAGTCATTGTACTTAATTTTCTTTTCTTTTTTTGCTTTTGATAGAAGTCATTAATTATGGGGAAACTCACAGTCCCAGATAGCTAGTTAGCTGATTCTCAAAAAAAAAAGATAGCTAGTTAGCTAGGTACTGTAGAAAACAGGAAAAGTGGTTTGGTTTGGTGGTTACGGAATCCATAGGCCCCAAAATGAAAGGTATTATTATTATTATGAATGGTGTAGCATCATATTCCAGTTTTCATGATTTATGTCATTCCAAAAACATTCCAGTCTGTCACATAGGCCCTCCAAACTTAAAAATAAGCAAACATGGCCACTTTTCTCTTTTTCTTAATTAGTCTTTTTGTTCTTATTATTTTAAATTTGACGTGTTTGACGAATCGTGCAGAAAGTCTATGGTTTTTCTTATTATTATTGTTTTTCTACTTGCTGTACCATGGGCCATGGATTTGAACTTTGAAGTAATTTTTCCATTTCATCCGTTTACCTTATGGACCAAGATTTGGTTTGAGTATAAAGAGAAAAAATGAAAAAACGGAAAAAGAGAAAATAGTGAAACTGATTGTTATTTTCTTTTTTTGGTAGAGAATAAAACTTAGTAGAAAAAAAGAGATGTAGACGAGTATTTTCTCCTTGCTAGGCTTACAATTTTTTTTTTCTCTCCAAGAATGTAAACACACACAATCAACCAAATAAAATTAGATTCATTTTCTATCATTCCAATTTTCTATTTTCAGTACTAAACATATCCTTATGAATGGAAGATTTCACAATGCTTGTGCGTTGAATTTTTGGATTTGAAATCAAGGAAGAACATATACTAGTGTAAATTATGAGGGTTATTTTAATGTTGGCTAATTCCGTGTCAAAGTCTTGGTTCTAATTGTAATGATCTCCATATATACATTTTATTTGAGTTGTAACAAATTGAGTAATCAAGAAAGAAGAACTTAAAGAAGAAGTTGAAGTTGCTGATGTGAAAACCTTGATCGAATGAGACTTACAGTGTTAAGTAAGATGTAGTGTGAGGGTCTTAAAATGGACTTACATAGAAACGCGCTCGACACACTCCAGACACCTTGGTTGAGTGAGATTCTATGTAAGTGAGGTGATACATGAGAGAGAGAGAGAGAGAGAATGTAATTTTTCCTTCTTTGACAAGTGGTAAAAAAAAAAAAGAAAGGAAAAGTAACCTAAATGTGAGTGTAGTGATATGTATCTTTTTTTTTTTTTTTTTTTTTGTGTGGTGAGAAGAATGTGATACATATCATCTTTTGAAAGGTAGGTGTGTAAAAGATTAGAAATACGAAAGCCAAAGTTGAAATAAAAATTTTCTTCTTTGACAATTGGACTTAACTTTCTTGAATTTGTATAAAATATTACACATTAATCTCTAATGACAATCTCATAGTCCGCTTTGTAAGATATAATAAAGTCCAAATAAAAATCATCATCAATAAACTTCGCCGTAATTAGTGGAACCCCTCTAATCATCATCATCATAATCATTTTTTGACAAATCTTATTAAGGAGGTGGTATCCCATGAGCCTCATAACTTCGTGCATTGGGTCGAATATTGGCCCATATAAACCTAGTAGTCTAGTTAGAACTGGCTAGAGGTCCAATTGGGTTGGGTTCATATTTGATCCAATTAGGTTTGGGTCATTGTTATCATGATTCAAATTTGTCATTATTTTAACACAAATGGTGGAACGGCCCGGGTTTGGCCCACCCCGCGGGCCTTCTCTTGTTTTCTTCTCATCATTAAAAATAGATTAATTATTAATATATAAATTAATTAAAGGTGAAAATATCATTTTAGACCCTACATTTTGGAGTCATAGTTAATTTAATTTTTGCTATTTTCAATTTGAAATCAATTTAGTCTATATTGTCAACTCACTAATAGAAAATGATTACATGGCAAATAATGTGCACGTGTTATACTTGAAGATGACATCACTATAAAGATAATAATTAATTCACGTTAAAAAAAAGCATTATTTTTTTTCCCTTGTAAAAAAAAGCATTATTTTTTTTTTAAATATTCAAAATCTTATTTTCTTCTTCTAAAAAATAAAACTTATTTTCTTATCTTTTTCTACCCTTTCTTACTAACCAAACAAATCTAAATTCAATTGCTCTCATGTTTCTACAGATCCAATAATCTCACAAATTTTTACAAAAATAATCACATAAATCAACACAGGAAGAATAGCTTTGGTTTGAAAGCTCCGGTATTACTTGAGACTCCCATGCCAATCCCAGACCATAGAAAAACAGATTTATTTTATTAAATTTCTTCTTCTTCTTATCTTTTCAGTATTTTATACACACTTTAAAATTTCTCTTCCATGTCTTTCAAAGGATTAAATTTTTTTGCTGCAAACAATTTCGCTTTTTTCCTTTTTAGTAGATCTCATCTTACTTCGAGTTTAGAACTTTTTGAAGTGAAGGTTCTTTGTTACATTTAGGGTGTGTGTTGTTTGAAGGTGAAATATGATGGATGAAAAACTATGAAGAGAAAATGGGAAGGAAATTTTTTTGGAGTGTGTTTGGTTGAGTGAGGAGGAAGGAAAATAAATGGTGGAACCAAGGTATTTTCTCCCCAGGCCCACCAAAAAGTTTTCTCTCCAAAATGGAGAGAAAATTGAAGAGAAAAATTTGACATCATTTTTTGGACAAAAATTTCCATGTGCAATTGCACATGGGCTTGTCTACGTTGCTCTGCTTCATTTTTTTTTCTTTTTTCTTTTTCTTTTTCATTTCTCCTAGACGTTGACCTAGGTGTTTTCTCCCCAAAACGGAGAGAAAATTGAAGGGAAAAATTGGACATCATTTTTGGACAAAAATGCCAATGTGTAGTTGCACATGGCCTTGTCTACATTGCTCTTCTTCATTTTTTATCTTTTATCTTTTTCTTTTTCTTTCCTCCTGGATGTTGCCTCTTTTTTTTTTCTTCTTCTTCTTTTGCTTTCTTTTGTGTGTGTGTGTTTCTATTTTTATTTTTTTTAATTATGTGATTTTGTTTTTGTTTAGATATGATTTTTTTTTTCTAGACATGATTTTTATTTTTTTAAATAAATTTAGGTGATTGATTTTTTTTTTTTGGTTGTTTATCCCTTTTTTGGTTTTAATTGGGCATCATTTTTTAACAAGAGTATATGTGTAAATTTATACAAACTCACTTTTTTTATTCTTCCACTTTTTCACCCCCAACCAAACAAAAAGGAGGGAAATTAAAATCTTTTCTATCCTCCCATTATTTTCTATCCTCTCACTTTTCCACCCTTCCAACCAATCTGCATTTCATTGTATGACCAAATTTGAGATTGCAAATTGAAACCACAGACGAGTTTGAGAAGGTCCATGAACTTAGTTTCTTGGCTGGGTCAGAAGAATTGGAGCAAATAAATTTAAAGATCTTTTTGGTACAATAAGAAAGGGCGGGGAAGATTAAAAGAAAAAAGGATTTTTATTTATATTTATTTATTTCAATGACAAGGTGTAATTTTTTAATGTCAATTAATTTTCTTTAATTATTTTTTAGCTACATTAGCTTCAAGTGTGCCATTTGTGCACACCGTTTGCCACATAGGCAGGAACCAAATTGACTGTAAATTGAAAATAATAAGGATCAAATTGACTAATGCCAAAATATAGAGACCGAATTGATTGTGCGCCTAAAATGTAAGGACTAAAATTGTGTTTTCACATTAATTAAACATCAAATATTTTAATTGTTAGGTGTTTTTTTTAGAAGAAGGTGGTTTATATCATTCTAGTAAAATAAATTCAACAATTTACCACCATAATGAGAAAAAATATTCTAAATATTTCTAAAATATAATTGTGAAAAATACGAATCATATTATGAATTGAATTTCTTATTTTTTGTGTCATGTATCATATTTTATGTCATATAATAATTTTTTTTTTCCATCCGCTTAGCAATAAAATTTAACAAATCTAGTTGAGTATGTAAATTAAAAATGCATTTATATTATCAAAAAAAAATTGATAACACTTAAAAAGTAATGTTTGAATATATAATGTTCTATGTATTGCATATTCAACGATGCTAACTACCAAGCACCAAAAAAAAAAAAAAAAAAAAACTCAAATATTAGGTGGTCTATAACTATCACAAGATTAATACAACTTATTAGTATAAAGTGGTAAGTTACAGTTAGGTCAATTGATAAAATCTCTTGTTTTTGAATAAGAGATCTAAGATTTGATTTCCCACTAACACCAAAAAACTAATTGGTGTCTTGATCTGATGATAAATAACTATCATCAGAAAATTTGCCATAATTCAGTATAGATTGCGCGATTGTGCCCTATGATTTTAGGTTTTCTCAAAGTTTTCAATTTCTAAATGGAAATTGATACTTTTGCACCCTTCCCTTCAACACCCTTATTAAAAAGTAAAAAAATGTTTGTCAAATTAGAGTTTTTTTTTTGTGTGTGTGTGTGTGTGTGTGTGTGTGTGTGTGTGTGTGTGTGTAAACCATGGAGATTTCATTAAACTTAGGAATTAACAAGTCTGTTACACCTTATCATAGACTAATAACCTATACACCACAGATGGTGGGCACAAAAACACAGTAAAGGAAGACAAAGAAGTTGCTCCCAACTTTGCCAATGCATCAGCGTATTGATTAGCTTCACAGTAGGCATGAACAATCAATTTATTGGGTATTTCCCTTATTAGGTTCCTGCAATCAGTCAATAAAGGTTCCATTAGCAAATTGGCATTGTTATTAGTCATGAGAAGCACAACACTCAGTGTATCAAGCTCAACGACCAGATTGCTAAGCCTTATTTCCTTCGCTAGCACCAATCCATCCTTTAAGGCCCAAAGTTTAGCCCTGCAACTGTCAGTGTGCCTGATTGGTCTTGCATAACCCTTCAGCCAAATCCCCTTATGATTTCTGATCACACCTCCTTCCCCTGCCTTACCCGTACTTCCCATCACAGAACCATCTGAGTTGAGTTTTGCCCACCCCTCAGGTGGCTTGGTCCATCCAACAGGAATGACAGATTTCAATTTTTGCACCTTACAATTGATACCTAGCGAGAAGAACTCAACACTTTCTTTGATGCATCTCCTATAGCTCGCGTTGTCCACCCTTCCTGATCTGAACATGAATTCATTCCTATGGAGCCAAATATGCCATACCTCCATGACAAATGAGATTTTCCATGGCAAACCCATTATATCAGATCTGATATCTTTCTGGCAGTTGATCTCAAGCCACTTCCCAAAGGGTAAATTAAAAGAATCCTTCAGGCACTGGGGAAAGTTCAGGTCTTGCCAAAACCTTTGTGCCACCTCACAGCTCCTTAACAAATGCTTAATTGTTTCATTGTCTCTTTGGCACAAACTACATATGGGGTCAATGTTTAAACCCCTTGAACCTAGCACTTCTCCAGTTGGCACACTATTACATAAACATAACCACAGAAAAAACTGAACCTTGGGAGGAGCTTCTACCTTCCAAATCCATGCTATTGGATTTGTCTCCAGGTTCAAAGGATTTAAATTTCTTGCTAGCAAGCTGATTTTAGAGAGAAGATGCCATCTTTGGAGAAAGCCCTATGAAGAGTATCTTCTGTATTCTGGTTCAGAGACAATGGTGTTGCTTTAATTACATTAAGAACTTCATCTGGTAACTCCAAGGATATGCATTGGCTTCGCCAAGCACCTTCATTGTCAAAACATTGATTAATAGTAATATGCTCTTCAGCCAGGTTTAGAGGTCCTTCAATGAGACTTCGAAGTTTGCCTATTGGTAGCCTAAAATCCCTCCAAACGTTGATTGACTCACCCTTCCTCATAGCCCATTTTAAACCCTTGACATATATTGGGACACCCTTTTTGCAGGCAGTCCAAACACTTGAGCAAGGGGCTGATCTTCCTTGCTCTAATCTTTGGGGAGTTAGGTATTTAGTAGCCAACATTTGAGCCTAAGGTGCCCCTTGATCACTAGCCAACCTCCAACACAGTTTAGCAAGAATAGCAAGATTCCTATCCTTCATGGAATGAAGACCCAATCCACCCAACTCTTTAGGTAGAGTCACTGTGCTCCAGTTAACCATGTGCATTCTTCTCTTCTCCTACGTTGAACCCTAAAGAAAGTCTCTGATAATCTTGTCCACTGCATCACACACTTTGGTAGATAGGGCTTGGCATTGCATATAATATTCTGCTATTCGTACAGCTGCTATTTTGGCAAGCACTAGCTTCCCTGCCCTCGATAGCAGCTTTGTCTTCCAGCCAGCAAGCTTGTTTTGAATTTTCTCCACCACAAAGTTGTATGCAGCCCCGGCTCTTCTCTGTTGAAGGATTGGAAAGCCAAGGTATCTTCCAATATTGGTTGTTGCATGGATTCCTAACTTCCCACATATGGACCTCTTCCTTCTTCTAGTGTCATTTGGGGAAAAAAAAGATTTTGGACTTTCTCGGACTAACTTTCTGTCCTGCAAGATTGCAGAAATTATATAGAACTTCAATGATGGCCTCACAATTCTTATGATTAGCCTTTGCAAACAACATCAGATCATCAGCAAAGAATACATGGGAAAAGCTTGGCCCATTTCTAGATGCTTTGACCTTATCCCACCTCTTAGCTTCACACATGCTAGTGATTTGGCTTCCAAGAAACTCTATGCACAACAGAAAAAGATAGGGTGAAATTGGATCACCTTGTCTAATCCCTCTCGAAGGGTGGAAAGCTTCAAGTTTGCTACCATTAAAAAGGAGGGATGTGGTTTTTGTAGAAATACAACTCATGATGAGGTTGATAATATTTTGAGTAAGACCAAAATGTTCCATGACCATTTTCACAAAACTCCACTCAAGGCTATCATAAGCCTTCTCAAGGTCAATTTGCTGTCAAATTAAAGTTTCATAAATTGAATGTGGACTCTCTCTCTTTCTCTTATTTTATTTTTATTTTTATTTTTTATTTTTTGATACAAGATAAAATTTCTACTCTACTATAATCTAAATGTATATATGTGTAAAGCTCCCTCTTGGAGACTTGAATCCCAGCTCTTATCCCTTACATCTTACAAATACTTATTCTTGTAGAGTGACCACTGCACCAAGAGTGCGCGATTGTTTCTCTCTTTCTTATTAAAAAGGCAAAAATGTTTGTCAAATTAAGTTTCCTCTCTAGCATTGAATGCGGACTTTCTTTTTTCAACTCTAAACCCTCTTTCAGTCGGATTTTTTTTTTTTTTTTTTTTTTTTTTTTTTTTTTTTTTCCAACTCTAGCTAAAGTGCTAAACCCTCTCTCAGTGTGTGTGTGTGTGGGTGGAGGTATCAAAGCAATGTCTCACCATCAAAAAATACAAAATCAGATTGATTAAGTCTTGGATCCTTTGTGCAGGGGTTTTAAATAAGTTGATGCTACTGCTACCAGGCTTTCAGAGTTAAAAAAGAAAAAAAAAAAGAAAAAGTAGAAGAATAACAATAAAGATATTAAAGAATACTGCTAAGCTTCGTCCAGCCCATTGTTTCTGGGCTTAGGTTATTCAACCCATTCAACAGTGACTTGTAAACTGAAGAAAGGGATTAAATTAAAAGATAAAGGGAGAATCAAACATCAAAAGAGGAAGACAAGGAGAATCTAGCTTATGTCATTTCCACATCTCTACATTGTCTAATCTCCAACTATATCAACCTTTATTAAACACATAATATATATATCTATTTTTTTTTTAACAAAGAAAGCAGGGGAAAGAAAAGCTTGCGTAGATCAAGAAAGTAGAGAGGAATCATAATATGTGAACCTTTAAGAAGATTTATTTATGTATCTTACATATATGTAGCTTTATGCAAAAGCTGCTGCTTTTCTCATTAATTAATTATTTTTTAAAACTTAAATTAAGGAAAGAAAAAGACAAAAGATTAACACGGTTCTTCGGCGGCATTACATTGTATTGTTCATGGTATTATTAGGTGGGGTATGATGGGTTTTTGCATAAAGTAAAAGCCAATCACTTCTACGTTATTTTGTAATGTTTTCAAAATGAAGATTTTTATAAAAAAAAAAGATAGAATGTGATATTATTTATCATAACTAGGGAAGTAAGTAGTGCTATATTTTTTATGTAGGACAAAATTTACTTTTTAATTTTTGTAATGGTTTAATTTTGGTATTTTTATGTAAAATTCTTTATTTTAGGTTTAGGTTATTTATTTTCTTGTTCTTAGGTGTTTTTAATGTTTTTTAGGTCAAATTTGGTTCTTGTTATAATTATATATTAATTAGAAGTTATTTTAGAATATATTTTCTTATCTGTCAAGTTTTACGGAGCCCTTGAATAGGCTCAAAGTCTGTAGACATTTTTTCATAGATTATTATTCATAAAATTGCATAATTTCTCTAAAACTTTTTTCTAGTGGATTTTAGTTTATCTCATTGTGGCTTCCGCAATATTAGTTGGTATCAAAGTCTTGACATACCCTAGTTTAATGGCTAACCGGTGAGACGGTGACCACCACAACAATGACAATCGCAACGACGTTGACAACACAGTCCTCACTAGGGCTGAGTTCCTCAAGTTTTGTAAAAAGGCTCATGATGAGAATCAACAATTTCTTGAAAAGAGTCAACAAATTATAGGCGAAATTGAGCAAAAGATCGCTACTCTTCTTGCTAGGAAATCACTTCACAACAACAATGATCAATATATTCAAAGACGCACTCCTAACTACCAGAAAATTTCATTCTTTGATGGAGATATGTGTAAGTTGGATTGTATTGACTGACTTCTTGGTTTGGAAAAGTATTTAAGTTTTTGGAAGATTTGTGATGAAGAAAAAGTGCAGTTTGTATCTGATAAATTAGATGATGAAGCAGAGGAATGGTGGGAAGACATTCAAATCGATAGAAAGCGGTGGGGTAAGCATCCCATCTGCTCTTGGCAAAGAATGGAAAATGTATTAATTGATTTATGGTTTCCTAATGACTATTATGATAATATAGATTATACAAGTGTTGATTACGTGTCTGTATATTCATATGAAAAACAATATGTTCAAAACATGAAAGGTCAACCACAAAACCAAAATTATCACAGTCAAGTCCATGTGTCAAGTAAAGGAAAGGGGTTTGAGGGCTGAGAAGAAGCAGTCTATTTCTAAAGAAAATTTTGAAATAGTTAAAAAAGATCAAAGCTTGCAACAAGTTATTGAATTGAAGATTGAAGACGCCACTTGCCAAAAGTTTGATGAAGGTGTCAAAGAAAAAAAGAATGAGTTGATTGTAGGCAATGACAAAAATCAAGAGATGGTAATTATTGAGAATATTGTGGAAGATCCAATTGAGGTTAAATATGAGGATGAGTCCATCACCCATAATCACCAAGTTCCGGTTGAATTGTTTAAGATGATTATACAATATGTTGATTTTCTTGGAGTATAAAATTTTAATTTTATTATCAACCCTTTGTTGATTGATGTTGCAAATAAAATGAAGGTAGATGAGAATAAATTTTATGCTATACACTTTATGAAGGATTCAAATTTCAGAACCGGATCAAGTTATTAAAGCATTTAAAGTATTTGTTTATTCGGAGTGGAAGATTTTAGATCTTAGCTATTAACTTAAGGACTAGTTTTTTTTTAAGTGGAGGGGTCTAATGTAAGACAGAATTTGCTTTTTAATTTTTGTAATTATTTAATTTTGGTATTTTTATGTAAAATTCGTTATTTTAGGTTTAGATTATTTATTTCCTTATTTTTAGGTGCTTTTAATGCTTTGTAGGTCAAAGTTGGTTCCTATTATGGTTAGGTATTAATTAGAAGTTATTTTAGAATATATTTTCTTCTTTATCAAGTTTTACGAAGTCTTTAAATAGGCCCCTAAGTTTGTAAACGTTTTTTCATAGATTATTATTAATAAAATTGTAGATTTTCTCTCAAACTTTTCTCTGGTAGATTCCAATTTATCTCATTGTGGATTCAAGGGACCCCTTGTGGATTTGGGGAATCCCTCGTGGATTTGAGGTTTACTACCTAGAAACTAACAGTTTAGTTTTTGTCCATCAAAAAGAGTATCGAGCGTGCTTTCTTTAGGCTTCCGCAACATCAATTTTTACTACATTCTAGACGGACTAATTATATATATTTTTATAGCTCATTTTCATTTTCATTTTTGGGTAAATTTGACAGTTTCAACAAAGGAGGAGAGGAGATTTAAACCTGGATTTCTTCTCATATGGGCAAGTAAGCAATGCTACTGAGTTATAAACCTCTTGACTTTTAGATCAAACTAGTCGCGGACCCACGCGTTGCACATAATAATTATTTTGTGATGATTTTACAAATTTTTTTTTTTACAATTTAAACTAATTTAATAAGGAGTAATGTATTTCGTAATCATATTTTTATTTATTATAGGAATAATCATAAATGTATCATAAATCATAAATATAAATTTTGTCGTACCAAAATGAAAACAACACAATTTCTTTTCAGAAATTCAAAAGGCAAATTAATGAAAATATTCATTTTTTAATAAAATTTATTTATAAAATCTTGTGAATCCTTAAAAAGAATATAAAATTTTGAAATTATTCTTTTTGTTTTAAACAAACTTTCTCAAACCTTATTTTTTTTGCCTACAATCCAAAACACCGAAAATCGTAACTAAAAAAATTAATAAAACTTAACAATGATTAATTAGACCAATTAGGAAAATAATTTGTTGTTGATAATCTATTAAGGTTATTTTCTTTGCAGAAATTGTAATTTCGTCCACGCAAAACATATTATCAAATAAACAATTATTAGCAAAATCTAAGAATTAACTTTTTATATATGCATTGTTATAAAATAATTAAAATAAAATTGCAAAAACTAAAATTTGTCACCCATCTAATTATTTTTGTTTGGCTAACCTTTGCTTTTCTCTAAACAAATGGCATTATAGTGTGCTTTTAATACAACTATTAAGAGTACTTTGTCCACTATAAAGGATTAAAAAATAAACAAAAAATTGACAAAGTCTCATAGTTTAACATCTAAATTGAGTACTATAAAAAATCATGCTATGTAATAGAATAATATTATATTTTTATACACTATATTTACTTATTTATAATGCAATAGGATAACATTTAACAATTAAAGAGGAAAAAAAAATTAATTTTAAAAAACAAAACTAAATCACATTAACCCAAAGTAGAGTTTTAAAAAAATATAAAAAATTATCAACCTAAAGAAGAGATGCAAGAAAAATATAAAATCCACCAAAAAATTGAGAGAGAGAGAGAGAGAGAGAGAGAGCTTTTTTTTTTTTTTTTTTTAGTGAGCGAAAACTGTACATAGAATAGAAGAGATAATGACAAATTTATAGTAAGGGAGTGTAAATAAGAAGAGACAAAAATAAAGAAAGATGAAGGGAAATAGGAAGAATGATATTAATATAGAGGGTCGTGGGAAGATGAAAAGGTAAGGAAGGGAGAAAAATTGGAAAAGTAGTGAGGAGATGAAAAGAGAAGAGAGGGAGAAAGGTTGGAGAGTGTAAATATTAAAAAAAATAAATGTTAAAAACAATTATAAGAAAATTGGAAAGAAAAAAGATAATGACGTGAACGCTGATGTGGTTCAACTTGAGCATAACAATAATAAATGCTATGCTTTAGTTTTTAGATATATATAGATAGATTAATCCTATTCATGTGGGAGGTAATATTTAAATAAGTTACACTACTCATTAAATAAGCCAAGTAATTAAAAGTAAATGTGAACGGTTTTATCAATCACCATATAGTGGGTTAGAGGAATTTTCTTCCAAAACAATTTGAAGGTAAAGTTTTTCTGTTTATTAATTATATTGCTAAATCATTGGAGTTAATTACGCACTTTGTTAAACACATGTAGCGCCAAATCAATAGAATTGATTACGCTAAGCTGTTTTATTTTATTTTATTTTATTTTTGAGAAAATGATTACACTAAGCTAACAATAAAAATTGGAATGAGGGGTATTGTTCCCTACAAAAGTTAAAGTTGTTTCCACCACTTAACATGCCACATTATTATTATTATTATTATTATTATTATTATTATTATTATTATTATTATTTGTACTTAGTATTACCAAAGGAAATATTATTGTTTCACACTCTAATATCCACACTCATGTACATCACTAAAAAAAAAAAAAAATTGTACATCACTCACAAAGTGTATTCATTAGATATCCACATTTTCCAACTGATGTCCACATTTTGTTAGTAGGTGTGTACAAAGTGTGAATGTGTATACATTAGATATCCACGTTTTCCAACTGATGTCCACATTTTGTTAGTAGGTGTGTACAAAGTGTGGATGTTGGAATGTGAGACAATCATAGTCCTTACTTCACATTATTTATTTGTTTTTCTATAACCACAACCCTTGCCATAACTTGTTGAAATGATCAAATATGAGTAATAGGCAATTACTTTCACATTAACCTACTACTTTTCACAACTTAAGTCAACTATATTAGAATTGTGGCAAAAAATGTGATACAAAAAAGTTGTCCCCAGACTTTCTTCCTTGTTAATTTATGACAAACTGTGCGGACATCATTATGCCAAAAATTGGGCACTTTTAGAGCACTTTAGACTTGTTAATGAAAGCTTAGGAATATATTTATTTGCAGAGGATCCTCTGATAGTGTACGAGGCATTGTATGTGACAGATAATTCTGTCACACACAACTCAGACTCCAAAGCATCTGATTCTCTCATTGATAGTTGATACATAGAATTTCCAAATTATCTACTTGAGTCCAATAGCAAGGTTGTTGTTCTAAGGTTGTTTTGGTCACTTCAAAGATTCAAATCTTTCTTATTATATGTTCTAATCTTAGTGCTTCGTACTACTTTGGTTATTTCTTGGCAACTCAAGGAGTCTTAGTATATCTTCTCAAAAAAAAGAGGAGTCTTAGTATATAGCTTATTGTTAATTGTAATAGACTTATAGTATATATGCAATATTGACATAGACATTGATCAAGAAGAGGCTATCATGAAGAGAAAGTATGTGGAAGGAGGAAGAGAAGAGAGTGCAGCCATTGATGAAGAAGAGGAGAAGATCAATACCTTCTTCACTTTGGTTAGAAACATCCGGGACTCGCATAATCAATTGCTAATGCGTGAATCAGAGGAGAAAGGTAAAGGAAAAGGAAAAGAAAAAGAAAAAGAAAGAGAAATGAAATCAACTTGGACCCCATCATTCAAATGGGAAGATTTTGAGGAGGATGTGCAACTGAGAAACAATTTTGTAATGCCTCCTAGTTCTTCCAAGAAGGAAGAACACTGCAAGACTGAAGAACAAGAAGAATTGGATCTCAACCTTTCACTTTGATGCGGAGTATTAACATTCTTAATAAACAAGGTACGAAGAGATTCAAAAGAAGAAAAAGGTTTTTCTGCATTTTGATGTTTTCATTACATTCTTCCTTAATATGTTCACGTGTTCTTTGTCTTTAACCTTTTATTGCAGACAATAAAAACGGAGTTCTTTGGTCAATTAAGTTTGCACCGCTGTCCTGTGAGATTTTTTCACGTTGTATTTGGTTTTATCACACATAATCAATAAATAAAGACCCATTTAGATAATTTTTATAATAAACTATGCAGAATTGACTGGCAAAGATGTAGTTCACGGACTGAAAATTTTGTATATATTGCAGTAAACTAATAGTAACACAATACTACTATAGATGAACAATGCCCATTTGATTCTTAGTAAACGACAGAACATGTATATATTGCTTCTACTATTTCGATTAGTAATATACAAAGGTGTATCTGACATACTGGAGTGTTCTTTAACTTTCAAGATACCTTCTCATAGGCAAAAATCGATTATGCATGTGTCCATATCGTCCATGCACATCGGTGTTATTATTGCTCCTCTTTATATCCACATCAACACTTTATCTGTAATGCACTAATAGCGGTTGAGGCAACTCTTGGTACTTTATTTGATATTATATAAAATTCTTTTTTCTTGCAAAATTACTAATCTCGTATGCACACCTCATCTGATAATGGTCAACTAGCATGTCCCATCTTCAATCAAATCATCAAATTCTGGTTTCTTCCCATTGATGATGTCAAACTACTTTTCTTTTTGGGTATGACCAAAACATGATTGTTGCACTTTTATTTTGGAATTCTCCACTGAATCATAAACAAAGACAAAGATCTTGAAATCATTAGAAAGGGACCAATGAACCTATTTAATGGAGAGCCCTTGAAGAATGAAGCCCCATTTGCGCAACTAGTCAACTTTAAGAAAACAACACTGCAATTGAGAATGTAGGACCCTGTCTCTAGTTCACTTCACTTGAATGCTTGCTGGGGAAAATTATGTCCATTGCTTTACTTCTTCAACAACTGTTGAATAGAGCCTTTTTCTATTTGTATTCACCAACAACAGTTTTTTCTTTTGTATGTTTGAAATTATTGGAAAGTGAAAGTTGACCTTCTGTTGGATTCTGATGGCTCTGATGTTGGGATGAGTCTCAGCCAAAATAAAAACGTCTTAAATAATTGCATAGCCAGATCAATATTGCATTTGCAATTCAAGTGCCAATTTTTTTATATTGTGAAATGTATTAAGGAAATTCCACTTGTATTTGGGACTTTATATAGGCTTCTGTACTATATAACTAGGTCTCTTTGCTTAATTGCTTAAGCTTTTGGTTGGATACTCTAACAAAATGTACATACATCATTGTGAATGGAAGGCATAAATCAGGCAGGTTTTCCTTGCACCATGAAAGGCATGTGCCAGTTTGGTGACTGTGTGTGTGCGTGTATGTGAGAGAGAGAGAAAGAGGTTATGTCAATCCATTCAATGAACAACCGCTATTTTTTTTGGTAAGACGCAATAGAAAAAATTAATTTCTCACAGAACATTGTCTGATATATCTTTTACAAATTGGCACAATTCTAGGGATATATATCGAGTCTTGAAGTAGGGAGCAGAAAAGGAACAACCTTATAATCCCAACCAAAACAGCACATTCAATACACTCAAATACAACAACATTCACTATTATATCTGTTACAAGAAAGTGGCACAAGGCTATGGTTATATGTCTACTCTAGAAGAAGGAAAACAGAAAGAAGGAATACTTTACAATGCCAACCAAAACAGCACATCAGAATGAAGAAAGATAGTTGAACAAACAATTGAAAACTTCTTTTGAAGGCATAGATATTAGACAGGTCTATTCTTCCTCCTATTTTGTTTCTGTGTTTAGAGGACTCTTCCCTAAATTAGATGATTTCCCTTCACTCTTTGGAGTATGTGATTGTGGTGTCCTTGGACTATGTGGTCCTCTTCCACTAGACCGAGGACTTAGCTCCCCTTTTAGTTCACCAACACGAGGACTATACGAGGCGCGTGGGCTCTGAAAGCTTTTGGGGTCATTTGATGGTGTTGCTGTGGAGCTTGTGATCTTAGGACTACTTACATGCCTAAACTCACCACGGCTTCTTGTGATAACTTCATCAAAAATCTCTCCTTCACCTGCAAGGGAAGCTCCAGCAC
This sequence comes from Quercus glauca, assembly GCA_023736055.1. Classification (NCBI taxonomy): domain Eukaryota; kingdom Viridiplantae; phylum Streptophyta; class Magnoliopsida; order Fagales; family Fagaceae; genus Quercus; species Quercus glauca. The sequence goes on from CM043326.1 coordinate 9,872,522, forward strand.
CCAGCTCTGCCTCCTGTTTGGTGGACATCAAATATGCAATGAATGTGTAAAACATTTTAAGCAGTACTAGTAGGATTAGTAAGGACTCATTATATGAAAGACTAAAGTAAGGATTTAACTTCCAAGTTTTTAAGAAGAAAAATTTACCATAGCAAGGGTAAATGGTAAAGCTGGTGCCTCTTCATACTCTGCTGCATCCAAGTCTTGAAGATGAGCACCTTTGAAAAACTTGGGCAGAAAGTACTGCCTAACAGGAACCAAAAGCATGATCAGCAAAGGAAACATAACCCCGGCAATTGGAATCCACGTAAGTCCAAAACATGTAAGCAAATAAATTGTTTGGAAAATGGTGAATGTTGCAATTGACTTGAAAGGCACTGTTTCCACAAAAGTAGCATGGTACTCCTCAAGGACTCTGCAGGAAAGAAATTCATTTATCTTAGAGATAGTGAAGAAAGGAAAATATAAATAAGCTAAGGGAAAGGATTTAAAGTTGTTACTTGTATCTTCTGCTAGGTGCTGTGAAGAGCAATAAGATTCTTTCCCAGAATTGATTGCCGGGTAAATTTTCAATGGCCATGAATGCAAAGTAGCCCCAAAGAACTGAGGTGGGGATCTTTTTGAGTAAGGGCATGGCTGCAACACATCCTCCCACCATTGTAGCTTGAAGTAAGTTACTAACACGCTGTTCCTTCACCTCAACAGGCAATAGATCATCTATTTCCTTCTCAACATCAAATAATGTCTCATCAACTGGGGCATCCATTTGCCCCGTACTAGTAGCTGCTTGAATGGTGGATTCTTTTAATTCCTTTAGTCCCTGATAAAAAAATAATTCACATTATTAGTTTAAGCAGGACCTTAATACTGTCTTATCTTGACTTTGATGACTTAAATAATAAAATCAACGATTTAAGTGAAGCCATTCACTAATTATCGGCGCATGCTCAGTTAGAAGATTAATTAAATCATGCAACTAAAAATTTTCAAGCCTATGAGCCCCTTTGAAGTCATTACTCATTAACTAAGAATGCTTAGTCATAAAGATATGCACATGTTGTGCCATATGAGCCTAATAGTCCTTTGTCCCCTGGATTATATCCTTGAGGATGTCATGACTATGATTTCGTGGCCTTTGCAAGAAAACAGCATAGCAATCTTATGACATGAAACCTAAAACCCATGGGCGTAACAACCTTACCTGAATTGAGGCCTCCTGATAGACCAAAGGGGTCTGCATTTGATGATAGGCTTCTTGCATATTCCCATACAGCTGTCCCAAGCTAGCATTTTTTCTGATACTTCTGCGTGCTGCTTGAACAAGTCTATTGCGAAGCAACTGCATAATAACCAAATTAACATTTACCATGAAAAAACATAAATAACCAGAAGACCACATAGCATGTTCTGAAAATAGCATGTTCTGAAAATGGACTTTGGGATAGATTACCTGATGTTTAAGGGTAGCCAAACTCTTTGTATGCATTGGAGATTGTGGGATAACTCCATTTGATGGAGGGATACCAAGAAGACCACACAATAAGGTCTGCCATCAAGAGTATTCAATATATCACAGGAGGATGAAGTAGAAATTACAAATTAAGTGTATTCTCAATTAAAAGTGAGAAGTAGCAGGACGAAGTTACATACCAGAAACCCCAAAAGGAGTAAGTCATAATGGTAAGAAGATGGTTTTCTCAAATTAAATTCCTTCTGTTGAGCTAGTTGAGATGCTACACTGTGGTCAAAATAGTAAAGCACTGCAATCATTGTTGCAGGAATGAAAGCTCCAATTATGTAGAGAACAGGAACATCTAGCATATCCTGTCAGGTTCAATTGTAAATCATCCAATCAATCTTCTATCCAGACAGAATACAACAAATCTTCTTGTAATTACAAAACTTGTGAAACATACCTTAACGACAGTCCAATTCTCATACGCACCAGGTGACCACGGATTTGGGCTGAAGAGGCGCCGTGGGATCCCTTTTGGAACACTGCCAGATGGTATGTAAGAAACAGCTGTCCAGACTAGAACCATAAGTGGTACACCATAATCTGCTATTAGGCTTCGAAGCCAACCTGTCAAACAAGTTGGAAATCTTTTAATTGATAGAAGGCACTACATTTACCACAACGTTTTGAGAGTATTGAAGCAAAGTTCTCTGCAGAATTTTCTGATACAGCACCAGCAACATGCAGAATGAAGCTTTCCGACTTACCAGACCCATACCGCCATGACCTTGCCTTCCGACTTTTTAATGCTGTTAGCAGAAGGCCAAATGACAGAACCAAAGCAAACATGCCATTTGCAAATCTCCATGAAGGTATGAACTCAGTTAAACTTGTATTTTCTCCTCTTGGGATGCGAAACTCATATACTAGCCCCTGAGAAATCAAACAACAAAACAAAAAAAAAAAAAAAAAAAGAAAAAGAAAAAAAGAAATTGGATTCTAAAAATAGCGAGAAGTCATACTACTGCTTACATCTAGATAAAAGAAAGTTGAAATAGTATATGACACTGCTGTGAAAGGCTTTAATAATATTAACATTTTGTGAATTCCCTGAATAACCGAACAAAGGAGTAGAAAAACAAGAATCAAGGTACAGAATTCTTACTTTTATAGCTTGTTGCATGAAGAGCATTGCTATTAGTAGACCAAACAATTCTCCCGCCACACGAGTAAACCTATTGATAATAGAGCATGCTCCTAAGATAGCCAGTAATATTAGCAGGAATGATGTCCAGACACATACCCTGTAAACATCAAATGATGAGATAAGTTCTGTGAATTATAGAATTAAGCTAGAGAATTCAAAGCAGTATCGTGGAAATCCATGTCAAAGACATCGACATATATAGTATCTTTCCTTTTACAAGATCTTGAACACATTGCTTACCATCCAGTCCATGCCAGAAACAAATTCCGACCCAAGTCTGATCTCTCTTTAGCAAAATTAAACATGAACGTATACATAATCACAGTTGGTTCTGCAACACCTAATATCAACAAAGGTTGACCTCCAATGATTGAGTGTATAATCCCACAAAGTGCAGTGGATGCTAAGGTTTGCACGGCTGTCAGAACTCCCTCTGCAAGTACCAGGTGGAAAATATCATGCATAAAGTTTTCAACATAATTTTCATTTTGGCCTTAATAATTTATCACGTTCCCTTATTCTCTTTGGGATTCTTTCTTTTTCCAATGCTTCTGTCTAATCAAAATCAAAGCTTTAAGCTTCAGAGGTGTAACTTTGGGGAATTATACTGTATCTTTTTAACATAAAGAATATTCTGCTGCAGATCTAATTAAAGTGACTAGTTTTGAAGATTAGGTGTACCAGTGTTACTCTCCAGTTGTTCACCAAATGAAATGACTGGTATTGCTGAGGCGAAGAATATATATGTGGTGGGAGCCAGAATCCTGAAAGCAATAAAATTGTCACCAAGACTGTATTAGACTAAATCATAAATAGTCAACAGCATACACAAGGAAGTTTATGATTGGAAATGATCAATTAAGATAGTATGTGAGTTTTACCTGTAGCCTGCTCTTATGCCACCAGTCCAGTCTTGCTTGTAACACCTTAATCTTCCTCTAAGGTCATTCTTGATTCCTTCAAATGGAACAAATGTCTCTTCCATGGTCCTTTCTTTGTAGAATTCAGTAAATGCGTGATCTTCCTTATCTAATGGTTTCCAAGAGAAAGAATAGCCTCAAGGACTAAAAACACTCAAGAGGGTTAAGTATAGTGGCAGTTGCATTTGTGAGAATCAAGTCAAGGTGAACGAATCAATTACATGATGTGGGATTTCCTCAAGTTCTAGACTTCTAGTAAAGAAGGCGTGAAAGACTCAAAACAAGTTGGCTTGATTCAAGAAGAAAATGTGTTCATGGTTTAACAAACATGGCAAAGTGCATGATTCACTGCCTTTCAAAGACCAAAAAAGTGATGAGCAGTGTCACTTGTGATGAAGCTTCTTAAGTGCAGAGAGCAAGAGTAGTTTAGGCAGGTTGATCACCAACTAGAGCACCCCAACATTCAGAAGTGGTTCATGGTATCAACGTGTGGGCATTGAGAAGAGAGGGAAGGTCCAAATATATTAGTTTCAAAAAAGGTGTTGTACAAAAGGGGAGGTAAATTTTTTGGTTAAACAGCAAAGCGAGCTATAAAGGAATTTTTAGTGAGACTCACTGCCTTTGCTAGGAATACAGATCATTTGTCTTCCAAATCCTTAACACCTCATTGGCCTATCCTTTTGATTGGGCCACGTCAGCAACTCAGCATTCACATTATTATCTGGACCCACTTGAAAGTGTGTCTTCCTGTCAGAATGTAACCTCCCTTAGGAAATGATCAATAATGGCACTGTTAATTGCAATGTCCAAGTACACGATTTAAGCCAAGTTTTGAAGCTAATAGGTTCCTTGAATTTGTACTTTGTACTTCGATAATAACACTGTAGGTCCAATACCCACCTCTGATCTTGCCATGTCGGCATGGTTGCTGGCAAAAATCTAGATGGGTATTAAAATTAATTGTTCAATAAGTCTGGATACACCATTTTTTTTTTTTTTGCAATAACTTATATAACAAGTTATTAACGCTAGATAATAAAATAGTGTAAATAATCCAATATATTGAACTTGACTTGATTCAGATTGTGTCTAATAAAATATACTGAAGTAGTACTGGATAAAAGCTTTGTCCCTCTTACTGATCTGTAAAACATTAGTGTTTATCTATTAGATCTTCAGCCTCCCCTGCTCTCAAATGGGGGTGTCTTCCTCTCCTTTAGGCATACAAATAACAGTTGATGCTGATACCTTGAATTATTGAACCTAAAAAAGAAGGCTTAAAAGAGTTGAAATATGAAATGGTGGCCCGGGAGCAGGCGGTATCAGCTTGCGTAAATAACAACAAAACAAGTTGACCTAATTGTTCCACTCAATTATTCACTTTTCAATTGATTTTAAGTTGCGTCAAATAATACTATATCTTTAGCATTTTCCTCTCCCGACCAATTGAACTATATATGGGCTTAATTAGTTGACTAATAAAATGTAGGTAGAGGCTAAGGAGTGATGTGAATTTTAGTGATATTGAATTGTACATCATGTGCTTTGAACAACTCATCATTTTATTAGCTACCTTACAGAACCATTCATTCACAAAGCCAACAAATAGGTTTCCTTCCATGAAGTATGAACAACGATGCAATATTCCTTTTTTTTTTTTGGGGTGTTTGGAGAGAGAGAGAGAGAGATCTAATTAACATTTACACAGGATAGTAGCTTAGCTGCTACTCTAGCCAAAGTTTTATTTTTATGCTGGCATATATCATATATGTCACATTCTTGATAAGCCAAAAAAAAAAAAAAAAAAAAAGCGTTAACGATATCACAACCCTAGTCACGTCGAAATTATATATATATATATATATATATATATATGACATTACTTTGCATGCTTTATGTGGGGCCAAGCAGACATCATGGCCGTATAAGTTAACCATGTAATTTGTTTTGTAACATCCTTTTTTATTTTTTATTATAGTATTTTTCTATCATCAAGAGATTATAATTATATAATATAAATGAAATGAATGAAATTATGAAATGACTTCACCGGCCATAACCTTCAATTAGTTAAATGTTTTAACGGTGAAGGATAACTTGTTGGATTAACTTTATGTGATGTGGAAGTAAAAGTATGACGAATACGTAGCGTGGTGAAATTTTTTAATTTAGTGTACGGTCCTTGAATCTCTATATTATATAAGTTTCCTAGCTGTACCTTAAACCTTATCTTTTTGATTAACTAATGGAATATAATATGATCCTCAAAAAAAAAAAAAGAAAAAAAAGAAAAGAAAAGGAAAATAATATGAAGGAACGAGGAATTGAAGATATTATTCATCGGGAGAAAGTAGTGAGGATGTCACATAATGCTTTAATGCATTTATAATTCCTAATTTTTCATTTATAAGAGAAGCAACTTCAAAGGGAAAAAAAAAATAATAATAATAATATTGCTGAGGAGGACAAATAATTGTATATAATAACTATTTAGCATACGTAGTACGTACATAATAAACAGGATCTTTTTAAGGCCACATATTTCTCAAATATTTCCCATCAAGCATTTTTTTTTTTTTTAGTTTTGAAATCAAATGAGAATCCAAAATCATTTGCCTAATTTTGAGAATATCACTTTGAGTTTGAGTCAAACACGTACACATTGACATTTGGATTATAGTTGTAGCTAGCTAGCCCTTAATATTAAACATTTGGAGTAATGTACTGGCCATGAAGGGATTGCCCACCATTCTTGATATATTCTATACAAGCCGTAATCTTATTCACCCTAGGAAAAAGAAAACTTTTTACATAAATAAATAAATAATTATGTTCTTGCTTAATTAGGCCATGTGCTCTCTTATTCGTTTCACACTATCATTCCTACAACCAATACAATTAAGAATATCAGAGTCGACAAAAACGATGATTTATATACAGAAACCAAACCAACAAACAAAAGCGAACCCCATTAGCATTTTGTATCTTTAAACTTGAAAAGAAAGTCTTTAGCCAAGGCGTCACTTGTAGATTCAAAGGGATCTACCAACTACCAACAATTATATTATATGTTGCCCACGCATATTAATTAAAAGCCTATGCTTGGTTAGATGTGATATTCATTTTTTTCCACAACTATGACCTGGTTTACTTCTCTCAAAAATAAACACTATGAGTTGGTTCGCATAATATTTAGATTCTGCACCCATTGGCAAAGGAAAAAGTTAATTAGGGCGTCCTTTATTAAGTTTTTGTTTCTTATAGTTTATGCATCTTAGAATGTTCCGGGTTTTTTTTTTTTGGTGTACAAAATTGAACTCCAACAAACCCATGCAACCAATCCCCCCTCTAGAGAATATATCTGAAAAAGTTGTAATGTATTTGTTGCCTCGATCATTTACAAAGAATAACCTTTCACCAAAGAGAACCCTAGCCTAATTTTGAAAAAAGAAATCCTATATTTTGACTCCCAAAAGTTTAGAAATAAACAATCTAAAGAAGATTGGGAATGTAGGAGTTTAGAAAATTATAAAGGAAAAGACCAGGAATAGTTTTCTATGGGGTCAGTTAGAGATTACCAATTGCCAATCCCTTCTTGTTACTATGTTTCTCTCTTGCACTCTTGTTTCAAATTTCATACAAGTTGTTCATTTTCAATCAAATAATCCTCCCAGGAAAGAAAAAGTTAAAAGTCATTGGAAACTTAATTATGTGATATGCCAACCATAGGGGGTCAATCGAAAGACGATCGTACCCCAAAATGAAAACTAAGCCGCTAAAGAAGATCGACTTATGCAAATAATCACCACGAATTACCTGGCTATCGACCTATGGATCTTAGATCTTTCTCTTCAAGTCACTCGAAAAAAAAAAAAAAAAAAATACTTATCTTACTATGAAATTACCACTGACCTATAAGGCTATGAGTCCTTCCCTCCTGGTTGGTTGACCACTATAGTCACCTTCAAAGGCAGTGCTCACTAACTCCGTTCACATCAATATTTATTATGTCCAATAGTCGTTGAACTTGTCCCATCTGCCTATAGATTGAGCTATTTCCCTTACACATTGATCCCTTCCATCGACCTGAGCAGATGACTAACTGTAGGTCTACTGCGAGGTTTTAGGGTAACTTGGCACTATATATGGCACCCCAACGATTTGCATTATGCTGAATAAGGTACATAACCTCACATGGATCAAGTTGAATCCACGAGTTAAATTGTTTATTTATTTATTTTATTACTATTATTATTAAATTGAGCAGAAAAAATATATCCCACTTGTCACATGAGTTGATAAACAAAATATAAATGAATTAGTATTCCAACTCAGTTATAAACAAAATATATCTAACTGAGTTGATAAACAAAATATACATGAACTAGTGTCACAACTCAATTATAAACAAATAGGAGTGAAGTGGGAGAGTAGGAGTAGGAGGCAGTAGAGAGAGAAATAAGATTGTTAAGGTTTGAGAGGTAATTGAGTTTTATATAGAATGAGTCAAATAGGGGAAAAAAATCAAATATTAAAATTATTAATTATATAATATATTTTTAAATTTAAATATATAGGTGGTTCGGATCAAGTTAGACGGGTTTGTGATTGTTATGACCCGAATCCAATTTGACCCATTATTAAAAAATTTTGCATAACCCAACCCAACCCAACCCACCAATCCCTAAAAATTGACCCAACCCTATGGGTTGGGTTGAGTCGGATTGGTTTTGGCGGGTTGGTGGGTTGGCTGCACACCCCTATTTGTCATATTGGTTTACTTGCCTAATCATCTTAGCTTCCTTGGAGTTTGCTAGGATAAAATGAATGTTTCTTTTTCTCAACAATGTATTCATTAGATTGCAAGGATTCATCACGATGTAGTCTTTGTCAAAATTCTTGTTGTGGTTTAGTCTCCGTTCTGAAACTTTACCACTTACAATTTTTTGTTTCTAACACTTTGTTTATTTTGGTAGAAAAATATTTTCTTGAAAAATTATTTGTTTTCTTACGTTTGGTTGCACTTTAAAACTGAACTCAAATTTTATTTCCCCCTTTTTGGCTCGTATAGAAAATTATTAATATTTTATGTAAGTATTGTGATTGCAACAATAGTTGTAGTGGTATTTGTGGCGAAGGCAATAGTGGTGGCAAAAATGACAATGGTGGTAATGATAATGAGTTACCTCATTATCATTACCATCATTGTCTTTGCCACCACTATCGTCTCGATTTTGCCCAGTCTCGCAAAGTTAGTGAGAAGGGGATGGGACAAGATTTTAGCCCCGTACCACAAGGTGGGGTGTTGATGGGTTTAAATATTTTAGACCCATCTCACCCTATCCTTGCCCCGCACCACATTGATAAGGGTTAAATTGTAAATTTTTCATACCCTAAAACCCTAATATTTAAATAAATATATCATCAGTTTATTTTATTTTACCCAACATGGCTCTTTGCCTTTCTCTCTCTCTCTTTCTCTAGCAAGGTTGGAAATAAGATATAAATTTTAACATTTTCTTTTGTCTTTATAAGAAACAAATTTATATACTATTGTGTAAGGACCCGAAAAGTCTAGTATGCTAAGCCCACCAAACGCGATGGGATGATCTTGTTTCAACTTTGGTCCAAGCCAATAAAATTTATAAGAGATCGAATAGCACAACAAGCATGGAGTCTGCACACGAGCCCCCCTTCTTTTTTTCTCTCCTTCTCTCCTCCTTTGGACTACCCTCTCTCCCTCTATTTATAACTCGTCACCATTTCATCCTCTCCGTCCATCTTTACCTGACCTTCGCCCCCTTTCCAACACCTATCTCCTTCTCTCTCTGAAGCAGATGGTAGCGGTAGCTGGTGTAACTATGACCAACACTGTTCAAGTCACCTCCTCATTTAATGCGACTGATAGAGGTGGTGTGCGCCATTTAATACTGATGTGACAGGAAACCACTGCCTTGGCGGCTCCCTGTTTGCCACTGACCTCCACCTCCTTCAGCTCCACGGTTTCTCCTTTGGCGCTTGGTGTGGTACTCTAATGGGTCTGGCTCGTTCCTCGAGCACTGCTGTCCCTTGGGCCCCTATTGGTGTTGCGCTCGGCCCGAGACTTGGCTTTCCCTATTCCTCTTCGGGCCTCCTTCCTCGGCCCATCAATATGACCCTACACCTTCCTCCTCGGTCCATAGGTACCCACATATTGAATTATTGATTTTTTATTATGAGATTTTTATTTTTGTTGTGATATTGTCTTTACACTTTGATAATTTTATTTTTGTTGTGATATCGTCTTGTTAAACACTTTGATAATATTATTCAATTTTTACTAAAAATTGGTTTGATTTGATGAGATAAATTTATTTGTAATTTCAAGTATATTTTTATTAACGAAACAAGTTTTATTAAAAAAAATTGTAATAGTTGTGGGCAAATTGACAAGAAGTAGAGTTTTATGGGGCGGGACTTCGCAGGGCCAGAGATATGGCAAGAAAATTTTCTTCGTCATGTGGGGTGGGAGCGAGAATGGGACAAGACAAAATCATGCGGGACGAGGACAAAGACCTCATCCCTCGGACTTGCCCTGCCTTATTGCCATCTCCGCGCCTCCGCCACAAATCCTAATACAGCTATTGACAATGAGTCAATGACACAAAGGAATGGAAAGGTAGATACACAAGGGAATGGCAAAAGGGAAAACATTTTCTCCTTTGAGTTATTTTTTGTCGATTTTGGAAAATGTTTTTTGTTAACCACAAAATTTTATGCATCCAATGTTAGAAAAATGTTGAAAATATTATCCAGAACATATTTTTCGTTGAAGCAAATTAAACGTAATAATGAGTGCATTTTTATGAAATTTTTAACAAATATGTTACAAAGTAACTCAAAGGAGAGAAAAACAGAGGCAAAAAGCCTTGTTGGGTAGAATAAAATAAGTTGATGACATGTTTGCCATCCCTATTTGTAACCTTTTACTGTATAGATTTACACCTTTTTTTTCCCTTTTAATGATTTCATAAACTTCCGTCCCTAAATAATAGTTTGATTATTTTCAGAGAAATACTAATACCAAAATGAAACATGTCAAATTTGGAATAAAAAAAGCTTTCCCAAATCCAAACTCATTAAATATTTTATACCCAAAATAAACTCAAATCCTATTTAAAATTTTCAAACCTGTGTTATTTATATTTAAAAAACTCAAACCTGTTGGTTCAGGTTATCTGGAGTAGAGTTGAACGTATAGGATTAACTTGAGTTTTTTTTTTTTTTGAGAAACAGGATTAACTTGAGTTAACCTTAAATTCATATAAATTAACTAAATTTTAAGTTGGCCAAAAACCTATTGCAACCCTTCTCTTTTATATCAATTTGGGACCGTTTGTGAAAAAATATATGACATTAAGCATTAATACAACTAAAAAAAAATGTTAGTTAACATAAAATTAAACATCTATTCAATAAAAAATAAAGAAGTAAAAAAAAAAAAAAAGTAAGTATTTCTTTTTCATAGTGAGAAAAATAATGAAAACAGAGATATGAGAAATGGTGGTATAAAGAACCTATCTTCCGTAGATTTTTTAAAGAGAAAGTAATACACATGTTTTTTTTTTTAATGTAATCATAATTAAAAAAAAAAAAAAAGACTAATAGGTATTTATTTCAATGTTGCTTTCTTCCAATCCCCACCTTATCAAATTCTTAATGGCATTTTGACCAAATTTCCTCTCCTATCTTGGCTTGACTTACTTGCCCCGCCTACTTTGCGCAAGTTTCTACAATCTGAAAATAGTTAAACTAGTTGAACACAAAGTGTTTACAATGTGGCTTTTAATTTAATTTTATTATTATTATTTTTTTTATGCGAGGTATAACGTGAGTCATGATTTTAGCTACTTTTAGAGATGTGTAAAACAATTTATGTGTAATAATCGTTACTCATTTATAAATAAGAATGACTTTGTGTGGTCTGAATGTATACATATTTGTTTACTTAATATCTATAAAGTTAAATTATATATATATATATATATATATATATATATATATATATATATATGAAAAAGTTAAATTAACGTTTGTCACTCCCTTATTTTAGTCAAACTCATTCATCACAATTTAAAAAAGTTAGAATCAATGTCAATAGCGATGTGTGTGTGTATATATATATATATATATACATTTTTAACTCAAAGACTAATTGACCCTTAAAGAGTCATCTTCATGATTATGGTGTGGGTGGGGGGGCCATTTTTCTTCCCCTTCTTTTACATTAGTATGGCCTGTTTTAGAAGTTATGAACCGTTTATGCTTAGTAGCATAGTTTTCAGAAGCGGACTGGATCAGGAGGTCAGACTGTGAAAACTGGAAACTATGATGAAAACCGGTTTTTTAAGCCTAAAGAACCGGATTTTTAGTTAATTCCATGAACCCCTAAAACTGGAGTTGGACTGCACGAATTGGTGGCAAGAACCGTGCAGTCCAACCCCTTAGCAATTTTTAAAATTTTTTTTTTTATTATTTTTTTATAAAAACAACTTAACACAGTTTTATTCTACTTAATTAAATTATCCATCTCTTACAAGGAATAAAAAAAAATTATAATTAAAATCATTCAAAGATATTCAACTTTACTTCAAAAATTAATCATAAATTTTAATATTTTCATGGTTATAATTTTATTTTATTAACTTTATTACTTAATTATTAAATATATGCTTGAAAATCATTAAATTTCTCTCACATATATAGATATTTTAGTCAATTTTGCTAGTTTTATAAATTTAATATATATATTTAGGCTTTAATTAATTATTAAATTAATTATGATGTCATCACGGTTCGACCTCAGTTCAATTTCAAAAACTTTGAACCTCTCTCTTTTACGGTTCAATGAACGATCCGGGTCTGAAAACCTTGCTTTGTAGTAAATGCTTGCATACTTATGCTCTCATATAAGAATTGCCTTTTTTTTTTTAATTTATATTTATGTTTATTTATTTTAAAGTCGAAACATATCAACATCTGCCCTCGTCATTTTCTCCATTGAAATTTCAAATTTAGCATTCTAAGTAATGAGATAATCTTGAACATTCATTATCACTTTGAATATTTCCCGCACCCATGAAATTTCGGAAAGAGGGAGGAGTATCATTCAACAAGGCTAATATGCTTGATTTAACCTGTCTGGTTTTATAAGTTAAAAGAATTATATTTTTACATTTTAATAAAAAAAAAAAAATATTTTGAATTTCAAGTGCATTATTGATACAATGATCAAAATAAAAAAATAAAAAAATAAAAAAAAATAAAAATTCCTAAAATAAAATAGTCATGGTCACCGAAAGGGTTGCCACTTGCCACCCAGTTTCAGTATCCTTGGCCATGATGTTCATAGTGGAAAAGAAAACACAAAACAATATTTTTGGCCTTAGTTCTCATCATTCCAGCAACCACTAGAATAATGAATGACTTTCTTTATACGCAAAGAGGCGATTGATAATCAAGAAACTACGAGGATCTAAAGATATCCCAATTCTGAATTATGATCATTAAATTTAAATAAAAGTGCTTGGCATTAACTTTAAATTAGTGTTGGCAAAGAGAGCTTTAGTACTATCGAATATAAAATTATCGGCCTCATTAAGACAATGCCTACTAGTAGAGTTGCCCCTAATATCTCAAAACAAAAATAGTGTAAGAAAAGTTTTGGGTTATTTAGACACCGGTTGTTATAGTGATTATCAATTTAAACCTGATTATGTCAAATTAACCAAATTATGATTTGTCTGATTTATGTCATACGGTGTCAGCAATCGCAAAAAGAGAAAAAAAAAAAAAAATTCACAAAAGACAACGATATAATAATAAAGTGAAAACTTGTAGGTAATTTACAATAGAAATTTTCTACTATTTCAGAACTTCTAAATTCTTTAGCTACATGAATACTCCATGGATGATGTATTTGTGATCAATCCAAAAATTTCCAACAAAATCCAAGAACATCCTAGAGATTTGCTTCACAATAGCAACTTTGTGATCCTATGTATTTCACTTCACTACTTGAACACTTCAATAATCTGTGTTGAATTTTGTCTCGATCTTTATCTCACGAAAAGTATATATTTTGGCTTGGTTGAATCTCTCTCTAGGGTATGGCAGTAGCCTCTCAAGCCTCTATGAAAATCGTGCAAACATTCCCTTATATACTAGTAATAACTAGGGTACGAAATCCTGTGCACAGCTGAGATTTAAAACACATCAAAAACAATTTACCATTGATCGAGCCTCAATCGAGTGGCAGTCGAACTTCGCTCCATCATATCTCGATCAAAGGGAGTTGAAAACTATTTGTCTTGACTTTCTTGAGGTGTTTCTTGCACGAACTGTCTTGAACTTGATTTGAACTTCATGGACACATTACAGACTTGACAGTTACAAAGTCATGGAATTTCCTAAGGCTAACAACATTAACCCTAACATGCACTAATGATATTAAAATTTCGATACTTCCTTGTGCTGTCCCTCTATTTGCCAAAATGTCTACGTATAAATTGGCATGACAGTACTCGTGCTGAAGGACTAGCCTGATAGTCTCCACTGTCACCTCAAAAATTCCCTATAATGTAGGATCAAATTGGACAACCAAGACATGAATATAAGTTACACATCACAGATATAACAAAAAGTGAATATGATTCAACAACAACATTCCTATATACCAAAGTCCAACTCAGTTGCAGCACATCCCACAATTCTGCTTCTGTACTTGTTCTTCAACCAAGTTGGAAAGAGAAGCCTTGAATCCAATTGCTAGAAGCATCCCTAATAATAAGGCCCCTTGCTAGATTACCTTGAGCACATCCATAGGTATTCAATTTTTTACAAAAGAAATGTCAACTGCCAATTGGAGATATCAGATAGAAGACTTCCTAGGCTAAATTGAAAATTTGGAACACAACGTGAGTCACTAATCTCTCCCCTTGTTTGAAAATCAAGTTATATATCTCTATCTAACTAGCCAAATGTCTCAGTTGGAGAAGGAAAATTATTTTTCAAATACATTTTCCAGACTAAATAATAAAGTAGGACAAAATTAGCTACAACTTACTCTATTTTTTTTATTGGAGGTGAATTTTGACAAATCTACTATTAGATTACATCTTCTTTTATATCCTCAATGCTTGCAAAATTTCTAAAAAATTAAAGATTAATAACTATGTCATCAATAAATTGTATAAATTGTAAGTTTTTGTAGTTTAAAACTATGTATAAAATATAAACTTATGGATTGTATAATAAATAATATTCAATTGAGACAAAATTTAGCATGTGTATTGAGAGCGTAAAAAACAACAATTCAACAGTTAGATTTTCAAAATATATGTTAATTTTTTATTTTATTGAGTAAGGTTGTAACCTAAGGTTACAACTAAGTTTGTAGCTAAATTTTGTTTAATAAAGTATAATTCGAGGTCTATTTACCCCAATCATATAATGATTCTTCAAAGAAATGAAGGGCATTTCTGGTTAAAGTGCCGATGGAACACTTACAATTAAGTTTGTAGTTAAACTTTGTCTAATAAAGTATAATTTGAGGTCTATTTACCCCTATTATATAATGATTCTTCAAAGAAATGAAGAGCATTTCTAGTTAGACTTCCCAATTTGTACATGTTTGGTTTTTTTTTTTTTGGTAGGGTGATTTTGAAGTTTTTTTTTTTAGTACAATCCAATTTTAGGATCTAAATTTTAGAGCTTTGGAGATCTGATAACAGTAATAGATATTTAGGAACAATTTATTAAAACTATTATTTCTAGGATATTTACTTAAAATTTTAAAAAATTTCTAATTACCTATTGACATTAAATAATCCTATCATTCCTATGCTTATTGGTGCATCATTGTCCTAAGTTTAGACCAATGATATTATAACATGTTATTAATCATGATTAATTATTTAAAGAACTAATCATAATTAATTAATTATAATCATATGTTTCTAGTATTAATTACAAAAAAAGCGTAGAAACCATCAAATATTGATTTGACTATAACTTTTAATCTAGTAGTTCGATTTAAACATATAAATGTTATTTTGATCATTGTGACCTTTTGTTTTCAATTGAGTATTTGGGAGTCCATTGTCAAAATTACGATTTTTTCCCTTATAACAGGTTTTGCTATTGGCGAGGTTAAATGGAGGTTGCAAATAGAGTGTTTACAATACACGAGCTAGTATATGGTGTACCCGGCATATATGCCAGGTACAAGATATAATTTTCGCTACAACACATCTTTCGTTAGCTACAGTTGACTGGTTTGATCTATGTTGATGGATTGTTAAACAGTATTGACCAGTTGTTGACTTAATGACTTTTTCTAGTAACCTTTTTTTTCCCCCTTAACTGAATCACTTTTGCACTCCTTTTTCAAGTAGATTCCATATTTTTGATATATCTTTTTCTTCATCAAGACTCTGCAAAACGACTCAAAATATTGATTCTTAATCAATCAAGGGCAATCTTAGTGATTTCCCCTATACTAAATGGACATGTACATCTTTCTTTTAGGCCTATCTTTCTAGCTTTCCTTTTTGATTATGAATCTTCATCACCTTCGCCAAGTATCATGGACTACAGTGATCGATAGTCTCCTTTTATCAACTTTATTTATAGTCACACATATCTATTATCTTAATTTTGCGTTTCTTATTCTTATAAAAAAAAAGTTTGCGTTTCTTGGGGATCACACACAATGCTCTAATTAGTTTGCATTTTAGTACTACCAATACTAATGCTCTAATTAGTAGCATTCATTGGCTTTTTGTGTTGGGGAAGGGGGGGGGGGGGGGGGGGTGGGGGTCACACACATTTGAACAGTGCTTCCACAATTATACTTTTAACAATCCTCATTCCTCAATCAATTTCAAGCCTTGATCACCACATACTTTTGGCCTTTCCTTCTAGCTTGCCATTTGTGCTCAACTCAATTATGCCTGGTCCACTTCACATCTAATTTTTAGATTTTATTTTCTTTTCAAACTCAAGTTGTCTTCAAGTTTTTACCTTTTATTTAAGGGAGATGTAAGGGATATTAAATCTCAATTTGAGTCTTTCAAGTCAGTTATATGTCCTAATTCAAGTTCATTGTGGTAGGCTGAAAATAAAGTAATTCTAAATTAATCATACTTATAGTTCAGGTACTATATCTTTGAATTA
This sequence comes from Quercus glauca, assembly GCA_023736055.1. Lineage (NCBI taxonomy): Eukaryota > Viridiplantae > Streptophyta > Magnoliopsida > Fagales > Fagaceae > Quercus > Quercus glauca. Next base: position 9,889,320 of record CM043326.1, read on the forward strand.
GTGTATGGTTTAGCCTACTAAATATACACTTGGATAAGTTCATTGTAATATAAAAAACTTAATAGTAAAATGTAGCTAATGAGAGATTTACGTTATGGATATAAATAAATCTCGCCGAACATATCATGCCATTTCCTTATCCTTTATATTTTCTTTTTCATTTTTTTTCATACACTTTATCAAATCTCCCTGCCCTTAGTATAACTATTGAATTATTCTTTATTCACACAAAAAAGAAAAAAAAAGGACTAACTATAAACTGGTCAATTTACAACTTTACATCTCCACCCTCCGCTGATGTTATACCACAGAATATATTAGGGGAGGTGGACGTCTCTAATTATTTTATAGTTCAATATAATGTACACTTTATATTCAATATTAGCATATCTATTGGGTATTTTTTTTCATTGTTTAATGGCTGTACGAGGATCACTTCAATTAGCGATTGGCTTAAGATTAAAAAGATTCCTTGCTTATGCGAGTCTAGAGAGATCCCAAGCTAACAGCATTGAAGCAATCATAGAACTTTGGAGGACATAAAAAGAAAGTGAATTATATTATAATGTATATATGTGTGTGTGTGCATGTTTTGCACATCAATTTGTAGTCTATGAGATGATTCTTTTCTTATAGTATTATTCTCTTGGAATATTAATAATCACATCTTCATGACAAGGGGCCTCCACAAAATAAAGAATCCATATATCTATCATCCCTTTAAGCCTTTCTAAACATTCGAAGCTTTAAATAGACGATTTCAACAATGTCAAGCACATAATCATGATTAAGGAAAAGCATTTCAATTGCCCACTAATGTTCATACCTCACAAGAAGCTTCTGGTTCTTGGAGAAAACTATCCATTCTTTCTTTATACTTGTTGGAGTTGCATTCAAATCATTTTGTCTAGCACAAAAGTTTTTTCTTTCTTATAATTGAGGATTTGAGCGGCAAAGCCTAAACCACCTGTCAAGAAAAGTAGATGTTACATATTCAATCTCAGCTATTTGTAGGTGTTACCAAAAAACCACAAAAGCTATTGACTAAGTGGTAGGACCATTGATGATGGGTGTAATCTTTTTCCTCTTTTTTCTTTTTTAAGGATCTCAAAATTCTGTAAAGATCCAACGAATCTCCAAATTGTTAATTTACCATGCCACAAACATGTGAAGTTACTAGTCGAGTAAATCTCAGGGATGATGATGGAATTCGACTTATATTCTGGATCTTAAATCAATTCATACTTTTAATATTATTCACTTAGCAAAAAAAAAAAAAAAAAAAAAGACACCAATTACACCATTTTGTTTGTTTGTTTTTTACTTTAAGAATCAAAGAATAGTTTGATTCATTCCGGAAGCCGAAAGACAGGCATTTCCTTGAAATTGTGATTGACCTTAACCAAAGGGCACTTTAATTCACAATTTTTTTTAACTAAATTAATTGTTTTTGGTTAAACGAACGTTATTGGGGTTGACTATTTTTTCCCTTTAGGTTTGGGATGAAGGGTCTTTTCCCCAAAACTTGAAGAGAGTAAAGTGTAACTACCTCTTTTTTTAATATATTGTGAATCATAGTGATACTTCCATTTATGCCTAAAATTGGAATTTAATGTTATTCTAAATTCAGATTGTCCTTGTTGGTCAAGCACAAGCTACAGCGAGGGCAAGAGCTAAGAATAAAGGGAGCAAATGGTAGTGGTTCAAAAATGATTTAGACACCTACGAAAAAGTCTCATTAGACTATACCTTTTGACAAAAAAAAGAAAGAAAAAGAAAGCAATAAGTTTTGGGAAACCTAGCGAGTCTAATTTTGCTAATTCTTATTAGACAAGGAAATATAGCTCCACCGATCAATTATCATGCATCTTCCACATAATCTTGCTCAATAGCCAACATTTTTAAGATGCCTTAAGATCCAAGAGGAGCAACAGTCTCTTGAGATGGCCAAGCCCATTAGTTAGAATGACAAAATATGAATGGAACATCAAATTTTAAGATTTTTCATACATGATATATCTCTATATGCTTCAGTCACAAATTGTGTTCATATATATATTATGAGAACCAGAAGAATTTTATCAAGCAAAGAAACAGCAGTACAGAATAATTACATAAAAGTTAGGCTTGCTCAAAGAGAATGACATGAACAAAAGATTGGGGAGCTGAGCCTAATACAAAAGAACCAGCTAGCTTATTACAAAGGGACCAAGCTGCCAGATTGTGAGCTGCTCTATTAGCATCCCCAGGTGGCCAGCTAAATTGGAGGTGTTGCTATAGCTCTGCTAGCCTAAGAGTGTTAGAGCATAGTTCTGCAATTCTCCAAGGATCTACTCTGCTCGGCTTTAGAAGGGCCTCCACGCAAATCTTAGCATCACTTTTCACTATTACATGGCTGATGCTGTAGCTTAAAACTTGCACAAATTTTGTTCATATTGTAACCACAAATAATTTGATCATACATTTAGAGTTTTAGACCGTTAGATTAATTTGTGTCACTACTAGAAATGTTGCTACAATAAAAAACAATTCATGGATGCTTGCCACTTAGTTGGCTGGCCAAAAATGGTCAAGCTTTGCTCGAGGTGTGGTATAATGCGTAGATAAAATACTCGCTGCAACCACACGGTTGGCAGCTTCAGTGCAGTGAACTCCATCCCAGCCTATGGACTGTGATACAATTTTGCATATGCTTGAACCAGACTGGCCGCATGTTGCTTTTACATTGTAATTATTTGGAGGCCCCCCCATAGCCACAACAAGCCATGAATGGATCCTTGAAACCTACAGGAATAAGATATGCACCCACCAAAATCATAAACATTAAATATTATAAAGAAGAGCTTTTCTGTTCCACTTGCATTAATTACAAAAAAGATTATGCTAATTACCATATTTTTTTGTACTTGGCAAAGAGGTTGTACTTGATATTGTATGTCTACATACACAATGGTTGCATCCTTAAATTCCAATCTCATTTCTTCACAGACCGTGCGGAGTCCTTCATTAAAAGCTTTTGCAACATCATTATGGACACGAAGGCATCCAATCTGATCAAGATCAGTATTGTTATGAGGATGTAATGCAAGTTCTTTAGGAGCACATCCTAATGGTCCAGTATTGTGTATCCAAAATTTTCTGCCACCATATAGATATATATTCTACATTTGCAATAAAGAAGATAATGATGTTACAAGAGGGTGAATTTAATAACTTGGTATTATAAACGATGTAAAATAATGATATGAAGATTCAGACTCACTTGAATGGCTAGTTTGATTTCTGCAAGAAATGAAGGGATTTTTTCAATGACTGGTGCGTATGGTAAGTTTGATGCATACAAGGCAAGCAAGAGATCATTCTCTCCAATATCAATCATATAAAGAGCATTACGGAAACCCTCTTCATCAATTAAAATTTTTGAACCTGCATGACATATTGAACCAAGTTGAAATGAAGGGATTTCAAATCTCTTATAACTTGCTATTAATGGTTGAATTTGTTAGCGGGTTAATTTTTAATGTGAGATCAAATGTACATACCAAGTGATAAGAGTTCAAGTGAGCGATTTTTGAAGTGAATGAATTGGCGTACTTGAACATCTAGTGCAAAAGGCACAAACTGTGGGAGCAAGGTTGCTCCACTTACTGCAAAGTTTACTCCACTTGTGAAATTTGGTGCCAATGAGTCCAAATACGGGCTCAAATAACTCAAGTTCAACTGTTCACCTACAGAATACCATGATATTGGCACTATTAGTGGGGGGCACAATTAACTTTAAGAATTCTAGGTAAAATTTACTGTGGTAAATTGTGATAGATTACATACAAGGATTGCAAGACCATATGAAACTTCTATCAGAGTTTCAATTTTCTTCACTTTTTATTTGTTGTCTTTTCTTATTTTGTCTTTTAACTTTGATATTGCGGTTGTGAAGGTTCTATGAACCAAAAGCTGGCCCCTTTTATATTTTAAGGTCTAGTGTCACATAAAAAACACCAAGTAGGACAAGACTCTTATTTAATAATCACAGAATGTAGTCAACTTTACTCATGGAATCTTATAAAAGATGTTGAAGATAAGATGGCAGTACATTATTCCAACCAAAAGCATATAAGGATAGGGAAAATGGTAAGATTACTAGCTAATATGCTTTACATCCTTTAGAATGATGTGACAAGACTATGAGTTTATATACATTGATATTAACATTAGGGTGAGACAAGATATTCTGATTTTTTCAGCACTTCTTCAAAAGGAGTTGTATCAAATTGGACCATGTTTCAAGACATGGAGAATGACTTCAGTGGTTAATTATAGCTGGGGCTAAGAGTGCTTACTATGCGGCAGTAGTGTCTTGCTAAAGCTTTTGTCAAATTTAGTTGTCATTTGTTGGTTTCCATGAAAAATGCTAAAGCTACTACACGAATATTACTACAAAAAGGTTTACAGACTTATATAACAATGAATGAAATTGGTGTCATGTTAACAATATAATTAAAAAAATCTCTTAATTACCATACCTCAACCAAATAGAAAAAAGGAAAAATAGTGTAAAGTTGTAATTTACAACTAATTTGTGTATGGCTTTAATTCCGTGCCAAATGTATGTGGGTTTTCAATTGTAAGAGATGAGTGTGAAGACCTAAGCTTAAAAGGATGAACAAGTGGATTTCGCGAGTGTGCTACTAGAAGCCTACCCGTGAAAGAGCCACGTGTAGAACACATGACTGGAAGATGAAGAGTCATGCTAGCCTGGAGGTTTTTGCAAGTGTCTCGCGGGAAAGGCCATCCCATAAAGTACTTGCGAAACTTTCTGTTTGGAAAAATGTTATGTTTGCTTTACCAAGTCTTTACCCACACTATATATACCCTCATTACCCACAAATTGTAAGGAGTTTTTTTTTAGAGAGAAAACCCTAGAATATACACCTGAGAGTTAGAGATTGTTATACCCACAATCATCTACATATTTTCTTGTGGTTTTCCTCAACTCCTACCCCTCCATCTCCATATTCTTGAGAGGTTGATAGCCCAAACACTTACCACACCCATTCAGAGTGTAAAGTGAGAATTTGGTGCTGCTGGGAAGCATTGGAAGGAGCCATTTATTGGCGGATGCAATTGGGTTGAATTGCGGGATCCGGAAATCTAGAGAATACAAGGTTCCAAGAAGCCAATTGGTAGCAGAAGCTTGGAGGGCTCAAGCACATGGGGTAGACTAGGCTTGGAGGGTCTTTTCTTATTCGTGTACTCCAACTTTATTCTCTAGTGGATCAATTTTGACTTGGAGGGTCGTGGAGAGATTTTTCATCGAGTTTTTCGGTTTTCTCTTCAATAGCACGTTTCAGTGTTATCTTGTGTTTGCATTTCTCTTCCCCATTCTTAAACTTTCCTTTTATTGTTGATAATGGATGAATATGGTTTAGGGTAGTGATAATGGTTGTTTGCGCTTCTTTACTTTTGTTCCGCACTTAGTATAAGGTAGAGTAAAAGCTATCTAGCAGTAATTTTAATTTGGGGATCTAAATAAGCTCTTGTGTTTTTACACAAATCCAAGCTTTCAAACAGTAACCTACAGAACTTAAGGTGAACGAAAAATTTGAACTCACAGAAGAAATCAATCACAAGCTGGCCATCGCCTAGCCTGCCAGTGCCTCTGTGGAAAAATGTAGTGCCGTGCGGAAGACCAATTGGAAGTCCAGTTCCTGCTAGCACCCCTCCAGTGTCTGAATTGGAATCACCAAAGTTGATTAGAATGGGCCTGTTGTGGCTGCACTTTGAGTTGGTAAACATACCCAGGAAGACACATACCCATACTATAAGTAAAATGAGATGGTGGGTAAATCCTACACAACCCATTTCTCTCTTCCTCTGCTCCTTAAACTCACTTAGTAAGATTGATTGACTTATTCCAACTAGCTAATCATGCCATTTACTACTATCCATTTTAAGAAGATGAGATCCACATGTGCTATGCAAAGACATTGACCCAAGTATATATTATTAAATTAATTTGCTGTCATTGACTTTCTGTCTAGTTATCTATAATAGAAGTCAAACATACTCTGATCCCCCATTTTCAATTCATGAACACATGTAAATTGCGCACCTTGGAAGAAATCTTTTCCTGGAAAATGCTACTTTCCATGTGACTGAGACGCATGATGCATTAGAACTAAAAGATAATATTCACATGGCAATACTTATGACAGTGTAGCATTATTACAATACAGTCAAGTTTCATACACTAGTGCATGTAAATCCTGTCTTCAAGTATAAAATTAATTCGGTAATACAGAAGTAGTAAAGATTAATTAGAGGTGTAGAGTATTCAGTAGAGAGTATTTTGGACGTGACAATTGTGTTGGTAGTTTCTGTATAGTGAATTCCATCACAGCTTATGTATTTTAATTCTTCAATACAGACATTGAAACCAGTTTGGCCGCATGTGACATTAGGATTGTAATTGTACTGTGGCCCTCCGTAGCCACAACATGCCATTAACAGATTCTCAAAGCCTACAAAATAAACCATTAATCAATATGATAGAACATGACATTTGGAATTGCTATTGTATAGCAGAATTAGCTATAAGACCATACCATAATCAGCAAAATTGGCAATGAGATCACATTTGATGGTATATATATCCACAAACACAATTGTGGCATTCTTCATTTCATATCTCAATTCTTCATAAGAAGCGTGCAATTGTTAGTTAAATGATATTGCAGAATTGTTAAGGGAATTGAGACATCCATGCTTATCAAAGTCACTATCACCTGTGGCAGTGGTAGCAAGTTGTTGAGGCAAACAACCTAGTGGCCCAGTATTATGCACCCAGAAATTCTTTCCACCATGTTGGTATATACTCTATATTTGCATTGAAAAGTGATAAAACAAATCAAGAATACAAGATATAATATACACAGTTTGAGAATTTGAAGCAGTGTGAAATAATTGGCATAACAAAAAAACTGTCTTCTAATGAAATGGGGAAACTCACCCATGTATAATTTTTTTAAAATTTTTTTATTTTTTATTTCGGTGATGAAAGAAGGAATTTTTTTGATAACTTGCGTATGAAAAATAGAAGAATGAATCAGCTATATCGTTTTGTCCCATGTCAATTGAGTAAATTGCATTCTTGAATTCGTCGTTGTTGATCAAACCTATGTGACCTAATCGAAAATTTTGCCTTAGACATTGCATGCATGAACACCTAATAACAATTGAGAAACACTTGTTTTGATCCTTTATAAATACATTTATTTTCAATTTTTGATTCATTACATTTATAAAGTTGCAATCAAGTCATCAGTTAATTTAAAAGGTTACAGCTAAGTCCTTCCATTAACTTAATAAACAGGATTTGATTCAAGTATCCCTCTTGATTGAGTAATTAAAATCTACTTCAACATTTGCACATATGCCTAATGTGAGGGATTGCTTGCTTGATAACCAACTTTCATGTTTACGGTTTACTAAACAACTAGTCACTATGCCCGTGCACTGCACTAGATAGTTTATGTATATTTTGCTTGAAGGTATAATCAATCTCATGCAATTGATTTAAAAGTAACGACATTAAAATAAATGAGTAACTGTTCTAAAGATTATATTTATATATTCATAGTCTTTATGTTTAGAAAAACTTTCACTTAAATTATTTAGTTGGACCAAAGTAGACTGAAATACGTTATTGTGGCTTAACATGAGCATAGCAACAATAAATCATGTCTTTTTTTATTATGTAAATGCACAAAAATGGGCTAAATGCATTGAATAAACCAAAGTAGACCAAAATAGACCAAATGGACCGAAATAAACTGAATGACTGAAGTGTACCAATTAGGACCAAAGTAGACTGAATAGGACTGAATAAACCAAATGGACCAATTATAACTGAATGAATTAAGTAAGACTAAAGTAGACCGAATGGATTGAAGTGGATGGAGTAGGACTGAATTAGACTAAATGGACTGAATAAGACCATAGTGAACCGAAGTAGACTGAATAAGACTAAATGTCTGAATAAGACCAAGTGGATAGAATGGACCGAAGTACACTGAATAAGACTGAATCAGACTGAATAGGATCAAGTAAGACCAAATAGACTGAAGAAGACCATAGTGAACAGAAAGGACCGAAGTAGACTATGTAGGACTAAATTAGACCGAAGTGGACTGAATAAGACAAAGTGGACAGAATGGACTAAATAGAACCAAAGTCGAGAAAACATGACCAAACCTAACTGAACAGGACCAAAGTGGATTGAATAGGACCAGATAAGACCAAAGTGGACTGAATAGGACCGAAGTGGACGTAATAAGATTAGAAATTTTTTTATTTTCAAATTTAAAAAAAAGAAAAAATTTTTTTTTTACTCCTTGAAACCATTAGTAATTTTCTCAAGACACATCCACATTCAAACCAACATTTCCACTATTAGAGAACCTTTTATGTGCCCAGACACGATTTTTATAAATTACTATCCCAGGAATCATTAACATAATATCAGAAAACAGAGGGAAAAACTTTTTCTATAAAATTGATTAGAAAAATCTACAATGTACAACTTATATACAACCAGAAAAGCTAAAACAGAGATGAAAACTAACTGCTAAAAAGAAAAACTAACTAACTAACTTCACACGTGTAAAACTATATACTAACAACCTTTCTCACGTGTCATAACTAACTACTCAGCTAATAAATACACACTAAGCTACACGCAGTTTAATACTTGAAGCTACTGTCGTTTTCTGTTGTTTTGTTTCTTGCTTCAATGCTGCAGCTTTCCTTGTCACTGATTCAGTCAAGTTGCCTTCATGATTCTTCTTAGCATTCTGATACATAATGAGTACGAAAGCTGCAAATGAGATTCTCATAAACAATATTTCCTTTTGAGGCTTTTTTTCACGTTCCATGGGAACAATTTTATTTATGTTGGGTGTAGATGTACCTACACCAACCTTGATGGATGCTACATTTGAATCGGTTAGTACTTTTCTTCCAGAGCTCAATGGAAGCCTTTGCTTTTGACAAATTCCATCTTTGTGCAAAGCGGCTTGACAGTTACAGTCTTCCAAACATGCTGCTTAACAATCCTCTTTCGTCAATAATTGCATAATGGAAAAGGCACTCTCTTCTTAGACAGTATTAGATGTTGCTTCCATGGTATATTTCATACTTCCGTTTTTTGCATTGGCAACTTTCTACAGTAAAATTCCTTTCACAGCCTGAACTCCAATTCCCCCGACTAAAATGTGCAAATCCTGGAAGACATAAGCGTTTAGCTTCTCCATCAACGTTAGTACAAAACTCATTGAGGCCACATAGGCCTATGGAGTCACACTTATTGTCGGAAGATGACCATATAATAGACCGATTCCCAAATATTCTTAACCAAATTTTTTGAGTATAGCCTGAAGATCCCATCAGCATCAATTCCCTATAGATAAGACTGCATCTTTTGTTGGGTATCCGCCTTTAGTCAGATTGCTAAGGTTTGCACTGGTGGAATTGATATCCATCATCATCAAGACATAGTAACACATTATTGTCTTGTCCATCTATAATAATAGCCCAACAATGATATTCAGGCTTTAATTCTGATACTACCAATGGGTACTGCACGAGTTTTTCATATGTTTTTTGCATTACTAGTTGAATATTCTTGTCAATTGGTTAGACACTGGCCCTGTAAGATTGTATTTGTTGGTTGACTCAAAACTTTGCCATATAATTTCCTTATTAGTTTTATAAAACAAACTTTCCTGAATTAAGCATTGATGCTGATGTTGCCCGTTCAGATGGAGTGGCAATGTACATCTTTTTGCCTCGTGCTGATTGCATCATGAGTTTACCATTGCTAGTGAAATTCAATGTAACATCAGTGAGAGCCGGAGGATTGTTTTGGTTGTGAATAATAGTCATCATACCTGAGCCTCAGCAGCAAGCCCAGTACCAGTGACGAGCCCAGAAACAGAGACAAGCCTAGAAATGATCAAACGCACCGTCGTATCACTTAAAATCACTGTGTCTACAGTCACACCAAAACGCATCGTTTTTCATTTATGTTGTTATTAGCTTTAATTCTCACACGTTTATCAGGTGGTTAGTTTGTTAAGTTTGTTATAACGAACTCCACTTTTCTCGCTAAGCTCTCTCCCTCTCTCTGTGGTTATATAAACAGAGTTAGTCTTAATGATGTAATTAAGCTAGCCATTTATGCAATACAAGACTCTTTCCATTTTATGGTTTTCTTTCATATAGCTTTTCTTTCAAGTTGGCTGTCCAGACTACTGTCTTTTCAGGAATCCCAGGAAGAAAAACTCCAATAACATGATAGACCAGAGCATGACAACCATGAAGAATTGGTGGCAGGTGTTAAAAAAGAGCCCATCTTTTCAGTTCTCCTTGTTGAGCTTCAGCTGTGAAAATTGCTGAGATAAGAAGAAAAGGCAAGATAGTTGCCATCATTGGACAATAGCTAGCTCTATCTCTTTGGCTTCCTTTCAGTCTGGTTTCAAATGGAAAATCAATAATAGTAACATTTAGGAATTAATCATTCAATCCACCTCCAAATATAGTAAATAAATGGCTATCTCAGTCTACATACCTTGTCCTGCACAAAGTGCCGAGTTACGGTGTTGTAAAGAGAAAAAAAAATTGAACTCTTTGGAATGAAAGAGAATCATTCACTTGAATGAATATTTTTCTGTGAATTGAAAAGTCACCGCTTTTGTATATTCAAATAATCTGCATAGTTATTGTAATAGAACAGACAGTAATGGTTATACTAGTAGACATCATCGGGCTCAGAGTTGGAATTACATGAAATTTGGCAGGTTAAACGAAACAGTCTTTTAATCAAGAGTCTTTGTTTTAGAATGAGGTGTGCCTTAATTTTAGCAAATTCCTTTGTTTAGGTTTTGAAAATAGTGATTTTGCTGTTTTTAGTAATTTTTATTTCTTTAATAAATTTTTTTTTAAAAGTCAGATTAAAGGTCCCGCTTGTTTTAGAACGATCTTTAAGGTTAATAGTTTATGATTTTACATAGGGAAATGCTAATGAGTGCCCTTAGGATACTGGTTAAGAATCCAGTTTAAAAAAGATTTTATGAGAAAAGAAAAGAAAAAATTAATGTTTTGACAGCTTTTTTGATTTCCCATAAAAATGATGTCAAAACTTTCCTAAAATGGATTGTTAACAAGTGCCCTAATTAGTGCAAATCAAGGTTTTGAAAGTTTTCCTAGTCGTTCTAGGGTTTTGTCTTTTCAATATTTATATGTTTTGTAGCATCTAGAGGCAAGGCAGATTATCTATACATATCTAAAAGTTAAAGCGTAGCATTTATTGTTTCTATGCTCCTATTGAGCCACCTCATCTGCCACGTCAATGATCACATAATTAATTTTTTTCATATTAATTTTTTTTCGTTTAATTTCTTACAATATTAAATAAATATAAATATAAATATATTGGCTTTACAAATTCATTTTAAAGTGGTTTTAACTTTACATATTCATCTACTTTAATTTTTATGTTATAATTAAATATAAATAAATGGAAAATCAATACAAAAGTGTTGTCTATGTATATTCCTCTTGGGCGGTTTTTACTTTAAATATTATTTTGCCCCTTAATCTTCCTTTATTTTGTTTTTTCTTATTCTCATTCTCTTACTATAAATTTGTCACTCTCTCATTCTATTCATATTTTTAACATACAAAAGGTGTTATCTCTCTCTCTCTCTCTCTCTCATTTTTTTTTTTCATTTTTTTGGATTATTTTATTTTATTTTTCTTTCATCTCTACCTTAGATTGATGACTATTTGTGTTTTTTAGAACTCTACTTTTGGTTGTTTAAAATTGAAAAATGAAATCAATGAGTAATATATATATTTTTTAAATGAACTCTACTTTTCATTTTTTTTTTTGGATTATTTTATTTATTTTTCTTGCATCTCTACCTTAGATTGATGAATATTAGTGTTTTTTAGAACTCTACTTTTGGTTGTTTATAATTGAAAAATGAAATCAATGAGTAATATTTAAAAATAAAATAAAATAATTGTCTATACAAAGGTATTCACAGGTCTTGCTTAATTATTGATGGTAGAAACTAATAACTGTCCATAGGAGGGTTTCCTACTAGAGGTTTGTAACTCTCATTTTCATATTATTAACTAATTCATATGTGTTCCTTAATGTAAGTATTTTTATCATTTTATTTACTAAACTAAATACTTTTAATGAATAGTGTTTGTTGTTGATTTGATTTGGGGAAAAATCATATTATTATTTGTCATATTTTTTGTTGTTGTTAGGTATTAGTTTATTTGGAAAACAACAGGATGATCTGGATAAACTGGTGAAGAACAGTTAGTGTGGGAGGTTTGAGGACCGAAGAAGATTAAAAGAAGAAAACATCTTGTACAATCCCTCTTGTGGAGGGATATCCGCCCTGAGGACTTCACCTACCCGAGGATGTGAGGAGAGACAGGATAATGTTTCTTTGGAGCTTGAGGAGAAAAGGAAGGACCATATGTGGGGAAGAGACGGTGGGAGGAATTTTCCTGGAAAGACGTACTTTCCCCATCCGCATTGAATGCCCTGCAACAATCTTATCAGTTGCATTATGAGGAAATGACATTTGAACAGTAACTTCACAGCTAGTAGCCCATTCTACCAACTTCAACAGAACTTTGATAGGACAAGTGTTCTAAGAAAAGCCCTGAGGCATACAGATGGAGGGCTAGGATGAAAGGTGGAAGGATATATAAGGGAAGGAAACCTTCCAGTTAAAGGGATGAACATTTTTCTCTAAGAAATAGATTAACTGGGAAGTGAACAGTGCATTGCCTAGTGTGAAACTTGTATCAATCATATATAAGAAACTAAATCTCGGACCTGCCCGAGGAGAACATTGTTCTCAATCATTACTTGAATTACACCTCTTTGTTACTCTGGCCTCTTCGGCCTTAGACTTGAACTTAACTAAGAATTACATTTGAACTGTTTTCCCACTCTCTTTAGAAATTCTATTGTTTGGGCTTGGTTTGAGGGATAAGGCACCACTGTTCGTAGTGGGCTTGGGCAATCAATTTCTGAGTACTCACAGTTAGTGGAGTTGAAGACAATGGTCTTCATGCAATTTCCTTTCATTGTTTGTAAATATTTTGTTTAACAAATTAATTAGTAGCAAATTGTTATGTTTTTGTTATATGATGTTCTTAAATGCTTGAGTAATTGTTTTAAGCATTTACAAATATTTTATATTGTTCTTTATCTTCCTTATTTTATTAATGTATTCTTTGAGATTTTTAAGAAAAAAAATTTAAATTTGTGGTAAAATTATTTATTTATCTATTTATTTATCACATGTTAGATTAGATGATAGATTAGATTATGACAACATTAACACAATACTTCTCCTTTTTCCAAAAAAAAAAAAAAAAATCTACTTTTTTCCCCTTTGAAATTGTACTCTTGATTTTTTTTTTTTAAAGGAAAAAGAGTTACAATCTTTTAATTTTCCCTTTCTTTATTTTTTATTATTTTGAATTTCACTTTTGTTGAGTTTTATTAATTTTTTTAGATACATTTCTCAGTGTTTTTGATTTTATAGTTAAAAAAAATTGGGTTTGAGAAAGTTTGTTAATTTAAAACTAAAAGAATAATTTTCAAATTTTATATACTTTTTGATGATACACAAAATATTGTTAATAACTTTTATAAAAAAAAAAAAATTAATATTTTCACTAACTTACCTTTTGAATTTAGAGAAAATTTGTATTATTTGATTTTGGAAAGACATAAATTATATATATTACATTTGTGATTGTTTCTATAATAAATGAAAATATGGTTATAAATTACATTACTATTTGTTAAATTATTCTAAATTGAAAAAAAAAATTAATGAGACCGCCTTAAAAATATTATCATGTGCAACGCGTTGAATCCGCAACTAGTTATAATTAATAAAATACAATTTTTGTCTATTGTTTCCTCTAGTGGTTTCTAGACCTATTATCTTGTGGATTTAAGGAATTCATTGTAAATTCAAAGTTTTCGATCAAAAACTAATAGTTTAGTTTCTGTTATATTAAAGAGGATATGGTGTACACTTTCTTCAAGCTTCCGCATCATCAGTTGCGGAAGAATGACAAAAGTTATTTACTTGACTTAAAGCACTCACAGCAGTGGAGCTAAATAGCTATATAGCTATTTTAGCTCCACCAAAACACACAAAACTACACTACAGCAATGGAGGTATAAGTGAAAATTTTTAACTTCTTGCTACAGTGCACTTGACTTAAGAGCACTCACAGCAGTGAAGGTCTCTTTTTTCTTAGTAGACTAAAAAGTCTTTGCATGTGTATATTCAAAGTCTCTCCACTAGTCTGCCAATGAATAATCAATGTTCGATAGGACCATACGGGTCAACACCAGCAACACGGTAGATTTATAATTTCTGAGTCAGTCCCAACCACTTGCTGGCCAACTCTAGCAACACAGCTGTCATGATGTTTAAGATTACCCACCAATAATTCAGATTCAACATTGTCGCCTTGGTCGTGTAGGAAACTGTAGAATTTCCTTATATTGTTGAAGACCAAATCAAGGCATATCTTGTCGGAGAAAATCATTGGATTGGAATAAACCAAGAAATTGTTTGAAAGAGGAGTTCGTAGAATTGAAGAAATCAATTCAAAATTCAAAATTTTAATTGATATGTGTATGCAACTCCCATTATAAAAGCAGGTTATATAATAATATATCATCATTAAAGTGAATAAAAAACATATAGCTAGCCTTTTAAGCTCTTGCTCGATGAATATAAGCCAAGTGAATGAACCAGGTAAACTCTCATGATCTATCTTATTTAGAAATGGAGATAGATTATTGTCTATAGGATAATAATAAAATGTTGTCAAATTAATATTATTATATTCACTTTTATAATAAATCTTTTACAGCTGTAAATAATTCTTTTTGGTAATAAGTAGTTCTATTTGATATAGACAAAACACTATTGCTTCCTATATTCAGAGTAGTTCATAACAAAAGCTAGAGACTGCAAATACTTTTAACTAACAAATTATAGTTTTGTGATTCCCATAAACAAAATATGGGTTCAAATGCCCCCTTTGGCCCTCCCCTCCTTGTATCTTAGGAAAAAAAAAAAATAAAGCATTTGATTTTTATCTTTTTAGGAACATTTTTTTTCTCCTCTCTCAATGGAAGTATGCGGAGTCATTTCCTCGCTTAAGCCAAGGGCCATTGACATATACATATATTTAATAGCATTTGAAGTAGAGATAGTCCGATATCCAATAATACTGTGAGCGTGTAGCACAAAGAATCTTAACAATATTGTTGTGCCAATTATTCTTGCAAACCATCCCATATTTGGGTTTTGAAGTACAACCACATTTTGCCATTGGCCTTAAAAGACTAGCTGAGTACTAACACTTGTTTAATGAAGGAACATATCCAGCTCAAATCCCCTCTATAACATTTCCTAATAAAAAAAAAATTACAAATACATTTTATACGGTACTAAGAAAAGAAGTCGGACTTGGAGGGATTGGGATATCTACAGTCCCTTCAAGCATTAGCAGAACCTTTTTCATCGAAGGACGAAGAGATGGCTCATCAAGAATGCACCAAAGTGCCACTTTAAATATTCTCTCCAATTGCCTTTTGTCAACATCCTTACCACTCACTAGTTTATCTAGCTCACGAGCCTCAAAGCAAGAGTATGCCCATTCTTCAAGAATAGCTTCTTCTTCAGGAAAACTCCAATCCACACTCTTTCTACAACATATAAGCTCCAACAAAACAATTCCGAAGCTGTATACATCTGCTTTGACTGTCACTGGCTGGTTTCGATGCCATTCTGGTGCAACATACCCCTTTGTTCCTCGGATACCTGTAAAGGTATTGGTTTGGTCTGGCTTTAGTAGCTTTGCTAATCCAAAATCAGAGATTTTTGGGCACCTATATTCATCCATGAGTATGTTTTGAGGCTTTATGTCACAATGAATGATTTGTGACTCGCACTCTTCATGGAGATAAAGAATTCCCTTTGCTATGTTGCGAGCAATTTCTATTCTTTCATCCCAACAAAGTTTTTTTTCAGGATTGAAGAGTATATCTGCAAGTGAGCCATTGCTCATGTACTCATATACCAAAAGCCTATTCTCTCCATCATGACAATACCCGAGCAGACGGACAAGGTTCTTGTGGTGTGTTCTTCCAATAACTTTCATCTCGGTTTGAAACTCTTTCTCCCCCTCAGTCAACACTTTCTCTAGTCTTTTGACGGCTACGATCTTCTGACCATCCCATATTGTTCCCTTGTAAACAGTCCCAAATGATCCTCTACCCAGCTCTTCCTTGAAACCATTAGTCATTTTCTCAAGATCTGAATAAGTAAATGATCTTAGAGAAACATCCATGCTTAAATCAACATTTCCACTATTAGAGAGCCTTCTATATGCTCGGACTCGATTTTTATAAATTGAAATTGCAGAAATCACTGACATAATGAGTCCAAAAGCACCAAGTGAGATGCCCAGAATCATTATGTCCTTTCGAGAATATTTTTCACGTTCCAAGGGCTCAATTTTATTTATGGTGGAAGTAGATATAGCTTCCTTGATGAATGCAATGTTTTCATCACTTAGTAGCCTTATTCCATATCTCAATGGAAGCTTTTGCTTTCGACAAACTCCATCTTTGTATGTAGCGGCTTCACAATTACAATCCTTCAAACATGCTGCTTCACAATCGTCTTTGGTCAAAATTGTTAGGGAAGAAAAAGAATTATCTTCCCATACAGTATTAGGTACTGCTTGCATGATATATTTCATACTTTCATCTTTGCTCTTGCAACTTTCTGCAGTGAAATTCCTTTCACAACCTGAGCTCCAATTTCCCTCGATAACACTTGCAAAACCTGGAAGACATAAGCAAGTAGCATCCTGATCAATCATAGTGCAAAACCCGTTGAGACCACACAGGCCCTTAGGGTCACACTTATTATTGGAAGATGCCCATATGACTGAGAAATTCCCATTCTTACCCAACTTGTGTGAGTATAGCCTGAAGATCCCATCGGCATCAATTCGCATTAAATACACTACATCTTTTGTTGGATTTCCGCCTTGAGTCAGATTTTTTAAGATTGTGCCGGTGGAATTGAGCAAGTAAAGATGACCATCATCATCCAGACATAGTGAAACATTACTGCCTTTTCCATCTGTTCCAGAAGCCCAATAAGCATATTGAGCCGTATCTGAGGTTTGCACTGGGTACTGCACAAGGTTTCCATCCGTCTGCATTTTCAGACGAAATATTCCTTTCGATTGATCAGATTCTGAAACACTTGAAAACAACTCATTTCCAGCAGTGAGACGCTGACCTTGTAAGAGGGTATTCGTTGGGGATTCAAAACTTTGCCATATAATCTTCTTCTCCGAATTATAGACAACAAAGTTTCCCGAATCAAGCATTGATGCTGATGCTGCACTTTCAGGGAGATCGGCAATGGCCGTCTCTTCGCCTTGAGCCGATTGCATGATGAGTCTACCATCACTAGTGAAATTCAATGTAACACTAGCGAGAGCTGGAGGTTTGTCTCGGATGGCTGTCCAGACTACTGTCTTTTCAGGAATCCCAGCAAAAAAAACTCCAACAGCATAGCCATTGGCTTGTTGGTAGAAGCCAAAGGCATAGGAACCAGATTGTGACTGCCATGAAGACTTGGAGGTAGGTGTTAAAGAAGAGCCAAGGTTTACAATGGACTCCCCTTTTTGAGCTTCGGTAGTGATAATTGCTGAGAGAAAAATAAAAAACAAGAGACTTGCCATTACTAGAAAATAGCTAGTTCTCCCTGTTATTCTATCACTCTGTTTGCAAATGAAATGTGACTCACACAGCTCCGTATGTAGTCAATAAAAAACAAGAGACTTGCTATTACCGAGTTATGATGTTGTCTTGAGTATTACTATTCAATATATATATATATATATATATATTTTTTTTTTTTGGAAGGTGTTTGGAAGGAAATAGTTAAAAAAAGAAGAAAGAAAAAAAGAAGCATTCTTGAGTATATAACTTTCCTAAGGATGGAAAGGCACAACTTGTGTGTATTAAAAAAACTTTGCATACAGTGAGTTCCAGTTAGCTCAACTGGTAAAATTTTTTATAGTTGTATAAGAGATCTGGAGTTCAATTCCTGCCTACACCAAAAATTGAATAGTGTTATTAATCTATATATATAATAATAATAAGTAAAACTGAGAGAAAATCCAATTAGAATTAAATTAGAATCTAATTTTACGTCATGTGTTCCATCTAATATAAGTTTTTAAATTTTTGTTCCATGTGAGTTAATTCAATGTAAAAATTGGATTTCAGTTAGAGTTTACTTTTGTGCCATGTGTTCCATCTAATCTAAGTTTTTTAATTTTTGTGTCAAATGAGTTAATTTGGTGTAAAAACCAAGAAGTCCAATATAAGTAAACCATAAAAAAATATAATTTTTGAATGATTTTATATTTATGAGTCTTTTATTTGTATAACTAAAAACAATTCAAGTTAATAAATTATATATATATATATATATATATATATATATATATATTAATAGCCAAAACTAAGAGAAAATCCAATTAAATTTTAAACTGGAGTCTAATTTTGCACCACGTGTCTCATCTAATTTTAAAATTTGTGTTCAAGTGAATTATTAAGTGCAAAAATTAAAGAGTCTAAATTCAATTAGCTTCTAAATTGGATTTTAATTGGAGTTCAATTTTGCGAATGTGTTCTATCTAATTTTTTAATTTTTGTGGCAAGTAAATTATTGAATGCAAAAACAGAAGAGTTTAGATCTAATTAGATTCTAAATTACATATATGTAATTGTGATTGTTTTTAAATGTATCCGTGCATATGCATGGAGTTACATAGGCAAAGCTAAGAGAAAATCTAATTAGATTTCAAATTGAAATTCAAATTAGAGTCTAATTTTATGCCAAGTGTCCCATCTAATCTAAGTTTTTAAATTTTTTGCCAAGTAAGTTAATTCTATGTAAAAATTAGATTTCAATTAAAGTTTAATTTTGCGCCATGTATCTTATCTAATCTAAGTTTTTTTAATTTTTGTGCCAAATGAGTTAATTTAATGTAGAAAACAAAGAGTCCACTATAATTAAACCATAAAAAACCTAATTATATATCTAAATCTGTATAGAAACATATAATTTAAAATCTACATATTTTATAAGCCTAAGTACAATTATTGAATTAATACCTGCGAGCTTAGTTTTACGTAAATGCGTATCCAGTGCACTTGCATCTATGGACATAGCAACATCACCACTAAGCCTTACAACCGTGTGATTGAAAACGTTTATAAGTGGAGGGGTTGCTGAGTTGCTCACCATCAACTTTGAAGTCATTAGGCTTTTTGGTTTTTACTAATATGACTTGCACCTTCAAAAAATTTCATAAGCAAGTTTAGCCCTTGCATCAACTTTGAGATTCTTTTTAGTGTTTATTGAATATGAAACCACAAAAATAAAAAATATGAAACCACAACTTTGAGAAAAATTTTATTTTCTCAAGCATGATTGGCTAAAGTAGACTCCCTACTTGTCATTTGTCATTTTTCATTTGTCATTTGTCATTTGTCAATAATAGGTTATTTTATGATGTGTGGTGGTGTCCTCTCAATTGTTTTCTTGACAAATTGGCCTTTAGGGGCATATGATTAATTGGCCGTGTATTTTGGGGGAGGACTTTCTTGGTCTTGTAATGTACATTAGTGGAGAACAGGAGAAGGACTAACTGACCGTGCATTTGGGGGTGAAGGAGACTTGACTTAACTTCCAGTGCATTAATAGAGGCATCATTTCACGTATAAAAAATAAAGCATCAACTTGGGTCGTGCATTAGGGGGTCAAATTTTGTGCATGTAATATAAGAAGTTATAAGTAAATATTGTACTTGCAATTGGTTTATATGCAGCGCATTAGGCAGCAGAATTTGTTGACTTCAATTAGCCCAACAAAACCATTTCCTGCAGAGCTATAAATATTTTCCTATAACAAAATTCAATCTTATAATAAATGTTCAATAAGTTTGCTGAGCTCAATTAATAATCCTCGTCCCCGTACCTGGTGCCTATTTGCAATGGTGAATTCTTGGAGTATTTTCTTTGACACTCTGAAATCCCAATTTCAGATCCTCACTTGGTCTCTTTTACTAGATTATATATATAATAATAGGGAAGTAGAGAGAAACTCAAATAGAATTCCAAATTAGAGTTTCAATTTTGTGCCATGTGTCATTCCAATTGTTTAATTAGAATATGAAATTGGAGTCCAATTTTACTATACATGTGTACAAAGAAAATAATCAGAAGAATATAATATGATTTGGGGTTGTTTTCGAGAGAACCATTACTCTGATTCATTGTTTTTATTTATTTTTACGTAGATTCCTTGTTCTCTTGATTCAAACTTCAAAGTGCCTAGGAAACTATAACAGGAAGCCGAATATGGAAAGTGGCCATGGGAATTGAAAATAAATTTCAAAAAATTAATTAAAAAAAAAAAAAAATGAAAGAATATTGCAAGAGATGCACCACTTGGAAAAATTGAATTCCAATTAAAATTCATTGGACTTGGTAATGAGATGAGATAAAATTAGTAACACATTAAACACTCATGCTTTGGGAATCAGTAGTACCAATCTAAATCCATTGGACTTGTTTCGTGATAATACAACTATGAAGGATGTATAAAAACACGCACAAATTCATCTCTCTATAAAAAGAGATTGGAGAGAATTTCTTTTATCAGCCATGCAACTTCAAAGGTTTTTTCTTCACACAAATGCCCATCATGTTACAAAGTGACCCATCATAAAACTACAAAATGAGTACAACTCTGAGGGTTTTTTTTTTTTTTTTTTTTTTTTAATTTTAAATTTTTTAAGCTACGAAAATTTCAATCACCAATAGAGATTGAAGATTCAAAAGCGTGAATGGATCTTTTGGATAAACATCGTCACCAAGGTTCATCTTTCTGTGTAATATTTCCATTTAGTTTTGATTCTCTTAATTGATATAGTGATGGGTTTGTGTGTATGCGCATACATTGAATCAATATTAACATTTTTTGAAATCCTTTGGTCCTTGCTTGATGATTGACTTCTCTTGCAGATATCAATCTTGCACGATGATGGCTTTCAACCTATTTGGTGTGACCTTATTGAAAACAATATTTAGCACATGGGAAGAATATCCAATGTCTATATATATATATATATATATATATATTTATATATACTGCTAAGTTTTGTTAATAAAATTTTATGGTTAATAATATGAATTTAGACTTAACTAAGCCTTTTAAACATGAATAAACTCATGATTAATAATATATCCATTTCCATGTGGTAGCATGGGTTACATACTAGTTAGTTCTAACCCAAGCAACACGGGATGTTTAATTTCAAAGTCCCAATGCAATGCTAAGTTTAAACCAATAACCTTGCAGTTCAATGGCAATTTTTTTAATTGAAAATTAGGATTCAAATTCCCCCACCTCAATTATTGTAACTATTGAATTGAAAAAAAAAAAATTCACAAATATTTCAGGGACTAAAACAGATGTTTGGCAACACAAAAACTTAGCTCTGTTTTATTATTTGCCTTGAAAATGTACCCTTTGATAGTAGCTCAAGGGAGCGAGCTTGAAATCTAAGAAGCTGAATGGAATCAATCCAGGTAAAGCAGATGAACCACTTTTGGCAAAGTTAGCTCCAATTGTGAAATTTGGCCTCACAAATTCAAAATACGGAGTCAATTGGGTTACAATCAAGTAAGAAAATAACTAATTTATGAATGCTTTCAGGGATGTACATATTATACCTTTACAATTTTTTTTTTTTTAATTTTTTAATTTTTAGAATCAGTTGGATTACAATCAATGACTCAAAAGAAGATAAATTCTAAGTGTAAGTTGCTCTCTCTCTCTCTCTCTCTCTCTCTCTCTCTCTCTCTCTCTCTCTCAAACAAATGGTACTAATATAGACATTTGCTTGGTGTGGCAAGAAATATTTACTGGGGAATGAAATATAGCATGAAAGGATGAATCAATCACTATTAAAACACTAATATCATCCATGGATTAAAATTTTTCCCTAAATAAGTGGAGCTTAATACATGACATTTTTATGATAGACAGTGCAGAGACATGTTTAAAATCATGATCACATATTCTAATACCGTCAAACCGTGATAAATTGAAGAGGGAAATGATTAAACCTCACTTTCTTTTGTTCCATTTCTCTCTCAGCTTGATTTGATTAGGTTCAATAGTAACTCTTCATCAGAAAAATGTACCATACTCGGGAGCACTATTTACTAAAGAATTTGGGTTCTAGTAATGGAAAATAATAAAGAATAAGTAATTAATAGGGAATAGTTGTCCTAGATGTGCTGAATCTGATTATTGGTGATTGTGAATTGGCACATTTGCCAAGTAGGACAATGCAATCTTGATCAATAAGCCTAAATGAATTAAACTGTTGGGAAATTTAGACTCCAGTTAATAGAATTAATAAGTTTTAAAACCATGTTGTTAATTAGATTTATTATGTTTTTTTTTTTTTTTTTTTATAAAAAAATAGATCTATTATGAATAATCATTGTTCAAACAAATAAACATCAATATCATGCACAGCGGAATAGTAAATAAGACAAGATATGATGACCTAGGAAAACCAATGAAACAAACTAGTTTCATAGTAAAAAACTTGGGAGGAAATCTTCCCAAAAAGAAATCCATTATAATAAAGAGAAGTTTTAAATCTAGTACAAAACTTTTGTCCCTAGACTCTACAATCCCAATAGATGAACTTATGGCAGAAACCTTCTACTGCTTTAGAGCCTTTGAACTCTTCAATATATGAACTCTCCACCCACAATTGCAATTGGAACCTCCAATTGACTTCAAGAACCTTTTGAAGGTTTTCCTCACAATAGCAAGTCTGTGGTGGTTGCTATGACTTTAGCTTCTTCACCAATGAAATCTTCAGTTCTACTTTTAAACTCTTTGGTTTGGTAAAATAGAGAAAACTTGGTTACAAAACCCTAGCCACATAAACAAAGTGTTTCTCTCTCTCTCTCTCTCTCTCTAAAAAGCCTTCTAATAGATGGCTTATGATGTCCTTTAAATACTGGTTTAAACGGATCTCAATTCGGGCTTCAAACGAATAAGTTATGGGCTTTTTCGCGTTGCTGATTTTTGCTGATCAGCGAAACTTGATCTATCGAGCTTCTATCAAGAACAAAATCTCGATCTATCATGCTGCTATCGAGCTTCTATCGAGAGGTATCGAGCTTCTATCAAGAGGTATCGAGTTACTATCGAGGTATATGTTGAAAATGTGTTTTTCTTCTTAAGCAAACTTTGTGTCTTCAACTTGGTCTTCAATTACAACTTTAAGACACATTAAAACTCAATAAAAGACACATAATTTGGCATGGTTTGATGATACCAAAACACATGAACCTAACATAAATGAAGAATGGC
This sequence comes from Quercus glauca, assembly GCA_023736055.1. Lineage (NCBI taxonomy): Eukaryota > Viridiplantae > Streptophyta > Magnoliopsida > Fagales > Fagaceae > Quercus > Quercus glauca. The sequence continues at coordinate 9,912,947 of CM043326.1, forward strand.
TACTTTGGGAGGTGGCTTAGTTGTAAGAAGTTCTTGTAATCTATCACACCTATAAAGTATAGGACTTGTGGATTCGAATAATGGCAAGTCTCATTAGTGCTTAGATGGTTCCACGTCATAATGCAATGTGGGAGGATTAAGTGGTGAGGGGGCAGTGACCACACCTACTTCATCCAAACGATTTTGGCCGGTAGAATGCTTAAAGGGTCAGTTAACTTCTGTAAGACTCAAATTATAAAATAAATAAATAAATAAATAAATAAATAACTAGATCATTGATTCTAATAATAGATAGAGCAAAGGGTCCAATTCAGATCCAGTTTTGGATTTTAAAAAGGGTACAAGTAGCATAACACATTTTACATAGCACAAGGGACTTAGGAAAAAAAAAAATACAAACACATTTTACACTATACTAAGAGAAGAAGTTGAACTTGGAGCGATTGAGATATCTAAATTCCCTTCTAGCATTAGCAAAACCTTCTTGATTGTAGGATGAAGTGATGGATCATCAAGAATGCACCAAAGTCCCACTTTAACCATTCTCTCCAATTGTCTTTTGTCAACCTCCTTACCACTCACTAGGTTGCCTAGCTCATGAGCCTCAAAGCAATGATATGCCCATTCTTTCTACAACATATAAGCTCCAACAACACAATTCTGAAACTATATACATTTACTTTGATTGTAATTGTTGTTTTTGATGCCACTCTAGTGCAACATAGCCCTTTGTCCCTTGAATGCTCGTAAAAGTGTTGGTTTGGTCTGGCTTAGTTGGTTTGGTCTGGCTTAAGTAGCTTTGCCAATCCAAAGTCAGAGATTTTCGCACACCCATATTCATCTATGAGTATATTCTGCAGCTTTATGTCACAATGAATGATTTGTGACTCACTCTTCATGAAGATAAAGAATTCCTTTCACTATGTTGCGTGCAATTTCAATTCTTTCATCCCAGCAAGGTGTTGAGCTTTGTGGAGCATAGTTTATGTTTGATCCGGTTGACGACCTAACCCGACCTGAATAATGTTGCGTGATTTTTAATGAGAGATTTACTAAGGCTTAGTCTAAGGAGCGGAGGCTCGACCCGTTTTGTAGCCCATTATGTATCCTGTGCGCAGGAGGTAGAAAAACGCAACCTGATGATTAGGGTTTTTTTTTTTTTTTTTTGTTGTCGTGTTTTTAGAGAGAGAGAAACACTGTAGCCGTAATTTGTACTTTTTCCTGATAATAGTGAAATCCCTGCAACTTTGTGGACGTAGGGAAACTGCTGAACCATGTAAATACTGTCTTGTGCGTGTGATCGTTTTCTTTAGCGTGTGTTTTCTCTTTTTATTTTTATTTTTTTTCTCTCTCACATGTTGGGATTTCGGATTGAATTCCCTACACAAGGTTGTTTTTCAGGTTTGAAGAGTATATCTGCAAGTGACCCATTGCTCATGTACTCATATACCAATAGCCTATTTTCTCCATCATGACAATACCCGAGTAGATGGACGAGGTTCTTGTGGTGTGTTCTACCAATAACTTTAATCTCGGTTAGAAACTCTTTTTCCCCTTCTGCCAATGCTTTGCCTAGTCTTTTGACGGCTACAAGCTTTTGACCATTCAATATTGTTCCCTTGTACACGGTCCCAAATGCTCCCCTCCCTAGCTCTTCCTTGAAATGATTAGTCATTTTCTCAATATCTAAATAAGTAAATGACCATAGAGAAAAATCCATGCTCAAACCAACATTTCCACTATTACAGACCCTTTTATATCCCCAAACACAATTTCTATAAACAAAAATCCCAAAAATCAATAATATAATGAGTTCGAAAACAGCAAGTGAGATGCTTATAATTAGTATGGCCTTTGGATGCTTTTTTAGGCTACCCATGGGAGCAATGTTATATATGGTGGATGTAGACATACCTACCTTGATGAATGCTATGTTTGAATCACCTAGTACTATTCTTCCATATTTGAAAGGAAGCTTTAGCTTTTGGCACGTATTGTCTTTGTACATAGCGGCTTTGCAGTTACAGTCCTCCAGACACGCTGCTCTGCATACTGCATTCCCCTTTAGTTAATAATGGCAGAATGGAAAAAGAATTATTAAATTCCCATTCAATATTGGATATTGGTTCCATGGTATAATTGATACTTCCATCTTTGCTTTTGCAACTTTCTGCAGTGAAATTCCTTTCACAGCCTGAACTCCATTTCCCCTGGTTAACACGTGCAAATCCTGGAATGCATGAGCAAATGGCTTCTCCACCAATACTAGTACAAAACCCGTTGACGCCACACAAGCCCTTAGGGTCACACTTATTATCAGAAGATGACCATATGACTGACCAATTGCCATTCTTATCTAAATTGTGTAAGAATAGCCTGAAGATGCCATCGACATCAATTCTCATAAGATACTGTATCTTTTGTCGGATACTCGCCTTGCGTCAGATTTTTTAGGTATGTATTGGTATTGAGCAAGTAGAGATGGCCATCATCATCAAGACATAGTGAAACATTATCACATTTTCCACCTGTCCAAGAAGTCCAATAAGAATATGGAGCCGTGTCTGAGGTTTGCACTGGGTACTTCACAACGTTTCCATCTATCTGCATTTTCAATCGAAATATTCCTGTCGATTGATCAGATTCTGAAACACTCGAAACCAGCTCTTTTCCCGCTGTGAGGCGCTGACACTATGAGTATTGGTTGGAGTATCAAAACTTTGCCATGTTATCTTATTATTAGAATTATAGAGAACAAATTTTTCCGAATCAAGCATTGATGGCAATATTGCACCGTCTGAAGGATTGGCAATGTTGGTCTCTTTGCCTTGTGCCGATTGCAGGATGATTCTACCATCGATATTGAAATTCAATGTAGCATCAGAAAGAACTGGAAGATCATCTCGGTTAGCTGTCCAGACTACTGTCTTTCCAGGAATCCCAGCAAAAAAAACTCCTATAGCATAGCCATTGGCTTGTTGGTAGAAGCCAAACGCATATAGACCAGAGCGTGACAGCCATGAAGAATTAGTGGTAGGTGTTAAAAAAGAGCCAAGGTTTACAATGGATTCCCCTGGCTGAGCCAAGAATTGGTGGTAGTGATAATTGCTGAGAGAAAAATAAAAAACAAGAGCCTTGCCATTACTAGAAAATAGCTAGTTCTCTCTGTTATTCTTTCACTCTGTTTGCAAATGAAATGCGACTAACACAGCTCCACATATAGTCAATAAAAAACAAGAGACTTGCCATTACCGAGTTATGATGTTGTCTTGAGTATTACTATTAAATATGTTTCTTTGGAATGTGTTTGGAAGAAAATAGTTTAAAAAAAGAATGAAGCATTCTTGAGTATATATCTTTCCTAAGGATGAAAAGTCACACCTTGTGTATATTCAAAGAACTTTGCATATCTAGAATAAGAATCATTCAAATGGAGTTAAGAATTCAATCCACCTCCATATATTATAAATAGTCAATTTCCTTCCACATTATATATAGTCAATAAAACGAACAATGTCTCAAGTATTTGTCTCTAATAGCTGACCAAGATCTACATGAAGACCAAATATATGCATACATACGTCATACGAATATTCTTGAATGCTGCAAAATTAAGGTACCCAGTATATACTCATTCTATGCTGATGTGGCTGCGACAACGGACCTGGAGCTTTTTTAAAAAGAAAAGGAAACAGCAAGATAGCTGCCATCTGGGACAGTATCTTCCCCATCTATTTTCCTTTCACACTGTTTTGAAATGGAAAATGAATACTACAGTCATTTAGGAATTAAGAATTTAATTTACATCTATGTGTTATGGTCATATTTTCTATGTATTGGCTTATCCTTAAACAAAATACACTTTACTTGTAATTAGGTAGATTTAAGTTGAGTTTAATATATCAAGAAGTACGTGAAGTTTACTTTACAAGTGGTACCATTAAAGTTATGAAGATTGAATCAAGAAACAAGTGAAAAAAAGTTGATTAGTGAAGCTCGACACTAGCATCTACTGAGACTTAATGAAGGATTCTCGGCACAAGCTCGATACCTCTCGATCTATAAAGCTCTGCGATTTCAGAATTCTTAGATCTGAATTTCGGCTCATGATGACTTGGATTGCTAGGGTTTCATTCACTAAACCTCTAAACCATATAAAAGTTTTATTTTAAAGTCATCTAATACACAAAAACTCAATTAGAGAACTCATACACTCTATGAGAAGCTACCGCATTTTTGTACGCCTTAAGGTTTTGTAACCATGTGCTTCCAAAACTTCAACATGCTTTGGAGTGAAGAACTTTGCATCCAATAACAATTAATCAGTTGCAAGGAGTTAATTACGTACTGGGACTCCATGCAAAGGAAGAAGTATCTACAAGATCAAGTTCAATTGGGGATTGGAGTAAAGGTTTAACTGTAAGTTGGTATTTTGGGATAGTCCAGGGTAGTTATACTTCTAACCACTTTGATTCTTGATTAGTGGATTCTTAGGAGTGATGAGCTAAAAATCACCCAATGAGATTTTTGCCTTGTGAGAGGTTTTCCTCATTTGTCAACAAATCACCATGCAAATTTAATTTTCGCTGCACTTAGTTTATTTGGTGATTTATTAGTGCCTCTACGATTTGCATGTAATTTGACCTAATTAATCAACTTGGATAATTGAATTAATTAACTGGGGTCAATTTATAACCCAACACTATATATTTTATATAGTGATTTTTTTTTTTCTAAGCATATTTTACAAATACTCAATCCACCTCAATATGGTGCATATAGTCCATAAATCGAACAAGGGCTCAAGTGGTTGTCTCTTATAGTTGATTCAGTCTCCATTAAGACCAAGTATCTGCATACCTAGAGCATATTGACAAATAGTCAATCCAACTCCCATATATATTTAATATTTACATATAGTCCATAAATCAAACAATGGCTCTAGTGGTTGTCTCTTGTAGTTTACTTAGTCTACCTTAAGACCAAATATTTGTATACCTGGTACGAATAGTTATATATATATATATATATATATATATATATATATATATATATATATATAAACTAGTCACTATGCCTGTGCACTGCACTGGATAGTTTATATATATATATATTGTGGGTACCTAGGATGTACGGATCTTCGGGCCTTGGGCCTTTTACACCGCATCCTCGGCATGTCCTTCAACGTCCTAGGCCGTCCTCGGACGGCTTTGCAACGTCCTAGGCATGCATGGCAACGTCCTAGGCATGCTTGGCAACGTCCTCGGACGGTGTCCTAGGAGTCCCACATCGAAGGAAAACCCCCCCACTTTCTACCTTATAAGCGTTGAAGCGAAGGGAGTAGTGTACCATTAGTTTAGTTATTCGAATAACTATAAACTAGTGGTACACTACTCCCTTCGCTTCAACGCTTATAAGGTAGAAAGTGGGGGGGTTTTCCTTCGATGTGGGACTCCTAGGACATCGTCCGAGGACGTTGCCAAGCATGCCTAGGACGTTGCCATGCATGCCTAGGACGTTGCAAAGCCGTCCGAGGACGGCCTAGGACGTTGAAGGACATGCCGAGGATGCGGTGTAAAAGGCCCAAGGCCCGAAGATCCGTACATCCTAGGTACCCACAATAAAAGGGCCCTTTTAACAGGTTTTGCTATTGGCGAGGTTAAATGGAGGTTGCAAACGTAGTGTCAACAACACATCTTTCGTTAGCTACAGTTGACTGGTTTTGATCTATGTTGATGGATTGTTAAACAGTATTGACCGGTTGTTGACTTAAAGACTTTTTCTAGTAACTTTTTAAAAATTTTTTTTTTCCTTCCTTAAATGAATCACTTTTGCACTCCTTTTTCAAGTAGATTCCATATTTTTGATATTTTTTTTCTTCATCAAGACTCTGCAAAACGACCCAAAATATTGATTCTTAATCAATCAAGGGCAATCTTAATGATTTCGACTATACTAAATGGACATGTACATCTTTCTTTTAGGCCTATCTTTCTAGCTTTCCTTTTTGATTATGAATCTTCATCACCTTGGCCAAGTATCATGGACTACATTGATCAATAGTCTCCTTTTATCAACTTTATTTACAGTCACACATATCTATTATCTTAATTTTGCGTTTCTTATTCTTATAAAAAAAAGTTTGTGTTTCTTGGGGATCACACACAATGCTCTAATTAGTTTGCGTTTTAGTACTACCAATACTAATGCTATAATTAGTAGCATTCATTGGCTTTTTTTTTTTTGGGGGGGGTGGGGGGGGTCACACACATTTGAACAGTGCTTCCACAATTATACTTATAACAATCCTCATTCCTCAATCAACTTCAAGCCTTGATCACCACATACTTTTGGCCTTTCCTTCTAGCTTGCCATTTGTGCTCAACTGAATTATGCCTGGTCCACTTCACATCTAATTTTTAGATTTTCTTTTCTTTTCAAACTCAAGTTGTCTTCAAGTTTTCACCTTTTATTTAAGGGAGATGTAAGGGATATTAAATCTCAATTTGAGTCTTTCATGTCAGTTAAATGTCCTAATTCAAGTTCATTGTGGTAGGCTGAAAATAAAGTAATTCTAAATTAATCATACTTATAGTTCAGGTACTATATCTTTGAATTAGTGTATGGTTTAGCCTACTAAATATGCACTTGGATAAGTTCGTTGTAATATAAAAAACTTAATAGTAAAATGTAGCTAGTGAGAGATTTACGTTATGAATATAAATAAATCTCGCCGAACATATCATGCCATTTCCTTATCACAACCTTTATATTTTCTTTTTCATTTCTTTTTCATACACTTTATCTATATATATATATATATATATATTCAAAGAATAACTACAAGCTATAAGCTTCAAAAAACTTGTAACAGAGACATTAAGAATTCATATCTCCCTACCCTTAGTATAACTATTGAATTATTCACACAAAAAAAGAAAAAAAAGGACCAACTATAAACTGGTCAATTTACAATTTTACATCTCCATGGTCACCCTCCACTGATGTGATACCACAGAAAATATTAGGGGAGGTGGACGTCTCTAATTATTTTATAGTTCAATATAATGTACACTTTATATTCAATATTAGCATGTCTTTTGGGTATTTTTTTCATTGTATAATGGCTGTACGAGGATCACTTCAATTATCGATTGGCTTAAGATTAAAAAGATTCCTTGCTTATGCGAGTCTAGAGAGATCCCAACCTAACAGCATTGAAGCAATCATAGAACTTTGGAGGACATAAAAAGAAAGTGAATTATATTATAATGTATAATGTGTGTGTGCATGTTTTGCACATCAATTTGTAGTCTATGAGATGATTCTTTTCTTATAGTATTATTGTCTTGGAATTTTAATAATCACATCTTCATGACAAGGGACCTCCACAAAATAAAGAATCCATATATCTATTATCCCTTTAAGCCTTTCTAACATTCGAAGCTTTAAATAGAGGATTTCAACAATGTCAAGCACATAATCATGATTAAAGAAAAGCATTTCAATTGCCCACTAATGTTCATACCTCATAAGAAATTGACTTAAAAGGAGAATGGGGCAAGGTTCACATGACAGAAGAAGCTTCTGGTTCTTGGAGAAAATTATCCATTCTTTCTTTATACTTGTTGGAGTTGCATTCAAATCATTTTGTCTAGCACAAAAGTTTTTTCTTTCTTATAATTGAGGATTTGAGCGGCAAAGCCTAAACCACCTGTCAAGAAAAGTAGATGTTACATATTCAATCTCAGCTATTTGTAGGTGTTACCAAAAAAACCACAAAAGCTATTGACTAAGTGGTAGGACCATTGATGATGGGTGTAATCTTTTTCCTCTTTTTTCTTTTTTAAGGATCTCAAAATTCTGTAAAGATCCAACGAATCTCCAAATTGTTAATTTACCATGCCACAAACATGTGAAGTTACTAGTCGAGTAAATCTCAGGGATGATGATGGAATCAGACTTATATTCTGGATCTTAAATCAATTCATACTTTTAATATTATTCACTTAGCCAAAAAAAAAAAAAAAAAAAAGACACCAATTACACCATTTTGTTTGTTTGTTTGTTTTTTATTTTAAGAATCAAAGAATAGTTTGATTCATTCCGGAAGCCGAAAGACAGGCATTTCCTTGAAACTGTGATTGACCTTAACCAAAGGGCACTTTAGTTCACAATTTTTTTAAACTAAATTAATTGTTTTTGGTTAAACAAACGTTATTGGGGTTGACTATTTTTTCCCTTTAGGTTTGGGATGAAGGGTCTTTTCCCAAAAACTTGAAGAGAGTAAAGTGTAACTACCTCTTTTTTTAATATATTGTGAATCATAATGATACTTCCATTTATGCCTAAAATTGGAATTTAATGTTATTCTAAATTCAGATTGTCCTTGTTGGTCAAGCACAAGCTAAAGCGAAGGGCAAGAGCTAAGAATAAAGGGAGCAAATGGTAGTGGTTCAAAAATGATTTAGACACCTACGAAAAAGTCTCATTATGCCTTTTGACAAAAAGAAAAAAAGAAAAAAAAGCAATAAGTTGTGGGAAACTTAGTGAGTCTAATTTTGCCAATTCTTATTAGACAAGGAAATATAGCTCCACCGATCAATTATCATGCATCTTCCACATAATCTTGCTCAATAGCCAACATTTTAAAGATGCCTTAAGATCCAAGAGGAGCAACAGTCTCTTGAGATGGCCAAGCCCATTAGTTAGAATGACAAAATATGAATGGAACATCAAATTTTAAGATTTTTCATACATGATATATCTCTATATGCTTCAGTCACAAATTGTGTTCATATATATATTATGAGAACCAGAAGAATTTTATTAAGCAAAGAAACAGCAGTACAGAAAAGTTACAAAACAGTTAGGCTTGCTCAAATAGAATGACATGAACAGAAGATTGGGGAGCTGAGCCTAATGCAAAAAAACCGGCTAGCTTATTACAAAGGGACCAAGCTGGCAGATTGTGAGCTGCTCTATTAGCATCCCTAGGTGTCCAGCTGAATTGGAGGTGTTGCTATAGGTCTGCTAGCATAAGAGTGTCAAAGCATAGCTCTGCAATTCTCCAAGGATCTTCTCTGCTCGGCTTTAGAAGGGCCTCCACGCAAGTCTTAGCATCACTTTCCACTATTACGTGGCTGATGTTTTAGCTTAGAACTTATACAAATTTTGTTCATATTGTAACCACAAATAATTTGATCATACATTTAGAGTTTAGACAGGTAGATTAATTTGTGTCACTACTAGAAATGTTGCTACAATAAAAAACAATTCATGGATGCTTGCCACTTTAGTTGGCTGGCCAAAAATGGTCAAGCTTTACTCGAGGTGTGGTATAATGCATAGATAAAATACTTGCTGCAACCACACGATTGGCAGCTTCGGTGTAGTGAACTCCATCCCAGACTATGGACTGTGATACAATTTTGCATATGCTTGAACCAGGTTGGCCGCATGTTGCTTTTACATTGTAATTATTTGGAGGCCCCCCATAGCCACAACAAGCCATGAATGGATCTTTGAAACCTACAGGAATAAAATATGCACCCACCAAAATCATAAACATTAAATATCATAAAGAAGAGCTTTTCTGTTCCACTTGCATTACAAAAAATATTATGCTAATTACCATATTTTTTGTACTTGGCAAAGAGGTTGTACTTGATATTGTATATGTCTACATACACAATGGTTGCATCCTTAAATTCCAATCTCATTTCTTCACAGACCCTGCGGAGTCCTTCATTAAAAGCTTTTGCAACATCATTATGGACACGAAGGCATCCAATCTGATCAAGATCAGTATTGTTATGAGGATGTAATGCAAGTTCTTTAGGAGCACATCCTAATGGTCCAGTATTGTGTATCCAAAATTTTCTGCCACCATAGAGATATATATTCTATATTTGCAATGAAGAAGATAATGATGTTACAAGAGGGTGAATTTAATAACTTGGTATTATAAACAAAGTAAAATAATGATATGAAGATACAGACTCACTTGAATGGCTAGTTTGATTTCTGCAAGAAATGAAGGGATTTTTTCAATGACTGGTGTGTATGTTAAGTTTGATGCATACAAGGCTAGCAAGAGATCATTCTCTCCTATATCAATCATATAAAGTGCATTACGGAAACCCTCTTCATCAATTAAATTTTTTGACCCTGCATGACATATTGAACCAAGTTGAAAAAGAAAACACATTCTAGATTTCAAATCTCTTATAATGCTAACTTGCTATTAATGGTTGAATTTGTTAGCGGGTAAATTTTTAATGTGAGTTGAAATGTACATACCAAGTGATAAGAGTTCAAGCGAGCGATTTTTGAAGTGAATGAATTGGCGTACTTGAACATCTAGTGCAAAAGGCACAAACTGTGGGAGCAAGGTTGCTCCACTTACTGCAAAGTTTACTCCACTTGTGAAATTTGGTGCCAATGAGTCCAAATATGGGCTCAAATAACTCAAGTTCAACTGTTCACCTACAGAATACCATGATATTGGCACTATTAGTGGGGGGCACAATTAACTTTAAGAATTCTAGGTAAAATTTACTGTGGTAAATTGTGATAGATTACATACAAGGATTGCAAGACCGTATGAAACTTCTATCAGAGTTTCAATTTTCTTCACTTTTTATTTGTTGTCTTTTCTTATTTTGTCTTTTAACTTTGATATTGCAGTTGTGAAGGTTCTATTAACCAAAACCTGGCCCCTTTTATATTTTAAGGTCTAGTGTCACGTAAAAAACACCAAGCAGGACACGACTCTTATTTAATAATCACAGAATGTAGTCAACTTTACTCATGGAATCTTATAAAAGATGTTGAAGATAAGATGGTAGTACATTATTCCAACCAAAAGCATATAAGAATAGGGAAAATGGTAAGATTACTAGCGAATATGCTTTACATCCTTTACAATGATGTGACAAGACTAAGAGTTTATATACATTGATATTAACATTAGGGTGAGACAAGACACTCTGATTTGTTCAGCACTTCTTCAAAAGGAGTTGTATCAAATTGGACCATGTTTCAAGACATGGAGAATGACTTCAGTGGTTAATTATAGCTGGGGCTAAGAGTGCTTACTATGCTGCAGTAGTGTCTTGCTAAAGCTTTTGCCAAATTTAGTTGTTGTTTATTGGTTTCAATGAAAAATGATAAAGCTACTACGAATATTACTACAAAGAGGTTTTACTGATATGGCAATGAATGAAATTGGTGCCGTGTTAACAATATAATTAAAAAATCTCTTATGGCATGTTTGGATGTTTAAAAAAGGAGGGGGAGTAAAGTAGAGGGAGGGAGAATAATCTAATTACCTTGTTTGGAAGTTTTTTAAGGAAGGAGGGGGAGGGGTTTGGAGGAGTTTCAACTCCCTCTAACACATCATTTTTAATTCCCCAAATTGGAGAGATTTGGAGGGAGAGCAGAGTAGATAAATTATTGTCCAAGTAAATTCTCTAATTTACCATTTCTAACAAATTAATCATAGACCAATGTTGCAAGTCCATTTTCAAATATGGATAAATTTTTCTATTTTAATCATTTCCTCTCCTCTCTATCATAATTTTTAAAACATCCAAACTAGGGAAATGGCTAATTACTCCCTTCCCCCTTAATAATTTTTAAAACATCCAAATAAGGTAGAGGGGAACTATTCTCCTCTACTCTCCTCCCTCTCTAAACTTCCAAACAAGCCATTAATTACCATACCTCAGCCAAATAGAAAAAAGCAAAAACAGTGACCTACAAAACTTAAGGTGAATGGAAAATTTGAACTCACAGAAGAAATCAATCACAAGCCGGCCATCGCCTAGCCTGCCAGTGCCTCTGTGGAAAAATGTAATGCCGTGCGGAAGGCCAATTGGAAGTCCAGTGCCTGCTAGCAGCCCTCCAGTGTCTGAATTGGAATCACCAAAGTTGATCAGAATGGGCCTGTTGTGGCTGCACTTTGTGTTGGTAAACATACCCAGGAAGACACATACCCATAATATAAGCAAAATGAGATGTTGGGTAAATCCTACATAACCCATCTCTCTCTTCCTCTGCTCCTTAAACTCAGTTAGCAAGATTGATTGACTTATTCCATTAACTACTATCCATTTTAAGAAGATGAGATCCACATGCACATGTGCTATGCAAAGACATTGACCCAAGTATATATTATTAAGTTAATTTGCTGTCATTGACTTTCTGTCTAGTTATCTAAATAGAAGTCAAACATACTCTTATCCCCCATTCTCAATCCATGAACACATGTAAATTGCACATCTTGGAAGAAATCTTTTCCTGGAAAATGCTACTTTCCATGTGACTGAGACACGTGAATGGTGCATTAGAACTAAAAGATAATATTCACACGGCAATACTTATGAGAGTGTAGGCTGTGTAGCCTTGTTACAATACAGTAAGTTTCATACACTAAGCAAGTATATCCTGTCTTCAAGTCTAAAATTGATTAGGGATTACAGAAGTAGTAAAGATTAATTAGAGGTGTAGAGTATTCAGTAGAGAGTATTTTGGACGCGACAATTGTGTTGGCAGTTTCCGTATAGTGAATTCCATCACAGCTTATGTATTTTAATTCTTCAGTGCAGACATTGGAACCAGTTTGGCCGAATGTGACATTGGGATTGTAATTGTACTGTGGCCCTCCATAGCCACAACATGCCATTAACGGATTCTCAAAGCCTACAATATAAACCATTAATCAATATGATAGAACATGATATTTGGAATTGTATAGCAGAATTAGCTATAAGACCATACCATAATCGGCAAAATTGGCAATGAGATCATATTTGATGGTATATATAAGCACATACACAATTGTGGCATTCTTCATTTCATATCTCAACTCTTCACAAGAAGCGTGCAGTTGTTAGTTAAATGATATTGCAGCATTGTTAAGGGAATTGAGACATCCATGCTTATCAAAGTCACTATCACCTGCGGCAGTGGTTGCAAGTTGTTGAGGCAAACAACCTAGTGGCCCAGTATTGTGCACCCAGAAATTCTTTCCACCATGTTGGTATATACTCTATATTTGCACTGAAATTTGATAAAACAAATCAAGAATACAAGATATAATATACACAGTTTAAGAATTTGAAGCAGTGTGAAATAATTGGCATAACAAAAAAACTGTCTTCTGATGAAATGTGGAAACTCACCCATGTATAATTTTTTATTTCGGTGATGAAAGAAGGAATTCTTTTGATAACTTGCGTATGAAAAATAGAAGAATGAATCAGCTATATCGTTTTGTCCCATGTCAATTGAGTAAATTGCATTCTTGAATTCCTTGTCGTTGATCAAACCAATGTGACCTAATCGAAAATTTTGCCTCAGACATTGCATGCATGAACACCTAAAAACAATTGAGAAACACTTGTTTTGATCCTTGATAAATACATTTATTTTCAATTTTTGATTCATTACATTTATAAAGTAGCAATCAAGTCATCAGTTAATTTAAAAGGTTACAGCTAAGTCCTTCCATTAACTTAATAAACAGGATTTGATTCAAGTATCCCTCTTGATTGAATAATTAAAATCTACTTCAACACTTGCCTAATGTGAGGGATTGCTCGCTTGATAACCAACTTTCATGTTGACGGTTTACTAAACAAAGTCACTTTGCCCGTGCAATGCACTGGATAGTTTATATATATATATATATATATATATATATATATATATATATTTTTTTTTTTTTCTTGAAGGTATAATCAATCTCATGCAATTGATTTAAAAGTAAGGACATTAAAATAAATGAGTAACTGTCCTAAAGATTACATCTGTATATTTATAGTCTTTATGTTTAGAAATACTTTCACTTAAATTATTTAGTCGGACTAAAGTGGATTGAAATATTAAGTTATTGTGGCTTAACATGATCATAGCAACAATAAATTATGGTTTTTTTGTTTTTGTTTTTCTATTATGTAAGTGCACAAAAATGGACTGAATGCACTGAATAAACCAAAGTTGACCAAAATAGACCAAATGGACCGAAATGAGCTGAATGACGGAAGTGTACCTAATAGGACCAAAATGGACTGAGTAGGACTGAATAAACCAAATAGATGGAATAAGACTGAATGGACTGAGTAGGACTGAATAAACCAAATAGATGGAATAAGACTGAATGGACTGAAAAGACCAAAGTGGACCGAATAGACCGAAGCAGACCAAGTAGGACCGAATTAGACTAAATAGGACCTAGTAAGACCAAGTAGACCGAATAAGTCCATAGTGAATCGAAGTAGACCGAATAAGACCAAAGTGGATAGAATGGACCAAATTGGACCGAGTAGGACCAAATTGGACCGATTAAGACAAATAGACCGATTAATACGAGAAATTATAAGGTGCTTATGGTGGACAAATGATATGGTTCACCATTCTAGTAAAACACTCTCACTTGTTTAAAATTGTGGAGTTTTAAATAAAAACTAAATATTGACTTAGCAATTTTAAATAAGTGGGAGTTTTTTATTAGAATAGTAGACAAATGACGTGGTCTACCATGAGGACGGTATAATTTTTCGATTAATATCATAATGAACCGAATGGACCGAATTAAACCATGTAGGATCAAATTGGACTGAAGTGGACAGAATAAGACTAAATAAGACAAAGCGGACAGAATGGACCGAATAGAACCAAAGTTGACCAAATAGGACTAAAGTTGACCGAACAAGACTGAAGTGGATTGAATAGGACCAGATAAGACCAAAGTGGACTGAATAAGATTAGAAATTTTTTTATTTTCAAATTTTATTGCGCTTTTTTTTTTTTTTTTTTTTTTACTTATGCAACTCCTTGAAACCATTAGTAATTTTCTCAGGACACATCCACATTCAACCCAACATTTCCACTACTAGAACCTGTTATGTGCCCAGACACGATTTTTATAAATAACTATCCCAAAAATCATCAACATAATGAGTCCGAAAGCTGCAAATGAGATTCTCATAAACAATATTTCCTTTCGAGGCTTTTCTTCACGTTCCATGGGAACAATTTTATTTATGTTGGGTGTAGATATACCAACACCAACCTTGATGGATGCTACGTTTGAATCAGTCAGTACTTTTCTTCCAGAGCTTAATGGAAATTAACCTTTGCTTTCGACAAATTCCATCTTTGTACAAAGCGGCTTGACAGTTACAGTCTTCCAAACATGCTGCTTCACAATCCTCTTTCGTCAATAACTGCAGAATGAAACTGGAACTATCTTCCTAGATAGTATTAGATGTTTCTTCCATGGTATATTTCATACTTCCGTTTTTGCATTGGCAACTTTCTACAGTAAAATTCCTTTCACAGCTTGAACTCCAATTCCCCTGGCTAAAATGTGCAAATCCTGGAAGACATAAGCATTTAGCTTCTCCATCAACGTTAGTACAAAACTCATTGAGGCCACATCGGCCTATGGAGTCACACTTACTGTCGGAAGATAACCATATAATAGACCAATTCCCAAATTTTCTTAACCAAAAATTTTGAGTATAGCCTAAAGATCCCATCAGCATCAATTCTCAATAGATAAGACTGTATCTTTTGTTGGATATCCGCCTTTAGTCAGATTGCTTAGGTTTGCACAAGTGGAATTGATATCCATCATCATCAAGACATAGTAACACATTATTGTCTTGTCCATCCATAATAATAGCCCAACAATGATATTCAGGCTTTAATTCTGATACTACCAATGGGTACTTCACGAGGTTTTCATATATATTTTGCATTACTAGTTGAATATTCCTGTCAATTGGTTAGATTCTAAAACACTCGAACACAACCTTGTCCAGCTGAGAGACACTGACCCTGTAAGATTGTATTGGTTGGGTTGTGACTCAAAACTTTTCCGTATAATCTCCTTATTAGTTTTATACAACAAACTTTCCTGAATTAAGCATTGATGCTGAAGTTGCACGTTCAGATGGAGTGGCAATGTACATCTTTTTGCCTCGTGTTGATTGCATCATGAGTTTACCAATCACTAGTGAAATTCAACGTAACATCAGCGAGAGCCGGAGGATTGTTTTGGTTGTGAATAATAGTCATCATACGTACCTGAGCCTCAGCAGCAAGCCCAGTACCAGTGACGAGCCCAGAAACAGAGACAAGCCTAGAAATGATCAAACGCACCGTCGTATCACTTAAAATCACTGTGTCTACAGTCACACCAAAACGCATAGTTTCATTTATGTTTTCAGTTATTAGCTTTAATTCTCACACGTGTATCAGGTGGTTAGTTTGTTAAGTTTGTTATAACAACCTCCACTTTTCTCGCTAAGCTCTCTCCCTCTCTCTGTGGTTATATAAACAGAGTTGGTCTTAATGATGTAATTAAGCTAGCCATTTATGCAATACAAGACTCTTTCCATTTTATGGTTTTCTTCCATTTAGCTTTTCTTTCAAGTTGGCTGTCCAGACTACTGTCTTTTCAGGAATCCCAGGAAGAAAATCTCCAATGACCAGAGCGTGACAACCATGAAGAATTAGTGGTAGGTGTTAAAAAAGAGCCTATCTTTTCAGTTCTCCTTGTTGAGCTTCAGCAGTGAAAATTGCTGAGATAAGAAGAAAAAGCAAGATAGTTGCCATCATTGGACAATAGCTAGCTCTATCTCCTTGGCTTCCTTTCAGTCTGGTTGCAAATGGACAATCAATAATAGTAACATTTAGGAATTAAACATTCAATCCACCTCCAAATATAGTAAATAAATGGCTATCTCAATCTAAATACCTTGTCCTGCACAAAGTGCCGAGTTACGGTGTTGTAAAGAGAAAAAAATATTGAACTCTTTGGAATGAAAGAGAATCATTCACTTGAGTGAATATTTTTCTGTGAATTGAAAAGTCACCGCTTTTGTATATTCAAATAATCTGCATAGTAATTGTAATAGAACAGACAGTAATGGTCTTCCTAGAAGGTCAAGAGCGCCCAAATCCACGGCGTAAAGCAAAGAGATACTAGTAGACATCATCGGGCTTAGAGTTTGAATTGCATGAAATTTGGCAGGTTGAACGGAAACGGTCTTTTAACCAAGAGTCTTTGTTTTATAATGAGGTGTGCCTTAATTTTAGCAAATTCCTTTGCTTAGGTTTTGAAAATAGTGATTTTGCTATTTTTAGTAATTTTTATTTCTTTAATAAATTTTTGTTTAAAAGTCAGAATAAGGTCCTGCTTGTTTTGGAATGACCTTTATGGTCAATAGTTTATGATTTTACATTTAACTCATTTTTTTTTTTTTTTGATAAAATTCGGTATTTTGCCACACAATCTCATAATTAGTGCAAATCAAGGTTTTGAAAGTTTTCCTAGTCGTTCTAGGGTTTTGTCTTTTCAATATTTATATGTTTTGTAGCATCTAGAGGCAAGGCAGATTATCTATATCAATATATATATATATATATATATATATATATATAAAAGCAGGGACCTCATGTGAGAGAGCATGAGGTTCTGCCATGTAACGCTCTCTTTGACAAGGAATTTGTTCACATAAATTCTTAACTCAAGTGCCACATCAGAGATAAAGACTAATTAAATTTCAAAAAATAATTCCCATGAAGAAAATATTCAAAAGATAATAATTTTTTATTTTCTTAGATTCATTGTATCAAGACATTTCTCAAGTGCCACATTATAGATAAGGACTAATTAAAATTTAAAAGATAAAGACTCTTTATTTTCTTGAGTTCATTGTTTTAAGACTTTCCTCTCTCTCTCACACAGCACAAAACTTTTCGTGTTTCTACTCACTATTTTCACCTCTTGCATTTCTGCTACTTTATATACACCGACCCATAGTCTTTTGTCTTCATGCCATAGGTTAGGTGCTTTTTTATTTTGTTTTACCCCTCACAATTTCTTGGTTTCTTTGTCTTTTTTTTTACTACTATTTAATGAGGTATTGGTATGAGCCTCGACCATAAAAGTAAAAAACAATGATTATTGTGAAGTTTTCTCTGTTGTGAATCAAGATTCAAGATTATCTCAACTTTAATTGCAACCTCAAGTTTAGTTGCAACTTGTTAGGTTCTAAAGACTTAGGATTTAATGTATTTAGAACTCTAATGTGTAATGTTGGCAAACCATGATCAAAACAATATATTTAGTCTTATTTAGGCTTGCTCAAAGTTGATTAATTATTGTAAAGTTGGAATCGAGGATGTTGGTACACAAATAAATTTTTTTTTTTTTCATTTAGATTATGAACAAAGTGTTTGATATTGGGGTCTTAGGATTTGATGATGAGACTGAAATGGTTGAGGAAGTGTTCAGTTTTAGAAATAAAGACTACCTTTATCTAGATGTTATTTTATTATTTTAAATATTAAATTTATAATATGGTGTAAACTCCTAGAAATTTCTAATAACTATGTAATTACAATATCATATATATATATATATATATATATATATATATATATATAAAAGTAAAGAAAATCCACTCAATAGTTGGAAACTACTTCTAGGATAAGGAAAAATTATAAAATATGAATTAAGAAAATTAAGTTTCAAAGTATTCAACAATATTATGGAAAACATCATTAATACTATATAACAAAATGATTATTATATATAGGTCTTAAAAAAATAAAAATTATTTTCAAATGAAATTACCGAGCATCCGCACATCGCGCGGGAAATTATCTAGTATATCTAAAAGCTAAAGCGTATCATTTATTATTGTTACGCTTCTATTGAATCACCTCATCCGCCACGTCAATGATCACATAATTAATCATTTTCATATTTATTTTTTTCGTTTAATTTCTTACAATATATATATATATATATATTGGCTTTACAAAGTCATTTTAAAGTGGTTTTAACTTTACATATTTCTCTACTTTAATTTTGATGTTATAACTAAATAATAAATCAATGGAAAATTAATTCAAAAGTGTTGTCTATGTATATTCCTCTTGGGCAGTTTTTACTTTAAATATTATTTTGCCCCTTAATCTTCCTTTATTTTGTCTTTTCTTGCTCTCATCCTCTTACTATAAATTTGTCACTCTCTCATTCTATTCATATTTTTAACATATAAAAAATGTTATTTCTCGCTCTCTCTCTCAAATTTTTTTTCATTTTTTTGGGTTATTTTATTTTATTTTTATTGCATCTCTACCTTAGATTGATGAATATTTGTGTTTTTTAGAACTCTACTTTTGGTTGTTTAAAACAGAAAAATGAAATCAATGAGTAATATATATATATATATATATATATATATATATATATATTTTTAAATGAACTCTACTTTTCATTTTTTTTTTTTTGGTTTATTTTATTTTTCTTGCATCTCTACCTTAGATTGATGAATATTTGTGTGTTTTAGAACTCTACTTTTGGTTGTTTAAAACTGAAAAATGAAATCAATGAGTAATATTTTTTTTTATAAATGAACTCTACTTTTCATTTTTTTGGATTTTTTTTTTCTTGCATCTCTACCTTAGATTGATGAATATTTGTGGTTTTTAGAACTCTACTTTTGGTTGTTTATAACTGAAAATGGAAATCAATAAGTAATATTTAAAAAAAAAAAAAAAAAATCGTCTATACAAAGGTATTCACAGGTCTTGCTTAATCATTGATGGTAGAAACTAATAACTGTCCATAGGAGGGTCTCCTACTAGGGGTTTGTAACCCTCATTTTCATATTATTGACTAATTCATATGTGTTCCTTAATGTAAGTATTTTTTTTTTATCATTTTATTTACTAAACTAAATACTTTTAATGAATAGTGTTTGTTATTGGTCTAATTTGGGGAAAATCATATTATTATTATTTGTCATATTTTGTGTTGTTGTCAGGTTTTAGTTTGTTTGGAAAACAACAGGATGGTCTGGATAATCTGATGAAGAATAGTTAGTGTGGGAAGTCCGAGGACTGAAAAGGATTAAGACAAGAAAATATCTCGTACAATCCCTCCCGTGGAGGGATATCCGCCCCGAGGACTTCACCTACCCGAGGATGTGAAGGGGGACAGGATAATGTTTCTTTGGAGCTTGAGGAGAAGAGGAAGGGCCACATGGGGGGAAGAGACAGTGGGAGGAAGTTTCCTAGAAAGACATACTTTCCCCCTCCGCATTGAATGCCCTACAACAACCTTATTAGTTGCATTAATGAGGAAATGACACCTAAACAGTAACTTCACAGCTAGCAGCCCCTTCTACCACCTTCAGCAGAACTTTGATGGGACAAGTGTCCTAAGAAAAGCCCTGAGGTATACAGATGGAGGGTTAGGATGCAAGGAGGAAGGATATATAAGAGAAGGAAACTTCCCAGGTAAAGGGATGAACATTTTTCTCTAAGAAATAGATTAACCAAGAAGTGAACAATGCATTGCCTAGTGTGAAACTTGTATCAATCATATATAAGAAACTAAACCTCGGACCTGCTCGAGGAGAGCATTGTTCTCAATCATTACTTGAATTATTCCTTTCTATTACTCTGGGCACTTTGGCCTTAGACTTGAACTTAGCTAAGAATTACATTTGAATTGTTTTTCCACTCTCTTTAAAAATTCTATTATTTGGGCTTGGTTTGAAGGACAAGGCACCACTGTTCTTAGTGGGCTTGAGCCACCAATTTCTGAGTACTAACAGTTAGTGTAATTGAAGACAATGGTCTTTATGCAATTTCCTTTAATTATTTGTAAATATTTTGTTTAACAAATTAATTAGTTACAAATTTTTATGTTTTTGTTATATTATATTCTTAGATGCTTGAGTAATTGTTTTAAGCATTTAAAAACATTTTATATTGTTCTTTATCTTCCTTATTTTATTAGTGTATTCTTTGAGATTTTCAAGAAAAAAAATTCAAATTTGTGGTTAAAATTATTTATTTATCTATTTATTTTTCACATGTTAGATTAGATGATAGATTAGATTATGACAACATTAACACAATAGTTCTCCTTTTTCCAAAAAAAAAAAAAATTCTACTTTTTTCCCCTTTGAAATTGTACTCTTGATTTTTTTAAAGGAAAAAAGAGTTACAATCTTTTAATTTTCCCTTTCTTTATTTTTTATTATTTTGAATTGTGCTTTTGTTGAGTTTTATTAATTTTTTTAGATACATTTCTTAGTGTTTTTGATTTTATGGTAAAAAAAAAAAAAATTGGGTTTGAGAAAGTTTGTTAATTTAAAACTAAAAGAATAATTTCCAAATTTTATATACTTTTTGATGATAAACAAAATATTATAAATAAATTTTATAAAAAAAATTAATATTTTCACTAACTTACCTTTTGAATTTTAGAGAAAATTTGGGCAAAATTTGCCAAACAATACAATTTTCGAAATTTTTAAGCCGGATAGCACGCGTTCAAACTTATTTAGTAAGTTGGACTCTTTTTGGAAGTCGAGTTTGTTAAACTCAACTTCCAGGCGAATTCAACCCTATGGCCCCCAAGTAAAAGTTTAAAAAAAGGAAAAAAAAAAAAAAAAAAAAAAAAGCCACCTGGAAGTCGAGTTTAACAAACTCGACTTCCAATGAAAGTCGAGTATGCTGAACTCGACTTCTAGGTGCAGTAAAAATTTTACCAAGTCCGCGTAAAACATGGAAAGTCGAGTTTCGTGCATTCAGCTTCTATTGAAAGTCGAGTACATCATACTCGACTTCCAGTAAATGTCACCCACCTGCCCAACTAACTCAATTATGCGACATGGCAAAGATTTATTTAAATGGAACTCGAGTCTGTGAAACTCGAGTTCCAATAAATATTACAACCACCCCAACCATCTCAGACTTATATACTCAACTCTCACTTCTCACAGCTCTCTCCCACACCAAAACTCTCCCTTTCACACAAAAGCTTTTCTTCTTCTACAAATCACATTGATCATTCTACAAATTAAAGCTTTTCTTCTTCTTCAATTTGTAGGAAAATATTCAAATCTTTTTTAATTTTTTTTGTTAGACCTGGATATATACTCACTTTTACATTTGGTAGATATATATATATATACACGTACCACTTTTATATTGTTGATGAGTAATGTGTTATCATCATCATTATCATCATCATCATCATTATTATTATTATTATTATTGTTTTTTGTATTTGTTTTTTGTGCTTTGTAATGGGTTGTTATTTGATATGCAATGGGTTTTTCTTTGTAATGTGTTGTTATGTATAATGCGAATGAATGGATAACATATTATTTATTTGCAAGGTGTTGTAATGTGTAATGATTTGTTAGTTGTAAGGTGTAACGAATATTAATTTTTTAAGGTTAGCAACCATGTAAAAATTTGTTTGAGTTTGAAAATTCGAATTTTTGTTTGGAGAGAATAAAATTTCAATTGATTATAATTGTTTGGTGGACTATGTTATCTTTATATTTGCCTTGAGGCAATATTTTGTAATTCATATCGAATAAAGGTGTTATATTCGTCACTAACTTTTAGTAAATTTATTTGACTTATAAGCTTGTAATGAGTTCGATTGAATTTTATTCTATATTATGGTGGGGAGCCTTGTAGTGATGTGACTTATGGAGTGACATATGAAGGGTCTGGTAAAAAATTAGAGATTATTCAGCTAAAAAAACGGCGGGAGATCAATTTGAAGAAGTTGAAAAAGAAAATTATGAAAGAGCTGGATTTGGACCGTCGGTTGCATAACATAAAAATTATATATCGTGCTCTTCATGCTATGTTCAATGACCATATTGTCTTCATGCCTATTGAAATAAAAGGAAACAAGCATGTTTAGATTATGTTTGACAGGATAAACTCTACGCCCCAGTTAAAAGCTGCTGAGTTATATATAAGTGTGGAGCCTCGTATAGAAGTTGGCGGTGAAGATGTGCAACAAACAACTTTAGAGGGTGGTGGTGGGGAAGAATTCCATCCATTACATACGGATAGTTATCTGACTCTTACTCCGTGCATCACAGTTGGGGGTTATACACCACCATGCCAAGAGACACCAACTCCAATGGAGGTTTGCGGATCTAGTTATCAACAAGAATGCATTCAATCTCTAGGGAGGGAAGACAAAGACGAAGATGATGTTGATCATGGTAAAGATGAGTATGAAGAGATGACTTTCACGAGAATACTATAAACTATGAAATGTTGACAATGTCATGGATGATCATGATGATGATGCTATAGAGTTTCAAGATGATATAGGCGATGGTATAGGTGTGTAGCCTGCAGTCCCTACATATGAAGCTGTACGGGCCAATATGGCAAGGGCCTGCCTATATCAGTTGGGCCTTGAACTAACAAGGAGGGCTATGGGCCTAACGCCCGGTTTCCCGGGGGGGTCTCAGGCCCATCTATGAACAGACCCAGACCCAAGCGTCGTCCGAGGACCCAACCCACTCTGCCGAGCATACAACGTAGCTGCTGGGATGTCTGTCCGAATTGGTCTGCCATACACTGTCCTGCTTGCCCGGTCAAGCACTACTAGGATTGTCCGGTGTTATCTTGGGAATATCGCTGCCGTACATGTCCACTGTAGTAGGGATCATTTCCAAAGCCACTCCCACCTAAACGCCCACTAAGCCCCTTCTCGATTGGACCTCCCAATCCATTAACCCTTAGGACAATCATAATCGCCCCACTAACAATCCCCTATAAATATGAGATCGAAAGGAGTAACATGGATTGATGAAACAGGAGAGAAAAAGTGATATAAGAAAGAGAGAGAGAGAGAGGGATAGGGAGGCGGTGCATGAATAGAGGTTAGGATCGCTCTCATCAGGCCTCCTAGCTGCGAACGACCCACAGTAGGAATTGCTATCCCACCTTACAAATAGGTTGTGAGGCCAGGTGTGAGGAAGTCCATTGGGTTCTCTCGCCTGTAGTCACCACAATTGGCGCCGTCTGTGGGGATTGCCTACGAAGCTGTAGTTCAACTGAGGCTTGTGAGCGAGACAATGTCCGGGAGACATTCGGGGAGTGGAGACAAAAGTTTCTCGGTCTTCCCGAGGGTCATCTTGGCGTGAACGAAGACAAAAAAGACGAGAAGACAGGGAACGTGGACGGGAGGATATGTCCGGTCTTGGGAAGGGTCTTACCAGACGCAGCAGACGGTAATGGGCGCCGCGGGACAGATGCAGATAGATGAAAGGGACCAAGAAATAGAACGGTTGCGCAGGCGCGTGAGAGACTTCGAGCTCGAAGCAGACGACAGGCGAAAGAGGAGGGAGCGTGTAAGCCGGGAAAGGATGGATGAACACCTGGAGAGTCACCGGGGGATGGGTTCCAGCCATTCAGGGTCCCATTGGCGAAGGCAGCGTTCACGTTCGCATGAGTCTTACAACCGCCGAGAAAGGTCGCACTCACGGGGGCGTCGTCATCGCCAAGGTTGCTCGCGGTCACATGATCATGCAAACCGGGGATCTGATTCCCCCGAGGAGCATAGGCCGCATAACGCCACCATGGATACACTAAGCCGCACCCTACGCAGGGTGGCCCAGTCCCCTTTCTCCGATGATATCGAAGAGGCTGCAATGCCGAGGAAGTTCCCGAGACCCCCATTTAACATCTATGACGGGAAAACGGACCCGGTCGAGCACGTCAGCCACTACATCCACATGATGTCCCTGCATTCTCATAATGATGCGCTGATGTGCAAGATGTTCCCCTCCAGCCTGGGCCCAACCGCTCTAAGATGGTTTAACGGACTACGGAAGAGATCCATACACTCTTTTGCCGAGCTAGTACAAGAGTTTGGAATCCGATTCGTGACCTGTAGCCGAGTGCCGCAACCAGTTGACGCCCTGCTATCAATGAGGATGGGGATGGGAGAGACCCTTCGTAGCTACGCCAGCCGGTACTGGGAGCTCTATAACGAGATAGGTGGGGGAAATGAGAAAATAGCAGCAAGTACCTTCCGTATGGGCCTACCTGAGGATTCCGAGCTGCGGGAATCACTCACGAAGAAGCCACCCGAGGACATGAGGCAGCTTATGAGGCGCATCGAAGAATATAAGCGCCTGGAGGATGATCGGATGCAGAGCAAAGGTAAGGCCCCGCTAGCAAACCGTACTCGGCAGGGGAATTTCCAGCCAAGACCTCGGAAGGAATGGAGGGCGTAGGAGCCGCTTTGGCAGGCAGGGGAGGTGAATGCAATGTTTAAGGAGCCGGTGCACCAGATAGTCGAAAAAATAAAAAATGAGCCATATTTCAGGTGGCCAAATAAGATGGGCGGTGATCCATCTCGGCGGAACCAGAACCTGTACTGCAGTTACCATAAAGACAAGGGCCACACCACCGAGCAATGCCGGGTACTGAAAGATCATTTGGGGCAACTAGTACGGGCTAGACATCTAAAAGAGTACGTTGTAAATCCTGGGAGTCAAGGGACCGGTCAACAAGGGCGGCAGAAGGGCGTCCAACTGCCTCCACCGATCGGTGTGATTGAGATGATACTTTTGACCCCGGGGGGTGGGGTATCAGCAGAAAAAGGGGTGTTAACGGTTGCAAGCGCGGGAGAATCTCCGGGCACAGAACCAGTGGAAAAAAAGGGGAAGCATCACTCGGAGGCCATCGCTTTCGGACAAGCCGATTTAGAAGGAACAATACAGCCGCATGAAGACGCGTTAGTAATTACAGCTCGGATAAGCGGCTTCGATGTGAAAAGGGTGATGATAGATCAGGGCAGCGAAGCTGATGTCATGTATCCGGATTTGTTCAACGGTCTTGGTTTGAAAAAGCAGGATCTGAGGAGGTATGACACGCCGCTAATTTCATTCGACGGAAGAGTGGTGATACCAGAAGGGCGTATTTCGTTACCAGTAGTTGTGGGAGGAAAGGAAGTTAAGGTCATCTTCATGGTGGTTAATTCCTTCTCACTGTACACGGCAATCCTGGGAAGGCCGTGGATTCATGCCATGAATGCCGTGCCGTCCACCTTACATGTAAAGATCAAATTTCCTACCGAGCAGGGTATCACGGTAGTGCGAGGGTGCCAGCAAATGGCCCGACAGTGCCTCGTAGCTGTAGCAAACTGGGAGGGCCGGCAAACAGGGCTGAATGAAGAGGCTGAAGAGGCCCCGTTATAGCAATTACCGCAGACCCGGGAGGATTCGGGGAATGCTTGCGCCGAGAAGCTGATAAAGGTTGGAATACTCCCAGACAAGGACAAGCACTTCCAGGTAGGGGCCAGTCTGACAACCCATGAAAAAGTTGAGCTGCTGCTATTTCTTGCTCGGAGCCTGGATGTATTTGCCTGGAGTCCATATGAAGTGCCCGGGGTAGACCCTGAGTTTATCGTCCACAAGCTTAATGTGGATGCCTCATTCCCGCCCAAGAAGCAGAGACCGAGAAGAAAAGCCCAAGAACATGCTGAGGCTGTTAAGGCCGAGGTTCAGCGGCTAAAGGAAGCAGGTGCAGTGAAGGAGATCTTCTTCCCAGAATGGCTCGCCAACACAGTGGTCGTAAAAAAGAAGAGCGGCAAATGGAGGGTCTGCGTTGACTTCACGGATTTGAACCGAGCATGCCCGAAGGACCCATTCCCTATGCCCAAGATTGACCAATTGGTAGATGCCACGTACGGACATCCGAGAATGAGTTTCCTGGACGCATTTCAAGGCTATCACCATATTGCCCTGGCCGGCGAAGATCAGGAAAAAACTGCATTTGTATCCCCGGACGCCAATTACCATTACACTGTGATGCCATTCGGCCTGAAAAACGCCGGGGCAACGTACCAGCGGATGATGACAAGGATATTTCGTGACAAGATTGGACGGACAGTGGAGGTGTATATTGATGATCTTATGGTGAAAAGCAAACAACAGACGCAGCACGTAGAGGATCTTCAAGGGGTGTTTGAGGTGTTACGGCGACATAAGCTACGCCTTAACGCAGAAAAATGCGCTTTTGGAGTGGGGGCTGGAAAGTTTTTGGGGTATTTGATCTCCAGCCGAGGAATAGAAGTGAACCCCGACCAAATCGTCGCCGTGCAGCGTCTTAACTCTCCGAGCAACCCAAAGGAAGTGCAGGTGTTGACCGGAATGTTGGCGGCCCTCAACCGATTCATTTCCAGATTCTCGGATCGCTGCTGGCCGTTCTACCAGCTCCTTAAGAAATGGAAGGGGTTCCAGTGGGATGCCGAGTGTGAAAAGGCATTTGAAGATTTAAAGGAGTACTTGACGCACGCACCAGTGCTGACCGCCCCGGAACCCGGAGAGGACTTGTTCATGTACCTCTCGGTGACCGACCACGCAGTGAGTGCCGTGCTGCTAAGCGATCGAGGGGTACAACAGCCTGTGTATTACATCAGTAAGACTCTGGTCGATGCCGAGACCAGATACTTACCCCTGGAGAAGCTGGTCTTGGCACTAGTTCATGCCACCAGGAAGCTGCCGCAGTACTTCCAAGCCCATACCGTGTATGTACTAACCAAGTATCCTTTGCAGGCGTTATTAAGACGATCCGACTTCACAGGGCGAATAGCGAAATGGGGGACCAGGCTGGGGGCTTTTGACGTACGGTATAGGCCAAGGACTGCTGTAAAAGGGCAGGTATTGGCTAACTTTGTAGCAGAATTTTCACCTAGGGCCCCAAACCAGATAGTCTGTCAGGTAAGCTGCCGCTCATGGAGAATATATGTGGACGGTGCTTCCAGCTCCACAGGGGCAGGTGCGGGGATAGTCGCAATTGGGCCCGAGGGGATTCGCCTGGAGCATTCTTTCAAATTCGGGTTTAAGGCTTCCAACAACGAGGCAGAATATGAAGCCTTGATAGCCGGGCTAAGCATAGCCTCGAGCTTGGGTGCCCGGGATGTCGAGGTATATTCGGATTCCCGGCTGGTTGTTAATCAAGTCCATGGTAGTTTTGAGGGCCGCGATCCCCGTATGAAGGCATATTTGGAAAAAGTGAAGCAGATTATGACTGGATTTGAAACAGCAAAGATCATGCAGATAGCTCGGACGCACAACAGCCATGCTGACTCCCTCGCCACACTAGCGTCGTCCGTGGTCGAGGCCATACCTCGGCTCATCAGAATAGAGCAAATTCCAAAGCCAAGCATCAAGCTATCCGGTAATCCAGCGGTCACGGCAATTGCTACGCAAGTACCTAGTTGGATGGACCCCATCATTGAGTTTTTGGCCGAGGATCGGGTTCCCCCCAACAAGAAGGAAGGAGATAAAATCCGAAGAATGGCCCCTCGTTTCTGGTTATCAGAGGACCGGCGGTTGTATCGAAGATCCTTCGGGGGACCGTACCTTTTATGCTTACATCCGAGCAAAGTAAACGAGCTTCTAGCAGAGCTGCACGAAGGGGTGTGCGGCAGTCACGTGGGGGGGCGATCATTAGCACACCGGGCAATGACTCAGGGATTTTGGTGGCCACAAATGCAGAAGGATGCCGCCGAATACGTGCAGAAATGTGAGCGATGTCAGAAGCACGCCCCCCTGATCCATCGACCTGCCGGCCATCTGAATCCAGTCAGCAGTCCCTGGCCATTCGCCCAATGGGGGCTTGACATACTCGGGCCATTCCCCTGGGCAACAGGCAACCGAAGGTTCGTTCTCGTAGCCGTGAACTACTTTACGAAGTGGGCAGAGGCTGAAGCTCTGGCCAATATCCGAGACGTCGACGTGAAGAAATTCGTATGGAAAAACATTGTCACTAGATTCGGGGTTCCAAATTCCCTGATATCAGACAATGGATTGCAGTTCGATAACCGGGCATTCCGAGATTTCTGCACGGGCCTCGGCATTAAAAACAGGTACTCCACCCCGGCATACCCTCAGAGCAATGGCCAAGCTGAAGCTGTCAACAAGGTAATTGTAAACGGGCTGAAGAAAAGACTAGATAATGCGAAAGGAAACTGGGCCGAGGAGCTACCTAACGTCTTGTGGGCCTACCGGACAACACCAAGGAGGTCCACAGGAGAAACTCCGTTCTCACTCACCTACGGTGCCGAGGCTGTTATACCAACCGAGGTGAGTACATGCAGCGCGCGAGTTTTCAAGTACGACCCCATTTCCAACGACGAAATGATGGTTCAACACCTAGACAGGCTAGACGAGCGCCGTGAAGCTGCAACTATCCGGCTAGCCGAGTACCAACAGAAACTAGCCAGAAGATACGACTGAGGCATGAGAGTGAGGAAGTTTGACGCCGGTGATCTGGTATTAAGAAGGGCAGTGGGGCATATGCGTGACGTCCATGCCGGCAAGTTGGCCCAAACCTGGGAAGGTCCGTATAGAGTTACGGCTGTAGCCGGGGAAGGAGCATATTATTTGGAAGAGCTAGGCGAGAAACCGCTGCCTCGGCCTTGGAACGTTCAGAACTTGAAGAGGTTTTATCATTGATAAACTTTATGTTAAGTGTAAGTTGTAAGTTTGCTAGTGTTAATGAGAACAATTGTTGGCACGAGTGACTGACGCTGGAAGCCTTACAAACAATCTAAGGATAGAAACCTGACTCTCGGTCCGAATACTCTCGCCGAGCAGGTGAAAACCTTACAAATAATCAGAAACCTGACTCTCGGTCCGAATACTCTCGCCGAGCAAGTGAAAACCTTACAAACAATCTAAGGACAGAAACCTGACTCTCGGTCCGAATACTCTCGCCGAGCAGGTGAAAACCTTACAAACAAACTAAGGGCAGAAACCTGACCCTCGGTCCGAATACTCTCGCCGAGCAGGTGAAAACCTTACAAACTATCCAAGGACAAAAGCCTGACTCTCGGCTCGAATCCTTTCACCGAGCAGGTGAAACCCTAACAAAATTTACTTAAGGACAAAAACCCAAACCTCGGTTCGGCTCCCTTCACCGGGCAGGTGGAAACCTAACAGCTATCTAAAAGCAGAATCCCCGCAGACAGATCTTATGCCAAGCAGACGGATAAATCATGCACTAACATTGTGCTCGGTTGATTACTTTGAAACCAAGCAAACACAAGACCCTAATCGGGGGCAACTCTAAAATGCGAAAATAACGCCCGAACATGGCGCAATGATTGACAAGTTCATGTATATGTAAAAGCAATAATAAAAGAAAACCGAGCAATGAAACGCTAAAGTTAACTTAAATATGAAAACAAGATAATTGTTCAATCACCAAAACCTGGTGACGGTCAAGCAAGATAAAAGGAAAACTATAAAAAGTTTAACTGCCACAGCCCGGCAGCATAAGCAAAATAATTAAAAACATTACTATTCAAAACTAATCTTCACTCAGCAATGACCACGGGGGGGTCTCCGGTTCGTGCTTCCTGTTGTTGGCCTTCAGGGGCGAGATTAGGGAACTCCACATTTTCGGCAGGAGGTTCACTGGTATTAGGATTGCTGGACGCCTCTGCACCGACCAGCTCTACGTGGGCATCTATCTGCTCCACCAGCTCCCTCAGGCTGTCTGTTTCTTCTTCGTCACCAAGGCCTGGGGGGATCTGCGCGGCTGGAGGGGCTTCCAAGAAGGGGATCTTGCCGAGGTCCCTAAGGGGCGAATCGGCGGGTACCCCCAAAACCTGCAGGGCGGCAAACCAGCCCTCATGAAAGGATAACCGCCGAGCCTCATAAACAACCGGCTCCACCCCCTTCTCGGCGTCAGCAAACCCTTCATTGTACCATTTGGTACCGGCTTCCTCGAGCGCAGCACGCAGGTCGGCCGCTTCCTCAGCAAGGGCAGCATTCTTGCTCTCCTCCTTGGCCAGCTTCAGTTCAGTTTCATTCTGCTTGGACTCTAGAGCCGCCGACCTCTCCTCCGCAAGCTTTCTCTCCTTCTCGGCAGTAGCAGCCCTCTTCTCCGCGGCCTCTGCAGCCTTAGCCTTGTCCTTGGCGGACTTCACAGCTGCCTCCCTCCCGGTCTTCTCCCGGTCAGCATCCCTTGCTAAGTCCTCCACCCTCTCGTTCAAAATATGGGTCAGCTGGGCAACCTACATATAAGCGGTCATCGTTGTGTCAGGTGCGTAGGAATTAAGTTAACAAACAAAGAAAGGGATGCGAAAGAGTTACCGCGATGGTGTGCCATTGGAGCCTCATCCCCATATAGTCGTCAGATGCCTCGGCGAAGGTGCTCACGTCCTCAGGCAAAAGTAGACCATGAGCTAAGCATTGGGCAACGCGGCCCCCTTCGCCCTTATCCCACACACGTATGCTCGCGTCTGCAAGGAGGGGTTTGCCATCCAGCTCGTAGGTAGGCTGCCACTCCGGCACCTCCCGAGAGGATGATGCCGCGCTCGCCCCAACTTGTCCTTGAGGCTCCCAAATTGTGATACCCCTGGACGGAGCCGTGGGGGTTCTTGTTTGAGTGGCCTCGGGAGCGGTGGATTGCTGCTGCGTGACTTTTTGTTTTTTCCTAGGACGAACAGGGGGAGGGGGAGGAGCATGCACGGAAGGAGTTTGGACCTGCCCCTGTCCCGGTTGCTGCTGAGCGGCTTGCTGAGTCCCGGGCAAGAATCGGCTGACCGAGAGAGTCCTATGGGTCACCATTTCCCTAACACCCTGATGAGCTTGGGATGAGTTACTCGACTCCGCGGCCGCCGGTTCGGGCTCTTGTTTGGGAGGCTCCTGATTTAGTTGCATGGCAGGCTCTGCTTCCGCTTCTTGCTCGAGAGCCCTGTGTGCAAGCTCTCTGAGACGCCGAGAGGCTGCCTCGGCTGATGCGTCTCTCAGAGGAGCGAGCTCGTCCGAACAGGTGTATCGCCGGCCGAGCTCTCGAGCTTCGCCTACTGTAAGATTGGCCGGGAGGAAGTTAGCGTGTCGGACGTCAATATAGGATAGCAGTGGGCTGTCAACTATGAGGGCCTGACCGAAGGGTTGCCAGGTAGTATAAACGGGCTCTACACCAAGAATAAGATGAGAAGCCCGGAGCTGACCGTCGCGGTGCACGAAGATCTCTGAGTGAAGGACAAAATTGAGGTCCCGCACGTGGACTGTCCGGATATCTTGGGTAAATACCGAACCGTCTGCAATATAAATGAGAAAGGTCAGTATAAAAGTTAGATAGACGAGGAGATAAACAATAAATAGCCCTTGTAATGAAACCCACCCACTTCGCGCAGAGTCAAGGGAGGGGGAATATCCCCGGAATACCAGTTGCCACGTACCCGGACGAACTCCCCGGCGGAGTTCCTATTCGATTCCGGCAGGCAGGAAATCAACCGTATCCTCATATCTCTGACCTTTATATAGTAATTAGTTTTCTTCTTTCCACACAAGCTGTACACGTGATTTACGTCGTGATGGTCCAATTGTAGACCGAATGTGTGGTTCAACCTACTTATGCAACTCATTACCCGGTAAAAATTTGGGGCAAGTTGATCGGGGCATAGCCCGTAGTACCTAAGGGCTCTAAGTAAGAGAGGATCAATGGGGAACCTAACCCCACCCTCCAATATTGACATGAGCGGGAAAAAGGCGGTGTTTGCTCCTCTGTGGAGTGCAATGTCACTTTCCTGGCAGTACATCACATCCACGTCATTGGGGATTTGGTAGTCACGCCTAAAAGTGATTAATGAGTTTCTAGAATCTAAAAGGTGTGAGTAACCCATCTTAAATCCTAAAGTATTTGAAGGAAATGGAAAGAAATAAATTGAAGCAAAAGAAAGGGGGAGGGGACTTACGTTTGGCACTAAGAGGGAGATTGATTCTGGGGGTTGCCGGGCAACTAGCGCTTTGGATGCTCGGCAGAGAGAAATTTCAGAAACTAGGGAAGTGAAAAATGAGAATGTGAGTCTGAGCAAGCCTTTTATAGGCACGAAGGGAGGACGCGCGACGGTTGGTGATGCATTGATGAGGGCAATCCGCAATTATGAAGCATAATAGGATAAGACCTTTCAGAAACCAAGGGCGTGCGCACGCCTCGGTCCACGAAACAGCAGATTGATATGGCTGCTGAGGTCAGGGTGTGCGCGACGCACCTTTTGAGGAAAGCATTTATTGGACGTCCAGTCGCACACAGAAAGGCGCGCCTATTCATTCTTTCCGAGCATGGGACATTTCCTCTCTCACCGTATCCCTTGATCCTCGCCCGTTTGACCGGGCACGAATCAAGGGGGGGGGGGGCTAATGTACGGGCCAATATGGCAAGGGCCTGCCTATATCAGTTGGGCCTTGAACTAACAAGGAGGGCTATGGGCCTAACGCCCGGTTTCCCGGGGGGGTCTCAGGCCCATCTATGAACAGACCCAGACCCAAGCGTCGTCCGAGGACCCAACCCACTCTACCAAGCATACAACGTAGCTGCTGGGATGTCTGTCCGAATTGGTCTGCCGTACACTGTCCTGCTTGCCCGATCAAGCACTACTAGGATTGTCCGGTGTTATCTTGGGAATATCGCTGCCGTACATGTCCACTGTAGTGGGGATCATTTCCAAAGCCACTCCCACCTAAACGCCCACTAAGCCCCTTCTCGATTGGACCTCCCAATCCATTAACCCTTAGGACAATCATGATCGCCCCACTAACAATCCCCTATAAATATGAGATCGAAAGGAGTAACATGGATTGATGAAACAGGAGAGAAAAAGTGATATAAGAAAGAGAGAGAGAGAGAGAGGGATAGGGAGGCGGTGCATGAATAGAGGTTAGGATCGCTCTCATCAGGCCTCCTAGCTGCGAACGACCCACAGTAGGAATTGCTATCCCACCTTACAAATAGGTTGTGAGGCCAGGTGTGAGGAAGTCCATTGGGTTCTCTCGCCTGTAGTCACCACAGAAGCTCATGGCCCCTCATTCCATGCAAACACTTGGGATAATATAGTTGATCCTTCAAATATTGAGGTACCATTTTCGTCAAGTTAGATGTAGGGAATGAATTTTAGCAAATGGTTGATTTTCCCTAATAAGAGCATTCACATCAGATCAGTTATAGTCTTCTAAACTACATATACAGTGCAAATTTTGCACATTTTGAGCAAAAAAACACCCACATCAGTGGGTGTAAAAATATGTAAAACCGGCCATATTTTTCCCTGAGCTACAGTACGCGTGTAAACATACACGCGTACTGTAGCTCGTGTATAAATTAAAATAATATTATCCATTCGCACCAAATTTTCTCTCACCATTCCGTGCACAACGACCTCAGATGCACACAAACACACCCACACACAAACACATATCAACACAGAAACACACCCACACACAAACAAATCCACACAGACAAACCAAAAGAGAGAGAGATCGGAGCTTGGTTCGTGGGTCGCCGGAGCTTGGTTCGTGGAGCGTGGTTCGTGGATCGGCCGGTGAAGACGCGATTTGGGTCACCGGTGCTTGGTTCTGGGTCGCCGGAGCTTGGTTCTGGGTCGCCGGAGCTTGGTTCGTGGAGCGTAGAGCATGGTTCGTGGATCGGCCGGTGAAGACGCGATCTGGGTCGCCGGGGCTTGGTTTTGGGTCGCCGGAGCTTGGTTCGTGGAGCTTGGTTCGTAGATCTGCCGGTGACGACGCGATCTGGGTCGCCGGAGCTTGATTTCTGGACCGGCCGGTGAAGAAAGGTTCTGAATCCGGTGAAGAACTTTACATGGGTTGGTAGTTTTTTGAGAAAGAACGAGACGGAGAGAGAGAGAGATAAGAGAGAGAGACTATTAAGAAAAAAATGAGAAGACAGAGAGAGAGATGATCTGTTAAGAGAGCGCGTAGGTGGTTGTGAGAAATAATAAAAAATTGAGGGGAGTGAATATTTTATTTGAATAAATGTGTATAATAAACAGACTGATGTGGGTGTCTTGTAAAATTAAGTGTGTAAAATAGAAAAAGTAGGTTTTGAATGTGTAAAATGGAAAAATTTATAAACGAGCTGATGTGAATGCTCTAAAGAGGCTGTGAGACAGGTATTAGTAGTTTACTCTATGGACAACAACAAGAATTATATAACTGAGCGGTCCAACCAGTAAAGATTATGTGTGAAGTGCGCAAATGAGTCATGTGCATGGAAAGTCCGAGCATTCTCGCAACAGAAGCTTAACGGGTTATGGGCCGTCACAGTATACGGTGGTCCTCACACTTGTCCGTCAGTTGGGGTGAACGAAGATGGTAGAATGATGGATTCCAATTTTTTTGCCAAAGAACTTCATGCATATGTACTTGCAAATCACACCATCAAAATAAAGGATCTCCAAAATTTGATGAAGGAAAGGTTTAACCACAATATATCGTACTACAAGATATGGGATGCGAAACAAAAGGCTATTGCAAACATACATGGGAATTGGGAAGAGTCGTATCAAAAGTTGCAGAAGTTGTTGTTGGCATATAAGGATAGCGATCCGGGTAACAAGTGTCTTTTCGGTCAATCAATTTGGACATATTGGGTACTATTATATTCAAGTATGTATTCTGGGCTTTCGCTCCTTCCATTGCTGGATTCGCACATTGTAGGCCAGTAATTAGTTTTGATAGAACTCATTTTTATGGAAAATATAAAGGAAAGTTGTTGATTGCAATGGCTACCGATGCTAATAATGAGATTTTTCTGCTTGCCTTTGCGGTTGTGGATGATGAGACGGGGGCCAGTTAGGGATGGTTTTTATCTTGCCTGCGGACCGCGATATAGGATGTGGTACCTAAAAAATCTTATGCAAATATTTTAGTATTTATGGCTAATTAGAGTTGTGACATGAATGCATAGTACAAGAAAACTCATGCAATTACCTGTCCCCCAGGGTTCCATAGTAACTCAGATCGATATTTAACTTGTTTTGTCAATACACTACGATCAATGGGTCCAGGATCTATCATCATGCTGCAAAAAGTTTGTGTCATATCAGCTATAAATAATAGGTTTGTGTAATGTGCAATATTAGTTAGTGACATTGAATAGAGAGAGACTTACACCATATCTAGGTTTTGTTTTTGGGGTTTTATTTATGTGTGGCATTATGATTTCCTTTTCTTTTCTTTTTCTCTGGATTTTTGTTGTCCCTATTTTTTTTTGTTTTTATTTTTTTATTCAGCATTTCTTTGTGAATATATAACATTTTTTTTTTGGGAGCTAAAAACGATAGAAACTTTGATTGATACTATGGAATAATACAAGTAAACACTGAGTTAAGAGCAAACTCAGCTAGGGGGAACACCAGCCCAACTGAAGCAGCTGTGTCTGAGTTAATACAAGTAATACCTGTTTATCAGCATTTATATTAATTGTGTCAGAAGCAGCTGTGCTTGTATTGATTTTTTTGCCTACTTAAGATCAAATTACAAGTAGCTTTGTTGACACAAAGAGCCCTATGGCTCTTAACTAAATTCCAAAATTTCTTAAAAACTGTAACTGTGATGTAGCCATTGCTGCTGTGATCATTATCGCAATTAACAAAAGCAAGGGGCGGTGCTGTGGTGGTTGGTTGAAGCCTGAAAGGTTTTCTATGCATCTCCCATGTGCTGAAGCTCTAGCAGCAAAAGAAACAGTTAATGACAGCTGATATTCATTGTACTTGCGTACAATGATCTCGACCCTTGGTGAAGTTGTTAGCACTTGGAATCATGTACTCACTTTCTTATTATTAGAGGTAGTCATAGCTCATATCAGATATAAACAATTAATTACTAGAATAAGGATCTAAGCAGCAATAAGCGGGTTTCCTCATGTGAAATGTATTTGTTTAGTCTTTTGCTTTATTCTAGATAAAGTAGTTTTTACTTAATCAACGCAACATAAGAATCAGTTGATACCACCGAAGGAGTAGCATATATAAGTATATACTTCCCACTCCAACAAAGTCATTGTATAATTCAAAAATAATTTTCCAATGATCTTTGGACCAAATGGCATATCCTACAGAAATAAAATTGGAGGATAAGACCATAAGTTCAACCTATATGGCTAGATGGCCCATATTTACCCATAAAAAAAAAAAAACCAAATGGTAATTTAAAAAAAAAAAAAAAAAAACAGTGGCTGATACAAACAAACAGAAACCAAATAACGTTTAATGGCCTTGTAAATATTAAAGAATTTAACCAAGATAATTCTGATTTTTTATGGACAGCAAAGGAATGTACACAACCAGAAATTAGAAATGGATAATAGAAGAATATGGAATGGATTTAGATATCTGTTGTTTTGTAATCCACAATCAACTAGCTACTGCAACCTAAGCCTTTTTTAACTCTTAAATATAAATTAGATTTATGAGAGCTAGAAACCAAGCATTCTATCTTTTCACTATAACAAAGATTCAAAATGCTTGACATTATAATTAATTCCTATCTACTGCTTAAAAATTAGACTCCCAGAGAAGTGAATAGATAGTTTTAACATATATGCAATTCTAGTATTAAAAAAATAAAATAAACAAAATGGTCATTATAAAGTCATTGTCATCCAAAATTGGCCATGACTTTAATTAAGGGCCAGTGCTTCACACTCTTCTTCTTTAGATACATAATATAAAGATATATACAATAGAGTATTCACATTAGATTTTCTGATGCTTACAAGCATACAATTCACTCATCCTCTGCACCGTTTTTCAAATCAAAACCCACTTATCTATCAAAAAATGCCTGACAAACTCTAATGGAGTAAAAAAGATAACCTGCTCCCCGTTATCTTTCTCTCTCACACTCACACTTGCGCACACATGCATACACGCACAATGAACTCAGTTCGATGTAGCAAGAGCAGCAACAAGATGTTATGGACGATAGTAATAGCACAATAAACAAAAACAAATAAAAACTAAACCCAAATCAAATGAAACTCAAATCTCCAAATCACTAAACCTACAAAGCAAATCAAAACCCATTTCAGCCAATAAATAAAGAGAAAGAAATCGCATGAGAGAGATAGAGAACGAACCTGCTGGTTGAGTAGGATTCCTCGCCATAGAGGAAGATGATGGACGGACAAAATGGCATAGAAAAAGAGACACCGGAGAGAGAGAGAGAGAGAGAGAGAGAGAGAGAGAGAGAGAGAGAGAGAGAGAGAGAGAGAGAGAGAGAGAGAGAGAAGAACGGCGTAGGAAGAGAGAGACATCGGAGAGAGAGAGAAGATTGAAGGCCTCAAAATCAATTTTAGTATACTCGGATTTCCCTTTTTACCCACCGGGTACTTTTTTTTAACCCCTGTTTGAAGTCAAGTTCAACATACCTGACTTTCAATGGAAGTCGATTTTGTTAAACTCGATTTCCAGGTGGCTTTTTTTCCTTTTTTTAAATCCACATCAGACTTTTACTTGGGGGCCACGAGGTTGAATTCACTTGGAAGTCGAGTTTGGTAAAATTGACTTCCAAAAAGAATCGACTTCCAAAAAGAGTGCAACTTACTAAATAAGTTTGAACTCGTGCTATTCAACATAAAAATTTCGAAAATTGTACTGTTTGGCAAATTTTGCCGAAAATTTGTATTATTTGATTTTGGTACAACATGAATTATATATATTACATTTGTGATTGTCTCTATAATAAATGAAAATATGATTATAAATTACATTGCTATTTATTAAATTATTCTAAATTAAAAAAAAAATTAATGAGGCCGTCTTAAAAATATTATCAAACGCAATGCGCAGGATTTGTGACTAGTTATTAATAAAATACAAATTTTGTCTACTGTTTCCTCTAGTGGTTTCTAGACCTATTATCTTGTGGATTTAAGGGATCCATTGTGGATTTGAAATTTTTGATCAGAAACTAATAGTTTAATTTCTTTTACATCAAAGAGAATATAATGTGCACTTTCTTCAGGCTTCTGCACCATCAGTTGCGGAAGAATGACAAAAGTTATTCACTTAAGTCTCATTCTTTCATCTTTCTCAAAAAAAAAAAAAAAGAAAAAAAAAAAGAAAAAGAAAAAAAAAAGCCTCTTTCTTTCTTAGTAGACTAAAAAGTCTGCATGTGTATATTCAAAGTCTCTCCACTAGTCTGCCAATAAATAATCAATGTTCGATAGGACCATACGGGTCAACACCAGCAACTCGGTAGATTTATAATTTCAGAGTCAGTCCCAACCACCATGCTGGCCAACTCTAGCAACACAGCTGTCATGATGTTTAAGACTACCCACCAATAATTCAGATTCAACATTGTCGCCTTGGTCGTGTAGGAAATTGTAGAATTTTCTTATATTGTTGAAGACCAAATCAAGGCATATCTTGTAGGAGAAAATCATTGGATTGGAATAAACCAAGAAATTGCTTGATAGAGGAATTTGTAGAATTGAAGAAATCAATTCAAAATTCAAAATTTGAATTGATTTGTGTATGCAACTCTCATCATAAAAGGAGGTTATATAATAATATATCATCATCAAAGTGAATAAAAAACATATAGCTTGCCTTTTAAGCTTTTGCTCAATGAATATAAGCCAAGTGAATGAACCAGGTAAACTCTCATGATCTATCTTATTTAGATTATTGTCGATAGGATAATAATAAAATGTTGTCAAATTAATATTATTATATTCACTTTTATAATAAATCTTTTATAGCTGTAAATAATTTTTTTTGGTAATAAGTAGTTCTATTTTATATAGACAAAACACTATTGCTTCCTATAGTCAGAGTAGCCCATAACAAAAGCTAGAGACTGCAAATACTTTTAACTAACAAATTATAGTTTTGTGATTCCCATAAACAAAATTTGGGTTCAAATGCCCCCTTTGGCCCTCCCCTACTTGTATCTTCAGAAATAAAATAAAACAAAGCATTTGATTTTTATATTTTTAGGAACATTTTTTTTCTCCTCTCTCAATGGAAGTATGCGGAGTCATTTCCTCGCTCAAGCCAAGGGCCATTGACATATACATATATTTAATAGCATTTGAACTAGAGATAGTCCGATATCCAATAATACTGTGGGCGTGTAGCACAAAGAATCTTAACAATATTGTTGTGCCAATTATTCTTGCAAACCATCCCATATTTGGGTTTTGAAGTACAACCACATTTTGCCATTGGCCTTCAAAGACTAGCTGAGTACTAACACTGGTTTAATGAAGGAACATATCCAGCTCAAATCCCCTCTATAACATTTCTTAAGAAAAAAAAAATTACAAATACATTTTATACGGTACTAAGAAAAGAAGTCGGACTTGGAGGGATTGGGATATCTACAGTCCCTTCCAGCATTAGCAGAACCTTT
Organism: Quercus glauca; assembly: GCA_023736055.1. Lineage (NCBI taxonomy): Eukaryota > Viridiplantae > Streptophyta > Magnoliopsida > Fagales > Fagaceae > Quercus > Quercus glauca. The sequence goes on from CM043326.1 coordinate 9,952,993, forward strand.
TTCATCGAAGGACGAAGAGATGGCTCATCAAGAATGCACCAAAGTGCCACTTTAAATATTCTCTCCAATTGCCTTTTGTCAACATCCTTACCACTCACTAGTTTATCTAGCTCACGAGCCTCAAAGCAAGAGTATGCCCATTCTTCAAGAATTGCTTCTTCTTCAGGAAAACTCCAATCCACACTCTTTCTACAACATATAAGCTCCAACAGAACAATTCCGAAGCTGTATACATCTGCTTTAACTGTCACTGGCTGGTTTCGATGCCATTCTGGTGCAACATACCCCTTTGTTCCTCGGATACCCGTAAAGGTATTGGTTTGGTCTGGCTTTAGTAGCTTTGCCAATCCAAAATCAGAGATTTTTGGGCACCTATATTCATCCATGAGTATGTTTTGGGGCTTTATGTCACAATGAATGATTTGTGACTCGCACTCTTCATGGAGATAAAGAATTCCCTTTGCTATGTTGCGAGCAATTTCTATTCTTTCATCCCAACAAAGTTTTTTTTCAGGTTTGAAGAGTATATCTGCAAGTGAGCCATTGCTCATGTACTCATATACCAAAAGCCTATTCTCTCCATCATGACAATACCCGAGCAGACGGACAAGGTTCTTGTGGTGTGTTCTTCCAATAACTTTCATCTCGGTTTGAAACTCTCTCTCCCCCTCAGTCAACACTTTTTCTAGTCTTTTGACGGCTACAATCTTCTGACCATTCCATATTATTCCCTTGTAAACAGTCCCAAATGATCCTCTACCCAGCTCTTCCTTGAAACCATTAGTCATTTTCTCAAGATCAGAATAAGTAAATGATCTTAGAGAAACATCCATGCTTAAATCAACATTTCCACTATTAGAGAGCCTTCTATATGCTCGGACTCGATTTTTATAAATTGCAATTGCAGAAATCACTGACATAATGAGTCCAAAAGCACTAAGTGAGATGCCCAGAATCATTATGTCCTTTCGAGAATATTTTTCACGTCCCACGGGCTCGATTTTATTTATGGTGGAAGTAGATATAGCTTCCTTGATGAATACAATGCTATCATCACCTAATACCCTTATTCCATATCTCAATGGAAGCTTTTGCTTTCGACAAACTCCATCTTTGTATGTAGCGGCTTCACAATTACAATCCTTCAAACATGCTGCTTCACAATCGTCTTTGGTCAATATTGTTAGGGAAGAAAAAGAATTATCTTCCCATACAGTATTAGGTACTTCTTGCATGATATATTTCATACTTTCATCTTTGCTCTTGCAACTTTCTGCAGCGAAATTCCTTTCACAACCTGAGCTCCAATTTCCCTCGATAACACTTGCAAAACCTGGAAGACATTTGCAAGTAGCATCCTGATCAATCATAGTGCAAAACCCGTTGAGACCACACAGGCCCTTAGGGTCACACTTATTATTGGAAGATGGCCATATGACTGAGAAATTCCCATTCTTATCCAAATTGTGTGAGTATAGCCTGAAGATCCCATCGGCATCAATTCGCATAAAATACACTACATCTTTTGTTGGATTTCCGCCTTGAGTCAGATTTTTTAAGGTTGTGCCGGTGGAATTGAGCAAGTAAAGACGACCATCATCATCCAGACACAGTGAAACATTACTGCCTTTTCCATCTGTCCAAGAAGTCCAATAAGAATATTCAGCCGTATCTGTGGTTTGCACTGGGTACTGCACAAGGTTTCCATCGGTCTGCATTTTCAGGCGAAATATTCCTGTCGATTGATAAGATTCTGAAACACTTGAAAACAACTCTTTTCCAGCTGTGAGACGCTGACCTTGTAAGAGGGTATTCGTTGGGGATTCAAAACTTTGCCATATAATCTTCTTATCAGAATTATAGAGAACAAAGTTTCCCGAATCAAGCATTGATGCTGATGCTGCACGTTCAGGAGGATTGGCAATTTCTGTCTCTTCGCCTTGTGCCGATTGCATGATGAGTCTACCATCACTAGTGAAATTCAATGTAACACTAGCGAGAGCTGGAGGTTCGTCTCGGTTGGCTGTCCAGACTACTGTCTTTTCAGGAATCCCAGCAAAAAAAACTCCAACAGCATAGCCATTGGCTTGTTGGTAGAAGCCAAAGGCATAGAAACCAGATTGTGACTGCCATGAAGACTTGGGGTTAGGTGTTAGAGAAGAGCCAAGGTTTACAATGGATTCCCCTCGTTGAGCTTCTGTAGTGATAATTGCTGAGAGAAAAATAAAAAACAAGAGACTTGCCATTACTAGAAAATAGCAAGTTCTCTCTGTTATTCTTTCACTCTGTTTGCTAATGAAATGTGACTAACACAGCTCCATATACAGTCAATAAAAAACAAGAGACTTGCCATTACCGAGTTATGACGTTGTCTTGAGTATTACTATTAAATATTTTTTTTTGGAAGGTGTTTGGAAGGAAATAGTTATTAAAAAAAAAAAAAAAAAAAAAAAAAAAAGAAAAAGAAAAAAAGAAAAAAAGAAAAAGAAAAAGAAGCATTCTTGAGTATATATCTTTCCTAAGGATGAAAAGTCACAACTTGTGTATATTCAAAGAACTTTGAATATATAGAATAAGAGTCATTCACTTTAGTCTCTTTCTTAGCTGGAATGAGAAGTCTTTGCATGCGTTTAATTATATTCAAAGTCTTTCTGCTGTTCATCCATTGAATTATTTATTAGTTATAACCCAAGCAGAACGGGATGTTTAATTTCAAAGTCTCAATGCAGTGCTAAGTTTAAACCAATAACCTTGTAGTTCAATGGCACAATTTTTTTAATGATGAAAACTAGGATTCAAATTCTCCCACCTCATTATTGTAACTATTGAATTTAAAAAAATATAAAATAAAAAATTTAGGGACTAAAACAGATGTTTGGCAACACAAAAACTTAGCTCTGTTTTATGATTTGCCTTGAAAATGTACCCTTTGATAGAAGCCCAAGGGAGCGAGCTCGAAATCTAAGAAGCTGAAGAATTTGGACATTCAGGCTAAATGGAATCAATCCAGGTAGAGCAGATGAACCACTTGTGGTAAAGTTAGCTCCATTTGTGAAATTTGGCCTCACAAATTCAAAACACGGAGTCAAATAAGCAGTATGCAAGCTCTCGCCTATGAAACAAGAAAATAAACAACCCAAATGTTAACCAAATAACTAATTTATGAATACTTTCAGGGATGTACGTATTATACCTTCACATTATTTTTTTTATTTTTTATTTTTAGAATCAACTAGTTGTAATGTGTGAGAATAGATAATTACTTTGTAATTTTGATATAAATATAATTTGTTCTCCTAATTTGTTGAAAATAATTTGCTCTATCAAAAAATTAAGAGAAATGTTATATTGACAATAACTTTATAGTACTTTTATAACAAATCATACGTAGTATGTTGTTATTGATTGCTATTGGTTGACAAAGAAGTAATTTTAGTGATAGGATTAAATTAGAATCGATATCAACTTATCAACTATGACTTGTGAATTACTTTCAAAAAAAAAAAACCTATGACTTGTGAAAATGCTGTAGAAGTAGCACTTCTCAAAAATTAAATAATTTCTAATATTATTTTTCATCTCAATATCTCTATAAATACAAATATATCATTCTATTATTTTTGGGTGTATTTGATTGATATTTATCTATTTTTTAGGTGGTTCATATTCCTTTAAATTATGTTATAGTGCATTATGTTTTCCTAATTTGGGTTTTTAGTTTTAGATTTTGGATTATGCTATTTTTTCAACAATTTGATTCTCTTTTTAGAATTTTCTCCCCCAGAACATCTAGAATACAACTTAACTTTTTAACTAAGTATTAGCTCAAACAAAAATTTAATCAAAACAATAAGAAGGAGAGAGAGACTTGTGATAGAAAACTCAATTCAATTCAAATGGTCTTCTTCATATCCAAATTCAATTTCTTCATATAGCCAAGCATACATCTCTGTGGAATTTCTCACATCCAATTGGTCTTCGTGGATTTTGAGGCTTTGTCCAAACTTGGATAGTATTTCACCCTGGTCTTTTTTTTTTTGGTTGTCTATTGCTACCTTTGATTTAATTTTCTTTCCATTGACATCAAAATTCTACAATTTTGGCAAAATGTCTTACAGCAAAGGCATCCCATAATAATAATATCTAAATTTGTTACAATACCATCAAAAAAAGAAAAAAAGTAACATGTCTTGTACTAAGTTTTGTATCTGCATTCATGTCACAACTAATATGTACGTACAATAGAACTGATTTATGCTACACATATACAAAGAGAATTATTTATCCATAATGGAGAATGCATCACACAAATTCACATAAGAGGTATAACATCAGTGGAAAAAAAAAATCATCCATGATTAACGACCACATAAACTATAATAGTAAGACCCCATTGCGATTCTTTTAATGTATTCTTCACCATGGCTTTGAGACTTTTTTGGTTAGTTTATGGGAACTAATGTTGTTGGCACCTGAGATCTCCGATGGCACATCACTAACAAAATTAATTCAGAAAACTAGAAGAATATTTTTGGGGGGGGGGGGGGGGGGGGTGGAACACCTTCACTTTAGAGGGACTTTCCAAATTTGCAAGAGTGAGGTAGAGTAATTGCAAATATATATAGACAAAAAATCAAAAGGTTTTTTTTTTTTTTTGGAATTCTAATAGAGTAGCAATTGAACAGTTTTCATAACTGCTTGATTGGGAGAAGGAGAGTCATAAAGTTTAAGGAAGTTTGAATCATTACCAAATTGGGTTTGATGGAATAATAAATGGAAAATTGAAAAGTTAGGAAATGTTAATTAAGAGATGAAGTTGTTGTTGTTGTTGTTGTTGTTGTTGTTTCTTTTTTTTTTTTTTTTTTTTTTTTTTTTTTTTTTTTTTTTTTTTTGTGATTGGGAAAATGTTAATTTGCAAAAGGAAGGAAAAGAAAAAGAAAAAATGAAAGTTAATGGGATCGATGACGAGGCTGCTAATGTGGTTCAACAGGAGCGTAGCAACAATAAATGCTACACTTCAGCTTTATAAACTATAATAGTAAGACCCCATTGCGATTCTTTTAATGTATTCTTCACCATGGCTTTGAGATTTTTTTGGTTGGTTTGTGGGAACCAATGTTGTTGGCACCTGAGATCTCCCATGGCACATCACTAACAACATTAATTCAGAAAACTTGAAGAATATGGGAGAGAACAAAAAAAAAAAAAAACGTTTTTTTTTTTTTTTTTTTTTTTGAATTCTAATAGAGTAGCAATTGAATAGTTTTCATAATTGCTTGATTGGGGAGAGGGAGAGTCATAAAGTTGAAGGAAGTTTGAATCATTATCAAAGTGAGTTTGATGGAATAATAAATGGAAAGTTGAAAAGTTAGGAAATGTTAATTAAGAGATGAAGTTTTTATTTTTTGATATGATTGGGAAAAATGTAAATTTGCAAAAAAAAGGAAAAGAAAAGGAAAAAAAGAAAGTTAGTGGGGCCGATAACATGGCCGCTAATGTGGCTCAACAGGAGCGTAGCAACAATAAATGCTGCGCTTTAGTATTTTTTTTTTTTTTTTTTTTTGAGAGGGAGAGTTTGAATAATGGCATGTCCATCACACCTATGAAGTTCAGGACTTGTGGGTTCAAACAATGGCAAGTCTCATTAGTGATTAGATGGTTCCACATCATAATGCAATGCAGGAGGATTAAGTGGTGAGGCGACAATGACCACACCTACTTCATCCAAAAGATTTTGGCCAGTAGAATGCTTGCAAGGGTCAGTTAACTTTTGTAAGACTCAAATTTTAAAAAATAACTAGAACATTGATTCTAATAATAGATACAGCAAAGGGTCCAATTCAGATCCAGTTCTGGATTTTAAAAAGGGTACAAGTAGCATAACACATTTTACATTGTACAAGGAACTTAGGAAAAAAATACAAACACATTTTACACTATACTAAGAGAAGAAGTTGAACTTGGAGGGATTGGGTTATCTAAAGTCCCTTCCAGCATTAGCATACCCTCTTGATTGTAGGATGAAGTGATGGATCATCAAGAATGTACCAAAGTCCCACTTTAACCATTCTCTCCAATTGTCTTTTGTCAACCTCCTTACCACTCACTAGTTTGCCTGGCTCATGAGCCTCAAAGCAATGATATGCACATTCTTCAAGAATAGCTTCTTCTTCAAGAATTTTCCAGTCCACATTCTTTCTATAACATATAAGCTCCAATAACACAATTCTGAAACTATATACATCTACTTTGACTATAACTGGTTGATTTCAATGCCACTCTGGTTTGCACCAGTGGAATTGAATTGAATCAATTGATATCCATCATCATCAAGACATAGTAACACATTATTATCTTGTCCATCTATAATAATAGCCCAACAATGATATTCAGGCTTTAATTCTGATACTACCAATGGGTACTGCACGAGGTTTTCATTTGTATTTTGCATTACTAGTTGAATATTCCTGTCAATTGGTTAGATTCTAAAACACTCGAACACAACCTTGTCCAGCTGAGAGACACTGACCCTGTAAGATTGTACTGGTTGGGTTGTCAAATCTTTGCCATATAATCTCCTTATTAGTTTTATAAAACAAACTTTCCTGAATTAAGCATTGATGCTGATGTTGCTCGTTCAGATGGAGTGGCAATGTACATCTTTTTGCCTCGTGCTGATTGCATCATGAGTTTACCATCACTAGTGAAATTCAATGTAACATCAGCGAGAGCCGGAGGATTGTTTTGGTTGTGAAGAATAGTCATCATACCTGAGCCTCAGCAGCAAGCCCAGTAATGAGCCCAGTACCAGTGACGAGCCCAGAAACAGAGACAAGCCTATAAATGATCAAACGCACCGTCGTATCACTTAATAAAATCACTCTGTCTACGGTCACACCAAAACGCATCGTTTCATTTATGTTTTCAGTTATTAGCTTTAATTCCCACACGTGTATCAAGTGGTTAGTTTGTTAAGTTTGTTATAACAAACTCCACTTTTCTCGCTAAGCTCTCTCCCTCTCTCTGTGTCTCTGGTTATATAAACAGAGTTAGTCTTAATGATGTAATTAAGCTAGCCATTTATGCAATACAAGACTCTTTCCATTTTATGGTTTTCTCTCATTTAGCTTTTCTTTCAAGTTGGCTGTCCAGACTACTGTCTTTTCAGGAATCCCAAGAAGAAAAACTCTAATAACATGATAGACCAGAGCGTGACAACCACGAAGAATTGGTGGTAGGTGTTAAAAAAGAGCCTATCTTTTCAGTTCTCCTTGTTGAGCTTCAGCAGTGAAAATTGCTAAGATAAGAAGAAAAAGCAAGATAGTTGCCATCATTGGACAATAGCTAGCTCTATCTCTTTGGCTTCCTTTCAGTCTGGTTTCAAATGGAAAATCAATAATAGTAACATTTAGGAATTAATCATTCAATCCACCTCCAAATATAGTAAATAAATGGCTATCTCAATCTACGTACCTTGTCCTGCACAAAGTGCCGAGTTGCGGTGTTGTAAAGAGAAAAAAAATTGGAACTCTTTGGAATGAAAGAGAATCATTCACTTGAGTGAATATTTTTCTGTGAATTGAAAAGTCACCGCTTTTGTATGTTCAAATAATCTGCATAGTAATTGTAATAGAACAGACAGTAATGGTTATACTAGTAGACATCATTGGGCTCAGAGTTGGAATTACATGAAATTTGGCAGGTTGAACGGAAACAGTCTTTTAATCAAGAGTCTTTGTTTTAGAATGAGGTGTGCCTTAATTTTAGCAAATTCCTTTGTTTAGGTTTTGAAAATAGTGATTTTGCTGTTTGTAGTAATTTTTATTTCTTTAATAATTTTTTTTTAAAAGTCAGATTAAAGGTCCCGCTTGTTTTGGAACGATCTTTAAGGTTAATAGTTTATGATTTTACATAGGGAAATGCTAACGAGTGCCCTTAGGGTACTGGTTAAGAATTCAGTTAAAAAAAGTTTTTATGAGAAAAGAAAAGAAAAAATTAATATTTTGACAGCTTTTTTGATTTTCCATAAAAATGATGTCAAAACTTTCCTAAAATGGATTGTTAACGAGTGTCCTAAGGGCACTCGTTAACATGACCCTTTTACATATAACTCAATTTTTTCATTTTTGATAAAATTCGGTATTTTGCCACATGATCTCATAATTAGTGCAAATCAAGGTTTTGAAAGTTTTCCTAGTCGTTCTAGGGTTTTGTTTTTTCAATATTTATATGTTTTGTAGCATCTAGAGGCAAGGCAGATTATCTATACATATCTAAAAGTTAAAGCATAGCATTTATTGTTTCTATGCTCCTATTGAACCACCTCATCTGCCACGTCAATGATCACATAATTAATTTTTTTCATATTAATTTTTTTTCGTTTAATTTCTTACAATATTAAATAAATATAAATATAAATATATTGGCTTTACAAATTCATTTTTAAATGGTTTTAACTTTACATATTTATCTACTTTAATTTTTATGTTATAACTAAATATAAATCAATGGAAAATCAATACAAAAGTGTTGTCTAAGTATATTCCTCTTGGGCGGTTTTTACTTTAAATATTATTTTCCCCCTTAATCTTCCTTTATTTTGTTTTTTCTTATTCTCATCCTCTTACTATAAATTTGTCACTCTCTCATTCTATTCATATTTTTAACATACAAAAAGTGTTATCTCTCTCTCTCTCTCTCTCTCTCTCATTTTTTTTTTCATTTTTTTGGATTATTTTATTTTACTTTTCTTTCATCTCTACCTTAGATTGATGACTATTTGTGTTTTTTAGGACTCTACTTTTGGTTGTTTAAAATTGAAAAATGAAATTAATGAGTAATATATATATTTTTTAAATGAACTCTACTTTTCATTTTTTTTTTGGATTATTTTATTTATTTTTCTTGCATCTCTACCTTAGATTGATGAATATTAGTGTTTTTTAGAACTCTACTTTTGGTTGTTTATAATTGAAAAATGAAATCAATGAGTAATATTTAAAAATAAAATAAAATAATTGTCTATACAAAGGTATTCACAGGTCTTGCATAATTATTGATGGTAGAAACTAATAACTGTCCATAGGAGGGTTTCCTACTAGAGGTTTGTAACTCTCATTTTCATATTATTGACTAATTCATATGTGTTCCTTAATGTAAGTATTTTTATCATTTTATTTACTAAACTAAATTCTTTTAATGAATAGTGTTTGTTGTTGATTTGATTTGGGGAAAAATCATATTATTATTTGTCATATTTTTTGTTGTTGTTAGGTATTAGTTTATTTGGAAAACAACAGGATGATCTGGATAAATTGGTGAAGAACAGTTAGTGTGGGAGGTTTGAGGACCGAAGAAGATTAAAAGAAGAAAACATCTTGTACAATCCCTCTTGTGGAGGGATATCCGCCCTGAGGACTTCACCTATCCGAGGATGTGAGGAGAGACAGGATAATGTTTCTTTGGAGCTTGAGGAGAAGAGGAAGGACCACATGTGGGGAAGAGACGGTGGGAGGAATTTCCCTGGAAAGACGTACTTTCCTCATCCGCATTGAATGCCCTGCAACAATCTTATCAGTTGCATTATGAGGAAATGACATTTGAACAGTAACTTCACAGCTAGTAGCCCATTCTACCAACTTCAACAGAACTTTGATAGGACAAGTGTTCTAAGAAAAGCCCTGAGGCATACAGATGGAGGGCTAGAATGAAAGGTGGAAGGATATATAAGGGAAGGAAACCTCCCAGTTAAAGGGATGAACATTTTTCTCTAAGAAATAGATTAACCGGGAAGTGAACAGTGCATTGCCTAGTGTGAAACTTGTATCAATCATATATAAGAAACTAAACCTCGGACTTGCTTGAGGAGAACATTGTTCTCAATCATTACTTGAATTACACCTCTTTGTTACTCTGGCCTTTTCGGCCTTAGACTTGAACTTAACTAAGAATTACATTTGAACTGTTTTCCCACTCTCTTTAGAAATTCTATTGTTTGGGCTTGGTTTGAGGGATAAGGCACCACTGTTCGTAGTGGGCTTGGGCAATCAATTTCTGAGTACTCACAGTTAGTGTAGTTGAAGACAATGGTCTTTATGCAATTTCCTTTCATTGTTTGTAAATATTTTGTTTAACAAATTAATTAGTAGCAAATTGTTATGTTTTTGTTATATGATGTTCTTAAATGCTTGAGTAATTGTTTTAAGCATTTACAAATATTTTATATTGTTCTTTATCTTCATTATTTTATTAATGTATTCTTTGAGATTTTTAAGAAAAAAATTCAAATTTGTGGTAAAATTATTTATTTATCTATTTATTTATCACATGTTAGATTAGATTATTACAACATTAACACAATACTTCTCCTTTTTCCAAAAAAAAAAAAAAAAACTACTTTTTTCCCCTTTGAAATTGTACTCTTGATTTTTTTTTTTTTTAAGGAAAAAGAGTTACAATCTTTTAATTTTCCCTTTCTTTATTTTTTATTATTTTGAATTGCACTTTTGTTGAGTTTTATTAATTTTTTTAGATACATTTCTCAGTGTTTTTGATTTTATAGTTAAAAAAAATTGGGTTTGAGAAAGTTTGTTAATTTAAAACTAAAAGAATAATTTTCAAATTTTATATACTTTTTGATGATACACAAAATATTATTAATAACTTTTATTAAAAAAAATTAATATTTTCACTAACTTACCTTTTGAATTTAGAGAAAATTTGTATTATTTGATTTTGGAAAGACATAAATTATATATATTATATTTGTGATTGTTTCTATAATAAATGAAAATATGGTTATAAATTACATTACTATTTGTTAAATTATTCTAAATTGAAAAAAAAATTAACGAGACCGCCTTAAAAATATTATCATGTGCAACGCGCTGAATCCGCAACTAGTTATAATTAATAAAATACAATTTTTGTCTATTGTTTCTTCTAGTGGTTTCTAGACCTATTATCTTGTGGATTTAAGGAATTCATTGTAAATTCAAAGTTTTCGACCAAAAACTAATAGTTTAGTTTCTGTTATATTAAAGAGGATATGGTGTACACTTTCTTCAAGCTTCCGCATCATCAGTTGCGGAAGAATGACAAAAGTTATTCACTTGACTTAAAGCACTCACAGCAGTGGAGCTAAATAGCTATATAGCTATTTTAGCTCTACCAAAACACACAAAACTACACTACAGCAGTGGAGGTATAAGTGAAAAATTTTAGCTTCTTGCTATAGTGCACTTGACTTAGAGCACTCATAGCAGTAGTGCTATATTGCTATATTGCTATATTTTTAGCTCCTCAGACACCAAAAGCTTGCTGCAGCAGTGGAGCTAAATCTAAAAAATTTAGCTCCATTGCTACAGTGCACATCTATGTTCATGAAAGCTAAAAAAAATATTAATTTTTTATTTTGCGTTCACATTACGTTTTTATTTTTTATTCCTTCTGCCTTTCATTCTCCGTGTCTCTCTCCTCACTGCCTCTCCATCTCTTCTTTCTTCCTCCACAGACCATTCTCTCCATCGCCGATCTCACAAGCCCAGCCGCCACAGACACTTTTCTCCATCGCCGATCTCTCTGATTTCACAAGCCTAGCCTCCACAGACCCTTTTCTCCATTGCCGATCTCGCCGATCTCACAAGCGCAGCCGCCACAGACCCTTTTCTCCATCGCTGATCTCACAAGCATAGCTGCCACAGACCCCTTTCTCCATCGTCGATCTCACAAGCCCAGCCGCCACAGACCTTCCGTTTCGCTTTGCACTCATTCCGTTTCGATCGAGAAGGACCAAGTCACGCCGTTGGCGGCGAAATCGGGCGGTCGGTATCAGTTAGGGCTTGATTCTTTGGTGAAGACCGTGAAATCGTGCCCCTTGGCGCAGGTCTCGTCGGCCGGTATCGAAATGGACAGGGTATCGGGCATGGGTTTCGATTTGGCTGTGTTGATTTTTCTGGGTTTTTGTTTTGTTCTCTTCACTGGTTTTGATGGGCACGACGGGGACGTGGTTGTGCAGTATTTTTTATGGGTTTGACGGTGGTTGTAGCTGTGTGTTGGTGGTTAAATTAAATATTATTTTATTGTAGTGTTTATATTATTTTATTGCGTTAAAAGCTAAAATAGATTTACTGTTGTAGCATGTGTGTAAGTAAAATAGATAAAGTGACTTTTTGTGTAGTTAAATAGCTAAAATTTTAGATTCGCTGCTGTGAATGCTCTTAAGAGGACTCACAGCAGTGGAGGTCTCTTTTTTCTTAGTAGACTAAAAAGTCTTTGCATGTGTATATTCAAAGTCTCTCCACTAGTCTGCCAATGAATAATCAATGTTCGATAGGACCATACGGGTCAACACCAGCAACACGGTAGATTTATAATTTCTGAGTCAGTCCCAACCACTTGCTGGCCAACTCTAGCAACACAGCTGTCATGATGTTTAAGATTACCCACCAATAATTCAGATTCAACATTGTCGCCTTGGTCGTGTAGGAAACTGTAGAATTTCCTTATATTGTTGAAGACCAAATCAAGGCATATCTTGTCGGAGAAAATCATTGGATTGGAATAAACCAAGAAATTGTTTGAAAGAGGAATTTGTAGAATTGAAGAAATCAATTCAAAATTCGAAATTTTAATTGATATGTGTATGCAACTCCCATTATAAAAGTAGGTTATATAATAATATATCATCATTAAAGTGAATAAAAAACATATAGCTAACCTTTTAAGCTCTTGCTCGATGAATATAAGCCAAGTGAATGAACCAGGTAAACTCTCATGATCTATCTTATTTAGAAATGGAGATAGATTATTGTCTATAGGATAATAATAAAATGTTGTCAAATTAATATTATTATATTCACTTTTATAATAAATCTTTTACAGCTGTAAATAATTCTTTTTGGTAATAAGTAGTTCTATTTGATATAGACAAAACACTATTGCTTCCTATATTCAGAGTAGCCCATAACAAAAGCTAGAGACTGCAAATACTTTTAACTAACAAATTATAGTTTTGTGATTCCCATAAACAAAATATGGGTTCAAATGCCCCCTTTGGCCCTCCCCTCCTTGTATCTTAGGAAAAAAAATAAAATAAAGCATTTGATTTTTATATTTTTAGGAACATTTTTTTTCTCCTCTCTCAATGGAAGTATGCGGAGTCATTTCCTCGCATAAGCCAAGGGCCATTGACATATTCATATATTTAATAGCATTTGAGGTAGAGATAGTCCGATATCCAATAATACTGTGAGCGTGTAGCACAAAGAATCTTAACAATATTGTTGTGCCAATTATTCTTGCAAACCATCCCATATTTGGGTTTTGAACTACAACCACATTTTGCCATTGGCCTTAAAAGACTAGCTGAGTACTAACACTTGTTTAATGAAGGAACATATCCAGCTCAAATCCTCTCTATAACATTTCCTAAGAAAAAAAAAATTACAAATACATTTTATACGGTACTAAGAAAAGAAGTCGGACTTGGAGGGATTGGGATATCTACAGTACCTTCCAGCATTAGCAGAACCTTTTTCATCGAAGGACGAAGAGATGGCTCATCAAGAATGCACCAAAGTGCCACTTTAAATATTCTCTCCAATTGCCTTTTGTCAACATCCTTACCACTCACTAGTTTATCTAGCTCACGAGCCTCAAAGCAAGAGTATGCCCATTCTTCAAGAATAGCTTCTTCTTCAGGAAAACTCCAATCCACACTCTTTCTACAACATATAAGCTCCAACAGAACAATTCCAAAGCTGTATACATCTGCTTTGACTGTCACTGGCTGGTTTCGATGCCATTCTGGTGCAACATACCCCTTTGTCCCTCGGATACCTGTAAAGGTATTGGTTTGGTCTGGCTTTAGTAGCTTTGCCAATCCAAAATCAGAGATTTTTGGGCACCTATATTCATCCATGAGTATGTTTTGAGGCTTTATGTCACAATGAATAATTTGTGACTCGCACTCTTCATGGAGATAAAGAATTCCCTTTGCTATGTTGCGAGCAATTTCTATTCTTTCATCCCAACAAAGTCTTTTTTCAGGATTGAAGAGTATATCTGCAAGTGAGCCATTGCTCATGTACTCATATACCAAAAGCCTATTCTCTCCATCATGACAATACCCGAGCAGACGGACCAGGTTCTTGTGGTGTGTTTTTCCAATAACTTTCATCTCGGTTTGAAACTCTTTCTCCCCCTCAGTCAACACTTTCTCTAGTCTTTTGACGGCTACGATCTTCTGACCATCCCATATTGTTCCCTTGTAAACAGTCCCAAATGATCCTCTACCCAGCTCTTCCTTGAAACCATTAGTCATTTTCTCAAGATCAGAATAAGTAAATGATCTTAGAGAAACATCCATGCTTAAATCAACATTTCCACTGTTAGAGAGCCTTTTATATGCTCGGACTCGATTTTTATTAATTGCAATTGCAGAAATCACTGACATAATAAGTCCAAAAGCACCAAGTGAGATGCCCAGAATCATTATGTCCTTTCGAGAATATTTTTCACGTCCCAAGGGCTCAATTTTATTTATGGTGGAAGTAGATATAGCTACCTTGATGAATGCAATGTTTCCACCACTTAGTTCCCTTCCTCCAAATCTCAATGGAAGCCTTTGCTTTTGACAAGCTCTATCTCTGTACGTAGCGGCTTCACAATTACAATCCTTCAAACATGCTGCTTCACAATCTTCTTTGGTCAATATTGTTAGGGAAGAAAAAGAATTATCTTCCCATACAGTATTGGGTACTTCTCGCATGACATATTTCATACTTTCATCTTTGCTCATGCAACTTTCTGCAGTGAAATTCCTCACACAACCTGAGCTCCGATTTCCCTGGTCAACACTTGCAAAACCTGGAAGACATAAGCATTTAGCATCCTGATCATTCATAGTGCAAAACCCATTAAGACCACACAGGCCCTTAGGGGCACACTTATTCTCGGTAGATGGCCATATGACTGAGAAATTCCCATTCTTAACCAAACTGTGGGAGAATAGCCTGAAGATCCCATCGGCATCAATTCGTATAAAATACACTACATCTTTAGTTGGATATCCCCCTTGAGTCAGATTATTGAAGGCTATGCCGGTGGAATTGAGCAAGTAAAGACGACCATCATCATCCAGACATAGTGAAACATTACTGCCTTTTCCACCTGTTCCAGAAGCCCAATAAGCATATGCACCCGTATCTGGGGTTTGCACTGGGTACTGCACAAGGTTTCCATCCGTCTGCATTTTCAGACGAAATATTCCTGTCGATTGATCAGATTCTGAAACACTTGAAAACAACTCATTTCCAGCTGTGAGACGCTGACCCTGTAAGAGGGTATTCGTTGGGGATTCAAAACTTTGCCATATAATCTTCTTGTCAGAATTATAGAGAACAAAGTTTCCCGAATCAAGCATTGATGCTGATGCTGCAGGTTCAGGAGGATTGACAATGGTCGTCTCTTCGCCTTGTGCCGATCGCAGGATGATTCTACCATCGATAGTGAAATTTAATGTAGCATCAGCAAGAACTGGAGGATCGTCTCGGTTAGCTGTCCAGACTACTGTCTTTTCAGGAATCCCAGCAAGAAAAACTCCTATAGCATAGCCATTGGCTTGTTGGTAGAAGCCAAACGCATATAGACCAGAGCGTGACAGCCATGAAGAATTGGTGGTAGGTGTTAAAAAAGAGCCAAGGTTTACAATGGATTCCCCTTGTTGAGCTTCTGTAGTGATAATTGCTGAGAGAAAAATAAAAAACAAGAGCCTTGCCATTACTAGAAAATAGCTAGTTCTCTCTGTTATTCTTTCACTCTGTTTGCAAATGAAATGCGCCTAACACAGCTCCATATATAGTCAAAAAAAAAAACAAGAGACTTGCCATTACCGAGTTATGATGTTGTCCTGAGTATTAATATTAAATATGTTTTTTTGGAAGGTGTTTGGAAGGAAATAGTTTTAAAAAAAAATGAAGCATTCTTGAGTATATATCTTTCCTAAGGATGAAAAGTCACAACTTGTGTATATTCAAAGAACTTTGCATATATAGAATAAGAATCATTCAAATGGAGTTAAGAATTCAATACACCTCCATATATTATAAATAGTCAATTTCCTTCCACATAGGGACGGAACTGCCTCAGGGCTGGGGGGCCCATCCCCCTCTCGCAAAAAAAATCTTATAGTATATATATTTACACAAAAATTTTACTTTAAGCTCTAAAATTTATATACTTGGCCCCCTCCCCCAAAAAATTGACAAGATGACCCATAAATCTCAAAAATAGATAACAAGAAAAATCTTTTTTTTTTTAAAAAACACATACCCGGATAATAAGAAAAATCTTTGAACAAATCATAAATATGGTCTAAGCAAAAACAATAACAACAAATCAATTAAAAATCCTAGCAAAAGAAATCACAAAAACCCAATAACTTTTACCTAATTTCTCACTCTCATTTGAAAGCTCTATGCCTCTATCAAATGACTTCAACTCATGGATGCAGAGACAACTCTTATATTGTTGATCGCTCCATCCACACACTAGTTAATCACCAACAACTTGGACTAGTTGGTGTCTTTAACTCATTAGTGGAAAAAAATTGTCTATTTTTTTGAATGGTAGATTTTTTTTTTTTTTTTAATGTTTTATTAACTTTGGGACACACTTGGCATGCATGTGTGAGATTAGTTAACTTTGGGACACACTTGGCGTGCATTTGTGACTTAACTAAATTAATGTAATGACGGGAAAAGCTTTATTATTTACTTAGTTAGAGACTCAAAGTTATCGTCCATTATCATGTGATTGTTTAATAGATCTCTTTTAATATTTTTTCTTTACTATTTTTTCAAACTTGCAATTTTTCAAAGGAAAAATTCTCAACCTTACCAAGACACCAATAATTGTCTTACCCTTTTTTACGTTGAATATTAATGCATGATATTATTAACAATTATTTTGGTTGTTTTATTAATATAATGCTTGACATAGATTTGAACTTTTAACTATAGTTTTTTGTATTTTTTTTTTAAGAATCTTATAACTATATATTATGAAGTTATTAGTTATAGAAGTATGTGAAAAGAGTATATAATTTTTTTTTTTTAATTTATAATGTCTATAGAATAAAGAATCAGACTAATCTTGGTCAGACCTTGAAAGTATTAGGACGTGCCAATTGACTTACAAAACTCTTGATTATAAATTGTCATTTGTGATTTTTTTTTTCAAAATAAAAAATACAAATAATTAAAAAATTAATGCTAATAATGCATTGTTGTCAACCTCTAGTATTGATATTTCAATTTTTAAAAAATTTTCGAACAAATAACTTTGACCCCCCTAAGATTGAATCCTGGTTCCGTCTTTGATAAAATGCTTTTAATATTTGGTAGAAAAATGGTGCTTTTATCACACATGAGCCTCCCACTCAGTCATAACTATTAACTCTGTGTCATTTGATTGTGAATAGCAAATTGCGACCAAATATTTTGTGGGTAGCTAGCCTCCCAAGTTTCCTAGCAAAAGACTTTTTCTTTGTTATTGACTTATTGTTGCTAATAATGCATTGTTGTCAACCTCTAGTATTAATATTTCAATTTTTTAAAATTTTTGAACAAATAACTTTGACTCTTCTAAGTTTGAATCCTAGTTCCGTCCCTGATAAACTGCTTTTAATATTTGGTAGAAAAATGGTGCTTTTATCACACATAAGCCTCCTGCTCAGTCATAACTATTAACTCCGTGTCATTTGATTGTGAATGGCAAATTGTGACCAAATATTTTGTGGCTAGCTAGCCTCCCAAGTTTCCTAGCAAAAGACTTTTTCTTTGTTATTGACTTACTGCTACGTTGGGTTAAGACTTACAAGCCTTATTGCTCATGGTACAGTACAATTCTGTTGACTTACTTTTCTATGCTCGCTATTTACTTCTTGATCAGCTTTCCTCTAATTGCTATTTTCTTCTTTCTTGATCAAAGTAACATCCCCATCATTTTCATTAATAAAGAAATGAAATTACAATATTTGAATATTGAACTATGTGATTTTGATATTTGAACTACTTGATTTTGATTTTCATAAATGATACGCTACAATGTTTGAATATTTCACTCGCGACTTGGCCTGAGTCGCGAATGACTTGTGAAATCCAGTCTATCAAAGACTCTTCAAATTCCAGCATGTGCTTCTCGCATGGCCTGTTTCGCGAGTTGGCACTCGTGAGCTAGTCGTGAAATCCTCATTTTTCACAGAATTTTCACCAAACTTTCACACACAACCCTTACATTAAATCCCACAAAAATGCAAGGAAATGATTGAACATAATTACAATCAAATTTGACACAAAATTAAAGCCAATAAAAAACATAGTTGTAAATCACAACAATCAAAGAAATTCGACCCCCTCTAAGTTTGAATCCTAGTTTCGTCCTTGCTTCCACATATTATATACAGTCAATAAAACGAACAATGCCTCAAGTATTTGTCTCTAATAGCTAACTAAGATCTACATGAAGACCAAATATATGCATACATATGTCATACGAATATTCTTGAATGCTGCAAAATTAAGGTACCCAATATATACTTATTCTATACTGATGTGGCTGTGACAACCGACCTGGAGTTTTTTTAAAGAGAAAACGTTCTGTCCGGAGCTGGCAGAAAAGAGGCTATTTACGCCACCAATCAGAAGCTGCCACGTCATATATTCAATAAGGCCTCACTACACTCACTCACACGGGATTGTAGCTCAAATAAAACCAAAATCACCAAGCAAACGTGTTCAGAAGCCCTTACCTGGAGAAAACAGAACCAACACCAGCACCAGTACCAGCACCAACGCCTCCTCTCCTCTGACCAACGGAGCTCCTCCCCGCCGCTGTAGCCGCTGCTGCTTCGTTCTGAGCCGGCGCCCACGCACCCAAATAGCGCGGTTTGTTCCGATTTCCCCTCTATTGTTTGATTAGTTATCTCCCCAATATTTAGGTTTTGAAATTTTGATGGGTTTGGGTTATTTATTGGATATCAATCTGCTCATACTGGTATAGGTTTTGTTGATTTATATGGATTTTGCTTCTTTTTTTATTTTTTTTACCCTTTACTGTTTGATTTGGATTTTAAACTCACTAGTGGATTTCGGGCATCAAAACTTTCGTTATTGACCTCATTTTTGTTTTGTGGTTCTCCCTCCTCTTTTGAGAAAAGAAGAAGATTTTTTTACAAACTAAGAAGAGTTTCTGATAGTTGCAGAAGACTCCGTAATGGTTGGTTTGATCTATTTTATTTGTGAAGTGGTTTTCTTAAGATATTTTGTTTTGTGTTGTATTTTTTTCTTGTTCTGGTAAATTTTTTTTTTCTTTGTTCCTTATTAGTTGTAATGTTTGTATTATTTTTCCTAGCCATAAAAGGAGTGCATTTTACTATTGTAGGATGGTTCAAAATTTTGTCGTAACTTTTTTATTTGTTCTTGTAAATTTTTTTCTTGTTCTTGATTGATCATCTTTTGTAATGCTTGTAGTATCTTAGCTTGAAATAAAAGAATATAATTGTAGTAGGACTTAAAATTTTATTGATTTTAAATTTTCATTTGATTTCTTATTAATAAAATAATTTAGTTGGATGAGATTTTTCTTTTCAATTAAATTTTATAGAATTGTTTAGTCAGGTATGGTTTTTTTCCCAATTCAATTTAATGGATATTTTAGTTTTGTTATTTTCTTTTTCGTTTTATTTTCTGGGTAATGGAGTGGAGTCATGGTTATTATTATTAAGGGAAGTGACACCAAAGTCTGCTATACAATGGGGATTTCATCTTTACATAACCTATGAAATGTTGACAAGATGCAATCCGTGCCAAATTGCTAGATTAAGCAATACCACCGATATTGTTCTCAATATATATGTTGTTAGTAGCCAATAATGATTTCATTTCCCAGTTGAATGAATGTATGTAAACTTTATAAGCTAACTCCTTGTACTAAAAGCAATACTTCAAATACCAACATGAAATGTTCAATAGTTGTACCCAATGAGCTCTAGATGCAGAAAGAGGGTTTGGACTTTGAATTCCTTGTGGAATCAATTTTAAAACTTATGAAAAGTATTGCTTTGCACCAAATAAGCACAAAAACTAGAAATGTACATTATAGTCATAATGTAATTGGTAACTGGGTGCTATAGAATTGTACCTTTTAATTGCTCCATAACCATGACTGCCCATTACCGAAATAGATGCATGGTGTTTATCTATAGCCTCACACAAAACATTCCGGGGATCTCCTTGACTCACTTTAGTTGACACATCATCAATCTGCACAGAAATTTTAATTCATTAATTCAATAAGCTATAACAATAATTCTTACCATAATGCAAAACTTCATTCTAGAAGGTCTGGCCGGCCTATAGGTTCCAAATCTCCAGTAATACTATGTCAATTATTTAGTATCTAGAAAGATCATTTTGAGTGTAATTATGCAGGCCTTGCATACAATTAGTGCCATTTACAAAGGTTAGCAGCAACATGACACTCACTCAACCATGTAAGTCACAGCCGGCTCAATAACATTGATCTTTTATTTTTATTTCTTTTTGTTAAGCGGGTACTATAATTCTAATTACATAAATTTTACACACTAATGTATTATTAATCACAAAAAAAATTAATTCAAATAATTTATTATATTATATTATTAAAGTGATACTAATCATATTAATTGTCAGTGACTAGTTTTTTTTTTATAAATATTTTTAGTAGGTTTAGCATTTCCTTATTTATTTATTTATTATGCACACGAAATTGTCCCCAAATCGAGAAAAGGGAAAGATTTGAATCAATGAGTTCTACTTTATAAGATGTGATCCTAATCGATTGTACTATATATGTGATTGTTACCGATTTACTGTTGCAGATGTCCTTAGCCTTCTGAATGGTATTAGCGGCTAACTTCCTCAAATCTGAGTCCAGAACCTTTACTTTGGTCCTTCATTTTTACTGTGGTTGTTGAATTCTCCACCGTGAACCTAGGCCTTTGGGACATAGCTGGTATCATTTATTTGATAGATATTATCATATTCTTAGCTTCAAATATAATTTTATATTACTTGTAATTTCAATTTTGTAATTTCAATTTTCTTCTACTTGTAATGTCAATTTGCTCTCTATATGTACCAGAGTGCAATTAAAGATGTAGTTGAAGCTGTTTTATGTAGTGTTTATTGAGTTGTTGAGCAGGGTGTTCAAATGTACCCTGCCTTTGTTGTGCTTATGTGGAATTAATTTGAATTTCTAAAAATTCAAATTGGTTGTTCAGTTTTGTATTAAGTGGTTGGATTTACTCTTTACTTGTATCCTAAAACAAGTCTGTAATTAAACAAGTTTGCCAAATTGGGCAAGTTTGGTATTGTAATAGCACAATATTTGAATTTATTCTCAATCGTTTCTTATGAATTTTTCTTCTCTTTTGTTTTTTATAGGTTATTTTGAAATTTAAAATTGCTTGAATTGAAAATATGAGTGCGACCAATGAAGAACCTGAAACAATCTCACTTTATGATATGGTGGAAGATGAGTCAGAAATAAATGAAGATCAAAATGATGTAGACTTGTCATTGAATGATTCAAATCAACATTTTGCATGCAATAGGCATTTGGAACCATGTCTCAATATGGTATTTGATAAGCTTGAGGATGCTAAAGCATGTTATAATGCATATGCAAGGCGAAAGGGGTTTGGCATACGAGTAAATCATACTCAAAAGACTAAAAATGATAGAATATTGGTTGGTATTGAATATGTTTGTTCAAAGGAGGGGTTTCGTCGTAGACATGATGAAGACACAGAAAGAATAGGTCCAGAGCGTGCAAAAACAAGAGTGGGATGCAAAGCAATGATAGGTTTAAAGAAAATTGAAGATACATGGGTTGTGTGTAAGTTTGTGAAGGATCATAATCATGAGCTTCTTACTCCTAAGAGTACAAGCATGCTTCGTGGGCATAGAGTGATAACAAATGCTCAAAGGAATCTTATAGATACACTCAATGAGACAGGTATACCTCCAAGCAAGATAATGTCCGTGTTAAGTAAAGAATCCGGTGGTGATTATAATGTTGGATGTATTCCGGTTGATATTCAAAATTATTTAGGTAATAAAAGAAGAAAGTTGCTTCAAGATGGAGATGCCCAAGGAATGTATAAATATTTTATTGATCAGCAGTGTAAAAATCCAGGTTTTGTTTATGCAGTTGAAGTTGATGAAAATGGGTGCATGGGTAATTGCTTTTGGGCAGATGCTAGGTCAAGAATTGCATATCAATATTTTGAAGATGTCGTTACTTTTGATGCTACATACCAAACAAATACTTATAAGATGCCTTTTGTTCCTTTCACAGGGGTTAACCACCATCATCAATCTGTGATGTTTCGATGTGCTTTGCTTGTGAATGAAACAGCTGAATCTTATACATGGTTGTTGAAGACTTGGCTTAATGCAATGCTTGGAAATCCTCCTTCTACAATTATCACAGATGATGACAAGGCTATGGCTAAGGCAATTGCAAATGTATTGCCTAATGCAACTCATAGATTGTGTATGTGGCATATTTTACAGAAAGTTCCAGATCAGTTGTCCCATATATATAATAAATATCCATATTTTCAGGGAGAATTTCACCATTGCATCCATGATACACTCACCATTGAAGAGTTTGAGTTAGGATGGAGTAAGATTATGGAGAACTATGGATTAGGGGATAACGATTGGTTGGGAAATCTCTATATGCGGCGTGAAAAATTGGTTCCTGCTTACTTACGAAGGAAATTTTGTGCTGGGATGTCTACAACTCAAAGGAGTGAAAGTATGAATAAATTTTTTAAAGATTATGTTCATTCAAGTACAACGATAAGTGACTTTGTGTATCAATATGAGCAAGCTTTGAATGCACGTTATCTTAAAGAGAAAGAACAGGATGTAAAGACAAAAAATTCAGTGCCAATTTTGAAAACATGTTACAAGATGGAAGTAGAGGCGGCAAAAATTTATACAAGAAAGATGTTTATGAAATTTCAAGAAGAGTTATTTTGTAGTCAAAAATACAAGGCATCCAAATATTGTGAAGAGGGAGTGAAGAAGATATATAAGGTGGTAGCTCATGGGAAAGAAAGTCCATTTTATGAAGTGTCACTGGATATTATTGAGACAAAAGCTATTTGTACATGCCATATGTTTGAGTTTGTTGGAATTATTTGTATGCATATTCTTGCTGTTTTTGTGAAGAAATCTCTTGTGCACTTTTTTCCATCACATTATATTTTAGAGAGATGGACAATAAATGCCAAGAAGCGCATTGTACATGAAATATCTGGTGATGTCGTACAGGTTGAGCCTCAAATTTCTTCTACCTTGATGAGAAATAGTTTGATGCTTCAATTTTTGGAAGTTGCAGAGGTAGCGTCACAGTCAGAGAAGAAATACAAGCATCTTGGACAAACTTTACAAAAGGTTCATAAGGAGCTTCTAGCCATGCAAGATGTTTGTGATGTTGATGATTCAAGAAGTCCTGATAATACTACATTAAACAATCAAGTATTATCAAATCTTCCAATTGCTTTGCGAGACCCTCCACATGTTCCTTCAAAGGGAAGGCCTAAAACTTTGAGACAAAAGCATCCAAGAGAAAAACAATTGACGAAGAAGAGAAAGTGTAGCATTTGCAAAGAAACGGGTCATGTGAGAAGCAATTGTCCGTCACATAAGCATTCCGGGTAATTATATAAAATTATTGATTTTTGTATTAATTTATTATTTAAATTTTTGGTTTATAAAATTTCTTCTTGTAGGGATGTTGCAAATACAAGCTTGACACCACACTGGGAATTAATGCATCAACAAAGTCAAACTGAGGTTATTTAATTATAATATATTCAATTTCACAATAATACATATCTTTAATGATATTTTCCAAAATGAACTTTTAATTTTTTGAATTAGGAATCTTCAATAGCAAGGTTGAACCCGTCAGTCATAGCAAATACATTGCACTCCACAAGTTTTGTACAGGTCATAGCAAATATATTTGATTTTTTTTACTTAGTATAAATTGTTCTGTAATGGATGATTTTGTTATGTATTCTAATTTGTATTTGTCAATCATCTTTAGGATTCGTTGCCAGCTGCAACGTATCCTTCTACATCATCATCATCTACTATGCATATACATCCTAACCAGTCATAATTTACGGTATGACCACTTACTGTTTAATTAGAATATATTGAATTTTTTTTTAACTGTGCTCATTCTAAATTTTTTATTTTTTTTTTGGTATTTGGTTGTACGTTCTTTTATGTAGGATCTATTACAACAATTCCAAGAAAGCTGACGTTCAAACAAGTTTTGTGACCAAGAGAATGCATTGGGAAGCAAATATTTTTTGCTATACAATATTTTAATTGTGGTGGATAGAACCATCTTCTTGTAGTTTGAATTGAGACAAGTTTTAGATGTATCTTCAGTCATATGATTCTCTTTTTGTATTTTGAATCATGACATGTTTTATTTCAAATGAATTTGTAATCTTATGATTCTCTTTTTGTATTCTAAATTATGACAAGTTTTATTTCAGGTGAATTTATTGTCAATTAGAAACTTATATTGCAAATTGTGACAGGTTTTATTTCAGATGTATTTGTAATCTTATGATTCTCTTTTTGTATTTTGAATCATGACAGGTTTTATTTCAGGTGAATGTATTGTCAATTAGATTTAGGAACTTTAAAAAAAAATTGTGACAGGTTTTCAAATGTATTTGTAATCTTATAATTCTCTTTTTGTATTCTGAATCATGATAGGTTTTATTTTAGGTGAATGTATTGTCAATTAGAAACTTTAAAAAAAAAAATTGTGACAGATTTTATTTCAGATGTATTTGTAATCTTTTGATTCTTTTTTTGTATTCTGAATCATGACTGGTTTTATTTTAGATGAATGTATTGTCAATTAGAAACTTGAAAACCAATTTGAAAATTTTAAAACTATATATTTTAGATGAATGTAATATTTTAAAAAATTATGTTTTGCTAATTAACACTATGAAAAAGAAAATTTCATAAAAGAATATATTTTTTTTAAAAGTCAAATATTATTATAACCACATACAAAGGGGTTTTTATCAAGTTTCATGATGGATGGTGGCCTTCTTGCTAAATTAGAACAGGATACTAAAACTTATGTGCAAGGAATGCTAGTGGAGTTTTAGTTGGCTAAATTATCATAATTATCTAAAATATCCAAGCTTATGTATTACTTTGATCTAAGTTGCTATTTCTATCAAGAGAAAAAAGTAGCTACGGATCTTATATGACTGAGAATTTCTTATAGATAAAGATGATATTTGATAATCAATAGTAGGAAAGATAGAAAAGAATTTAACAATTTTTCTGCTGCTTATTATTCCTCCGGTGTTTAAATACAAATAATCTAATCATCAACAATTCATTATCAAATATTTGATAATCAAATACAATTATATCTAATCATCAACAAATCAAATATGGATATACATGCAACAGCAATCCTTATATGCAAAGTATCTCATACAATCTCCTTGGCTGATCCACTCCACCCTCCACACAAGTCGTTCCCACCTTCAAACATAGCAATATATAACAGTTTTATCACTTGCATCTTTCATTTTAATCACTCAAGTGCTTTGTAGTACTAAAGTTTCATTTCTTAGCCAGGAATAGCATTCACCAGAAGATATAGACGAAAATCTGAGACATGATGGCACATTTGTGATATTCATCATCTGCCAATTTTAAACACAAATTTACTTTCATTAAAAAAAAAACAAACAAACAAATAAATAAATAAAAAAATCTTTTATGGTTTTACATTGGTTCTAAATATGCTTCAAGTTTAAATTGAAATGGAAAGTTGCCTCAAATATACATGAATGAGAGGAGGATTTCAAGAATGGAAGATGTGAAATGGTTCATGCTAGTCTCAGCCATAAATAAATAGAGTTAAGAAAATATCTTGAATTAAGAAAAAGCACAAATTCAACCATCATACAAGTACTTAAAAATTAAATGGTAGGCACTGATCCAAGTTGAAACAATTTGTACAAGGAAATTCAATACATCTGAACAATAAGCTTTTTGATAATATAATAGAAAGGACTACGACCTTTCAAAAACAAGAAAGAAAGAAAAAAAGATATCCAGTGAGGTTTATAATCCAATAGTATTACTTTATATAGTTTAGATAATTGAGAAACACAAAATCCTAGCTACGAACAAGGAGAACAATCAAGCTCATCAACCAAAAAAACAAAGAAAAGGAGCCTCAACAGTTGAATAGCAGCTTTGATACATCTCAATAAGGATCTGGTAACATTTAAAAATAAAATAAGTGTTACTAATTTCAGTCAAAGTTTGTAATGTTAGGAATCAGAGGTATCCATTGTCAAGAACTAAAACCAAAATCTAAATCTCTATAAGTTTCACATTATACATTTGCTAAAGGATATTTTAGTGAGCAAATTTCATATGGGTTACATTATACTTTTTCTATGCTGTAGTATTATCCTGTTCTGCAATATTTGTACTTCTAAAACTTAAATCTTGCACCATTGGGAGTGACATGAAATTGTTTTCCTTTTAGTTGATTAGATAAAACTGACAGTCTGTTAGATCAATGGTAGCTAGTTACTTTCATTCAACTGGGAAATGAAATCATTATTGGCTACTAACAACATATATATTGAGAACAATATCGGTGGTATTGCTTAATCTAGCAATTTGGCACGGATTGCATCTTGTCAACATTTCATAGGTTATGTAAAGATGAAATCCCCATTGTATAGCAGACTTTGGTGTCACTTCCCTTAATAATAATAACCATGACTCCACTCCATTACCCAGAAAATAAAACGAAAAAGAAAATAACAAAACTAAAATATCCATTAAATTGAATTGGGAAAAAAACCATACCTGACTAAACAATTCTATAAAATTTAATTGAAAAGAAAAATCTCATCCAACTAAATTATTTTATTAATAAGAAATCAAATGAAAATTTAAAATCAATAAAATTTTAAGTCCTACTACAATTATATTCTTTTATTTCAAGCTAAGATACTACAAGCATTACAAAAGATGATCAATCAAGAACAAGAAAAAAATTTACAAGAACAAATAAAAAAGTTACGACAAAATTTTGAACCATCCTACAATAGTAAAATGCACTCCTTTTATGGCTAGGAAAAATAATACAAACATTACAACTAATAAGGAACAAAGAAAAAAAAAATTTACCAGAACAAGAAAAAAATACAACACAAAACAAAATATCTTAAGAAAACCACTTCACAAATAAAATAGATCAAACCAACCATTACGGAGTCTTCTGCAACTATCAGAAACTCTTCTTAGTTTGTAAAAAAATCTTCTTCTTTTCTCAAAAGAGGAGGGAGAACCACAAAACAAAAATGAGGTCAATAACGAAAGTTTTGATGCCCGAAATCCACTAGTGAGTTTAAAATCCAAATCAAACAGTAAAGGGTAAAAAAAATAAAAAAAGAAGCAAAATCCATATAAATCAACAAAACCTATACCAGTATGAGCAGATTGATATCCAATAAATAACCCAAACCCATCAAAATTTCAAAACCTAAATATTGGGGAGATAACTAATCAAACAATAGAGGGGAAATCGGAACAAACCGCGCTATTTGGGTGCGTGGGCGCCGGCTCAGAACGAAGCGGCAGCGGCTACAGCGGCGGGGAGGAGCTCCGTTGGTCAGAGGAGAGGAGGCGTTGGTGCTGGTACTGGTGCTGGTGCTGGTTCTGTTTTCTCCAGGTAAGGGCTTCTGAACACGTTTGCTTGGTGATTTTGGTTTTATTTGAGCTACAATCCCGTGTGAGTGAGTGTAGTGAGGCCTTATTGAATATATGACGTGGCAGCTTCTGATTGGTGGCGTAAATAGCCTCTTTTCTGCCAGCTCCGGACAGAACGTTTTCTCTTTTTTAAAAGAAAAGGAAGCAACAAGATAGTTGCCATCTGGGACAGTATCTTCCACATCTATTTTCCTTTTACACTGTTTTGAAATGGAAAAGGAATACTACAGTCATTTAGGAATTAAGAATTTAATACACATCTATATGTTAGGGTCATACTTTCTATGTATTGGCTTATCCTTAAACAAAATATACTTTACTTGTAATTAGGTAGATCTAAGTTGATTTTAATGTATCAAGAAGTACGTGAAGTTTACTTTACAAGTGGTATAATTAAAGTTATGAAGATTGAATCAAGAAACAAGTGAAAAAAAGTTGATTCAGTGAAACTCAACACTAGCATCTATTGAGACTTAATGAAGGATTCTCGACACAAGCTCAATATCTCTCGATCTATGAAGCTCTGCAATTTCAGAATTCTCAAATCTTAATTTCGACTCATGATGACTTGGATTGCTAGGGTTTCATTCACTAAACCTCTAGACCATATAAAAGTTTTATTCTAAAGTTATCAAATACACAGAAACTCAATTAAAGAACTCATACACTCTATGAGAAGCTACTGCGTTTTTGTACGCCTTCAGGTTTTGTAACCACGTGCTTCCAAATCTTCAACATGCTTTGGAGTGAAGAACTTTGCATCCAACAACAATCAATTCATTTCTGGGAGTTAATCACGTACTGGGACTCCGTGCAAAGGAAGAAGTATCTACAAGATCAAGTCCAATTGGGAATTGGAGTAAAGGTTAAACTATAAATTGGTATTTTAGGATAGTCCAGGGTAGTGGTAAGATTCTTTATACTTCTAACCGCTTGATTCTTGATTAGTGGATTCTTAGGAGTGGTGAGCTAAAAATCACCCGATCACGTACTAGTGAAGCTCAACACTAGCATCTATTGAGACTTAATGAAGGATTCTCAACACAAGCTCGATATCTATCGATCTATAAAGCTCTACGATTTCAGAATTCTCAAATCTTAATTTCGACTCATGATGACTTGGATTGCTAGGGTTTCGTTCACTAAACCTCTAGACCATATAAAATTTTTATTCTAAAGTTATCAAATACACAAAAACTCAATTAAAGAACTCATATACTCTATGAGAAGCTACTGCGTTTCTATACGCCTTAAGGTTTTGTAACCACATGCTTCCAAATCTTCAACATGCTTTGGAGTGAAGAACTTTGCATCCAACAACAATCAATTAATTTCTGGGAGTTAATCACGTACTGGGACTCCGTGCAAAGGAAGAAGTATCTACAAGATCAAGTCCAGTTGAGAATTGGAGTAAAGATTTAACTATAAATTGGTATTTTAGGATAGTCCAAGGTAGTGGTAAGATTCTTTATACTTCTAACCGCTTAATTCTTGATTAGTGGATTCTTAGGAGTGGTGAGCTAAAAATCACCCAATGAGATTTTTGCCTTGCGAGAGGTTTTTCCCATTCGTCAACAAATTACCTTGTCAATTTAATTTCCGTTGCACTTAGTTTATTTGGTGATTTGTTGGTGCCTCTACAATTTGAATTAATTAATTAACTGGGGTCAATTTATAACCCAACACTATATATTTTATATAGTGATTTTTTTTTTTTTTTTGGGTGCTAATCATATTTTACAAATACTCAATCCACCTCAATATGGTGCATATAGTCCATAAATCGAACACGGGCTCAAGTGGTTGTCTCTTATAGTTGATTTAGTCTACATTAAGACCAAGTATCTGCATACCTAGAGAATATTGACAAATAGTCAATCCAACTCCCATATATATTTAATATTTACATATAGTCCATAAATCAAACAATGGCTCAAGTGGTTGTCTCTTGTAGTTTACTTAGAGCATCTCCAATGGCTTCTTTAAAACCAATTTTAGAACACCAACAAAAAACCCACTCCAATAGCTTCTCTATCTCTATTTTTTAGAGTAGAGTTGCTACAGTGCTTCTCTATAAGTAGAGAACACTGTAGCTTTTACTATTCATCCTTCAAATGTTTTTTTCTATTATAATAATCAGGTATTGAATAAAAAAAATGTTAGAAGATGTGTAGTTGTTAAAAAAAGAATAAATAATGAATAAAGAATGAATGAAGAAATAATATTTAAATGAAATAGAGAATGAGATAGAGAATCTGTTGGAAAGTGTATTTGAAAAAGTGGGTAGTTAAAAGGTAAAAGTCACTGTTCATTCTCCAAACAGTACAAAAATTTGGAGAATCTGCTGGAGATGCTCTTAGTCTACCTTAAGACCAAATATTTATATACTTGGTACGGATATTCTTTAATGCTACAAACAACACCAACTTTTGGTGTTGGATGGGGTAAACAATTGTGTATACGCAAAGAATATGCATATGAAGAATAATTAGTCGCAATCCCACGCGTATATACATGGAAATATATAATTATTTTGTAATGAGATGTAATATATAAAAACAAATTTTGCATTAAGTATTTTCTTTTGTTCTTTTTTAAAGACTTCTACAAGTTTTTTTTTTTAATCTTTTTATCTCTACAAATATATCATTCTTTTTTTTTTTTGGTGCATTTGATTACTATTTTTTTGAGGTGATTCATATTCTTCAAATTTATGTTATAGTATGTTATATTTGCCTAATATACAACTAAACTTTATAAGTTTCAAAATTTTTATTCAAATTTCCCATCTCTTAAAGAATAAAGAGATTATCATGATAACTAAAACTCATCAGAAATTTACAATGTTATCTTAACCAAAAAAAATTAAAATGAAACCAAAAGAAGGAATAAAAGATAGACATTATAATAATTTATTACTCAAACAATTGGTAGGAGCATTTAAATTCATAGCCACGTAGATTGCGTGTTAATATAAACTGAAATTACTATTTCCAAAAAATACTAACATAATGAGTTTGAAAGCAGCAAGTGAGATGCAAGAGGCTGTTTGGATTGGGTGTTTCCATGACTCAATTTTCTGTTTCCATAACTCAATTCTCAAAAATGGTGGGACCCATACAAAAAGCTTGTTTGCCTACACCAATACTCTATTTCCATAACTCTGTTTCCAATACTCAATTCTCTACTTTTTGAGTTATGAGTTATGGAAACTGAAAACAACTTTTGGCTGTTTTCAGTTTTCAATTCTCATAACTCAATGATATTTTTGTAATTAAACATACAAGAGGGACCCACTGTCATAACTTCAGCCCACCTTTTGACAACCTTTTCTTTTTTTTTTTTTTTTTTTCCTTTCCTCCTGGGTTCGGTCTTCTCCACTTCTCTGGTTTCCTTCTTTTTTTTTTTTTTTTTTTTTTTTTCCCTTTCTTCTTCAGTGGGTTCGTCTTCTATCCGAACCTTTTTTTTTTTTTTTTTCCTTTCCTCCTGGGTTCAGTCTTCTCCACTTCTCCGGTTTCCTTTTTTTTTTTTTTTTTTCCTTTCTTCTTTAGTGAGTTCGGTCTTCTATCTGAACTTCTTTTTTTTTTTTTTTCCTTTCCTCCTAGGTTCGGTCTTCTCCACTCCTCTGGGTTTCCTTTTTTTTCTTTTTTTTTTCCTTTCTTCTTCAGTGGGTTCGGTCTTCTATCTGAACTTTTTTTTTTTTCTTCTTTCACTGGGTTCGGTCTTCTCCCTTCTTTTTTTTTTTTTTTTTTTTTTTTTTTTTTTTTTTTTTTCTGTGAGTTCAGGTTTCTGGGTACTGAATGAAAAAAAAAAAGTAAAAAAAAAAAGAAAAAAGCTGCACCAGTGACATTCATGGGACCCACAAATAGTGTGAAAAATATTGAGTGATGGAAAGTGAGTGATGGTGCCAAACGGGTGTGAAAAATTAAGTGATGAGTGATGAGTGATGGAAATTGAGTGACGGAAATTGAGTGAGCAAAAAAAGTTGGCCAAACAGGCCTTTAGAGGCTGTTTGGATGGGCAATTTCCATAACTCAATTCTCAGTTTCCATAACTCATAACTCAAAAATGGTGGGACCCATAGCTCAATATCCGTTTGGCTACACGATAACTCTGTTTCATAACTCTGTTTCCATCACTCAATTCTCTGATTTTTGAGTTATGAGTTATGGAAACTGAAAACACATTTTGGCTGTTTTTAGTTTCCATAACTCATAACTCAATGGCAATATTGTAATTAAACACACAATAGGGACCCATAAACAGTGCCCAGCCGCAACTTTTGACTTTTTTTCTTTTCTTTTCTTCCCCTGGTTGGCTGTTCGGTTCCTTTTTTTTTTTTTTTTCCTTTTATTTCTTCTTCTTCTTTCACTGGTTCGGTCTGTTTTTTTTTTTTTTTTTTTGGTTCGGTCTGTTTTGGGTTTTTTATTTTTTTTCACTGGCTTCAATGAGTATGGGTACTGGAAAAAAAAAAAAAAAGCTGCTTCGGGTGACAGGCCATGGGACCCACAAATAGTGTGAAAAATATTTAGTGATGAAAAATGAGTGATGGTGCCAAACGGGTGTGAAAAATTAAGTAATAAGTGATGAGTGATGAGTGATGAGTTATGAGTGATGAGTGACGAAAATTGAGTGATAA
This sequence comes from Quercus glauca, assembly GCA_023736055.1. Lineage (NCBI taxonomy): Eukaryota > Viridiplantae > Streptophyta > Magnoliopsida > Fagales > Fagaceae > Quercus > Quercus glauca. Next base: position 9,985,543 of record CM043326.1, read on the forward strand.
AAAAAATTCATCCAAACAGCCTCTTATAATCAAGTATGTCCTTTGGAGGCTTTTATTGGCTACCCATGGACACAATATTATATATGGTGGATGTAGAAATACCTACCTTGATGAATACATTGGTTTAAAAAGTGTTGTTCAAAATGATGAGAAAATTGTAGTTTAAAAAGTGTTATGAAAACACGTGTTAAAAGTATTCATAATGCAAAAAATGTGTGATATCATGTTTCAAATAACATATTTTAAATTGTGAAAAAACATAATTGTGTGTTTGATATATGTATGTGTTTGTTTTTTTTTTTAAGCTAACAAGTACAATAAAAGTAATATTATTTTATTTGAAGAGAGAGAGAAAGCTCCCTCATGTGGTCTAATCAGGTGGGACCTACAGTTTTTAACATATTGATAAAGTGTCATTGAGTAATGTTATTTGAAAACTAAAAACTGGTAGAAAGAGTTCTCTAATTTCAGTGTTCAAACACCCTAAAATGAGAAACATGACTCAAACACTTCTAAAAGAAATCTCCTACCAAACGTGTCCTTTTTTTTTCTTTTTTTTTTTGGCCCACAGTTTTTAGTATTTAAATAATGAAAATATTGTTTAGACTCTCTTACCAAACAGACCCACAGCTTTTGGCAGGTACTATCTTTGTTCATAGTGGCTTCACAATTACAATCCTCCAAACACGTTGCCTCTTTAGTTAATAACTAGTCGCTAACCTGTGTGATGCACTGGAAAGTTCCAAAAATGAAATATATATGATACATCCTAAACAATTTTTTTTTTAATTAAAATTTTGATAGAGAAGAGAAAAGATATGAAATTTATTGATAATAATCCAAGTGTACAATAGAGAGGAGAAAAGATGGCTTTCCTCAACCCAAGCTGAGGGCACCCTTAACTCCTTAGCATTATTAGCCAATATGTATGCTGACTTATTACACAGTCTAGAAACTAACCTATAGGATATATGGCTTGCTTACTACAACATAAATATGTTCTAACACATCAGAAATTTCCTTCAAACATGGTTCTTGCAACTCAATTGATGTCAACAACTGTGAGTTGGCAAACTTCACAATCAAATCCCTGATCCACAGTTCGTGACAGGAGTGTAATGCTCCCAACAGAGTGTGGCAGTCATTCACAATGGGTATCCTTGGCATGGAATTAATTTAGTATGGACTGTAATAGGAGAACCATGACTATCTCTAAAAATAATGCCCAAACATGTATAATTGGTGGCTTTGAAAAAAAGGCCCGTACCATGTCCAATTTGAGATGAGGAGAAACAATAGCGGTAGTTGTTGGCTCACTTTTTTGAACCTAAATACTTAATGGTCCTAAATTGAAATTTTCATATTTAATAATAAAAAATAAATAAATAACCCAAATTGTATAGAAAATATTCCTAATGATTGACAATTGAGGGGAAAAAAAGGCACATGATTAACTACAACTGAGAAACTTTAACTTATGATTTACTTGGCTGATGTATTCAAAAAATTGTCCAGGTTTTTTGCATTGAGATAGCATCCATGAGTTTTAGAGCAAACACCATCTAAAACCTCACTTGCAATGTTATATTAAGCAGCAAAAGAAGGATTGGTGAAAAAAAATAAAAATAAAAATAAGATTTGCTATTATAAATAGTCATTTCCTGCCACATATTATATATAGTCAATAAAACGAACAATGTCTCAAGTATTTGTCTCTGTTAACGTATATAGTGTTGTGGGCTTTAGGCCCAGTTAGGTTACTTGTATAGCACACATATATACTTGTACTGCACACATATGCCTCCTATATAAAGGCACCTATGTACATTCTTTTATTATGAAATACAATACAATCACATTCAGTATTTCTAACATGGTATCAGAGCCACTGCTCTGACCTTTTCTTTTCTTAGCAGTCTTGTATTTATTGGTGTTACTCCACCTTTATTGCTTCCGCCGTCACAACAGCCACTGCAACCACTCATTGTTGAACCTCCGACGTCTCTCAGCCGTTGTCCTTGGGTTCCGGGCCTGCAGCCGCTGTCGTTGAGGAGTCCCACACCACAAAGACCACTGCAATCACCGTCTCCGCCGTGCAACTTGCACCGATAACATTTTCACAGGTACCACAGTGATCGGCTCGCCTCGATCTACACAACCGTGGAAGTCTCGCAAGCATCAGAGCAAGCACGCGCCCTCACGCGCCTCCTTAAGAAACAGTGCCTCAGCCACGCGCCACCATCAGGGCCTGCTGACATCATCAGTGACGTCATACTGCCACGTCACCTAGGGCTAACGTCATCATCCACCCTTCTGCTGACGTCACCCACCAGCGTAGCTGACGTCATTGTTGACCTGACCATTGACTTAACTGTTGACCGTTGACCGGGGTTGACTTTGACTGTTGACTTTTCTACAGAGTTGACTTTTGCAATTCAGGTGCTCCTTATCCAGTTTTTCGCGTAGATTTCATTTTTGCAGTCTGTTTTTGCATATTTTGCTTCTAAATGAAGAATATGGACAGGTCTTCTTCTTATTGCAACAATCGTCGCTGCCAATCCATCAAACGGTTTTGCAATTTTTGTAAACGTTTTGGCCACAATATTGAGACTTGCTATTATCGCAACAAATCAGCTGTGTCCATTTCTGCTGCTACTGCTGCTAACACTGAGAGTGTCCAACCAATGGCTCCTATCTCTGTACAATCTAGGTCTTCTGGATCCACTTTCTCCATTTCCAGAGGTGACCTTATTAATATTATCGCCAATGTCATTCGTATGGTTGGTAATGCATCTTATTCCTCTTCTCTCTCAAATTTATCTGGTATGTCTCCTACCTCTTGGTTTATGGATTCTACTTGTTGCAATCACATGACACCTTACTCGTCCTTATTTTCTGACCTCACACCTGCACCGCACCCTCTTACTATTCGCACAACAAATGGTTCCACAATGTCTAGTCATAATATAGGTTCAGTTTCAACCTCCAACCTCTCGGTTCCTGGAGTCTTTAATGTTCCTGACCTTTCTTATAATTTATTTTCTGTGGGACAATTAGCTAAGTTGGGTTATCGCATTACCTTTGATTATTCTGGGTGCATTGTGCAGGATCCTAGGACGGGACAGGAGCTTGGGACCGGTCCCAGAGTTGGGCGTATGTTTCCTGTGGACAACCTTCGTCTTCCACTTGTTTCTCCTGTTTCTGTTGCTGCAGCTGCTGTAGTTTCTTCCACTCCTTTCCTTGCACTTTGGCATGCTCGACTTGGTCACGCATTTTCCTCTCGGGTACAACAATTGGCTTCTAGAGGTTTGTTAGGTTCAGTGTCTATAGAAAATTTTGATTGTGTTTCATGTCAGTTAGGAAAACAACCAGCTTTGCCTTTCAATACTAGTGAATCCATATCCACTGATATCTTTGACCTTATTCATTCTGATGTTTGGGGGCCTTCCTCTATCTCTAGTATTGGTGGGTCTAGATATTTTGTTGTCTTTGTTGATGACTACTCTCGCTATAACTGGATTTTTAATATGAAACATCATTCTGAATTATTGGAAATATATTCTAATTTTGCAAAAATGGTTGAAACTCAGTTTTCCAGACGCATCAAAATTTTTCGATCTGATAATGCACTTGAATACACTCAATATGCTTTCCAAGCTGTTTTGCATTCCTATGGCACTGTTCATCAACTAACTTGTCCAGGTATCTCTCAGCAAAATGGTAGAGCCGAACGAAAACTTCATCATATTCTTGACACTATTCGTGCTCTCCTTCTCTCTGCTAAAGTTCCTGCTCCTTTTTGGGGTGAAGCTGCTCTTCATGCTGTTCATACTATTAATCGCATTCCGAGTCCTGTTATCCAAAATCAAACTCCATATGAGCGCCTTTTTGGGTCACCTCCAGACTATCACCACCTTCGCTCATTCGGTTCTGCTTATTTCGTTCTTCTTCAGCCACATAAGCATAACAAACTTGAGCCTCGGTCAAGGCTTTGTTGTTTTCTTGGCTTTGGCGAAACTCAAAAGGGGTATAGGTGTTATGATCCTGTCTCTCATCGTCTTCGTATCTCCCTTAATGTTGTCTTTTGGGAACATCGCCTCTTTGTCGAGCTCTCTCATTTCAGTGCTTTCTTGTCTTCCTCCTCTGTCTTAGATCTTTTTCTAGATGAGGCACATATTCCTTCTGTAGCTGCTCCTGATCCTCCTGTAGTTGCTCCTGATTCTATTGCTGTAGACTTCTCTATCCAATCACCAGATCACACTGATCCCTTTCCTAGTTCACCTTTTAATGAACAGGTGGAAGATGAACAAGTTGAAGACGAGCTACCCAACCCCAATCCTAAGCTTGGATCTCCTGCTCCTGCTCTGCCTGAAGATCTTGCACAAGACATTCCACCTCGTCACTCAACTCGAGTAAGATCTATTCCTGCACATTTACTTGACTATCATTGTTATACTGCTCTTGCTACACTACACAAGCCTTACACCTATCGTGAGGCTTCCACTGACCCTTTATAGCAGATTGCAATGAAAGAGGAACTTGATGCATTATCTAAAAACCATACTTGGGATTTGGTGACACTTCCTCTTGGAAAATCTATGGTTGGTTGTAAGTGGATCTACAAGATTAAGACTCGCTCTGATGGGTCCATTGAGCGCTACAAAGCTCGTCTTGTTGCAAAAGGTTTTACACAAGAGTATGGGATTGATTATGAAGAGACCTTTGCTCCGGTTGCTCGTATCTCATCTGTTCGTGCCCTCTTAGCTGTTGCTGCTGCCAGTAAATGGGACATTTTTCAGATGGATGTCAAAAATGCATTCCTTAATGGGGATTTAAGTGAAGAAGTGTATATGCAACCTCCTCCTGGTCTCTCTGTTGACTTAAACAATGTTTGTCACCTTCAACGTGCATTTTATGGCCTTAAACAAGCTCCACGAGCTTGGTTTGCCAAATTCAGCTCTACCATCTCTCACTTGGGTTACATGGCCAGTCACTATGATTCTGCCTTATTTCATTGTCGCACTGACAAAGGCACTATTTTACTTCTCTTATATGTGGATGATATGATCATAACTGGTGATAACCTCAGTGGCATTCAAGAACTCAAGGCTTTTCTCAGTCAGCAGTTTGAAATGAAAGATCTTGGACATCTCAGCTACTTCTTGGGTCTTGAAATCACTCATTCTACAGATGGACTTTATATTACTCAAGCCAAGTATGCCTCTAAACTCTTGTCTCGAGCTGGACTCACTGATAGCAAGACTGTTGACACTCCAGTTGAGCTTAATACGCATCTGACTCCCTCAGGGGGGAAACTATTGTCTAATCCATCTCTTTACAGACGCTTGGTTGGCAGCTTGGTTTATCTCACTGTCACTCGTCCAGACATTTCCTATGCTGTTCACCAGGTGAGCCAGTATCTGTCTGCTCCACGATCGACTCACTATGCTGCTGTTCTGCGCATTCTTCGATACCTAAAGGGCACTCTCTTCCATGGTCATTTCTACTCTGCTCAGTCTCCTCTTACTCTCCGTGCATTTTCTGATGCTGATTGGGCAGGAAACCTCACTAATTGCAGGTCCACCACTGGTTATTGCTTTCTTCTTGGTTCTTCTCTGATTTCTTGGCGAAGCAAGAAACAAACTCATATGGCCCGCTCCAGTACTGAAGCAAAATATCGTGCCCTTGCTGATACCACATCTGAGCTCCTTTGGCTACGCTGGCTTCTCAAAGACTTAGGTGTGTCTACCTCCTCTACTACTCCTCTTTATTGTGACAACCAGAGTGCTATTCATATTGCTCACAATGATCTCTTCCATGAACGGACTAAACACATCGAGATCGATTGTCATTTTATCCGTTTTCATCTTGTCCATGGTGCTCTCAAGCTGATCTCAGTCTCCTCTAAAGATCAACTTGCAGATATCTTCACCAAGTCACATCCTAAAGGATGCCTTCATACTTTGGTTGACAACCTCAAGTTGGTCTCACATCCACCTTGAGTTTGAGGAGGGCTGTTAACGTATATAGTGTGGTGGGATTTAGGCTCAGTTAGCTTACTTGTATAGCACACATATATACTTGTACTGCACACATATGCCTCCTATATAGGTACCTATGTACATTCTTTTATTATGAAATACAATACAATCACATTCAGTATTTCTAATAGTCTCTAATAGCTGACTAAGATCTACATGAAGACCAAATATATGCAGACATACCTCGTACGAATATTCTTGAATGCGGCAAAATTAAGGTACCTAGTATATACTCATTCTATGCTGATGTGGCTGCGACAACCAACCTGGAGTTTTTTTAAAAGAAAAGGAAAGAGCAAGATAGTTGCCATCTGGGACAGAATCTTCCCCATCTGTTTTCCTTTCACACTGGTTTGAATTGGAAAATGAATAATACAGTCGTTTAGGATTTTTTCTTTTTTTTTTTGAGATAAGTCGTTTAGGAATTAAGAAGTCAATTCACATCTATATATTATATATAGTGTTTTTTTTTTTTTTTTTTAACTAAGAGTATTTTACAAATACTCAACCCATCTCCATATATTATATAGGAGTAATGTTACAGATATAAACTATTTTACAATATTTTTACAAATTGTTGATGTGACGAATTCTTACTAATTTTAAAATGAGCCCATTACTAACATCACATTTTTACTTATAATAACTATTTGAAAAATGTTAAAGCCATATCAATAGTTTGTAACTATTTGAAACACGGGTAGTCCCACATCGCCTAAGAGTGAGTTCAAAATCGGGTATAAAGCCTTCATACACCTTACAAGAGTTAACCGGCTTTTGTAATTTTGTAAGGGGTAAGTTGTGTGATATTATGTCTTTGTCCCCATTCCTTGTGTGTGTGTGTTGTTCTGTTTACATTCATTCTAAAAAAAAAATAGTTTGTAAAAATATTGTAAAATAGTTTGTGTTTGTAGCATTACTCATTACATATAGTCCACAAATCGAACAATGGCTCAAGTGGTTGTCTCTTATAGTTGATTCAGTCTACATTAAGATCAAATATCTAGGCATACCTAGAACATATCTACAAATAGTAATCCACCTTCCATATATATTACATATTTACATATAGTTCATAAATCAAACAATGGCTCAAGTGGTTGTCTCTTATAGTTTACTTATGGCATGTTTGGATGTTTAAAAAAGGAGGGGGAGTAATCTAATTACCTTGTTTAGAAGTTTTTTAAGGAATGAGGGGGAGGGGTTTGGAAGGATTTGGAGGGGTTTCAACTCCCTCTAACCCCTCATTTTTAATTCCCCCAAATTGGAGAGATTTGGAGGGAGAGTAGAGTAGATAAATTATTGTCCAAGTAAATTTCCTAATTTACCCTTTCTAACAAATTAATCATAAACCAATATTGCAAGTCCATTTTCAAATATGGGTAAATTTATCTATTTTAATCATTTCCTCTCCTCTCCATCCTAATTTTTAAAACATCCAAATAAGGGAAATAGCTAATTACTCCCTTCCCCCTTACTAATTTTAAAAACATCCAAACAAGGTGGAGGGAAACCATTCCCATCTACTCTCCTCTCCACTACTCTCCTCCCCTCTACTGCCCTCTACTCTCCTCCCTCTCTAAACTTCCAACCAGACCATTAGTCTATCGTAAGACCAAATATTTTGTATACCTAGCTAGTACAAATATTTTTTTTAATGCTGCACACAATACCAATTTTTATAACTAGTCGCAATCCCACGAGTTATGTGGGATTATATAACTATTTTCTAATGAGGTGTAAATATAAAATAAATTTTTTATTTAAGTTTTTTTTTATAATCTTTTTATTTCTATAAATCTATCATTTTATTATTTTTGGTGAATTTGATTAATATTTTTTGAGGTGATTCATATTCTTTTAACTTCTGTTATTGTGTGTTATATTTGCCTAATATAGAACTAACTTTATAAGTTTCAAATTTTTTCTTAAAATTTCTTATCTCTTAGAGAATAGAAGAGATTATCATAATAATCAAAACTCATTAAAAAATTAAAATTTTATCTTAATCAAAATTAAAATTAAACCAAAAGGATAAAAAATAAACTTTATAATAATTTATTGCACAATCAATTGGTGGGAACATTCAAATTCATAGCCATGTAAATTGTGTTTTGAAATAAATTTAAATTCCTTTTTCCAAAAACACTAAGTATTAACCCGAACCGAAATCCAACCAAAGATATTAGAAGGAGAGAGAAGATTTTGTGATGGGAAATTTAAAAAAAAAAAAAAAAAAATACAACACTAACACACAAAAAATCCATGAACATAAATGAGAGAGAGAGAGTACTCACTTTTTTTTTTTTTTTTTTTTTTGGTATGGAAAACTATAGATTAAATGGGAGAAATGATGCCAAATTTATACAAAATAAGATGGAGGGAAGAATAGTCAAAATATAATTAAGAAAGAGGGAAGTGTAACCGTAAAGTAGAGAGTTGTGAGTAGATAAAGAGTCAAAGAGAGAGGGGAAATGTTGAATTAAGTATAACTAACAATAGTTGTGAATTCTTTCTCAAAAAAAAAAAAAAAACAATAGTTGTGAATTAATAGGGAGAAGAAATGTTTTTTTTTTCAATTTTTTTTAGAAGAAGAAGGTTGTAATATTATTAAAGAAGGGATGCCAAATCGGCAACAATTATAGCACTAAGATGTGGTGGAGCACCCTTCATCCACACCTTTCAATCACTAACATGTTTAGCATGTCTAGCAAGATTGTGAGCAATAGAATTTCCTTGTCTCTTAACATGAGATACAATAAAACCAGCAAAAGATTCTGCTAAAACCTTCGCATCCTCAAGCAAATGACCAAAAGAAGAAAATGAAGTTTCCTCACTTCTCCAACAATTTAAAACTCTCTTGAAGTCACCTTTAAGGATAATGGAAGACAAACCCACTTCTAGAGCAAAATTTAAGGCTCTTACAACAGCCAGTGTTTCAACTTCATCAACTGAGGAAGGTAAAGAAATATTTTCAGACATCAAGGCCATAACCTATCCAAGATCATCCCGGATCACAACCCCAATACTAGCTTTATTTTCCTCCTTAAACACAGCACCATCAAAGTTGACTTTGAACATCGTGTGAGGAGGAGAAATCCACATAGCTCTAGATGAAACACGAGGATTAAGACCTGGCAAATCATTAGGGAGAGTACGAAGAAAATCTGCATGAGCCGAAACTGCATTGGGTAGAACTTGAGTGATGGGAAAAGATTTGTCCAATGTGCAAAAAAGATTTCTTCTATAACAGATTGTCCACACCAGAACATCAAAAAGCTCTAAATTCTTCCCTCTATCAATGATAAATTTGACCAAGTCCCCAAACTTGGTGAAAGCAGAGGTTCTTCGGAAATCCCACCTAGAATCTGATCTGAATCCTAGATTAGTGAGATACAAGGACATTACCAAAGAGCATGCACTGTATCTTCAGAAGATCGAGGACAATGATCCTAAACATCTTCGGTAAGTACCTTCCTTCTAACCTGTCTTCGCAAGGATAGAATTTTTGTAAGCTCTCCAAAAAAAATTTTGCACCTTATTTGGAATTGACAAACTCCAAATTTTCTTCCATTCAACTTGGCCGAGAGACAGCACATCTACCTGACCGAAAGGCAACACATCAGCAACTAAATTCGACTACTCATCAACTAAGAATTGATACCCATATTTTACATAGTACAAACACGATTGGCATAAACCCAATTGGCATCAACTAAGAATTGTACCAAGCAAAGTCTTTGGAATCAACAATTAAAGATTTTATTGGTGTTTTTTATGTGAAACTGCTGCAAATCAACTACAACAATAAAAAAGGTTGTTGTGGAGTTAGTCACGTTGTGGGATTCATGCAAAGGAGTTAGTCACGTCCTAGAATCCGTGCAAAAAAGAAGTCTCTACAAGAACAAGTCAAATTAGGTATTGGAGCTGATGTTGGTATAGGTCAATAGGTTCAACTGTAGGTTGGTATTTTGGAATAATATGGTTGGGATAAGATTCCTTATAATTGTAATCACTTGATTCTTGATTAGTGGATTACTTGGGAGTGATGACCTAAAATTCATCTAGTGGGTTTTTGTTTGCAAATATTTTCCCCATCGTGATTAAATTGCTATGTCAAATTTATTTTTTGTTGCATTTAATTTATTTTGGTGATTTGATTGCACCTCTACGTTGGTATTTTCGAATAATTTGGTTGGGATAAGATTCCTTATAATTGTAATCACTTGATTTTTGATTAGTGGATTCTTTGGGAGTGGTGGCCTGAAATTCACCTAGTGGGGTTTTTGTTTGCGAATATTTTCCCCATCATGATTAAATTGCCGTGTCAAATTTATTTTTGGTTGCATTTAATTTAGTTTGGTGATTTGATTGCACCTCTACGTGATTTGCATGTAATTTGAATAATTAATTAACTTAGGAAATTGAAGTAATAATTGGGGCAAATTTATTTTAACCCAACATAATTAAAATTGTTGAGATAAGAAGAAAAAGCAAGATAGTTACCATCAGTGAACAGTAGCTAGCTATCTCTCTCCATGTGGTTTCCTTTTAGTTTGGTTTCAAGTGGAAAATGAATAGTAATAGTAATGTTTAGGAAAAAATAATCCAATCCACCCCCAACTATAGTCAATAAATGTCTACCTCAATCTGCGTACCTGTCGTGTACAAAGTGCCAAGTTAAAGCACTAGCATTAGGGGGTGTAAAAACCCCCAGTTGCTATTTTACCTCCTAAACCCTTAAAACCATGCTCCATTCGGGTTTTTAAACCCAAAATATTTTACATCCTGTGAACAGTGAGGTTGCATATAACTTAAAAACTAATATTTTATTCTCTCCCACTTCTCTCTCTCTCATTTGACCCTCCCTCTTCTCTATCTTCACTCTTCACTGTGTCTCCCTATTCTCTCTATTTCACTCTCCCTCTTCTCTATCTTCACTCTTCTCCCTTTGATCTCTTTATTTCTCTCTTCTCCATTTCTCCATCTTTTCTCTATTCTCTTTGTTTCTCTCTAATCTATCTTTTCTTATCTGATACATTTTTGGTTGGATCAAATCAGTGGTGGCTGGGTTTCAGGGGAGGAGATTTGGTGGTTGCTGAGTTGGTTTCAATGGTGGAATTGAATCAATGGCTGGGTTTTGGTGATGGTGGGTGTGATGGTGGGTTTCAATGATTGCTAGATTTCAGGGGTGGTGATTCGATGGTTGCTGAGTTGGGTTTTGGTGGTGGAGTTGAATCGGTGGCTGGGTTTTGGTGGTGGGTCATTGTGATGGGTCTCAATAATTGTGGGTTTCAATGGTGGGTTGTTTGGTGGTTGTTGTGGCTTGTGTAGCAGCTGTGGGTGGTGGGTTTGGCAGCAGCTGTGGGTTTGGCAGGGTCTCTATGCCTCGTCTCTCTCCCTCTTTGTGATTTTGGTGGTTTTTTATGGTGGTGGTGATAGATTCCAAGTGGTGGTGGTGGTGTACTGTGGGGGGGGGGGGGGGGTGGCTATTGTGGTTTAGGGTTTTTTTTTTTTTTTTCTCTATAGGGTTTAAATTTGGGATGGGTATTGGCTACGGTGGTGGTGGTTGGTTTTGATGGTTGTACTGGTGGTGATTTTGGTGGTTTTATTATGGTGCTGGTGATGGGTTCTAGGTTGTGGTAATGTGTTTTGGAGGTGGTGATTGCTGTGGGTGAGCTTTTTTTTTTTTTTTTTTTTTTTTTGGCTATGGGGTTTAATTTAGGGATGTGTATTGACTACGGTGTTGGTGGTTGGTTTTGATTGTTGTACTGGTGGTGATTTTTGTGGTTTTTTATGGTGGTGGTGATGTGTTTCAAGTGGTTGTGGTGTAGTGTGGGGGTGGTGGCTATTGTGGTTAAGGTTTTTTTTTTTTTTTTTTTTTTTTTTTTTGGTGTTGCTATGGGGTTTGATTTTGGGATGGGTATTGACTACGGTGGTGGTGGTTGGTTTTGATTGTTGTACCGATGGTGATTGGTTACTTGGTTTTGATTGTAGTACCGATGGTGGTTGCTGTGAAGAATTGGTGTTTGTGGCTAAGTTTTGGTCGAAGGTGGGTTGCGTGGATTTACTAGAGAGAGAGACAAAGAGGAACAATTTTTTTATATTATTTGATTATGCAGTTTATATTATTTTAATGAGTTGTATGTAAAAATGGAAACTAGGATGTAGAGTGAGTTGTAAAATGGGTTGGTAATATAGATAAAGTGGTGTGTAAGGATGCAAAATAGAACTTTTTTGGCATTCCATATGCTAATGCTCTTATGGTATCGTAAAGAGTAAATAAAAGAGAGAGAGAGAGAGAGGAACTCGTTGGAATGTAAAAGTGAAAGAAAATCATTCACTTGAGAGGGTATCTATTGGTTAGGGATGGCAATTTCTGCCCGACTCGCGGATACCTGGCCCGGTCCGACCTTAAACCCGGCCCAATTAAAAATAGGGTCGAGTTTGTGTTTAAAAAAACCCGAAGTGAGTCCGGGTTTATACAAAAACCTGGCCCGACCCGATTATATATATGTATAGTTACTAAAATACCCTATATATATATATATATATATAGTTATAACCCTAAAATACCTCACCTCACACTCACAATCTCTTCAACCGGCTCTCATCTCTTTCTCTTCAGCTCACCACTCTCACACACTCACTCATAATCTCACCGTCACTGTAGCATTCAAGCAACTCAAGCTCAACTCGAGTTTCCACTCTCACTCTCAAGTCTCAACTCAAGCGACCAAGCTCCACGCAAGCCCTCCCTCAAGTGATCAAGCCCTACGCAATTAACACGGGCCCTCCCTCAAACGACCAAGAAAATCCTCGCACAAGCCTAACCACAATCAAGCATCAAGCACCTCGTTGACAAGCCCAGCCACAATCAAGCATCAAGTACCACGAAAATCTCCACAACCACCATGAACTACCCCTCACCCATTACAGACCCACAACCAGTTGGGTTTGGGTTTTTTTTCTTTTCTTGTTTTTGTGAGCAAAATTTGGGTTTGGGTTTTTTTTTTTTTTTTTTTGTGTTTCATTGGTGGGATTTTCAAATTTGCTAATTTTATTTCTGGGTTTGCAAAATTTTTTGGGATTTGTTGGATTTTTTGTACAGATTAGTTTGTTAGATCTTGGCATCCGTTTGGATGGCAAGAAAATTGCCAAGAAAATGTTATGGTTATTTTGGGTTTGTACTGATTTCTTTGTTTGTGATTTTGGGCCAGGGCCCACAGGCCCCGCAGGCTCTGACAGGGCGGGTTTGGGTGTAACAAAAAAAAAAAACCCGTTTATTAAACGAGCCGAGTTCAGGTAACAGGTATAAGCCCGCGGGTCGAGTTTGTGTATAAAGAAACCCAACCCGAACCCGACCCATTGCCATTCCTACTTTCGGTGGATTAAAAAGTCACTGCTTATTCACTTTCTCGACATTAAGTTTCTTTCTTTCTTTCTTTCTTAGTAGACTGAAAAGTCTGTGCATGTGCATACTCAAAGTTTCTCCGCTATTATGCCAATGAATTATCAGTCTTCGATAGGACCATACGAGTTAACCCCAGCAACACAGTAGATTTAATTTCAGAGCCAATCCCAACTACAATGCGGGCAGTGACCTCACCTACTTCGTCCAAATGATTTTTTTTTTTTTTTTTTTTTAAAAAAACACTAGATCATTGATTCTAATAGTAGACAGAGCAAAGGGTCTAATTTAGATACTTAGAGTTTTGGATTTTGAAAAGAGTACAAGTAGCATAACACATTTTACACTATACGAGGGACTTTACTTAGGAAAAAGAAAAATACAAACACATTCTACACTATACTAAGAGAAGAAGTTGAAATTGGAGGGATTGAGATATCTAAAGTCCCTTCTAGCATTAGCATAACCTTCTTGATTGTAGGACGAAGTGATAGATCATCAAGAATGCACCAGAGTCCCACTTTAACCATTCTCTCTAATTGTCTTTTGTCAACCTCCTTACCACTCACTAGTTTTCCTAGCTCATTCGCCTCAAAGCAATGATATGCCCATTCTTCAAGAATAGCTTCTTCTTCAGGAAGATTCCAGTCCACATTCTTTCTACAACATATAAGCTCCAACAACACAATTCCGAAACTATATAGATCTGCTTTGACTATAATTGGTTGTTTTCGATGCCACTTTGGTGCAACATACCCCTTTATCCCTCAGATGCCTGTAAAAGTGTTAGTTTGGTCTGGCTTTAGTAGCTTTGCCAATCCAAAGTCAGAGAATTTTGCACACCCATATTCATCTATGAGTATATTTTGCGGTTTTATGTCACAATGAATGATTTGTGACTCACACTCTTCATGGAGATAAAGAATTCCTTTTGCTATGTTGTGTGTGTTGAAGATAAAGCTCAAGTTAAAGGTTCAGGTGCTCAAGGTAAAGCTTCAGGTGTCACACAAGTTCTAACACACAAGTTTAACAATAGTTGTTGATATAAGTAATACGCACTGTTTCATTAAAGCCAAAGATGATGCGCACCGTTTCATTAAAAGGTCAAGTGATGCACACCATTTTGATGCGCACCATTTATGTTGGAAAATTTGGTTTTGTATCTCATACAAAACACACAGCGAAAGCAACAAACATGGATCTACTTCAATCTTGAAAGATAACATGTAACCATGAATTCTAGAATAAAGAATAGAAAGCGTATCTTGATGTAGTGAAATTCAAAACCATGACTTGAGATTACCTTTAATCTTCATCTCAATTCCACATGATGTCCAAGATGTGTGGTCTCTCAATCAGTCTTTTGTACATAGATTCTCAAAAAAAAGTTCTTCATCTTCTCCTTGTGGAGAAAAACTGATTTATTTTCTTTTCATCATACGTACATTAAAACTATTCTAGTAGTTTCTTTATTTAATAACTCTTATTAAATAATGACTGATTATCTAATTGGGTTAGCCTTTTGGGCCTACCCAATTGGGTTTTAGTTTGTAGCTTGAGATGAGACTAAAGGGAACAAATAAGACTGTAGCTCCAATGGGCCTTGGGCTTTTCTGTCAACTCTTGACAAATCCAAAGTTACCATTAATTATATTCAATATTACTATAAGAATATAATTGTACTCTAGGCTTTATTAATAAATTATATCCCAAGACTTTATTATACATGCAACCCCTTCATTAAAATATTCGTAGTAATACAAAGTCATGAATGAAGACTGTCACTTTGAAGATTGCTACATCTTAATCCTTGAGTATCCAGTTTAATCCTTTATATTATTCATCATATATTTATGAAATCCAATTTCATAAATATATACTTTAGTAACTCCTTACTAAAATGAATGGGCCCAACACTCTGAATGACCAAACCCATTAAAATTATCTCAAGAGAATATTTTATATTTCCGTTAAAAGACTATGAATTCCATCTTGAGAATACATGTTCCATCAACACTAAATGCAGCTGCCCAACATACTGAGGTTTTGACCGTAACTTATAGATCCTACTCCTAATATATCAAAACAACCAACATCTCATGATCAGGTCCATTATTCTCTCTGAATTTAGAGGTGATGTAACTAGAAGTTGTGAGATTTATTATTCATTTGACAGTTGTTAGGAGAATAATAAAGCTCACAACGGTCCAATTCAATATGTCTTAACTCTTAAAACATATCAACTAGAAGTTTCCACTTCCATGATCAAGACAAATCATCTTAGTTGATATGTTATAGTCTTCGCAGATGAAATGCCCAATTTCATCACCGACTACGAACTAAAATTCTAAGTTTACAAAGAATTTGTGATTTATATCTTCTGTGACTTTTCACATAAATCACATACTATGCATCTCATGGACTAAGATAATGTCCCATTAGTTCATTTAAAGATAGTCTCATATAATTAAACTATTTAATTATTTATGACATGCCAATGAAATTGGATTTTAGGGCATAAACCCCAACAGTTTCATTAAAGGGTCAAGTGACCGTTTTGATTAAAGTCTTGTGCTTCTTCTCAGTGTATTAAACGGTGTCATCTTGGGGATGTTCAAAGATCAGTTATTGTGGCGTGAAGATCAGTTATGGTTGAGCTGGAGTTTCCGTGAATTTAGGCGCATAGTTTGGATCTAATCTATTCTATTATAGCAGTAATTGAAACTATAAATAGGAAGGTGTATCTCTATTGTAATTAAGACTTTGTATTGTGTAATTCTCTCAATCAAGAAGATATTTTCTCAATCTCAATTCTCCCTCCTTCTCTTTCTTCTATTTCCTCGCTATTCTTCTTCTTCATTGGATTCTCTCTATAACAAAATTCTTCATGGTATCAGAGCCATCTGTTACTACAACAATGGCAACTACAAATTCAACAACAATGGCAGCTAGAAGTTCAACAATGGCTGCATCTTCATCATCTTCGTTTCCTTCAAGTTCTTCAGTGGATGTGCTGAATCAACCACTTCTTCTTCTCTCTAATATGTCCAATATGATGACCATAAAGTTGGATAATACAAACTACATAGTTTAGAGGCATAAGATAACAATGGTGCTAGAGACTTATTCACTGTTTGAGTTGATTGAAGACCTACAATTGATTCCTGATCAATATCTAAAAGATCTCTCAGGAGCATACACTGCTGTTGTGAATCCTGACTTCTTGATATGGAAGTCAAAAGAGAAGGTCTTGCTTACCTTCATAAGCTCTATCATGACTCCTACAATTCTAGCACTCACTGTGGGGTGTTCATCAGCCTTAGAGGTCTGGAAAGTTCTGAAAAACAGATTTTCCTCCATTTCAAGGTCACATGTTATGAACCTTAAGGGTGAGCTTCATAATATCAAGAAGGAAGCTGATTCAGTAAATCTATATCTGCAAAAGATAAAAATTGTTAGAGAGAAATTGTTAGCTGTTGAAGTAATTGTGGATGATGAGGAGTTACTTCACAACACTCTTAAGGGACTCCCCAAGGAGTACAATGCTTTCAAGTCAGTTATAAGGACTAGAAGTACATATGTGAGTTATGATGAGCTTCAACCATGCTCAATGCAGAAGAGGAGTCTCTAACTGATGGATCTGAGATCAAAGATACCATCTTTGCTATGGTAGCAACAGCTACTCCAAAGCGTAATAACAATGGCTTTAATCAATCTTTTCACAGAGGTAGAGGTAGAGGTAGAGGTCACTCTAATAATAGAGGTGGCAAAGGTGGTAGAGGATATAATGGACCATCTCAATTCTCTCCTTTCAATCAGTTTCAACAAGTATAATCTAATTCTAATGGTGCTAAGTCAAAAAGGCCAATCTGTCAATTTTGTGGAAAAGTTGGTCACTTGGCACTTGATTGTTACCATAGGATGGATTATGCTTATCAAGGAAAGCATCCATCAACCAAACTTGCAGCTATGGCCATTGCATCCAATGCTTGCCTCACTCAAGATCAGCCCTGGCTTGCTGATAGTGCTACAACAGATCATGTTACATCCACTCTTAGTCATCTCAGCTTTCCAAAGCCCTATCAAGGTCAAGATCAGATCACTGTGGGCAATGGTCAAAGCCTCCCTATCACTCACTTAGGTAATGCTTCTATTTCCCTTCCTCACTCTTCTCTTCATCTCAATAATGTGCTTAGGGTGCCTTCTATTGCCTCAAATCTTGCCTCAGTGCATAAACTCTGTCATGATAATCAATGTTGGTGTTATTTTGATGAAAATATCATTTCAATTCAAGCCTTAGCCACAGGGAAAGTTCTTTACCAAGGCAAGAGAGAAGATGGCGTTTACCCCATCTACCCTCAAAAGGCTTCTCAACTCTCTTTGTCATCTAATCCTTGTAATAGTGCTTTTCATGTTTCTGTTTTCAATAAGACACTTTGGCATTTGAGACGTAGGCATCCATCTGACCAGGTTTTCAAACATTTGTTTCCTAATGCCAAATTTGATTTGAATAAGTGTTCCTTTGTAAAAAAATGATTGTACACATTGTTTGTATGGAAAAATGCACAAATTACCTTTTCCCAAGTCTTCTTTTGCTGCATCAACTCCTTTTGAGCTTATTCATTCTGATCTGTGGGGTCCTGCTCCCATTACCTCTATTGATGGCTTTAAATACTATGTTTTGTTCATTGACCATTTTTCCAAATTTACATGGATTTATTTACTCAAATCTAAATCTGATGTTTTTCCTAAGTTTGTTCAATTTAAGGCCATGATTGAAAACCAATTTTCTGCCACTATTAAGACCTTTAGATCAGATGGTGGTGGTGAGTATACCTCTAATGCATTCAAATCTTACCTTTCCCAACATGGCATTGGTCAACAAATTTCTTGTCCATACACTCCTCAGCAGAATGGTTTGGTTGAAAGAAAGCACAGACATCTTATTGAAACCACCTTTACTCTCTTATCACAAGCTTCCATGCCTTCCTCCTATTGGTCTTATGCTGTTCTCACTGCTGTGGCCTTAATCAACCTCCTTCCCATATCTATTCTTGCATTTAGTTCTCCCTGGACTAAACTACATTCTTCCATTCTTGACATTTCTCAACTCAAGGTGTTTGGATGTGCTTGTTACCCTCATCTCAGACCTTACACTCCCCATAAACTTGCTCCCAGAACCACAGAATGCCTTTTTCTTGGTTACCCTATAGGTACTAAAGGCTACTTGTGTTTAGACCTTGCCACCAAGCACTTATATACATCCAGGCATGTCCTTTTTAATGAGTCCAAATTTCCTTATTCTTCTCTCACTTCTCACCATTCTTCACCTTCCTCCTCTCCTATATTCACTGATCTTTCTTGGTTTTCTAATTTGTTGAATTTGCATTCCACAAATCAACCCTCAATCCTAGGTTCCTATTTTGCTTCTACAACTTCTTCCCTTCCTGTGTCTATTGCCACTATACCTTCCTTTGACCTTCCTATGACCTTCCTACCTTATCTACTTCCTTACCTACTTCTCATCTTGTTTCTCCATCTGCTTCTTTATCTTCACTTCCTTTTATGACTGTTTCTACCACAGATCTATTACCTCCTTCAGATTCTTCCTTGTCCATTCCTCCAACATCTGATCTATCTTCTTCTCATCCCTTGCCCACGGTCTCCACTAATCAATATCCTATGTAGACCAAATCTAAGAGTGGTATCAATAAACCTAATCCTAAATTGTGTTACAAGGCTGTTACGGCTTATGCATTTACTAATCCTCCATCATTTAAGATTGCTTCTCAATACCCTAAATGGTGTGAGGCTATGGATGCTGAATTCTAAGCCTTGCAAAGGCAGCAGACCTAGTCCTTAGTTCCTGCCCCTCCTAATGTTAACCTTGTTGGGTGCAAATGGGTATATAAGTTTGTTGAAAATTTAGACCCCTTAAACCACAATTAGATTGAGTAGCCTAGTTAATTAGCCAAGTTGTTACTTAGTCAAATTAAGCAATTCTAGGTTAAAACAATCAAACAATCATATCAAGCATATAAAACATATAAAGCAGCGGAAATAATAAAGAACACAAGATATGATCACCCAGGAAACCACACGGAAAAACCTGGGGAGGATTTTACCCACCGATCCTCAAGGCAAAATGGAATCCACTAAGAAAGAATTGAAGTTCTTACAAAAGGACTTACAAGCTCCCCACTTGACTTCCTAATGCTACCCACCAGTAAAACTTCCTGACACGACCACGCGCAGGCTCCGAGTCCACGGACTACTTCTTTCTTTGAATTCTCCTCAATCAGCTACAATTTCCCCGCTTGTTTTTCTTTTAAGCTCCAATGGTTGCAACCTTGTTGATCATCAAGATGTTGAAATAATCTCTACCTTGAAAACCCTAAGTTTATGTGAAGGAAAGCTCCTCAAAGATCTTACAAGAGATTCACATAAACAGCAAATATGAGCAACAAAGACTTAGAGAGGTTTGGGTACAAAACCCTAATAAAAGGAGGCACAAGAGGCACTCTAATCTCTCTCTCTAAAGTCTCAAAAACGTTCTAGGGTTTCCCTTATATATATAAGAGTTTTACTTGAACCCCAAGACGTTTAAATAGAGTTTGGGCTGAACTGGAACTCTGCAGAAAAATAAATCTGTACGTGGTTCGATCGATCGAGTCTAATTTTCGATCGATCGAGACTTACAGATTTAGTTCAATAAATTCTGCAATCACTCGATTCCAATTTTACAAATAAACATACTTTGAGCAAGCCTAAACCTAGACTAAATGTTTTGATCATGGTTTGCCAACAAAATACAAATTGAAGTTCTAATACATTAATTCCTAATTTCTTAGAACCTAACAAAGTTGAAGTTGAATAGTGATGGTTCTATCTCAAGGTACAAAGATTGGTGGCCAAAGGCTTTCATCAACAAGCTGGTGTTGACTACCTTGAAACATTCAGTCCTATTATTAAGCCTACCACTGTGAGACTTGTTTTGGCAATTGCTGTCGGCTACAATTGGAGTTTGAGACAACTTGATATATCAAATGCTTTCTTACATGGTTTTCTTAAGGAAGATGTTTTTATGCAACAACATCTAGGCTATGTTGATCCTCTTCATCCTTCCTATTTCTGCAAGTTCATAAATCCTTATATGGACTGAAACAGGCTCCTAGAGCCTGGTTTGAGAGGTTCACCTTCCACCTTCTTCATTTGGGGTTCACTGCTTCATTAGCAGACAGCTCTCTCTTCATATTTCAGTCTTCAGGCCTTATCATCTATTTGTTGTTGTATGTTGATGATATTATTGTTACAAGCAATGACTCTTCTCAAGTTGCTCTTCTTATCACTGCTCTAAGTCAGGTGTTTGAATTGAAGGATTTGGGGCCCTTGAATTATTTCTTGGGAATTCAAATTGCTTATACTAAGCATGGCATCACTCTCACCCAGACAAAGTATGCCTCAAATGTCTTGCATAGATTTAATATGGAAAATGCCAAACCTGCAAAGACTCCTTGTTGTTCCTCTTCTCGTTTAGTGCCTCATTTTGGTGTTGCTTTATCTGATCCCACTGTGTATAGGAGTATGGTAGGGGCCCTTTAGTACCTTACATTTACTAGGCCTGACCTTGCATTCAGTGTTCATCAACTTTGTCAATTCATGAGCAAGCCTACCTCTATCCACTTGGAAGCTGCAAAGTGTGTTCTTAGATATCTCAGGCGCACTTTGAATCATGGCATTTTCTTTTCCCCTAGTCCCTTGACTCTCACTACCTTCTTTGATGCAGATTAGGCAGGTGATCCTACTAACAAACATTCTACCACAGGCTTGTTGGTTTTTCTTTGTCCAAATCCCATCTCATGGTCTGCCAAGAAGCAAAGCACTGTCTAATGCTTATCCACTGAAGCTGAGTATAGGGCTTCGGCCACTTCTGCAGCTGAACTCTCTTGGCTGCGCATTTTGTTTAAAGAGCTTAAGCTTTTTCTTCCTTATGTTCCTGTCATTTGGTGTGATAATATCTCTACAATTACTCTTTATGCCAATCCTGTCTTCCATTCTAGGACTAAGCACTTGGAAGTTGACTATCATTACATTCGCGAGAAAGTTCTTCACAAAGATCTCAAGGTTGGTTTTGTCTCTGGTAAAGATAACTTGGCAGACATCTTTACTAAACCCTTACCTGCTCCTCCTTTTATTTTCTTTCGTTCCAAACTCTTGGTGGACTCTTCCCCCTGTCATTTGAGGGGGGATGTTGAAGATGAAGCTCAAGGTAAAGGTTCAGGTGCTCAAGGTAAAGCTTCAGGTGTCACACAGGTTTAACACACAAGTTTAACAACATGTGTTGATATAAGTAATACGCACCGTTTCATTAAAGCCAGAGATGATGTGCACCGTTTCATTAAAGGGTCAAGTGATGCGCACCATTTTGATTAAAGTCTGGTGCTTCTTCTCAATGTATTAAACGGTGTCGTCTTGGGGATGTTCAAAGATCAGTTATCGTGGCGCAAAGATCAGTTATGGTTAAGCTGGAGTTTCTGTGAATTTAGGCGCATAGTTTGGATCTAATCTATTCTATTATAGCAGTAATTGAAACTATAAATAGGAAGGTGTATCTCTATTATAATTAAGGCTTTGTATTCTATAATTCTCTCAATCAAGAAGATATTTTCTCAATCTCAATTCTCTCTCCCTCTCTTTCTTCTATTTCCTCGTTCTTCTTCTTCTTCTTCATTGGATTCTCTCTATAACAAAATTCTTCAGTGCGCAATTTCAATTCTTCCATCCCAACAAGGTTGTTTTTCA
This sequence comes from Quercus glauca, assembly GCA_023736055.1. Taxonomy (NCBI): domain Eukaryota; kingdom Viridiplantae; phylum Streptophyta; class Magnoliopsida; order Fagales; family Fagaceae; genus Quercus; species Quercus glauca. Next base: position 10,007,797 of record CM043326.1, read on the forward strand.
AGTTTGAAGAGTATATCAGCAAGTGACCCATTGCTCATGTACTCTACCAATAGCCTATTCTCTCCATCATGACAATACCCGAGTAGATGGACAAGGTTCCTGTGGTGTTCTACCATAACTTTGATCTCGGTTAGAAACTCTTTTTCCCCTTCTGCCAATGCTTTCCCTAGTCTTTTGATGGCTACAAGCTTTTGACCATTCACTATTGTTCCCTTGTACACGGTCCCAAATGATCTTCTACCTAGCTCTTCCTTGAAATGATTAGTCATTTTCTCAATATCTAAATAAGTAAATGATCTTAGAGAAAAATCCATGCTCAAACCAACATTTCCACTATTACAAACCCCTTTATATCCCCAGACACAATTTCTATAAATCACAATCCCAAAAATCATTAACATAATACGTTCAAAAGCAGCAAGTGAGATGCTTATAATCAGTATGTCCTTTGGATGCTTTTTTTGGCTACCCATGGGCATAATATCATATATGATGGATGTACACATACCTACCTTGATGAATGCTATGTTTGAATCACTTAGCACACTATTCTTCCATATTTCAAAGGAAGCTTTAGCATTCGGCACATACTGTTTTTGCACATAGCGGCTTCACAGTTACAGTCCTCCAAACACGCTGCTCGGCATTCATCTTTAGTTGTTAATGACAGAATGGAAAGAGAATTATTAAATTCCCATTCACTATTGGATATTGGTTTGATGGTATATGTGATACTTCCGTCTTTGCTTTTGCAACTTTCTACAGTGAAATTCCTTTCACAACCTGAACTCCATTTCCCCTGGTTAACACTAGCAAATCCTGGAATGCATGAGCAATTGGCTTTGTCTACTCCAATATTAGTACAAAACCCATTGAGGCCACACAGGCCCTTAGGGTCACACTTATTATCAGAAGATGCCCATATCTCTGACCAATTCCCATTTTTATCCAAATTGTGTGAGAATAGCCTGAAGATCCCATCAGCATCAATTCTCATAAGATAGACTGTATCATTTGTCAGATATCTACATTGAGTCAGATTTGTAAGGGATGTGACGGTGGAATTGGCCAACTTGAGATTCCCATAATCATCCAGACATAGTGATACATCACTTCCTTGTGCATCTGTTTGTGAATCCCCATAATCATCCAGACATAGTGATACATCACTTCCTTGTGCATCTGTTTGTGAATCCCAGTAAGCATTATTAGATGAGTTTGGCGATCCCACCAAGTACTGCACAAGGAGTCCATTTGTTTGCATCGCCAGACGAAATATTCCTATTGATTGATTAGATTCTGAAGCACTCGAAACCAACTCTTTTCCAGCCGTGAGGCACTGACCCTGTAAGAGGGTATTGGTTGGATTATCAAAACTTTGCCATATAATCTTCTTATTAGAATTATAGAAAACAAAGTTTCCTGAATCGAGCATTGATGCTGATGTTGCATATTCAGGAGGAGTGACATTGGCCGTCTCTTCGCCTTGTGCCGATTGCATGATGAGTGCATCACTAGTGAAATTCAATGTAACACTAGCGAGAGCTGAAGGTTTGTCTCGGTTAGCTGTCCAGACTACTGTCTTTCCAGGAATCCCTGCAAGAAAAACTCCTGTAGCATAGCCATTGGCTTGTTGGTAGAAGCCAAAGGCATAGAGAACAGAGAGTGACAGCCATGAAGACTTAGAGGTAGGTGTTAAAGAAGAGCCAAGGTTTACAATGGATTCCCCTTGTTGAGCTTCTGTAGTGAAAATTGCTGAAAGAAGAAGAAAAGGTAAGTTAGTTGCCATCAGTGGACAATTGCTAGCTCTCTCTCTCCGGTTTCAAATGGGAGTGAATAATAACGTTTAAGAATTAAGAATTCAATCCACCTCCATATATTATACACAGTCCCTTGTTCGTAAGCATAAATTATGAATAGCCAAACCTCCACATATTATATGTAGTCAATAAAACGAACAATGTCTCAAGTATTTGTTCCTAATAGTTGACTTAGATCTACATGAAGACAAGGAAGATGATAGGGATATAAATTTTCACAAATTTTCTTACAAACTATTTAGAGCACCCACAGCAGATGTGGGATATGTGCCAAATGCTTAGCATTTGGCACATATCCCACATCAAACACAATTTGACCCATTTATCAGATGTTCTAAATGCCATATTTTTTGCAACATGCTACAGTAAACTCATAAATTTGCCACGGTACAGAATGCGTGTGGCAAAAAAAATTTTTTTTTTTTATTCCTCTTTCTCTCTCATCTCTCCGTCATTCTCACCTCTCTCACCCCAATCCTCTCCTCTCATACCCCAACCCTCACTGCTCTTCCACGCCCACGCCCACGTCGATTTCTCTCTAGCAATGGTTTTTCTTTTTTTCTTTTTTTTTTCCTTTTTTTTTTTTGGCTGTGTTTTGATGGGTTCGGTTCCGACGGAGGTGGGTGGGTTCGGATGGGCTAGGCTATGACGATGACGGCGATGAAGATGGTGGGTTTGGAGTCTGGGTTGACTTGGATTATGAAGGTTTTGAGTTTGGAAGTGGGTGTAGGTGAGGGTGTGGAGGCGGTGGGTTTGTCGGGGTTTGTGGTTGAGGTGGTGGTGGTGGTGGGGCTTCCGATTTGGTGTTGGTGGGCTATGGGTTGTGGGTCAAGGTTTTGGGTCAGCAGCATTATGGGTCAAGGTTGGTTGCTTGAGTTTGTTTATTTGTTGATGGGTTGGTTGGGTCGGCGACTTGAGTTTGTTTGTTGATGGGTTGGTTGGGTTGGGGTTTGGGTCGGTGATTGGTTGAGGCAGTTGATGGGTGGCGGAGGATTTGGCTAGGGTTTGGCTAGATTTGTTTAAGTTGGGGTTTGGCTAGGATTTGTTTGGGTCGTGAAGGATTTGGCTGGGATTTTATGGGTTGTTTGGGTTGGGGTTATGGTTGTATGTTGTGGAATTTGGCTGGATTTGTTTGGCTTCGCTTTGAGTTGTGTTTTTGGTTGCGGAGGATGCGGTGGTTGTGTGGTGGTGGCTGTTGGTTGTTGGCAGTAGTGTGATGGCTATTGATTGTGTTGATGAGTTGTAATAAATATTATTTTAATGTATAGAATTAAATTATAGAACATCTGATAAATGGGATGTTGTAAAATGATGTGGTAAAATAATAAAGTAGGCATTTAGTGTGGTAAAATGGCATAATTTTTGCAACAGCTGCTACGAATGCTCTTATATAGTCAGTAGTAGGCCTAGATGAGAATCAATAAGAATTAGTCACATCAACAATTTATGAAAACTAGCGGATGTCCAGTGCGATGCGGGTATTCGTTATTAGTTATTTTATAATACTTATATGTGTTATAATGTTAGGAAAATTAATTTGATTATGTATTATATATCACTAAAATAATGAAGAAAAAATTTGTAATACAATATATCCATATAACCATGATTAATTAGACCCTAAAAATGCCACTACATATCTATTGATTTTTTTTTTAATCAAGTGTACATGTATATTTGGTTCTTACATTTGACGTTTTCAATATAAAAAATTAAAAATCTTATTATTTCTTTTTCTTTTTTTAGGAGTATTTCTTCTTCTTCTTTTAAAGAAAACACATGAACTTTTGAAAGCTGAATATCTAAGATTTAAGGTTTATAATTTTTAATTTGCAAAACTAAATATACATATCAAGAGATTAAAAATATAACAACAATTGAACAGAGAAATATAAAATTATACCATTTCATATCTTAAGTTTAATTTTACATACAACTAAGTACCTCAATCACTTGCAAAGATTAAGCACTTCCCAAAAATATAAATAAATACAAATAACACATTTTAAGGCTCTATGTCTTCCTTAGACATACTTTTTAGAAACCTTAAATGTCGTTGAAACATTGTATCAAGCTTTAGCAGTGTTGTTGAGAGGTTTAGATCATATGCACCTAAAACCAAAGCCCTCTCTCTCTCTCTCTCTCTCTCTCTCTCTCTCTCTCTCTCTCTCGGCCCTTAAATATTTTGTGAAACTGGAATATATAAAATAATGAGTGTTATAACATGAAAAACTAACATTGAATGAAGGAAACCTTTCACTTTTGAAATTAATGAAATTAAAAGTGGAAAAGTTCAAGAAGTTGGAAAAGGGGGTGGAACGAAATCTCTTAATCTTCTACATTTATGGATTAAACTAGTAAATGATAAAAAGATGAGGTGATGCAAAAGGCTAAATGAAATACCATACAAAGCACCACATGGTAGAGCCTCATTTTCTCTAGCATAAGGTCTTTGCAAAAAAAAAAATATATATATATATATATATATATTGATTTTGTAAAAAAGTTTATGTTTGTAACATTACTCAAAAATCAAATATCTGCATACCTCCTATGAATATTTTTTTATTACTACAAAAAGTACTGAGTTTGTATTAGAAAGAGTAAAAAAATTGTGTATGCAGTTTACTCATCCTATGTTTTGGCCGTGTGTGAAGGGAGAGAATGAAAATTGAGAGAAGGAATAAAGAAAGGTAAATATAATTTGGGTTAAACTTCTCTATTTTACACAGTTTTACGGACACCCTCAAAAGCAACTGAAATCATGATTATATGTTTGTTTGGGATGACTAAAGAGAGGAAAGAATATTTGTAGACGGTTTTTTACCCGAGTACACAAATTTTTTTATTCCTTTCTTGTTAATTTTGGGGGAAATTTTTTAACCATTCTTTATGAAAAAATTAAATAAATCGATTTTTTTTTTTTTGAGAGAGAGTTTCAACCTATGGCGTCCGCTCCTGATAATTGCTCTTTATCATCAGACCAAGACACCAATTGGCTTTTGGTGTAGGCTGGGATTGAACCCCAGATCTCTTATTCAACCATTAGAGACTTTACCAGTTAAGCTAACTAGAACCCACCTGGACTAAAAGTCCATGCATGTACACATTTTATAGTCTATCCATTAGTCTGCCAAGGTCAAGGCCGGCCACTCGGCTAGGGTAATTTTTGCTCAATAATACTAATTTCCAAATTACTTGACTAGATAACATTTTTTTTTAAATCACTTTAAAAATAGTATTTTCTCAAATTTTTTTTTTAATTTGAGATTAAATTCTACTCTAGCATAATCTATGTATATGTGTGTGAAGTTTCTTCCTAGAGATTTGAACTCTAACTCTTAACCCCAACATCTCACAACACTTATATCTGTGAAGTGACTATTATGCCAAAGATGTGTAGTGGTACTCTTAAAAATGCGGGTTTCATGCCACATTTGCTAATGTAGTTGCTCCAACAAATATAGAGTTCTTTTTTTTTTTTTTTTTTTTTTTTGAATTGCTAAAAGAAAAAGAAAGAGCAAGATAGTTGCCATCTGGGACAATATCTTCTCCATCTGTTTTCCTTAACACTTGTTGGAAATGGAAAATAAATAATAACGCTTAGGAATTAAAAGTTCAAATTCAATCCATCTCTCTCTCTCTCTCTCTCTCTCTCTCTCTCTCTCTCTATATATATATATATATATATGTATATATATTTTATGGAATATATAGTTTTATTTTTTTGGTAAGTATATATTACAAATAGCCAATATATAGACTACAAATCGAACAATGGCTGGTTGTCTCTTATAGTTTGACTTAGTCTACATTAAGACCAAATATCTGCATACCTAGAGCATATTACATATAGTCCATAAATCAAACAATGGCGCAAGTGCCTGTCTCTTATATTTTTCTAATGCTGTAAACAGTACCAACTTTTGGTGTTGTATAGGGTAAACAATTGTGTATGCGCAAAGAATCAGCATATCAAGAAAAAATCATTCCTTTTAAGTCACTTTCTTAGTGGACTGATATTAAGTGCCTTACACATTCATAATCTTCCACTTGTCTCCCAGTGAATTATCAGTGAGAGCCGGCTTTTACTCGGAAAATTCTAGTGGCTTACCCAAACCTATAATAAACTTGTGTGCAAGCTGCTAACTTGTGATTGGAGCACTAAATTGTAAATCCCCTTTTTCACCAAGTATCCATGGTGATTGTAAGTGTAAATGTGATAATACAATCACATGTTGACACACAAGTATGATATAAAATTGAATGTAAATTTAGGCGTGTTTATAGACAAACTGTTACCCAATAACATTATTTTGGAAATTATTTTGAAAGATAATATTGTTTCAAAATTATTTTGAAATATAGCAATTTTTGTACCTCCACTTAAAAATGGACTCTTCAATAAGACGAGTTTAACCACATGTGACATTGGATTGTAATTATTAGGAAATTTAGACCTCGGTTGATTTGAGAGTGTACAAGGAAGAAACTTAACAATATGATTGCACGAATCAGCCTTCCATAACATCCTATTTGGGTTGTAAAAAGGTACAAGTACAACCATATTTTTCCATGGCCTTTGGGCCAATTGAATACTGAAACATCCCTATGTAATGGAGGGAGTTACTTCACTCAAATTCTTTATAAAACTTTGCTTAGGAAAAAAAATACAAACACATTTTACACGATACTAAGAGAAGAAGTCGAATTTGGAGGGATTGGGATATCTACAGTCCCTCCCAGCATTAGCAAAACCTTCTTTATTGAAGGGCAGAGTGATGGGTCATCAAGAATGCACCAAAGTCCCACTTTAACCATTCTCTCCAATTGCCTTTGTCAACCTCCTTAGCACTCACAAGTTTTCCAAGTTCATGAGCCTTAAAGCAATGGTATGCCCATTCTTCAAGAATAACTTCTTCTTTAGGAAGATTCCAGTCCACATTCTTTCCACAACATATAAGCTACAACAACACAATTCCAAAGCTATATACATCTGCTTTTACTGTCACTAGCAGTTTTCGGTGCCACTTCAGTGCAACATACCCCTTTGTCCCTCGAATGCCCGTAAAGGTGTTGGTTTGGTCTGGCTTTAGCAGCTTTGCCAATCCAAAATTAGAGATTTTTTCACATCTATATTCATCGATGAGTATGTTTTTGGGCTTTATGTCACAATGAATGATTTGTGACTCACACTCTTCATGAAGATATAGAATTCCTTTCACCATGTTGCGAGTGATTTCAATTCTTTCATTCCAGCAAGGCTTTTTTTCATGTTTGAAGAGCATATCTGCAAGTGAACCATTACTCATATACTAAAAGTCTATTTTCTCCATCATCACAATACCCGAGTAGATGGACAAGGTTCATGCGGTGTGTTCTACCAATGACAATGACATTGATCTTAGTTTGAAACTCTTTTGCCCCTTCTGCCAACACTTTCTCAAGTCTTTTGACGGCTACAAGCTTTTGATCATTCAATATTGTTCCCTTGTACACAATCCCAAATAAGGGTGTTCATAGTGCAGTTTTGGACCATTTTTAGCACCACACTTTATGGTGCGGTTTAACCAAAATAATAACTGCACCGCACCTTATTTTTGCGGTCACATGTGTGATGCGGTTTAGAGTTTAGCCAAAACCATAACTGCACCGTATCTCATTTTTGTAGCTACATGTGCAGTGCGGTGTATAAGATACAGTTTGAACGGTTTGAAGTAAGTATATTTTTCAAATTTTGGGTTTTTCCTACCCAGCCCAAAACTAATTTTTCCTTTTATTTTGGGCCAAGTTTTAAACTATTGAACTAGTTTTTCTTTATTTTGGACTAACTTTCCTAGTCAACACTTGCTAGGGTTATCAAACTTTTTTTTTTTTTTTTTGAAAACTAGGGTTATTAAACTATTAATAATAGATTTAATATTAAAAATAAATAAATATATTAATATATAGAGAGGGTGCAGTGCGGTGTGATTTGTGCTGTTTTCTTATTATAAAACTGCAAACTGCACTGTACCATGTGGTGCACTATTACTTGCGGTGCGATATGGTGCGGTTATGCTATTTTGTAGGCAATTTTGATGCGGTTTTTGTGGTTTGTGTGGTTTGGTGAACACCCCTAGTCCCAAATGATCCCCTACCTCTACCTAGCTCTTCCTTGAAACCATTAGTTATTTTCTCAGTATCTGAGTAAGTAAATGATCTTGGAGAAAAATCATGATCTTAGAGAAAAATCCACAATCAGATCAACTTTTCCACTATTAGAGACCCTTTTATACACCCAGATCCAATTTCTATTATTTACAATCCCAAAATCACTAACATAATGTGTTCAAAAGCAGCAAGTGAGATGCTTATAATCAATATATGTTCTTTGGATGCCTTTTTTGGCTACCCATGAGTACAGTTTTATTATCTATGGTGGGTTTGGATATGCCTACCTTGAAAAATGTTGTGTTTGAATCATTTAGTGCCATTCTTCCATATTTCAAAGGAAGCTTTAGCTTTTGACACGTACTATTTTTGTACATAGGGGCTTCACAGTTACAGTCCTCCAAACAGGCTGCTCGGCATTCCTATTTAGTTGATAATGGCAGAACAGAAAAATAATTATTATCCCATACAGTATTGGATCTTGCTTCCATGGTATAGTTCATATATCTGTCTTTGCTTTTGCAACTTTCTGCAATGAAATTCCTTTCGCAGCCTGAACTCCAATTCCCCCAGTTAACACTTGTAAATCCTGGATTGCATGAGCAATTAGCTTCTGTACCAATATTAGTACAAAACCCGTTGATGCCACACAAACCCTTAGGGTCACACTTATTATCAGAAGATGACCATATGACTGACCAATTCCCAAAACTGTGTTAGTATAGTCTGAAGATCCCATCGGCATCAATTCGCATAAGATACAATTTATCTTTTGTTGGATATCCACCTTCAGTCAAATTTTTTATGTTTGTGCCGGTGGAATTGAGCAAGTAAAGATGACCATCATCATCAAGACATAGTGAAACGTTATCGCCTTTCTATCTGTCCAAGAAGTCCAATAACAATATTCATGCCATGTCCGAGTTTTGCACTGGGTACTGCACAAGGTTTCCATCTGTCTGCATTTCCAATCAAAATATTTCTGTCGATTGATCAGATTCTAAAACACTCAAAACCGGCTCTTTTCCCGCCGCGTGGCGCTAACCCTGTAAAAGAGTATTGGTTGGAATATCAAAAGTTTGCCATGTTATCTTATTATTAGAATTATAGAGAACAAAGTTTCCTGTATCAAGCATCGATGCTGATGTTGCACCATCAAAAGGATTGGCAATGTTGGTCTCTTTGCCTTGTGCCGATTGCAGGATGAGATTCCCATCTGTAGTGAAATTCAATGTAGCATCAGGGAGAACTGGAGGATCGCCTCAGTTGGCTGTCCAGAGTCCCAGACTACAGTCCTTTCAGGCATCCTATCAAGACTACAGTTCACATCAGAAAGGAAGTGAAGAAATACAACAGAAGAAGACTAAAATGAAGAAATGAGTGACAAGACTTAAACGACATCTGTATAAGTGTAATTATTGTTTAGTGTAAAACTACATGTAGTTTATCATGTTTTAGATGGATTGTAGTTTATCATGTTTTAGATGGATTAAGTTCACACGTGGAGTAACTAACTCACTCACGTGCCATAACTGCCTCCGTGTATTTAGGGATATTTTCTTTGCTCTCTGAACCTCTCTGTTTTGGGTATTTAGTCACAGAGGTTGTATAGATTCATTCATTAATGAGAAATCAGTTTTCTTCTTCAACTTGAATTCTCTCTAGCACTTCGTTTTCTTTCCAAAGATCCTTGTGCTTTCTTATATGGTATCAGAGCCTGAGTCTTTATCAATGGCGTCAAACACTGAAACTGCTTCATCCAGTTCTTCACATCGCGAGCTTACTCCAATGGAGGATCCTCGCAGTCCATTCTTTATGCATCATGGAGAATCTCCTGGTGCGATCCTCGTTGCTCAACATTTGACTGAGGATAACTATCCAACCTGGTCTAGAGCGATGGTAATGGCTTTGGATGCCAAAAGTAAACTTGGCTTTGTTGATGGCTCCATCACTGCTTCCATGGTAGTCACACCGCTCGAGAAACAGGCATGGTCAAAATGCAATTCAATGATCTCATCTTGGATCTTGAACTCTGTATCACCTCACATCAAAGCTAGTGTCATTTACAGAGACACAGCTCTTGCAGTGTGGAATGCACTCAAGATTCGTTTCTTGCAAGCCAATGGACCTAGAATTTCTTAGCTCCAGAAGCAAATTTCCACTATATTGCAGGGCGATTCCACAGTAACAACCTTTTTCACTGATCTTCAAGCTGCTTGGGATCAATTGTTGAATCTCAGGCCTTTACCAAGTTGTTCATGTGGCAAATGCAATTGTGGAGTAAATGATAAGATTGCACATCTTTATCATCAAGATTCAATCATGCAGTTTCTCAATGGACTGAATGAGTGCTATTCATAAGTCAAGACTCAAATCCTTATGATGGAGCCTGTTCCATCGATAGATAAGGCTTTCTCGTTGGTTATCCAGGAAGAAAGGCAAAGGTTTTCAACCTTTAATGGTGCTCCCTCTGTTGAATCAGCTGTACTTGCTGTTAAGAACCAAGCTTTCAATCAAGGTTCTTCTTCAAACAACATAAATGGGAGTAATTTCAAAGGGAATAATGGCAAAGGAAGACCTGTGTGCAGCCACTGTGGGAAGCTTGGTCACATTATGGAAAAATGTTACAAGATTGTTGGATTTCCCCCAGGTTATAAGCAAAAAGGAAGGATTGCCAAGGCTAATCAGGTCATGACTGATGATGATCAAGGTCAACCTGAATTCGTGCATCAGAATAATCATTTTCCTTTTACTTCAGAGCAGTATCAACAATTGCTTTCTCTACTGAGTACTCATGCATCCACATCCGGTACTTCCAATGATGTTGCAGCTACAGCAAATTCTGCTATTTCAGGTAATCTTTGTGCCTCTTTACAAGATTCTGTGTGCTTGAATATGCAGCATTCAATTTTTGCTTCAAATCCAGCCAATAAAACAATTTTTGATAAACAAACTTGGGTCTTGGACACTGGGGCAACAGATCACATTGTCCATTCTATTAAACTTTTCACTAAAATCACAAGTTCCATTTCATCCTTTGTTCAATTACCTAATGGTGAAAGAGTAGTTGTCACACACATTGGCACCATTCAAGTTACAGCTAGCCTTGTTCTTGAAAATGTGCTATGTGTTCCTGCTTTCACTTTCAATTTGATCTCAGTGAGTAAATTGACAAAAAGCCTTTCATGTTGCTTTGTTTTCTTGTCCAATTTATGCTTCATACAGGCCTTTTCTTGTTGGAAAACGATTGGAGTGGGTAAACTACATAACAACCTCTACTTGCTATCTACAACTCCTTGCAAAACTGATTCTGCAGCATCTTCTATTCTGGATTCTGTTTTTAGTACTTTTGTCAATAATGTTTCTGAAATTCCTGTCATAACCAAGCCTTTTCTTTGGCATCTTAGACTAGGACATGCTTCAGATGTAAAATTACTTGCTTTACATGATTGTATTCCTGATGTAAGCAATATTCATAGCAATAAAACTTATACTCTTTGCCCCATTGCTAAACAAAAACGTTTGCCCTTTCGTTTCTTCAATCATATGTCTGAATCTGCATTTGATCTTATTCACTGTGATGTATGGGGTCCTTTTGCCAAATCCACTCATGATGGTTTTAGATATTTCCTTACCATAGTTGATGATGCCACTAGGTCCACATGGTTGTATCTTATGAAAAACAAATCAGAAACCAGACCATTGTTGATTTCCTTTTTCAACATGATATCCACACAGTTTAACACCAAAATCAAGGCTATTCGGACTGATAATGCTCAAGAGTTTATCCTAAAAGAATTTTATGCTTCTCATGGAATTTTGCATCAACATTCATGTGTAGCCACTCCACAACAGAATTCAGTTGTGGAGAGGAAACATCAATACATATTAAGCATTGCAAGAGCCTTAAAATTTCAGTCCAATATGCCTCTTACCTTTTGGGGTGATTGTGTTTTAACTGCTATGTATATTATTAACAGATTGCCTTCTTCCATTCTAGGCAACAAAACTCCTTTTGAGAAACTTTATAACAAAACTCCTTCCTATGATCATCTAAAGGTTTTCGGATGCCTATGTTTTGCCTCTACTTTGTCTCACAATAGGTCTAAATTTGATCCTAGATCTTTACCATGTGTTTTTCTGGGTTATCCTTACGGGGTTAAAGGTTACAAGGTCCTTGATTTAGCTACCAAGAAAATTTCTATCTCTAGGGATGTCCTTTTTCATGAGACTGTTTTTCCCTTCATATCCTCCACATATTTAGCTTCACCTTATTCTACCATCCACTTGCCTCATATCTTTCCTTCCCTTGATTCTTACACTGACCTTTTACCCTCTAATTCTCACCCTATTACTCCTGTCACACCTCCAATTCTTGATTCCACATCTGTTTTGCCTATTTCTGATTCCAACCTTACTTCAGAGTTATCAAACTCTTCTCCAATTCTTCCTGCTGCTACTCCTGTAGGTTCTATACATGTTCCTATTCCCAATTCCATTCCTGGTTCTTCCATTCCTGCTGCTGATGATTCTGCAGAACCTTTACATGCTTCCATTCCCAATTCTATTCCTGATTCCCTCATACCTTCTACTGTTAATTCTGCAGACCCTACTCCTGTTTCCAATCCTATTCCTCTCCCTACTCCTGTTTCCATTCCTTCCTTACGAAAATCTACTAGAATCAGTAAAGCTCCTGCTTATCTGCAAGACTATAAATGCAGTAATGTTGTTCATGCTCAGATTACTCATTCCAATTCCTCCATCAAGTCAGGGTGTCTCTCTCCCATGTCAGGTACTCCATATCCCTTATCTGATTACCTCAATTCTTCTGGTTTATCACCTTCTTATTCCCATTTTTGTTCCCTAATCACTACTGTTTCTGAGCCCAAGTCTTATTTTGAGGCTGTCAAAGATCCTAAGTGGCAGAATGCTATGGATGATGAGATTACAGCCTTGGAGTCTAATCAGACTTGGACTCTTGCTTCCCTACCTCCTCACAAGAAGGAAATTGGGTGCAAATGGGTATACAAGATCAAGTATAAGGCTGATGGGATAGTTGAGAGGTACAAAGCTAGGCTTGTGGCCAAAGGCTTCACCCAACAAGAGGGTTTGGACTTCACAGATACTTTTTCTCCTGTGGCTAAGATGACTTCAGTGAAGACTTTACTTGCCATTGCTGCTGTGAAGGGCTAGCACCTTGTTCAACTTGATGTAAACAATGCTTTCCTCCATGGTGATCTCCATGAGGATGTTTACATGCATCTGCCTCAAAGTTTCACAGCAAGGGGGAGCAATTGGTGTGTAAACTCAATAAGTCTTTGTATGGTTTAAAGCAGGCCTCAAGACAATGGTACTCCAAGTTTTCCTCTACTATTTTGAAATGTGGATTCAAGCAATCTAAGTCAGACTACTCTCTCTTTACAAAGAAGTGTAATCAGTCTTTTATAGCTCTATTGGTGTATGTTGATGACATACTTATTGTCAGCAATGATGCTCATGCTGTTGATGAACTTAAGGTGTTTTTGAATCAAGAGTTCAAGCTGAAAGACCTTGGGAACTTAAGATTTTTTCTTGGTCTTGAAGTTGCCAGATCAGAGCTAGGCATTTCCTTGTGCCAAAGGAAATATGCCTTGGAGATACTTAAAGATGCTGGGATGACAGGTTGCAAACCTAGCAGAGTTCCTATGGAACAAAATTTGAAGCTAAGTAAGTTTTGTGGGGAGTTGCTACCTGATCCTAGTGTTTACAGGAGATTAGTAGGGAGATTGTTGTATCTCACTATAACCAAACCAGATATTGCCTACTCAGTTCAAAAATTGAGCCAATTCATGTCCAAACCACGAAAACCACATCTGGATGCAGCTTATAAAGTGTTGCAATACCTTAAAGGGAGTCCTGGTCAAGGTGTTCTTTTGTCATCAAAATCAGACTTGCAATTAAAAGCGTACACAGATGCAGATTGGGCATCTTGTGTTGACACCAGAAGATCTGCCACTGGATTTTGTATTTTTCTAGGCAATTCTCTAATTTCATGGAAGACCAAGAAGCAGTCTATAGTCTCTAGATCCTCTGCTGAGGCAGAATATAGAGCCATGGCAGTGACCACATGTGAAATAACTTGGCTTCTAGCTTTATTAAAGGATTTAGAAGTTCTCCATCCCAAACCTGCTATGCTTTTCTGTGATAATCAGGCAGCCATATACATTGGTGAGAATCCTGTGTTTCATGAGAGAACCAAACATATAGAAATCGATTGCCACTTAGTCGAAGATAAGGTACAAGATAAGGTGCTCAGACTATTCTTCACTCCCACTCACTCTCAACTAGCTGATTTACTCACAAAAGCTCTTAGTGGTCAACAGCTGTGAGCTTTACTTTCCAAGATGAAGATTGTGAACATTCACAATCCAGGTTTTCATCTTGAGGGGGAGTATCAAGACTATAGTTCACATCAGAAAGGAAGTGAAGAAATACAACAGAAGAAGACTAAAACGAAGAAATGAGTGACAAGACTTAAACGACATCTGTATAAGTGTAATTATTGTTTAGTGTAAAACTACATGTAGTTTATCATGTTTTAGATGGATTGTAGTTTATCATGTTTTAGATGGATTAAGTTCACACGTGGAGTAACTAACTCACTCACGTGCCATAACTGCCTGACAAGAAAAACTCCTATAGCATAGCCATTAGCTTGTTGGTAGAAGCCAAAGGCATATAGATCAGAGGGTGACAGCCATGGAGACAGTGGTACGTGTTAAAAAAGAGCCCTGGTTTACAATGGATACCCCTTGCTGAATAGCTAGCTCTCGCTCTGTTTTCCATTCACTCAGTTTTCAAATAGAAAATGAATAATAACGTTTTGGAACAATGGCACAGCCACGTACAAGTCAGGGTGTTCCCAGGAACACCCTGACTTGAAAAAAAAATTTTAAAAAAAAATTTATATTTAATATGTATTAGGAACACTCTGATCACAAAATTGGGAACAGCCTCAGTAACAAAATTAGGAACACCCTCAAATTAAAAAATAAAAATAAATTATCTGTTCTACTTCCCAAGCAAAAAAAAAAAAAAAAAAAAAAAAAGCCCAAAAAAAATTTGAACTAAAATCTGAAAAAAAAAAAAAAAAAATTGTAACAGAGCCACTGCCAAGCCCACGGCGAGCCTTGAGCCCAATAGATTACAGAGGTAGCCCACAGATTCTCAAAAAAAAAAAAAAAAAAAAAAAAAACCAATACAGAGAATCAGAAATCAAACCTACACCACGGTCACGTCGATGGCAGAGAATACAAAACCCCAATACATTCAGTCTATACAGAGCAAAACAAAATCAAACTCCAATATAGAGGTGTTTTAGTGTTTATCAAAAAAAAAAACCCCAATACAGAGCAAACCAAAACCAAACCCACGGTCACGTCGCCGTCGCTCGTAGATCGCTCGTCATCGCCGTAGCTCGCTCGTCGTCGTCGTCGCTCGCTCATCGTCATCGCCGCTCGCCCCTCATCGCAGATCATAGATCGCTCCTCTACTCCAGTGCTCGGTGCTCGCCGCTCGGACCTCGATGCTCCCTCCCTCAAGGTATTTCTCTCTCTTTTTCTCTCTGACTCTCTCTCAGTCTCTCTTTCTTTATCTCACTGAAATGAAAAAAATGAAATGAAGTAATGACCGGTTTTCTCTCTCTTTTTCTTTAATAGTCTAACACTCAATAACTCTCTCTCTTTTGAATTCTCTGATGACTGAATCACAGATTGGCTGGTCGAATTACTTTTATTTATATTTTGCATTTTGCTTGTTTTTTTTTTTTTTTTTTTTTTTTTTTTTTGTCTTTTTGAATTTGTCTTTATCTTATCTATTGGTGTTGGTCAGTGTGTTGGTGTTGGTGTTGATGAAATATTGATTGTCTTTTAGTGTAAATTGTATTGTGATTGTGAAATTTTCTGATTGGCAGACTATTGTGATTGGGGCATCAGGCATGTGCTTGTCTGTTGAGTGGGAGGTGGTAGATGGGCTGATGGGCTAGGGCCAGATAAACAATAATTAAAGTAATGTTGTGTAATGTGCTATACATTACACTGTTTTAATGATTGTGCTACGCATGAAATATGTAATGTCCAGCTCTTGTAGTGTAATGTGCATAAGGGGCTAAACAATATTGTTAGGTTTTAGACCCCTTAAAAACAACCAGATTACGTAGCCTAGTTAATTAGCCAAGTTGTTACTTAGTCAAATTAAACAATTCTAGGTTAAAACAATCAAATAATCATATCAAGTATATAAAGCATATAAAGCAGCGGAAATAATAAAGAACACAAGATATGATCACCCAGGAAACCACACGGAAAAACCTGGGGAGGATTTGACCCACTGATCCTCAAGGCAAAACGGAATCCACTAAGAAAGAATTGAAGTTCTTACAAAAGGACTTACAAGCTCCCTGCTTGACTTCCTAATGCTACCCACCAGTAAAACGTCCTGACACGACCACGCGCAAGCTCCGAATCCACGGACTACTTCTTTCTTTAAATTCCTCTATCAGCTACAAGCTCCCCGCTTGTTTATCTTTAAGTTTCAATGGTTGCAACCTTGTTGATCATCAAGATGTAGATATATCTCTACCTTGAAAACTCTAAGTTTATGTGAAGGAAAGCTCCTCAAAGATCTCACAAGAGATTCACATAAACAGCAAATATGAGCAACAAAGACTTAGAGAGGTTTGGGTACAAAACCCTAATAAAAGGAGGCACAAGAGGCACTCTAATCTCTCTCTCAAAAGTCCCAAAAACGTTCTAGGGTTTTCCTTATATATAGGAGTGTTTTACTTGAACCCCAAGACGTTTAAATAGAGTTTGGGCTGAGTTGGAATTCTGCAGAAAAACGTTCTGGCCGACTTTCGATCGATCGAGTCTAATTTTCGATCGATCGAGCCAGGCCGAAAGTTACAAATACTTCTGCAGCCACTCGATTCCAACTTTACAATAATTAATCAACTTTGAGAAAGCCTAAACAAGACTAAATACATTGTTTTAATCATGGTTTGCCAACATTACAAATTAGAGTTCTAAATACATAAAATCCTAAGACCTTAGAACCTAACAAACTCCCCCTTTGGCAATCCGTGACAAAACACAAATTAAAAGCTCAAAGTTTACAAGTAAAAGCCCATTACAAAAATAATGCTCATAACAATAAATCCAACCTAACTACTATCCATCAGTTGCAAGTATAGACAGCAGCTCAATTGAATCAACCTATATAATCCTGAAACACTCAACAAAATGCATAAACGCATGTGTGGAAAATACAAGTAAACAAAAATAAATTCTTGATTTCACATAGCACAAAATAAAGATATATACCAATGAAGAACTCATAAGTATAAATCAATAAGAAGTGAAACAAGAAACATAAATAAAAACATAAGTAACCTAACTCTCTCCCTAAGTTAGATACAACAAAGAGTTTTTATTTTCTTCCCTTTCAAAAATAATTTCAACTCCCCCTAAACAAGACAAACATGATTCCCTTAAATCAATAATTTCTCCCCCTTTTTGTCACGTATTGACAAAGACAACTCATACAAAGAGTAAACAGTCAACATACGTAATAAATGATAAGAGAAAATAGAGAATCAAGGGGAACACAAAACAATTCAACTCTATAGAAAATAGAGACAGCTCCCCCTATGAACAACACAGGTTAAAAAAAACTTTTCTCCCCCTATAAAAATAGGAAAAACAAAACAAGTTGTGGGAAAAACAGTTTTGGGGAAAAATAAAGGGGGTGGGGAACAGCAGCACCAACAGGATCAGGAACATCCTCACCAGCAGGACCAAAGTTAAAAACATACAAACCAAAGTTAAAAACTAAAGTGAGGATACACATGAAGAAAAAATATTATCTCTTTCAATAAAATGCAAACATGGCATTATGTGACCCATAAACAGTTGCATGAGTAGAGAAAATATTTGCACATTGATTATCCATCATATCTCTTAAGAAAAATATTTTCTACAGTTCACACATAAAAAAGGCATATACTAGAAAGTACATAGCTCAAAAATTAATCAATCAATTTTTTGATCAAGTGGAGTACCCAATGTAGCAAAGTGTATGCATGCTATGTGTGAAAACAATGAGAGATATGACTGCAAAACTGCAAGATGGATACAGAAATCAATGCAATGCATGTGAATCTTAAACACAAACCAAGGGTAGACTGCAAGTTAGCACAAAAACAATATAGAATAAAAATTTATATGATGCATGAACAAATACAATGCCATGATGCATGTACTAATGCAGTAAAATATTAAGTTCAATTGAGATCAAATTGACAAAATTGGTTTGAGCAGGAAATTTCTATCAAAAACCCCAAAATTGAAAACCACTTGTTAAAATTTTTAAACAAATTGATGAATTGAGCATTACAAAACACAACACATAGATTATAATGCCTAATTTCATCAAGACAACAAGCCAATTTCATCAAATTCAACTCAATTTCACAAAAGCCCCAATTCGGATCAAGAACAAACCCTTTTTAAAAACCTGATTCGCGACTTTCGATTGATCGAAAAATACATTCGATCGATCGAATGAAACAGTCATTTTTAAACAAATTAAAGCACTTTTTCGATCGATCGAAAATCAGAATGGATCGATCGAACTGGGCAGAGGCTCACAAAATTTTTGAGAAAAAACACAGTTTTGAAAAATACAAACCTAATTTTGAAAACAACACCTCAATGCATTAAACAACGAAAACAAAATGCATGAGTATGAGATGGAATGCTTTTTCAAAAACACAAATTTTAAACCCAATTTTCTCAAAAAACAAGTTTCAATCATTTTCCCATTGAATTTTCTTAAGCAACAAATATGCTGTGCACAAATCTCAAGATATTTTCAAATTTTTCAAACTTGAAACACATTTTGCATTAAAATCAAGGAACTTTTAATCTTGGATGGCCACAACAAAATCACACACAATATAATGTACCAAGTTTAACAAAGAGTAACTTGTGTCGTGTGTGCAACTAGCAAAAGCTTAAAATACATGTGAGATGATATGTGAATGGCAATCAAACACAAAGTCTACACAATTCATCACATAGAATTTAAAAGAGACTATCACCTAAAGAGTTACATCCTATAACTCTCACATCTCCTAGAACAAAAGCTTGCAATCATGTAAGTTTCTTGAATTTTTGCCTCTTATATATGTGAATTGGCATCAAGTCTAATAGTACACACCGGTTTGAATTAAGTGAATTGGCATCAAGCCTAATAGTACACACCAGTTTTAATTAAGTGAATTAATTGAGGCTACACCTTATATTCTTTTTGTGCATGTGTTACACTTTCTCGAGCACACAATCTTATGATATGCACTAAGGTGTTCATGATTGGCTAATGAACAGTGGTGAGATGGTTATTTATGCCTTTCTCAAAAGGATCAAGTCCGACAATCAAATAACATGTGACTTCAAAATTAAGACAAAGTGATAAACACCATAAACATCTTTCCCACACAACATGCACTACAAAACTTTAACTAGTAAAGTGCAATGAATAAGCTCATCCAAGCTAAACAAGGTACATAAACATGTTATGTAAAAATAATATGGCCAATCCTTGATTATAAATCCAAGATCTATAATACAAAACACAAAAATCTTTTTGGTTTTAACAAACGTTATAACCACTTGTTGAGATTTTGAAAAACCTTTATGACCAAAAACAAAAACACACATTGTGCTAAATGATCAATGCAAATGCAATGCATGACAGTGCTTAACTAAGCTATAGAGGGTACACAAACAAGAAATATCAATTTCTTAATTAACCTATGAGTACATGTACAAACTAGTACAAAAAGTCAAATATAGCTTAGCACATTTATAACACATGCTATTCAAGTTTCACCACAATGTCAAGCATGTTCTAAATCAAGAGAGATATTAAAACTCATGTAATCCTCAAGAAAAATAAAACAAGACACAAAATAAAATATTTTTGTCTTTTTGAAATTTTTCAATGTTTTTGGATTTTTTTAATAAAAAAAACTAGAAAAAACAAAACAACCAAAAACAGAAACAAGACATGTCCACAAACAATAGAAAGAATTAAAACAGGGACAAGTCAGCAACACTCACCTTAAAGGATCTTTTCTCACCCATATAGCACAAGTCTTCGGCTTTGTAGGTGAAAATCTATGAGAAGCAGAGTGTTTTTGAGGAATTACACCAATCTTCTGAGACAAACTAAAATCCTGCAAATTCCTTTCACAAGCCAACAAGCTTAAATTTTTCAAAAGCATATGAAACAATTTATATGGACTTATGGCAGGAGAAATATCATTACATATCCTAGGTTGACATACAGAATACTTAAATTTCAACTTATGACAATTAGGACGAATGTGACCGGAGACACCACAAAAGTGACAAACAGGAACAAATTTAGGAACATCAGTATTCCTAACAGCAAATCTAGTCTCAGATTTTTGTTTTTGCCTCAACAAAGAACAATTTGGTCTAATATGACCAACAACACCACAAAGGTGACAGGTAGGCACAAAAACAGATTTATTATGCTCTCTAACAGTAGGTTTAGACTTAAGTTTAGAAACTTCAGCGTCTACATCAGAACTTTTACCTTTGTCTAACCTAGCACAATAAGCCTTTCCTTTATTATTCCTCTTGAAATGAGGGATATAAACTTTTTCAGTTTTAGGCTTAAGAGAAACAGAAACACTTCTGTTATCATCAGCAGGCTTGGCACAAGTTAAATTTTCAATTTTAGCTTTAGATTCAACTAACTCTTTTTCCAAGCTTTTCATCTTCTCATCTTGAAAGGAAATTTGATTTCTCAAAAATTCATTCTTTTTATTAGATTCCTCTAATCTAACAATCAATTCCTCTTTCTCAAGATTAGCCAATTTTAACTCTTCCTTGAATTTCTTAGAAATTTTCAAAGATTTAGATAATTCCTTACGAAGAGTTTCAAAAGCATCAAAAAAATCAACAGAAACAATAGTGTCCTTTTTATTCAAAACATCACAGGCATCAACAAAATCAGCAGAAGCATGAGCAGAAAGACACTTCAAATTATCCATGACAACAGGGGTCAAGGATCAGCTCAGAGATCAAAAGATCTACAACAGAAGAGCAACCCGCTCTGATACCACTTGTTAGGTTTTAGACCCCTTAAAAACAACCAGATTGCGTAGCCTAGTTAATTAGCCAAGTTGTTACTTAGTCAAATTAAACAATTCTAGGTTAAAACAATCAAATAATCATATCAAGCATATAAAGCATATAAAGCAGCGGAAATAATAAAGAACACAAGATATGATCACCCAGGAAACCACACGGAAAAACCTGGGGAGGATTTGACCCACCGATCCTCAAGGCAAAACGGAATCCACTAAGAAAGAATTGAAGTTCTTACAAAAGGACTTACAAGCTCCCCGCTTGACTTCCTAATGCTACCCACCAGTAAAACTTCCTGACACGACCACGTACAGGCTCCAAATCCACGGACTACTTCTTTCTTTAAATTCCTCTATCAGCTACAAGCTCCCCGCTTGTTTATCTTTAAGTTCCAATGGTTGCAACCTTGTTGATCATCAAGATGTAGATATATCTCTACCTTGAAAACCCTAAGTTTATGTGAAGGAAAGCTCCTCAAAGATCTCACAAGAGATTCACATAAACAGCAAATATGAGCAACAAAGACTTAGAGAGGTTTGGGTACAAAACCCTAATAAAAGGAGGCACAAGAGGCACTCTAATCTCTCTCTCAAAAGTCCCAAAAACGTTCTAGGGTTTTCCTTATATATAGGAGTGTTTTACTTGAACCCCAAGACGTTTAAATAGAGTTTGGGCTGAGTTGGAATTCTGCAGAAAAACGTTCTGGCCGACTTTCAATCGATCGAGCCAGGCCGAAAGTTACAATTACTTCTGCAGCCACTCGATTCCAACTTTACAATAATTAATCAATTTTGAGCAAGCCTAAACAAGACTAAATACATTGTTTTGATCATGGTTTGCCAACATTACAAATTAGAGTTCTAAATACATAAAATCCTAAGACCTTAGAACCTAACAAATATAACAAATTAAAACAGTATAATTAATGACAAACAAATTAAAGCGATATAGTTTATTGTTACGCTAAACAACAATAATTACAGCTGTATAATTGAATTAACCAATACACTATAAAAGACAAATAAAGTAAATTATGTTAGGCTAAATAACAATTAATAATTTTATAATTAATGAAACAACAATATAACAAATTATAATTTATAAAAGAAAAACAAATTAATAAAACAACTAAACAATAATAATTAATAATTTTATTAATATTTCAAATGAACTTATAGATTATTGTTTATTTTTTTGCTAGAATAATGGGCAAATATTTGCGAGTTTTTTTATTGTTGTTGTTGTTAATATATAAAATTTTTTTTTTATTAGATCGTGTAATTTGTGCTTGTTGAGGAATACTCTGGAAAAAATTCCTGGAGTCGCCACTATTTTAGAACCAAGAATTCAATCCACCTCCATGCAATACATATTGTCAATAAAACAGACAATGACTCAAGTCTTTGTCTCTACATGAAGATCGAATATCTGCAAACCTTGTACGAATATGTATGATTGCTTCAAATTTCAAAAACCAAGTTTGGTGTGGTTTAAGGGAAAATTTTTGAAGTTGTTTGAAACGAAATAGTTTAAAAAGAATACCAGGGACTTGAGGAAATAGCTTTTCAGTGTAATGAAAAGTGGTCACTTGTCGGTTTGTGTATATTCTTCAAAGAATCTGCATAGGAAAAGAATTATTTACTCAAGTTTCTTGCTTAGTGAACTGAAGTCTCTGCCCGTGTGCACATTCAAAGTCTCTCAAGTCTACACTAGTCTCTGCCAATGAATCATTAGTCTTATGGTCCTTGCTTCTGATCAGAGATATTTTAATCTAATGCAATATGCCCAAGCTCGATCCTTCTAGTCTAGGGTTTAGTCCTAGACTAGAAGGATTGCTGGTTTGACCCAATGCATGTTCGATCAACGAAGGGACATTTGTTTTGCTGTTGAGAATGTAATATTAAAAAAATTTGCAAAGAATTAGACAGGGAGTTCAGAATAATCATTGAAACCTGAAAGTGAAAGGCAAGTCGGTTCACATAATCACAAATTTTGTCAAGTAAACCTCTAGATTGTCTCAAAGATCAATTCTTAGTCCCATGACTCCGGCCTAGAAAAGTTGAAATGAAATCTAACGAAGATGTGTAAATATTAATGGTTGTTGCGTATTTATGGTAATGATTTTAAAAGATAACTGCAGAAAGTCCAACTCTGATCCAGTCTATCTGATTAATAGGTTTTATAGTAACTTCATAATCTCCTTCAAAGGTACCAGCAGAAAAAGTCCCATTTCTAAGGCTAGATTGATAGCCTTGTGTGCCAACGCTAAACTAAGATGTAACACCTAAATCAAATTTTGCACCATAATTGTTTAGTGTCAGTTCTTAAAACCTATAAAAACAAAGACACCCTTTAAGAAAACAAAAACAAAAACACCCAATCAAATACAAATAGTCGTAGTCTTAGAGAGTTTGCCTCTTTTTTTATAAGCCTAAATAGCACCGATGCTGGGCCTGGCATCAAAGCAAATGATGTAAATGTAATCCTAGTATATATTTTATAGTTGACAGAGTTAGTGCACCCCATTAATTCGATCATTCTCAGACTCAGACTCTCGGTCTTACTCAAGTCTCCACTATTTCGAATTCGAGCAATCACCATTCACCAACCACGTTTGTATTTGTGTTTGCGTAATGGGATTGGCTTAGCCTATGACCATCGACTTTCAGTATTCAATTCCAATTTTTACAAACTCTGTTTTAGATTCCATATTGCCATTCCGTTACGGCTTGGTTGTCCTCCTGTTCCCCTTATTCCCTGGATCTGGACTATGCAAACGTGTACTTACACTTTAATTATAACAAGTCAATATTTTTTTACAACAATATACCAACAAATCCTATTATAGACTTAGCATTACTCAGTTACTAAATTTTATTTTGTCGTGACAATGACACTAACATGAATGTTTTTTTATTTTAAAAAAACATTACTGATCATTTGGAATTATTTCTAAATAAAAGATTTTTAATTGGAAGAATGCATGCATTTACTTGCACGGGGAATCTACCTGCTGGATGAGGTGCAAATGAACCAATGTATCCAATTAAAAGTAAGCTCTACAGTTAACACAAAATGTCAGCTCAGCTGTTTCATGTTTGGGATTCCGTATTCATCTTAAAAACTGAAAAACATAAAACGTTGCTTTTACAGCTCTGCATTTTGTGTGCCAGGAAGGATACCATGCTGGAAAATTGAAATATACACACTCCTGCGGTCTGGTATTACCATGCTTCGAATATACACACTTATGAGGTCAATCAAAAAGTGACCGACTGAATTGTAAAATTAGGTACTCGTACTGTCATGTTTGTATATTTAGCTATTTATTATAATAATAAAAAATCATAAGGACAGGGCTCAAAGACTGAATTGTAAAAATTGCTCATAATTTTATTCAACCATGTAAATTACAGCTGTCAAAAGAATTTAGGAACAACCATACCGCCTATTCCTATCATTGAGAATTTTGTCATGCTTGAATATCAAGCCCTAGAAACCGTTTGAACTATAATAGCCATGCCACAAATGATGTTTGAAAAACTCATCAAGCTCCAAACTTGGGAACTTTGGCAGTGGAGATTTGAGCAAGGAAATGCTCTGCTACCAACCTGCGTTGAATCTTGCCAGTAGCAGTCTTTGGAAGAGAATCAGTGATGAAAACCTTCTTGGGGACCTTGAAAGCTGCAAGATTTTTCTTACAAAATTGCAACACTTCTGTCTCATCTATATTCGACTCTTCTCTAGGAATTATCGCACAGTTAATCTGAAAAAAGATTGAACACCAAAACAATTAGAACTTTTAACACCAAAAAATATAAATCTCAAATGGTTTGGGTCGAAGGGAATGACAATTTTCTTACCTCTTCACCATATTTATCGTCAGGGACTCCAAAGGCAACAGCCTGTGCAACATCCGGATGAGATAAAAGCACTGCATCAACTTCAATTGGCGATATCTTCTCCCCTAAACAACAAAAAAGAAGATGAAAAACAACCCATGAGTAAAAAATTATATAGCATTATTACTACTCCCACTCAATGTACCAAACAACACGCATTGCATATGCAATATCTACCAATATCCGAGCATCAATTATGAATATAAATTATAGAGTATAGACCCACAGTTTCCCATTTGACCCCACATTTAGAATAACATGCCTAACCTAACAACTCAAGTTTGGGTCTTTACTCTTTAGTCATGTATGCGTTTCATGCATGTCATCTATCATTTGTTACCTAGTAGAATAAATGAATAATCAAATTTAATGGTAAGTATGTTCTAGTTAGTTCAAATAAGACTCTTTTAGCTCCTATAAAAAATTTTAAAAAAAATGTATAAAAAAAAAAAAAAGACTCTTTTAGCCATGTTTCAATAATGCCATTTATCATTTGTTATCAACTATCAAGTAGAATAATCAAATTTAATGATAAGCATATTCAAGTTAGTTTAATTAGTAAAGTTTAGAGAGGTTTTTCTAATCTTGTTTTTACCACACACAAAATAATTAATAATTATTGTTTTAACCTAATTATAAAAAATTATTATCATGATAAAAACAGTATCATTGCTAATCTTATCGTATCATATAGTTGTCATATCTTATGTTATTAATATATCTATAATTGTAGCATCTAGCCGTCAAATCTTAATTTACTAACATAAATATTGCATAAACTTACTATGAACACAGGTGAGAAATATGTTACATTAAAGTAAAAGCAAATACCTCCACGGTTAATGAGCTCCTTGATCCGACCCACAAGGTGCAAATACCCATCGGAGTCGAAAAACCCGAGATCACCAGTATGAAACCACCCGAATTGAAAAGCAACCTTATTAGCCTCTGGATTGTTCTTGTAACCCTTTGTCACATTGGGTCCCCTAATACAAACCTCACCGGTAACACCTTCATTTTGTGGGACCCCATTTTCATCCAAAACCGACATCTCTTGACCCACGGGTCGACCCACCGACCCGGCTTTGTGCCCACCATCTTCGGGCAACGGGTTTGAAGCCATCAAATGAGAAGCTTCAGTCATTGCATAAGCTTCTAGAACCGGCGCGCCGAACGATTCCTCGAGACGAGCCAGCACTATTGGAGCCAGTGAAGCGCTGCAGCTACGAATGAATCGGAGCTTCGGGTACGACGGTTCGGGTTTGCTGAGGTGGCGATCCAAGATGATTTGGTGGATGGTGGGGACAGCGGTGTACCACGTGGCGTTGTAAGCGCGCATGTCGGACCAGAAGGTTGAAGCGGAGAATCGGCCGGCGGATGGAAGAGTGGCGGCGGCGCCGGAAACGAGTGAACTCAGTAACCCGGCGATTAACCCGTGGACGTGAAATAGAGGTAGGACCAACACGGTCGAGTCAGACTCACTGAGTCTGTACACCGATTTGATGTTCCGGACCGAAGAAGCTAGGTTGAGCTGAGTCAAAGGCACGCCCTTGGGCCGGCTCGTGGTGCCTGACGTGTGCAAGAAGAGTGCCACGTCGGACGGATCGTTCACGAGTTCCTTAACAGACTCGGAGATGGAATCGGTGGAAACAGAGTTTCCGATACTGATACTCGACGCGCCGTCTGAGAGCGCGGCGGTGACGTGAGGGAGTTTCAGCTTGGAAGCGGCGGATTGAGCCTGTTGAAGTCCTTCTTTCGGTGTAATCAAAAGCTTCGACTCGGAGTCGGAAAGGTAAAACTCGAACTCCTCCGCCGTGTAAGCCTGGTTCAACGGCGCCGCTATGGCTCGGCATCGAATCACTGCCAAGAACATCACCACAAACTGCACAAACCCAAAAAACAAAAAAAGTTAAAATTTTAATTTGTGTTTATTGTGTTTGGTTAGCGAGAAAATGAAGGAAAATAAGAAAGAAAGAAAATTGAGCGTGTACCTCGATAGTGTTGGGAAAAGAGAGAGCGACGACATCGCCGGGGTGGATTCCGGAGGCGAGTAAGAGAGAGGCGGCGTGATCGACGAGGTGTTGTAATTGGGAGTGAGTCAAATCGAGTTTTCCAGAGACGGAAAGGGCTCGGCGAGTTGGGAATTCCAACGCGGCTTTGTTCAACAATCCTGTGAGAGTTAGATTTTCCATTTCTTTGTGTGTGTGTGTATGTGTGTGGGTATTTTGTTGTTTTTTATGTGAGTGTGAAATTGATTGTGAGAAATAAATAAAGGAATTGGTGACTCCTGATAGGAACGAAGGGCCGGGTTTTGGGTCATATATACAGGAGAGGGAGGGAAGGAAGAGTGTGGGCGGGCTCTAGGGGAGGGGAAGGTTGGAGCTGGGAAAGGAGGTAATGGGACACGTGGCATATTTGAATGTCGTTTTGGAGGTTTCTGAGTCCGTCAGTTTTGATCAGAGACTTCTAGTCTGCCGGTCACTTCGAGCGTGCTTCGTCATGAATTTGCTTTTTTTTCTTCTTTGGCTGACGTATGCATCGCTACAATACTACTATCACACCATTTTACACAATCACAATTCTCCGCCTATCAAGTTATGGGCGGTGGAAATATGAACTCATATGTACTTATAATTTTTTTCACTACACATTTAGAGTTGTAATAAAAATTGTGTAAAATATTATAGTATTAAAATCTTGAATTAAAATGCTTTATGAAAAGTAATACATGCTTACATGATACTCAACATCAATAAATACTAAAAATTTGACAAATAATTTGTAGTTGGAAAAAATATATAGCAAACTAGTTGAGTTACAAGATTATTAACAAAAAATTTGATATAAGCTTATAAATTAATATATAAAATTTAAATTTTTTTAATAATTATAATAGAATTAGAATATGTACATGTTCCATTCTATAATAATACCATTCATCATCAATTTGTTTGTTATAGGTGGAATTTAAATTCATATCTATTACTTAAAAATAAGAGGTTTTACCAATTGAACAAGTTCTAATATTAATTAACAAGCATTTGTTAGTGTGTAATGCTATAATCAATTGTATAGTGGGAGTACCCATTTTGTTAAGTTAATAAATGTTTGCAAAAAATTTAGCTTCAATTATTGATTTAAAACTATCCTCCTTCAATTCACTATTTAGTGACTGAAAAGACCATCAATTTCATGTGTAGTTTTGTGATATAATTTTTTTAATGAGTTATATGATTTGTTTGAATAATATATATGAATGGTCTAATAAATCAGCACGCAAGGGGCTAGAGGAGATAGCTTCAAATCGATTTAGAGTTTATACTTTATCATTTTGTTTTAAATCATTTGAAGTTGCTTCTAAAAAAATTATTGAAGTCGCTATATTTTTCTTAGAATTTTTTTTTTTTAAGTTCTTAGAAAAGCTTAGAATCAAGATTTATTATAAGTTTTATTTGTTTGTCTTTATTCTGTGGCGCCACTCTTTTACTCTGTTATTGTGGTTGCGGGATCTTCTCTTGTGATTTGTCTAGTTCAACATTGACTCTCATTTAACTAAAAAAAGGGACTAAATTGGAACAAGAATCCTTGATAAGTGCAAAGACTACAACCAATTTCTAAACCAATTATAGACAAAACAACTAAACAAGCAATTACAACTTCAAGCATCTTCCATTCTCATCCAAAAAAAAATTTTTGATAGTGTCTGTCATTTCATATTCACCTATCCTATTGACACATTACATTTGTCCTTCTATATCCCAACAAAAATAAGCCATGTATTGTTTATTTGACAATGTTGTACCACAACTTATGTGGTTTGGAATATTATTACTATATAAAGGAAAAACCTCAACCATTTCTTGTTTATGCTTTTCTATAAAGGAACAATTAATAGATGGAACTTTCCCATAGGATTAAAAGAATAAAAAGGGGGTCACTTAATTAAATTTAATGACCCTGCTATTGTATATTAGTATTACAGAATGTATACCAAACTGATTCAGATGACTCACCGCACAAGTTAGAATGTGTAGTTCTTCTCCCCAAAAAAAAAAAAAAAAAGTTAGAATATATAGAATATAATATATGGTTACACTTTCTTGCATATATAAGCCTTGCTTCCTGGAAACATGTTAATAGCATATGATATATAGCTGGATCCCTTTGTAATATCCTTGGTTAATAGTAATAATCCACTAACTCTTCCACGTCTATGTCATTTAATTTGCTAGCTTTATTTTCTTTAAGCCCAAGTTTGTTCAAAAGTGAGTTGTCCTAATTTATTAGATTATCATTATTTTTTTTTTTTATCCTTTATTGTATATGTTAACCAATACCATAATAGGACTTTACGTATGGCTGTCCCATGATATGATAATGAGTCCTATATATGATGGGGACCTAACCTCATCATGTATATTTTTAATGCAACAAATGTCCATCAAGTGACCTAATATGTCTCAACTCAAGCCTTTCGTTCTTTATTTCTAGGCCACCAAAAATGGCCATTTATTTCTCCTATCGCTCTTCTGTGTGTTCGGCGTGTGTTTACGTTCAACACAAGGATGGGACCAGTTGAACTTACGGGAAGAATTTCCATTCAAAAAAACTTCTCCATTCAAAAAAGATTCGTCATACATCGAGTATATGTATTCCCTTCTCGCATGGGGATATATACACCCGATGCATGGCATATGGTATATTTTCTTTTTTCAATCGTGCTTGAGATGATCATAAATATTGCCATGCAACTGTCCTTTAAATTTTCTTCAAAGGATCCAACATTGTATATATTTTTATGTTGACAATGATAATTGGATATCTTCTTTATACTACATTTTATACGTTATTGAGTTTGAGTCTATAAACAATAAACCCAATAACTTGTAAAATAAAAATAAATAAATAAAAAAAAGACTTTGAAACCCCGCCGTTAGTTTTACCTGACCTGTATAAATTTTGAATGAAATCAGTCGTTGAAAGGAATGTGATAACCAGGAGAATGAGAGGTGGGCTTTCATAATTCATTGCCAACCATACTTTGTAATTTTAGCATTGCCAGTGCTCTCATCGGAAAAGGGATGCTCAAGTCTGGGACTCTATGCACCTTAATTGATTGATTTAAAGTTTTTTTTTTTTTTTTGTACGAATGATTATCTAAAATTCGTCTTAATCAATTGAAAATTACGTCACCTCTTTTGGGTTAGGTATAGTGAAACTTTAAATGGGTTTGTATGTATTTAAATATCAAGTAATATTTAATTTGATTTAAAAATAAAATAATATTTATTTGATTAATAATAATTTTAATTAATATTTTTTATTTAAAATTTTTTATTTATACTTTTTATTATAACTGTAGGGGTTAGATTTGAGCACTTCTTCTGTTGAGTGAATAGACTTAGACCCAACTAGCTCAATATAATAAATTTATAGAGAATGGGTTTAAGAACTAGGCCTTAATGATGGTTACAACAACTAGACATGGTTATAAGTGGATTGAACAACAAGGACGTGGGCTAAAATATGAAATTCTGTTCTCGGCCCTTATCTGGTGAACTTGTTGTTCCTATTCTTTCTTCAATGCTTGGTTACAAAAGTTTCAAAGATGACACAAATTGCTATAGTACTCTCTGCTTCTAATTCTCAATCGCCCTTCCTGGAGAATTTCTTACATTATATATATCCCCTTTCAGCTGATCTTGGCCTTCCATTTGTTGATCATGTAGGTCATTACTCGAATGCTTGTCCCGTCAGCCACCTTCTCAAACCTTTTGTGAATTGCAGCAACCAAGGCAGTACTGTTCAGGGGTCATCTCCTCATTAATGCGGCTAGAACGTTAGTTGTGGGCATTTAATGCGGAGGTGACAGTTTCTCCTTGAATTGCTCCTCCACTATGCTCCCATGGTTGGCCCATTGTACTTGTCCTTTTTTTTGGATGCTCTAGGAGGCTGCCTCTGATGGCACGCCGCTATTCCCTTCTATGGTCTCGGTGGGCCAAGGACAGGATTGTCCTTGACAATGTTTCTTGGCAATTTGGACTTTCTATGTTCGACCTCGGACATTTCTTCCTCCTCAGCATGAGCCTTGGGCTCAGTATAAAGTGGGCCGAGCTTGCCAAATTCTTTGACCCCACAATAACTAATTCACTTGAGCGGTGTTTGGATTTTATTTTTTTATTTTATGAAAGATAATATGAATCTTTGTGATATTCTCTATTTATTTTTGAGAAAAAATACAAAAAATTATAAAGGAAATTAGATACTCGGTGTTAATAAATACAAAAAATTTGACAAGCTTTTTTTAGAAAGGAAATTAGAAAGTTGGGGAAAAGGTGTGTGTAATAAAAACCACCCTTTGAGAAAATCAAATTATAGCAAAATCAAATTTTAGCAAGATAAGGTGAATGGGGGTAAACATAACAAGTCTTCCCATAATATAGAAAATAGAAGTATTACGTCCACAATATTTTTACAACAAATCATAAGTGGTAAGTTATTACTGACTCTAATTTAAACCCATCGCTAAATTACTCTTTTACCTACCAATTAGGACCAATAACAACATATCGTAAAAATATTGTGGACATAAGTACATAACATTTCTCAGTAGAAAAATATCTATATAACCAGCATTTGTGTTTCAAAAAGGTCCCTACAATAACCATGTTAGATGTAAGACGTTCAATTTAATTGATTGTAGTCCCATGATAATCAGTCCTATATATAATGGGGACTTGACCTCATCGTGTATACTTTCTATTGCAGCGAATGTCCTTCATCAGGTGACCTCATATGTCTCAACTCAGGCCTTTCTTTTTAACTGTCACTGACCTAGCTAAGGTACTCTTCATTTCTAGGTCACCAAAAATGGCCATTTATGCCTTTCAAGCGTGCTTGGGAAGACACTTCTATATATTATTATTATTATTATTATTATTATGTATGTTCCTTTTGAAATTTCTTTAGAGGATCCAACATTAGCATGTTGACAACGATGATTTTTATATCACATTTTACAAGGTATTGAGTTTGAGTCTATAAACAATAAACCAGTAACTTATCAAAAATAAAAGGACTATGAAACCCCGTTAAATTTTGAAAGAAATCAGTTTGTTAAAAGGAATAAGAGGTGGGCTTTTTTTTTTTTTTTTTTTTTTTGGAGAATAAGAGGTGGGCTTTTCATAATTCATGCCGACCATACTCTGCAATTTTAGGGGCTGTTTGGCACCACTTTTTTCATCACTCAATTTCCGTCACTCAATTTCCATTACTCATCACTCATAACTCATCACTTATCACTTAATTTTTCACACCCGTTTGGCACCATCACTCACTTTCCATCACTCAATATTTTTCACACTATTTGTGGGTCCCATAACTGTCACTCGGTGCAGTTTTTTTTTTTTTTTTCAGTATCACCGAACCCTGTGAAAAAAAAAAAAAAAGAAGAAGAACTGAACCCAACCCGGTGAAGAACAAAAGAAACCCAGCCAAAAAAAGAACCCAATGAAAGAACCCAAAAAAAAAAAAAAGAAGAAGAGAGAAAGAACTGAACCCAGCCAAAAAAAGAACCCAGTGAAAACAAAAGAAACCCAGCCAAAAAAAGAACCCAGTGAAGGAACAAAAAAAAAAAAAAACCCAGAAACCCGAACCCGGTGGAGTCCAATGAAAGAATAAAGAAAAGTGGAGAAGAAAAAAAAAATGGTCAAAAAGTTACGGCTGATCTAACAGTGGGTCCCTCTATGTGCGTTTAATTACAAAAATGTCATTGAGTTATGAGTTATGGAAACAAAGTTATGAAAACAAAGAAATTGTGTAGCCAAACAAGTATTTTGCTATGGGTCCCACCATTTTTGAGAATTGAGTTATGAAAACAAAGAATTGAGTTATAGAAACAGGTGAACCAAATAGCCTCTTAGCATCGCTACTCGCTAGTGCTCTCATTGGAAAAAGTGATGCTAAAGTGTGTGAACCTTAATTGATTGATCTAAAGTTCTTTTCTAGTATGAATGATTTATCCAAAATTCATCATAATCCATTGAAAATTACATCGTGTCATTTTTTTTTTTTTAGGAACAAAAAGGGTTGCTTACGTGTGTTAACACAGCCGACCATACCCTATAAATAAATTGCTTTTTGGTACTACCAGCACATAAATGGTGCCTATAACTTGGAACGTTCCGTCATTTGGGTGAGGTCATTCCATGATAGTGAAACTTTAAAAGGGATTTTGTGTATTTAAATATCACTTAGATTTTTTTTTTTTTTTTTTTTTTTTGATAGGACACTTGGATAATTTTTAGTTTATTAACAATCATTTTATTTAATGTTTTGTGCTATCATTTTTTTATTTAAAATTCATTTATTACGACTAATTCACTTAAATGGTGCTAGAGATATAATAATTTTACTACATATATCTTAAAAATTAGCATCTTTAATTAGAAAAATTGACTTAAACATTCATTTATTATGTTTTTTAAGTTCAAGTTATATTCTTATCATATCAGTTTATAAGAATTTTTTTAGTAAATTTTTTTGTAGTTTTAGCATTTTTTATTTATTTAACAGTGATTTGTTGGAATTCCTTTTATTTTTTATTTTTGAAAATGCTAAAGCTATAACTTTTACTACAAAAAAACTTACAAATTTGTGTGGAAAAGAATATGATTGATGACCCTTCAACAATATACTACATGAGTGTTTGAATTATTTCTTATGATTAGTGACACAACGATTTGTAAGATTTATGTAATAAAATTTATAATATTTTTAGCATCAATCAATTTATTTGTTTTTTAGTTTTTCTTAATAACGGAGAAAAAAAAAGTGTAGGCCATGGCCTAAGTGACTTAGGCCTAGAGTTGGCCTTACTTGGTCTGTTGTTCATAATCTTAAAAAGTTAAATCATCCCACAATTCCCACTCGTATCATAAAATAGTAGAAACTAATAAAAATAGGTTTTTGTTAATTGCTGCTCTTAACTCTTAAGCATTTGTTAAGAAAGTATCGATTGGTCCTACCTATCGTGGGAAGTGGTAACTGTACTATATTAGGTTCTCTAATAATATTCATTAACTAGATTCTTAAAATATAAATTTCAGACTAAAAGTGGCTCAACCTCTATTAAAAAAAAGGCAGATCAACTGCATTATAATTGGACCCTATACTTATTTATTTTTTTTTTTTAAAGATAATAATAGAACATTAAAAGCCAAAAAAAAAAAAAATTTTATATGTTTTTTTTTTCTTTGAAAGAGTTTTAACTTATGACATCCACTTTTAAAATAAAAATTTAAAAATAATTTTACTGAAAGATAAAAAAGTATTGGCAAATTTTAATATTGGTGAGATTGAGTTGTTGTCGGCCTTGATAAGGTTCACCGAAACTTTGTAAATAGAAATTCAGAACTATAACGCAAGCGCTTACGTCCAATAATAAATATTAAAAAAAAAAAGTCATCACTCATCAGGGTCTCTGAGACCGTGACGCCTCCGACACTACAGGCTTCGTGATCGTGAGCCAAACTCAATTTGGCCTCTAGAACAGCTCGACACTTTGCCCCTAGTTAAAGCCTATCCCAGTTGCTAATAAAGGTTGAAATGAATAACCCATTGTCCACTGATAATACTGCCTAATCAATGCTAATAATGTTCCTTTGGTTTGGCCCATTTTGTCAGAGGAAAGGAGTACTACTGCTTTAGCTACCAACCACATGCAAGAGTTACAGTCCACATCTTTCTTAGTATCCTCATCCACAAATTTTAATTTTTTATCGTTAGATTAGCAATTGGATGTTTGTCTTACATGAAGTTTCAGGGTATTCTTCCAACAAGGATAATTAAAATTTATCATTTTTTAATAGTTTAATTTTTTGAGATTAGTGAAACGAGATTATTTTCTATATTTTTATAAATTAAATTATTATTTTTTCAGTTGTCACATATTTGAACTTAAATGGACTTCCTCACTAACTCAAATTTAGTTTCAGGAGCCAAATATACTACTCAAATCTATATTAAATGTTGATTAAATCCTTTATTGGGAGATGAAATGTGTATATTCATTGTTCAACATATACTACGAGTAGCCATTAATTGCACATTGCATCTAATATAGGTTCATTGGTCTCATCAGTGTTCCAAGCCCAATGGAGGACTGTTTAGTGAGCCCATACTAGTGCAAATTGATTTTTTTCCCTCCAATCACATCTCCTAAATTCCAAATTATCCATTTGTTGAGTTCTCTTACATGTGGGCTTGGTCCACAGTAAAAAAGGAAGATTAATTGGCAGAGATTTAAGTCCAGACCCTCTTGTGTTGGAATGGGCCTAATTTGGTTAGTTTTGTGGGATAGCTCTTGTTAGCATCATGGGTTACCACAATAGATTTTGGGCCTGGCCCATAATACATAACATATATGGGCTTTGCCCATTTTCTAAGATAAGTTCTTTTATAAGCCTAGTGGTGTTCAATAAAAGTGACATCAATAGAGTTAGAATAAGTCCTTGTGAAGTGTGGGAGGTAAGGACTAAGAATCAAGTCTTTAGAGGAGAGTTTCACACACATATACACTTAAATTATGATAGAATAAAATTTTTATCTTGTATAAAAAAAATTTTAAAAAAAAAAACCCAATTTTTTTTTTTTGGTTGTTGACAAATGACAGTGTAGAGAGATTCGGACGAAGGTTCTTCTGGTGAAGGTTTTAATGCCTAATGTAATTATGCCATTTATAGCGAAGCACTGAAGCAAGGAACAATTTGAACTACAAAGAACTTGGTCGAGGAGGCGATAATGATGGATGAGTAAATCAACATAATCTATCATAGCTTTTGGTTAAGTTGCGTCTGGGAAACGACTTCATGGTTGAGTTGACATTTACGTGACTCTTGCCGTAGATTTCCGTGGTCAATAATGAAGCAAGTTGGATCCCATGATAGTCATTCAACCAAGATAGACAGCTTTTGTTTTGTACGCAAATTTCTAGCTATCTGAAAGGTAATGACTTGTCAGACACTATCATTTATCCTGTAACAAACTAACACTTACCGAATCACAAGGGCGTGTAATTTAATGATATATAGTTTTAGTGTTTGAGCAGTTGTTTTATTAAGTTTAAACTATTAGTAGAATACACATCTAATCATTTAACGATATAATTTTAACAAGTTACAAATGGTTGGATCATAATATCAACCAAAATTACTAAAAAACATAACTTTTGGATACTTTGATCTTCTTTTGAGATAAATTCAATGTTATTTTATCATCCTAACCATAATAGTGGATTTTAACCATAGGGCAGGACAAACTCAGGATTTTAAGTTAGCGGGGTCAAAGTATTAAAAAAAAAAAAAAAACTCTAAATAGGTATTCATATAGTATTAAAAAATTATAAACACAAAAAATTGTTGTTTCTAAATACATTAAGATGCAATCATCTACCAACAAAGATAAAAACAAAAACAAAATAATTTTTTTTTTTAATACTAGACTAGCTAGGATTTTTTTTTTTGGTTGAAATTAGAACATTCATTGTGATGGTGCTATAAATTTTTGCTTTTAGTACCTCAAAAAGCTACTTATCTATTTTACCACCTCACTTTACAATGCATCCAATATCAAATGTTCTATTTTTTTATCACCTCATTTAAAATAATATAAACAACTCATTAAAATAATAAAGAAAAAGAGAAAATTTGAGTTTTTTTAATTGAAGGAAGATATATAATCTTAATAAAATATTGTATTTTATTTTTAACAATTTGCTATAGTCAACTGGTATTTATACCAATTTACTGCAGTTGCAAAATTTTTAGCTTTACCTTCTCCAATAACACATAATTTTTTGGTTCTTTGGTGGTAAAATAGTTTTTTTGCTAAAATACAATCATCATTGTGAATATTTTTATTATTTTTGTTAAGTTTTTGGGTTAAATAGTTGCTATTTGGTTTAGGCCAACTAGGCTGATTGGGGAGAAAGAGAGCCTAAGGTTTTGGCGAGGGGCCCAACTACAAAATAAAATATAAAATAACTATAAAAGAAAAAATTTATTTTGGACCCGAGGGGGCCTAGACCCCCACCTGGGTCCATCCTTGCTGTAGGGTAATTATTATAGAGTACTTCGAGATAAATATAAATGTATATTCTCCCATCTCATATAATAGTGAGTTTTATTAATTAAGTCTTTTATAAGTATTACTATTTGTGTGTTCTAATAAGTATTACTGTTTTCTAAAAAAAGAAATTTAATTTATGGTGAGACTTAAAATTCATGTAAAATGAAAGAATGCACAATTATAATACTTCCAAAATTCTCAAAGTATTCTATAATTTTCCAAAAAAAAAAAAAAAAAAAAAACCCTTTAGGCTTGGATGTTTACGAGTTACGACTGCCCTTCACAGGGGATCTTCTCTTGTTCCTGCAGCTAAACATGGACTCCCATTTGATGAAAACTAAATAAATCAATAAATAAATACATAAATAAAAAACGCCTTTTCTTTTTTCTTCTTTGAGACGAAAGCAGAACAATAGTCCTTGATAAATGTAAATACCATACTACCAAGCCAATTATAGAAAATCAAGCAATTACAACTTTAAGCATCTTCCATTCTCTCTCTCTCTTTTTAAAGGAAGTAATCATCTTCCATGGATGCACTACTAGCAAAAAATTTGATTCTCTGTTGTAAGTGGTGGGGAATTTTTAGGTTACGAAGGCTCTCACAATAGAGGGGACCAGGTCCAACAATAAATAGCACAACACCAATGAACACCACAATGAAAACAGCGGCCCTGGGAGGATCAACACCATGTAATGGGCCTTTAAGTTTCCTCAAGAATTTTCTGGGCCCAGAAAACTAATAAAGGTTACAACCTAAACTGTCCAAAAGCAAAAAAGAGTGGTCCCAAACTAAAGGACAAAAGCCATTGTCAAATCAAATCCTACCTTCCACAAAAATGTAAATGTTGATTCCCAATAACCAAGGTTCTCACCAACCATGCTTGCTTGTACTTTACGAATAGAATTGAATTGAAGGTGTAAATTGAACTGGGCCCCCTTGGAATTCAAAATCAAAACCTTTTGGGCTTGCTTGTTAGGTCCAAAATCCATTTGCGGATTAAAATAAACCATCTATGCTTTTGCTACACGCATTGTACTATTATAAGGTCTTCACGTTTTATCTTTTGGGCATATTTTAAAGGATTCCAATGCCAACTAATACCGACCAATGCCCATATTAAACTCAATTTAATGTAACGATCAAATGGGCCTTGTTGGAATTTATAACTCCATTTGAAATTGTCAAAATGGTCGGCTTTATTGTGAGGATCAAATTCCACTTCCCAAAGAAAATAGTTGTCCTCTAAACCAAATCCATGATGTGACAAAACGTGTAATGCCAAAGTCTCAGCATAAAATTATTGGAAAAAGTAATAATCAATAATCAATTGGACCTCTTCTATTGGATTATCCAAAACTCTCAGTCTTGTTTTTTAGACCCAATCTCCATTGGTAGATTAAGGTAGTGCCTAATCGCAAAATAAACATTTTTTACATTTTGTCGTCATGGCTTGCGTGTTGTGGACAGCTACATTCCTTTGCAGAGTGAACTTTGGGCCTCACTAGAAAGAAGGCCCACATTTTACAATTTCAAGTAGCCTAACATCGCCCATCAAATCAATAAAATATGAAACCAAAAATATACTAAAACAAGAACCTTTTTTTTTTTTTTTCTCAAGTATATGTTTGGGTTCATATTTTGTTGATTTGATGGCTGGTATTAGGCTACTTGAAATTTTTAAATGTAGGCCTTCTTTCTAGTGAGGCCCAAAGTCCACTTTACAAAGGAATGTAGCTGTCCACAATACGCAAGCCATGACGACTAAATGTGTTTTGTCTTAGGCCCATAGTACAGTTACAGTTTAATTGCGGCCCTATTTACGTTTCCTAATGAAGATTAGTTTGATTGCCGTGTCATAAATGAGCAGAATATGGGTTTTTTTTTTTCAAGGAAAAAGTTTAGTTACAAAATTAGTTATACATTGAGGTTATAAACTCACTTAATAAAATAAATACTACAACATATTTTAAAAATCTAACCGTTGAATTGCATGTTCTTTATGCCCTTAATACATATGTTAAATTTTGTGTCAATCAGATATCATTTACTATATGATCTATAAGCTTATATTTTGTGCATAATTTTAAATTATAAAAACTTGCAATTTAAAAAATTTATTGATGACATAGCTATTGATCTTTAATTTTCTTGAAATTTTGCAAGTATGGAGGATATAAGAAGAATATGTAATCTAATGGTGGATTTGTCAAAATTCACCTTCAATAAAAAGATATTAAATAAGTTTGTAGTCTAAAACTACAACTAATTTTGTAGCTAAAGTTTATCCTTTTTTTAATAAATTAAACACATAGTTAACACTGTTATTTTAAAATTTTAACCAAATGTGTGAATTTCCTTTTTTCTTTTTTTCTTTTTTTAATTTTTAAATAAGTTGAAGTGTCAATTTTCTTTTCAATAATGCTAGTATTACACACTTTTCTCATGTGCTTTGCCATAACTGTTCTACATACCACATTGTGAGTACAGTGAAAAAAAAAATAATGGATCCATATAATAGTCATTAATGACAAATCATAACCGCTCATATAAGACAGTTGTAACATAGTGTATGGTATTAAATATTAAAATTATTATTTCCCACCTAAACCATGCCATTGAGTTGAGGGGCCCAATATTGTCACCATATTTCTAAAAAAGAATTCCAACAATGTTAATTTGTTATTAAGAATGAGAGAGAGAACGAGCAGGTGACCGTGGGAGAAAGAGAGAGGGAATAAAAAAATGTTTACATAATAGCTGTTGCTATAGAGAACATGTACGCATAAGCAAGATGCAACATTTTTTTTTTTTTAAATATTTTATTTTAAAGTATTTGGGAGGCGTCTAATTATTCTTTCATCATTCATCGGAGTCTAAACGAACGACATCGTGATATTACTTTGTGGTTAAGGGTTTTGTATTCAAAGTTAGTTACCTACCTACTCTTCTTTTATTTTTGTTTTATTATTATTATTATTATTATTTATTATGTGGCTAAGCAACGATATTCTGACTATAATACGTGCTGAACATAAAATAAGGATCTTCGAGACTAGGCAAATAAAATAACAAGTATATTATTTTAATGAAAATAAATTACACTATGGAAAAAAAAAATTATTTGATTTAATTAATTGAACCGGTTGCTTTTAAAAAAAATTAAAAAATTTACTTGCTTTAATCCTATTCTACGCATGAAATATGAGCTTTATTTATCCTTGGAAGTTAGAAGGTTATCAACGATTACTATAGACCAAAAAGATGGAATGAATATGTAGCCATTATCGTCTCCATTCATAATATAATGCTTTGATGGAATGAATAAGGACGCATAGTCATCTTCTTTCATTGCTATATATATAGTGTTCAAAATTTAATTTAATTTAAGTTAAAATGAAAGCAATCAAAGCATATCAACTTATATGATCTATGGTTTACAAAAAATTAAAAAATTAAAAAAAAAAAACTTTATATCATTTATGTGCTGATTGCTACTAATTCTTATATTAGTTTTACCGGGTTTTATCAGGTCTTCTGGACAATAATATTTGCCATTTACATGGTGCACAAAATGCCACCGGCACAATAAATATTTAATGGACAAAGTTTGGCTACTAACTTAGTTGTAGTCTTTTCTCAAAAGAAAAAATAATAATTAATTGTAGTTAATATCTACAACTCTCACTAAAAAAGAAATTAATAATATGACTACATATTTGGGAAATCTTAACTATTAAATTGTATGTTCTTAACATGCATGTCAAATTTCATAATAATCAAATGTTTTTTACTGTTCGATTCATAAAGTTATTTTTTATGCATAATTTTAAATTACAAAAATTTGAAATTTAAATATTTAATTGATGACATAGCTATTAATCTTTGATTTTTTTAAATTTTGCGAATATGAAGAATATAAGAAAAAAAATGTTATCTAATAGTGAATTTATCAAAACTCATATTCAATTAAAAAAAAAAAAAATTGAATAGAGTTGTAGCTATTGACTTCAACCAAATTTGTAGCCAAACTTCTCCATATTTAATAAACTAAACTTATTTTGATTTTGGCACTATATATTTATGATACTATCTAAGTTATAGAAAAAGCTATACAATACATTGAACATGATACGAGCACCAACTATCTTGAAGTCAGCTTCCAAGTTCCACTCATGTTCCTACAAAATGCTTTGGAAAGAAGACCCATTATCTTTGTCCCAAAATTGTGCATGGTTGGATGATGATGATAGACTATAGTACAGTAATATGCACCATATTCGCTGGAATCTAAGTTATCTAAGACATACACGTCCTCCTCGGATAATCTTTCCAACAACAATAATGAAGATTCGAAAAGATATATTTGGTTGAGTATGTGCTATATTGGGCCAATTACTCTTATGTTTCAGACACTCATGAAATATAATATCTTTTGGTGGTGACGCAGCCAACCCACTCCTTCATTTTTGTCTATCTTGGGATAGTGCAAAAAAAAAAAAAAAAAAAAAAAAAAAAAGGAGAGAGAGAGAGAGAGAGAAGAAGAAGAGGACTTATTGAAACACACGTTGCAATTAAATATTTTTCCTAATCACTGCTAGTAGCTTTCTGGAACATCACCCTTAATCACTGACATTGAAGCCTGAGTTGACTCTAGCCTTTTTGTTTTGGAACTGCTAAAATGCAAGAAGGTACGGCTAAAAGCATCGCACTCAAATGACATAAGTTGCTTTTAATTTTTATCTTTTTGACACACACGGTTTGTTTTGATTGAGAATAATTTTTTTTTTTTTAAATTGACTCGTTCATCTATAGTTGTTTGTGACAATTTGATCTGATTAGCTGTTTACTTAGTAGATCTGAAATCCTTGAATTTTCTGTGAATTGACTTTAATCAAGATGATATGTTGTAGTTTAGCTTCAATCGAGATGATTTTCTTCAAACTCCTTAATTTAGAGATTATGCAACCTCATTTAGTCAATTTCAAGTTGGCACGTAGTTTGATTTAGTCATTTTAAAAAATTAATCAATTAGGATTCATCATTCTCTTGTTATTAACTTGTACATATTTCAAAAGTCTTATTAAATTAGACGTTTTTGGACCCCAAACCCTAGATTATGATGTTAGATAGTAATTTGAGCTAGTAACAATATCTTGAGAACCATCTCAAGTAATAGCAACGAACCTAAAACCATCATGAGTAACTTGAAAAGGAAATTAAGAAACCAAGATTAACTTAAAATTTGGTTTTTGATCAAACAGATTCAAACAAAAAGTTTTTATATTTATATACTAAAAAGGTTTCAATCACAACATGAAATTTTTTATTATTTTTTATTAGAGACTCTTTATCAACTTAGTTTTAAGGACGGAAAATGTTTTTCACTCAGAAGTCAGAATCCATTATTTACTGTTTCATCATTGTTTTCTTTGTTGTGAAAGTACCAAATTCGTAAAAAGACGGAAAACGATGAAAACAAAAGTTCAAGTTCTTCTAGTTCCTACTATTGAATGCGTTGATGTTCATATTCATTAATGTTGCCTTAGGGCTTAGACACGTAGGGATTACTACCTTCCCCCTCCAACAATTTTTTTCTTTTAAAAAATTATTAATAAATAAATAAATTCCAAATTGTAAGATCAACGATTTAACGGTAATGCTATATAACTCAATTTAAAAGATGAATTTTTTGTTGGTTCTTGGTGCTGCTCTCATCCTTAAAATCACAAAGTCCAAGAGGTAATATTGATCTGTTCTCACTTTTCCATCACCACATCTTTCAAAAAAAGGCTGAGAGTTTGCATATTATATAGTTATATGGTTATTATTGAGTACTTGGGAGTATACTCTCTCCCTTTCACATGGGGTGGCATGATCGGCTCAACAATTTTGGGGGCTTAGGTGAAAATTTTAAGTGAGTTATTTTTTAAATTTTAAAGTCTAAACTTGCACAAATAAAAATTAATTTATTACATGTTTCAATAAATTAGTATCACTATAATACAAATGAGTTGATATAATATACATCAAATTATTAATTGGTGTGTTAATTTATAATAATTGATAAAGTAAGAGTTTGCATTTTTTTTTTTTAAAAAGGGTGATAACTTATTAATTAGTGTGTAGCCGTGTGGCGTGTGGGGCCAGTTGAGAAGTCAGAAGTGTGAACTATGAGCTTAGTTTACGGCCTTGTGATATAATGTGGCCTGTAGAGTGTGGACAAGACTGTGCAGTGCTATGTGTATTGCGCAATCTTGTCCTGTCAAGCTATGTGCATTGTTAATGTGTAGTATTTTGCATTTTAAGATACAATGTGGCATTTTTAATGCATTTTATTGACCAATAAAAGTACTTAAAAAAAATTGTAATTAAAATATATGGATAAATATTATATATATATATATATATATATACACACATATATATGTAATTTTTTTTAATAAGTTGGGGCTTCTTTTATTTGGGGGCATTAGGTGATTGCATCAATTGTATCTATGGTTCAATTGGCCTTGTGGAGTGAGCTCCAAGTATGTCCTCTCCCTCTCACACAGGGGTGGATCTCATTCATATAAGAATGAGAGAGTATACTCTCAGACTACTTAATAAATTTATATTGTTATAGACTAAGTGCTTTGCATAATTGGTGAGGCTTAAGGCAATAATTTTAAATAGGATTTGTTATGGTATTTAAATATCTCTTAAATGATATTTAGTTAATGTCCTATGTTTTTATTTTTTATTATTTAAAATTCATTATTTTTATATGATCATTTCACTTAATGATGATTTGGTTGGATTTCTATTAATTCATAATTTTTTTGGGTGGAAAAATGCTAAAGTTATTATATAAATTTTACTACAAAAAGTTTACAAACTAATGTG
Source organism: Quercus glauca (assembly GCA_023736055.1). Lineage (NCBI taxonomy): Eukaryota > Viridiplantae > Streptophyta > Magnoliopsida > Fagales > Fagaceae > Quercus > Quercus glauca. The sequence goes on from CM043326.1 coordinate 10,051,901, forward strand.
TCAATGAATACGATTAGTGGCATTTCAACAAAATAATAAATGAGTACGGAAAGTGCTAGAGACTACAAATTAATATGGTAATAGCTTTTGTGGTGATTTTTTTTTAGATAGTTTTAACCTATGACGTGTGTTCCTGATAGTTTGATAACTTTTTTGGTGATTGATGCTATAACAATTTGCAAAGGTTATATAGTAAAAGTCATAGTATCTCTACCATCTCATGATAAGTATTAAATTACTTCTTGTGATTGGTTACACATCAATTTATAAGAACTATGTAGTAAAATTTGTAACATCATTCAAATTTTTTTTTTTTTTTTTACCTTCTTACAAATGGAGAAAAGTACCACTCATATATTTAATTTAAAAGTTCACTTACTGCTCCCCAAATTTAGGAGCCTTTTTCTATTTGAGACGGCCTAGGTCTGACCTTGATGCTATGCATTTTCCGAATTCAAGACTAAGATTTACTCTAACCTGCTTTAAATTAACATTATCTTTTGATATGATAACATATTTTAAAATTGGTGATTTCCTTTCTAATGACATCAGACATTGTTGTTCAATTGGAGTTACGAGGTCTATTTGTAAGTTTTTTATAATAAAATTGGTAGTAACCTTCCCACAACCTTTTACAATTACCAACTTTTTCTATCACGAATTTAAAACCACTAACATCTTTCTTGATTAAGTTAAGAGTCTTGTATTATTTTTTATTCTAAAATTTTTTTAAAAAAGTTAAGAGTATTGTAACTTCATTAAAGCCAATGTTTGGTCTCACTTATAAAGAAAGAAATGGGCATGTTGCTTCCCTAATTCAAAGGCTAAACCAAGCATATCAGGCCGATGAAATCGAAGCTATGGCTGCTGTCCAAGCAATTGAATTTGCTGCAGAAATAGACTTGGACAGAATTGTGGTTGAGGGGGACTCGAAGGTAGTTACTGATGCTTTGAAGACCACAGAACCGGTCCTGGTTGGGTTTGGCTTACTGGTTGAGGATGCACAAGCTTGTGTTAGTAATTTTATAGAATTATCTTACTCTCATGTAAAGAAGGATGGTAATAAGGTGGCACATTGTTTAGCCAAATTAGCGGTTAAAATTTCTGATTGTGCTGTATGAATGGAGAATGTTCCACGATCAGGTTTTTCTTTTGTTCAAGATGATCAAGCCTCATTTTCTGATTAATAATAGCTGACTTCCTTCTCAAAAAAAAAAAAAAAAAATACACGTAAGGAATGAAATGGACATGTTATGTCTATCAAGTATCAAATATGCATCTTTCAAACTAATTTAAAAAAAATACTATATTCTAATACATTAGAGGGCGTTTCATATTAGTGTCTTGCGTTATTTGAAAATATAAGAAGTTGGAGGAATTATCATTTGAATTATCCAAAAAATATATAATATAAATGTATTTGACTTTTTGTTGACTCACATTTTCCATGGCATTATTATACTTTTTTTAATTTACTTTTAAGATTTCAAATATTGTTATGTTAATTTAAACTACAATTCACCAACTTTTGGATAAAGTAACCCAACATTTTAAAAAATAAATGCCTATTTGATTAAATTAGGTTTGATATTTTCTAAACAAACTAGCATATGTCTCATTTTTAAAAAAGACATATCATTTTATTTAAGTACTTCTACATATTCTTTATCAGAAAATGGAAAAGAAAAAATAATACGCACTCATGCTATCCTAACTAAAGCAGGATAACTATAACTATATATATATATATATATATATATATAAAAGGGTTTTTTTTTTTTTTGGAGATTTTTTTTTTAGAGAAGATTATAAAAGGATAACCTAAAATATTGAATTAGTTTGAATTTAGGGAAAAAAGAAATCGTCAAAATGGAAAACATACTACATAAAGACAATTATTACTAAAAAATAATAATAATAATAATAATAATAATAACAATAATAATAATAAACAACAACAACAACAACAAAAGTGAAATTAAAAAAGGTATAAAGAATTTTTCGACTATGCCAGCACTATGGTTTTTTTTTTTTTTGGGTTATAAGTCATAACATGTAAGTTACTACTATTTCCATTAGGCGGAAATGCATTTTTTGTCCCTACATTTTGACCCATTTTTCATTTTGATCTCTATTTTTTTTTTTTTTACCACATTTAGTCCCTATTTTGAAAAACGACGTTTGTTTCAATCCCTACCGTCAATTCCCTAACGAAAATATCCTATGTGGCAAATGGCGGAATAAAAATATTAATTTTTTAATCCTACATGTCACTATTCTTCTTACCAAGTTAGCTTCCTGCCACAATTAGTTGCACGTGAGCCTCACATGACCTACTCACACGTGTGGGTCACACCTTTTTAAACCACCACCTCCAACGAATTCATAATCCCTAACCCCCAATTTTCATGATCTGAGCTCCTCTGATGATCCTAGTGTTTTACATGGATTAAGTATAAGCTTAACTATGTGTTTATAAGTTTTTGGGCACCATCTCCTTACAAGCCGATTTTTAAGGGTAGGTTCTATCCATGAATTTCTAATATTTGGTATCAGAGCCAACCACCAACTTGATTAATCAGGCGTAACTCATTAAGTATGAGATCAAATGAATTGCAGTTTTGTGGCTGGATCTCGGAAGGGGCGACCTAGAGGCTAGATTAAAATTATTGATAGGTGAATGGAGCCACCAAAAAGAAAAAAGCCTACTATTGGGTCAGTGTTGCTAAAGTGAGTTGTTGTGGACGTCAGCTACGGAGTATGGTGGTATGATCCTAGTGTCCCACATGGATTAAATATAAGTTTAACCATGTGTTTATAAGCTCTCGGGCACCCTGTCCTTGCAAGCCAATTTTTAAGGATGAGTTCTACCAATGAATTTGTAACATTTCCTCTGTCCTTACCTCGAAAACACATACTAGGTGCTCCTCTCCTACATCTGAGCTCCTCTGCTCTTACCTCGAAATCACATACCATGGAATCAAGCTCTGTATCAACTGGTGGAAGCCTGAGGAGAGTAGGTCCAACTAGGTGCTTCTATGGCGAGAAACCAGTGGTAGTGGTATTATGGACAATGAACAACCCTAGTAGAAGATTTTACGGGTGTCCAAATTTCTAGGTAATGTCTAATACTAGAGGAAAAAAAAATTTTTCTATTATTATGCTGCGGTTTTGGTAAGAATACTTACGGGTTCAATCTTTGATTTCATATTCAGGTTGGACGCAAGTGTAAAATTTTCAAATAACGTGATGATGAAATATGTGGGCATGGCACAGTGTTTATCCCAGAGTAGAGGCAAAGGATGATTACACCTAAGTCTGAGATTGCAAGCTGCAAGAGGAGAGAGAAGTTTCTGGCAAGATTGCTGGCACTGTCTTTGGTGATTAATGGGATCTGTTTGTGTGTGGTTCTATCTTTGGTTGGTTAGATATGTGGGGTGGAAATGGCTAGATAGATGGAGTTAGTTGTGGAGGGCTTTTTGTGGATGTTTGTAGCTTTTGGTAGTTTGGTTGTTTTTGGCAGTATGGACATGATAATGGACAGTTTTTGACATTATGCTTCAAATTAGCAATTTCCCATCTGATGCTCTACTTGTAATCGGAAAGATTTATCAAGGAACAACAAATTTTCATTAATGTGATGTGTTTTGGAATTTATGTTATTCAATTGTCAAGACAAATACTTGGTGTATTGATAGGACCTGAATTTAGACCTTGCTTTTATGCTAGATACTGATATAGTATGCAATTAATGAAATGGCAAGACCTGATATGGTATACAATTTTGAACCTATTATATGGTATGTTATGAAAGAAAAACTTTCAAAAATGTTAGTTGGTGATATGGTATGCTACTTTCAAAAAACTTTCCAAAAAAAAAAAAAAGTGTCTATTTGATTAAATTAGGTTTAATATTTTCTAGTGGGTTTCAGTTAACTCAACAGGTAAAGTCTTTAATGGTTGAATAAGAGATCTGAAATTCAATCTCTGCCTACACCAAAAACCAATTGGTGTCTTGGTTTGATAACAAAGAGTATCATCAGGAGTAGATGTTAAATGTTGAAACTTCCTCTAAAAAGAAAATATATAGATTCTCAAAAAGAAAGATTAATATTTTCTAAACAAACTAACATATGAGTCATGCAATACATGCGTGTATGCTAAAAGCCTATAAATTCATTTTGAAAATTTTAATACGATTTTTTTTTATTTTTCGTGTATAATTCCTACCTTTAAATAGTAAATAAAAAATTGATAAAAAGAAAAAAAAATACAGATTAAATGGTATTTAATATGATTAGTATTACTTCAATAAGATAATAAATGAGTATTTAAATTACTAATTATTCTTTGTGAGAATATTTTAACAAAATGTCTTACAAAATGAAAGACTGCAGCAAGTTATCTAGCAACCTTCAAATTTGTGTAATTGGGTTAGCAACAGAGAGATGGACCCTACGCAATTTCTACTAAAATCATTAGCGTTCAATCAAAGTCAATATGGGATCCCTAAATCCAACTACTCATCCAATTATTTTTACTTTTAAAAAAAAAAAATTTTTGGTCAAACCCCTCCACTTGTCCGCCATTAGCTCCTCAAAATCATCAAAAAAATAATGAATAAAAAAAAAAAAAAAGTAGTAGTACAAACATAGACGTAACTTTTGCGATAACTCTATCATATAGCGAACTTTTAATGGTATATAAAAAAAAAAATTATTGGATCATACAGAAATAACAAGATTGATAGCCAATCATAGTCAACTGCAACTTTGTAAAATATATATTAGCCTCATTACACGCGCTTCGTGCATGCAATGATTTTTTATTAATTTAAAAAAAATTATTTTTATTTTATATATATAATTTTTTATTTTTAGTATCTAATTTATAAGTAAATAAAATAATTTGAAAATCAATAGTAGCGTGTTCGATGAGTTTTTTTTTTTTTTTTTTTTAATTTAAAAAAAAACTTGTGTTTTTATTTTATATATATAATTTTTATTTTGAGAATCTAATTTATCTATACTATTATTTAAGGGATTTCAGCTGTTTGGGGTCCTCATTTTTTTGTTCAAAAATACCCCTACAATCCTATATTTAAATAAAGACAAAACTAAATGACAATCCGATAAAAATACAACTTTAACTCTTAGTAATACATGACCTAAAAAATAAGGTCACTCTTCTGTTAATTTTTAAATTATTTTATCCACTTATAAATTAATTTCTCAAAATAAAAATTATATAAATTAAAATAAAAAAAACAAGTTTTTTTTTCTACAAAATAGGACCACTAAAGTTGTAGTTTTTAGGTAATATTTTAGAAAGAGTTAAAGTTATATTTTTATCGAATTGTCCTTTAATTTTGTTTCTATTTAAATATAAAAGTGTATAGACACTTTTGAAGAAAAAAATAAAAAATCTAAATAAAGAAAGACCCTTAAATAATAATATAAATAATTAAATATATAAGAAAAAAAAACCAAATGAATACAGTAATACACGCCCTATAAGTAGATTCTCACGCCACGTTCCCTCCCTCTTTACACAGTACTCACAAGTCACCAACTTTAAAAATAACAACCTTTTGAATTAGAAAAAGCACAAAGGAAAGGATTCATGGCTGCCAAGTTGATAGCTTTGGCTTGCTTTCGCAGCGAAGGCTATGGCGATCTCTCGCCCAGGCCACACTACCCCTCCATGCCCAGTTACCCAAAAGGCAAGGGCGTGTCTACGCAAGAGAGCAGCAGCGTGGAGCAGGGTTCGTCGCCGCCTGAAGCCAAGGCTGCGACCTTCTCTGTTTTCGGAATGACATGCTCTGCATGCGCTGGATCGGTCGAGAAAGCCGTCAAAAGGCTTCCGGGGATACGTGAGGCCGTCGTTGATGTCTTGAACAACAAGGCACAGGTCCTCTTTTATCCTACCTTCGTCAGTGTAAGTATTTCTGCTCCTGGGTTTTAACTGTTTGTTTCTTTGGAAAAATGTTTCTGGGAAAGTTTTTTTTTTTTTGGGAAAAAGGTTTGATTTTGTATATGGGTTTGAAGAAATTTTGTTGTTGATCTTGGGTAGTTAGGTGAAAAGACATGAATTGGATTTTTTTTTTTCTTTAGAGAAGTATTCTTAGAAATAAAAGGAAGAGTTTTTCATTAAATTTTGATTCCCTTTGTAAAATTAACATTTAATGTTCGTCTTTCCTGTGTTTGGGAATTGGGAATTATTTCTTGACTGTTTTGATTTCAAATGAAAATTTGTTTCAACTCTGGAGGACTTTTTGTTCTTGCTCATATTTACTTAATTTTCAATGCCTAATGGACTATTATTCTTTTCAATGAGGAAAATAATTTGATTGTTTGAAAATAAATTTTCAAAATCATTTCCTGTGTCATTTTCATCCTTTATTAAACCGCTATGTGTGATTGACGAATGGCCCTTTTGTTGGTATACAATTAAATGGCCCTTCCCTTTCCAACTTTCCCTTGTACAAACTTTAGCAATTATCATGTTTTTCTTCTATTTTCCCTCGATAACTTTAGGATGACTGTGAGATGTGTCATGTTTCCCATGACTATGACTTTATACGTAAATTTGTTGTTTTTTTGACTCTCAAATGATTTAGGCTTGTAATTTAGAGTAAGCTAAGGAAGCCATTGGCCGAAGTGTGCATCTCCAACTATAATACAAGCTTGACTTGAGCCAAATCTAGTTTGAATCCCAATCAGTAGGCTACACCTCTACCTTCCAAATCGCTTTCTTCCATGAGCTAAACATTTATACCACCTAGTTACAAGGAAGGTTACAATGAACTAAGTTGTTCATAAACAGCCATTTAACATCGAAACGAAAAAAACAAAACAATACCAACAAAAAAAAAAAAACTTGTTTATGTTTGTTTATTTAGCAAAGAAGTCAAGCTCAATGGCTTAACTATTAAACGAGCTAAATTTAAATATAATAATGTGTACGAAAATAAGCTCATAGGTATAAGGCTCAAGTTATATATAATATTATATGTTTATTTTCTTATAAAATATTTTTATATAGATGTGACATTGAATTCTCATATTTGTAAATAAGTTCATAAGGTATCAATTTATTATTTTTAATTTACTTATAAATATAAACAGTCAATTTCCTAATAAAAAATTATGTATTATTATTAAAAAACAAGGTTAGTGAATCTAATTTTGTAAGTTCATAAATGAAAATTATTATACCTAAGCTAACTCTAATAATATGATACCAACTTTAATTTTAAGATTAATTATTATAGTATAGATTGTGAAGGGTTAACAAATTTTAGTCCTAGTGTTTACTTTATATGGGGGAAAGGATAAGTTAATCAAGTAACTCATAAAAAAACTTGAACTTTTTCTTTTACAAGAAAATGAATGCAAGCTAACTTGGTGATAAGCTCGAACTCAAGCTCAGCTTGTGTTCAAAATAAAAATTAAAAATTAACCAATCCTAAACTTTTAATACTCAACCTGGCTCAACTTAGTTACAACTCTAGTAACAAGGGCTGGCGATTAAATTAAATTATTTATATAAAAGATAATTTCTCTTAATTTTCCTTTAAGCAATGGTTCCAAAGAGAAACTTTTAATTTGATCACCCACTTTAGGTTGTTGGGGCTTAGGCTGGTTTAGGGTGTAGCAATTTGAAGTTGACCTTATCCCTGATGTTGGACTCTAGCTCTGCAAAATTGTACCATATATTGCATAGATTGTTCAAATATCTGGTTCAACAGACTAGTTTGAAGCCATCAATGTCTAATTTGTGCAAAGTTGAAATTAGTCCAGATAAACCACACTTCAGAAATGTTAATAATACCAAGTAGTTACTATTACTAAGTTGTCTAGTTGTAATGCAAATAAATTGGTTGCAGTTACAAGCTTCTTTTATTTATTTTTTATTGTTTTGGCATTTTCTCACAACAATTCTGCTATGCCATGGTCATTGACTGAGAAGAGAAGCTCAGATCGCTAGTTTTGAGTCTGGCTTTAGTAAACCTTTCACGTTGTCACTACTGTTACAGATAATGAACTTAAGGTGGTGATTGAGTCACTTTATCTAGCTCAGCATGAACTTGCTGAATGCTGTTGTTTATACCTTATCAATTTCATCACAACTTAACTGGAAAACTTGGACCCATGACAGTTTTTTCAAGTAATTAAGGTTAACTAGTGTATGATTACATACATTCTGTTTCTAGTCCAATTACAATTTTTTTTGATTTTCTTTCTTCCTCAACAATGCACATTATATTGTTTTAAATACGTTTATTGTTGAATTTATTTGTAATGAACTTTGATATTGCTGTTTAACATTATATAGGAGGAGACCATTCGTGAAACAATTGAAGACGTTGGATTTGAAGCCACATTGATTGAAGATCAGGTGAATGAAAGAGCCACTCAAGTATGCCGAATAAATATAAATGGAATGACTTGCACGTCTTGCTCCTCCACTATCGAATCAGCTTTACAAGCAATTCATGGTGTACAGAAGGCTCAAGTGGCCTTGGCAACTGAAGAAGCAGAAGTTCAATATGATCCAAAGATTGTGAGCTATACCCAGATATTGGAAGCCATAGAAGACACTGGATTTGAAGCCATACTTATTAGTTCAGGGGAAAACATAAGCAAGATAGCACTCAAAGTTGATGGTTTTCGTACTGATCATTCCCTGAGAATTATCGAAGAGTCTCTTCAAGCACTTCCAGGTGTTCAGGATATAAATGTATCTTCAGAACTTAACAAAATATCCCTTTCCTACAAACCTGATATGACAGGACCTAGAAATTTCATCAATGTGATTGAGTCAACCGGGTCAAAACGTTTCAAGGCTAGAATATATCCTGAAGGAGGAGTAAGGGAAACTCATAGAAAGGATGAAATTAAGCAATATTATAGATCCTTTATGTGGAGTCTGATTTTTACAATTCCCGTCTTTCTAACTTCCATGGTTTTTATGTATATTCCTGGAATAAAGAATGCATTTGATACAAAAGTTGTCAATATGCTTAGTGTTGGAATGGTTTTAAGGTGGGTGCTATCGACTCCAGTGCAATTCATCATAGGCCGGAGATTCTACATTGGGGCCTACAAAGCGCTACGCCATGGTTCTGCTAATATGGACGTTTTGATTGCCTTAGGAACAAATGCAGCCTACTTCTTTTCTGTCTACTCTGTATTGAGAGCTGCTACCTCTAAAGATTTCAAGGGTACTGATTTCTTTGAGACTAGTGCAATGCTTATCTCATTTATTCTACTTGGGAAGTACTTAGAGGTTTTGGCTAAGGGTAAGACATCAGCAGCCATTGCCAAACTTATGGACTTGGCACCTGAGACAGCAACATTGTTAACCTTGGATAGTGAAGGAAACGTCATGAATGAAGAAGAAATTGACAGTCGGTTGATACAAAAGAATGATGTAATTAAAATTATTCCTGGAGCAAAAGTAGCTTCAGATGGTTTTGTCCTCTGGGGTCAAAGCCACGTAAATGAGAGTATGATAACAGGAGAAGCACGGCCAGTTGCAAAAAGGAAGGGTGACACAGTGATTGGAGGCACTGTGAATGAGAATGGTGTGTTGCACATAAAAGCAACAAGAGTAGGATCAGAAAGTGCTCTTTCACAGATTGTTCGACTTGTTGAGTCAGCCCAGTTGGCTAAAGCTCCTGTTCAGAAGTTTGCTGATCGCATTTCTAAATTCTTTGTGCCCCTGGTAAGTATATACTGATCTACATCTTTCCTGGATCATGTTGTAGGGTGTTCAATTAAAGTTATCAATATGAAATTATGGAGGCTCTTTTTAGTGAATGGATTTCTTTTTCCACAGGTCATTATACTTTCATTTTCAACTTGGCTTGCCTGGTTTTTAGCTGGAAAGTTCCATTGGTACCCAAAATCTTGGATTCCATCTTCCCTGGACAGCTTTGAGCTTGCACTCCAGTTTGGGATATCAGTCATGGTCATAGCCTGCCCTTGTGCTCTAGGTCTAGCAACACCCACTGCTGTTATGGTTGGCACTGGAGTTGGTGCATCTGAAGGTGTACTTATCAAAGGGGGTAAAGCATTAGAAAGTGCACATAAGGTTTGCATTTACAATCATCTTCCTGTATTTTATTTTTGTATAGCACAGGCTCCATCCACGTTAGTTGATCCAGAAGATTTTTATGTACTGCTTAGGTCTCTTTGTTCCATTTGGCTTGTAATTGACTGTATCAGAAGTAAAAATTTGTCCTAAAAGTATACTCTGCTACAGAATTAGAATCACTGCTCCCCATAACCCCCTGCGCAGGGGGAAAAATAATGCTGAATTTTTTCCATTAATGGTTCTAATGATTTTTATCTGCATGATTAAACTGCTGAACATTATTTTGTATTTTGTTTCCATCCTAAGATTTTTTTTTTTTTTTCTTTTTTTCTCTTGGACCGATTAACGGTATTTCAGGTAAACTGCATTGTATTTGACAAGACGGGTACTCTCACAGTTGGAAAGCCTGTTGTCGTTAAGAGAAGGCTCTTGAAAAATATGTTACTGCAAGAATTCTTAGAACTTACTGCTGCAACTGAGGTAGTTATTCTTCTATTAAAACTGACTTAAGAAAATATGAAGTTATCATATCGCTATTTTCCAAAATATTTTTGATTTAAGTTTGACAGAGGTGGAGTGGACTATAATATTTTCTTATTACATGACTATTGATAATGTTGGTTTGATATATATCAGGTGAACAGTGAGCACCCATTAGCAAAGGCCGTTGTTGAGTATGCCAAGAAATTTCAAGAAGATGAGGCCTGGCCAGAAGCACGAGACTTTGTTTCCATTACTGGCCATGGGGTGAAGGCCATTGTCCGGAACAAGGAAATAATTGTAGGAAACAAGAGCTTGATGTTGAGCCACAACATTGCAATTCCAATGGATGCCGAAGAGATACTAACAGAAGCTGAAAGGATGGCCCAAACTGGGATTCTAGTATCCATTGATAGGGAAGTGGTAGGAGTTCTAGCCATATCTGATCCGCTGAAACCAGGTGCAGAAGAAGTTATTTCCGTACTGAAGTCTATGAAAATTAAGAGCATCATGGTGACAGGCGATAATTGGGGAACTGCCAATTCCATTGCCAAAGAAGTTGGAATTGAAACTGTTGTTGCAGAAGCCAAACCTGAGCAGAAATCAGAGAAAGTAAAGGATCTGCAGGTACATATAAGAACATTGTTTCAAGGAGTTGTTCACTTCATTCTGAAATGCTTATTAGTCATTCAAATGCATATTTTCCTGATTCTTTCACAGGCTTCAGGCTACATTGTTGCAATGGTGGGGGATGGCATAAATGACTCGCCAGCACTCGTGGCAGCAGATGTTGGAATGGCAATTGGTGCTGGCACAGACATTGCTATCGAGGCAGCGGACATTGTTCTCATGAAGAGCAACTTGGAGGATGTCATAACTGCCATTGACCTTTCCCGGAGAACCTTCTTCCATATCCGGCTGAACTATATATGGGCTTTAGGATATAATCTGCTTGGCATCCCAATTGCTGCTGGGGTTCTGTTCCCATCCACTGGATTCAGGTTACCACCATGGATTGCAGGAGCTGCAATGGCAGCCTCTTCTGTAAGTGTTGTTTGCTGCTCTCTTCTGTTGAAATATTACAAGAGGCCCAAGAAGCCGGACAACCTTGAGATACGTGGAATAAAGATAGAGTGATTGTTGATGATGGTGTTGATATAGTTTGGTGTAAATGCATGTAGGAATGAAGTTCTCGTAGGAATAAATGTAGAGGAGTGTGCTGGTTTTTATTATTATTATTATTATTTTTTTCCTTGAAGAATAGTAGTGTTGTTTGAAGAAAATAAAATTCATTTGAGCAAGGTACCTTATTTGGTTGGATGGCCTCCCTTGTACATTTGGTGTTAAAGTTAATCTGTAAATAAATGGACTTTCATGCAGTGAAGATCAATGAAGCCTTTGAGGTGAACCAAAAAGACATGCAGTAATCTTTCCTGACTAACTTTTTTCTGTTAGATTATCTTTTATGAGAATCCCTGGCAGATACAGTCTGGAAGATGATATATATAATTAGTACCATTTCAGAAGCTAATTGCCACGTATTTCTCCAATCCAACTCTAATTCACAATATTAAGAATAGAACATATATAAATGATATGGCTCACAAGGTTTTGCAATTAAGTTTAAAATATTTATTTGATGGAAAAATGTTCTCAGCTAAAATATTGTGTCATAAAAATAACGGTACGTATAAATTCACAATGGAGCAATTGTGCACGGGTTTGGCTTGTCTAGAGTTCCATTGCACAAGGTGCCACAAAGACATAACTTGTGTCTAGAGGTGGCCACGTGTTAATTTCGTATTTCATTTATTGGACTAGAGCTCAAATGGGCAATTGTACGTAGGCTTGGCTTGAATCTAGTGTTTTAATGCACTAAATGCGACAAAAACGCATGCGTTCAAAAGTGGCCAATGGTAGCTCAAGGCTTAGGCCTAAGTAAGCGAGCATTCTCACCCTATTAGATTCTCACGCCAGGTTCCCTCCCTCTTTACACAGTACTCACAAGTTACCAACTTTAAAAATAACAACCTTTTGAATTAAAAAAGCACAAAGCAAAGGATTCATGGCTGCCAAGTTGATAACTTTGGCTTGCTTTCGCAGCGAAGGCTATGGCGATCTCTCGCCCAGGCCACACTACCCCTCCATGCCCAGTAACTCAAAAGGCAAGGGCGTGTCTACGCAAGAGAGCAGCAGCGTGGAGCAGGGTTCGTCGCCGCCTGAAGCCAAGGCTGCGACCTTCTCTGTTTTCGGAATGACATGCTCTGCATGCGCTGGATCGGTCGAGAAAGCCGTCAAAAGGCTTCCGGGGATACGTGAGGCCGTCGTTGATGTCTTGAACAACAAGGCACAGGTCCTCTTTTATCCTACCTTCGTCAATGTAAGTATTTCTGCTCCTGGGTTTTAACTGTTTGTTTCTTTGGAAAAATGTTTCTGGGAAAGTTTTTTTTTTTTTGGGAAAAAGGTTTGATTTTGTATATGGGTTTGAAGAAATTTTGTTGTTGATCTTGGGTAGTTAGGTGAAAAGACATGAATTGGATTTTTTTTTTCTTTAGGGAAGTATTCTTAGAAATAAAAGGAAGAGTTTTTCATTAAATTTTAATTCCCTTTGTAAAATTAACAGTTAATGTTCGTCTTTCCTGTGTTTGGGAATTGGGAATTATTTCTTGACTGTTTTGATTTCAAATGAAAATTTGTTTCAACTCTGGAGGACTTTTTGTTCTTGCTCATATTTACTTAATTTTCAATGCCTAATGGACTATTATTCTTTTCAATGAGGAAAATAATTTGATAGTTTGAAAATAAATTTTCAAAATCATTTCCTGTGTCATTTTCATCCTTTATTAAACCGCTATGTGTGATTGACGAATGGCCCTTTTGTTGGTATACAATTAAATGGCCCTTCCCTTTCCAACTTTCCCTTGTACAAACTTTAGCAATTATCATGTTTTTCTTCTATTTTCCCTCGATAACTTTAGGATGACTGTGAGATGTGTCATGTTTCCCATGACTATGACTTTATACGTAAATTTGTCGTTTTTTTGACTCTCAAATGATTTAGGCTTGTAATTTAGAGTAAGCTAAGGAAGCCAATGGCCGAAGTGTGCATCTCCAACTATAATACAAGCTTGACTTGAGCCAAATCTAGTTTGAATCCCAATCAGTAGGCTACACCTCTACCTTCCAAATCGCTTTCTTCCATGAGCTAAACATTTATACCACCTAGTTACAAGGAAGGTTACAATGAACTAAGTTGTTCATAAACAGCCATTTAACATCGAAACGAAAAAAAAAAAACAATACCAAAAAAAAAAAAACTTGTTTATGTTTGTTTATTTAGCAAAGAAGTCAAGCTCAATGGCTTAACTATTAAACGAGCTAAACTTAAATATAATAATGTGTACGAAAATAAGCTCATAGGTATAAGGCTCAAGTTATATATAATATTATATGTTTATTTTCTTAGGCTGTTGGGGCTTAGGCTGTTTAGGGTGTAGCAATTTGAAGTTGACCTTATCCCTGATGTTGGACTCTAGCTCTGCAAAATTGTACCATATATTGCATAGATTGTTCAAATATCTGGTTCAACAGACTAGTTTGAAGCCATCAATGTCTAATTTGTGCAAAGTTGAAATTAGTCCAGATAAACCACACTTCGGAAATGTTAATAATACCAAGTAGTTACTATTACTAAGTTGTCTAGTTGCAATGCAAATAAATTGGTTGCAGTTACAAGCTTCTTTTATTTATTTTTTATTTTTTTGGCATTTTCTCACAACAATTCTGCTATGCCATGGTCATTGACTGAGAAGAGAAGCTCAGATCGCTAGTTTTGAGTCTGGCTTTAGTAAACCTTTCGCGTTGTCACTACTGTTACAGATAATGAACTTTAAGGTGGTGATTGAGTCACTTTATCTAGCTCAGCATGAACTTGCTGAATGCTGTTGTTTATACCTTATCAATTTCATCACAACTTAACTGGAAAACTTGGACCCATGGCAGTTTTTTCAAGTAATTAAGGTTAACTAGTGTATGATTACATACATTCTGTTTCTAGTCCAATTACAATTTTTTTCAATTTTCTTTCCTCGTCAACAATGCACATTGTATTGTTTTAAATACGTTTATTGTTGAATTTATTTGTAATGAACTTTGATATTGCTGTTTAACATTATATAGGAGGAGACCATTCGTGAAACAATTGAAGACGTTGGATTTGAAGCCACATTGATTGAAGATCAGATGAATGAAAGAGCCACTCAAGTATGCCGAATACATATAAATGGAATGACTTGCACATCTTGCTCCTCCACTATTGAATCAGCTTTACAAGCAATTCATGGTGTACAGAAGGCTCAAGTGGCCTTGGCAACTGAAGAAGCAGAAGTTCAATATGATCCAAAGATTGTGAGCTACACCCAGATATTGGAAGCCATAGAGGACACTGGATTTGAAGCCATACTTATTAGTTCAGGGGAAGACATAAGCAAGATTAGTTCAGGGGAAGACATAAGCAAGATAGCGCTCAAAGTTGATGGTTTTCGTACTGATCATTCCCTGAGAATTATCGAAGAGTCTCTTCAAGCACTTCCAGGTGTTCAGGATATAAGTGTATCTCCAGAACTTAACAAAATATCCCTTTCCTACAAACCTGATATGATAGGACCTAGAAATTTCATCAATGTGATTGAGTCAACCGGGTCAAAACGTTTCAAGGCTAGAATATATTCTGAAGGAGGAGTAAGGGAAACTCATAGAAAGGATGAAATTAAGCAATATTATAGATCCTTTATGTGGAGTCTGATTTTTACAATTCCCGTCTTTCTAACTTCCATGGTTTTTATGCATATTCCTGGAATAAAGAATGCATTTGATACAAAAGTTGTCCATATGCTGAGTGTTGGAATGGTTTTAAGGTGGGTGCTATCGACTCCAGTGCAATTCATCATAGGCCGGCGATTCTATATTGGGGCCTACAAAGCGCTACGCCATGGTTCTGCTAATATGGACGTTTTGATTGCCGTAGGAACAAATGCAGCCTACTTCTTTTCTGTCTACTCTGTATTGAGAGCTGCTACCTCTAAAGATTTCAAGGGTACTGATTGCTTTGAGACTAGTGCAATGCGTATCTCATTTATTCTACTTGGGAAGTACTTACAGGTTTTGGCTAAGGGAAAGACATCAGCAGCCATTGCCAAGCTTATGGACTTGGCACCTGAGACAGCAACATTGTTGACCTTGGATGGTGAAGGAAACGTCGTGAATGAAGAAGAAATTGACAGTCGGTTGATACAAAAGAATGATGTAATTAAAATTATTCCTGGAGCGAAAGTAGCTTCAGATGGTTTTGTCCTCTGGGGTCAAAGCCACGTAAATGAGAGTATGATAACAGGAGAAACACGGCCAGTTGCAAAAAGGAAGGGTGACACAGTGATTGGAGGCACTGTGAATGAGAATGGTGTGTTGCGCATAAAAGCAGCAAGACTAGGATCAGAAAGTGCTCTTTCACAGATTGTTCGATTTGTTGAGTCAGCCCAGTTGGCTAAAGCTCCTGTTCAGAAGTTTGATGATCGCATTTCTAAATTCTTTGTGCCCCTGGTAAGTATATACTGATCTGCAACTTTCCTGGATCATGTTGTAGGATGTTCAATTAAAGTTATCAATATGAAATTATGGAGGGTCTTTTTAGTGAATGGATTTCTTTTTCCATAGGTCATTATACTTTCATTTTCAACTTGGCTTGCCTGGTTTTTAGCTGGAAAGTTCCATTGGTACCCAAAATCTTGGATTCCATCTTCCCTGGACAGCTTTGAGCTTGCACTCCAGTTTGGGATATCAGTCATGGTAGTAGCCTGCCCTTGTGCTCTAGGTCTAGCAACACCCACTGCTGTTATGGTTGGCACTGGAGTTGGTGCATCTGAAGGTGTGCTTATCAAAGGGGGTAAAGCATTAGAAAGTGCACATAAGGTTTGCATTTACAATCATCTTCCTGTTTTTTATTTTCGTATAGCACAGGCTCCATCCACGTTAGTTGATCCAGAAGATTTTTATGTACTGCTTAGGTCTCTTTCTTCCATTTGGCTTGTAATTGACTGTATCAGAAGTAAAAATTTGTCCTAAAAGTATACTCTGCTACAGAATTAGAATCACTGCTCTCCATAACCCCCTGCGCAGGGGAAAAAATAATGTTGAATTTTTACCATTAATGTTTCTAATGATTTTTATCTGCATGATTAAACTGCTGAACATTATTTTGTATTTTGTTTCCATCCTAAGATTTTTTTTTTTCTCTTGGATTCTTGGACTGATTAACGGTATTTCAGGTAAACTGCATTGTATTTGACAAGACGGGAACTCTCACAGTTGGAAAGCCTGTTGTCGTTAACAGAAGGCTCTTGAAAAATATGTTACTGCGAGAATTCTTAGAACTTACTGCTGCAACTGAGGTAGTTATTCTTCTATTAAAACTGACTTAAAAAAATATGAAGTTATCATGTCGCTATTTTCCAAAAGATTTTTGATTTAAGTTTGACAGAGGTGGAGTGGACTATAATATTTTCTTATTACATGACTATTGATAATGTTGGTTTGACATATATCAGGTGAACAGTGAGCACCCAGTAGCAAAGGCCGTTGTTGAGTATGCCAAGAAATTTCGAGAAGATGAAGAGAACCCTGCCTGGCCAGAAGCACAAGACTTTGTTTCCATTACTGGCCATGGGGTGAAGGCCATTGTCCGGAACAAGGAAATAATTGTAGGAAACAAGAGCTTGATGTTGAGCCACAACATTGCAATTCCAATGGATGCCGAAGAGATACTAACAGAAGCTGAAAGGATGGCCCAAACTGGGATTCTAGTATCCATTGATAGGGAAGTGGTAGGAGTTCTAGCCATATCTGATCCGCTGAAACCAGGTGCAGAAGAAGCTATTTCCATGCTGAAGTCTATGAAAATTAAGAGCATCATGGTGACAGGCGATAATTGGGGAACTGCCAACTCCATTGCCAAAGAAGTTGGAATTGAAACTGTTGTTGCAGAAGCCAAACCTGAGCAGAAATCAGAGAAAGTAAAGGATCTGCAGGTACATATAAGAACATTGTTTCAAGGAGTTGTTCACTTCATTCTGAAATGCTCAAACGCATATTTTCCTGATTCTTTCACAGGCTTCAGGCTACATTGTTGCAATGGTGGGGGATGGCATAAATGACTCGCCAGCACTCGTGGCAGCAGATGTTGGAATGGCAATTGGTGCTGGCACAGACATTGCTATCGAGGCAGCAGACATTGTTCTCATGAAGAGCAACTTGCAGGATGTCATAACTGCCATTGACCTTTCCCGGAGAACCTTCTTCCATATCCGGCTGAACTATATATGGGCTTTAGGATATAATCTGCTTGGCATCCCAATTGCTGCTGGGGTTCTGTTCCCATCCACTGGATTCAGGTTACCACCATGGATTGCAGGAGCTGCAATGGCAGCCTCTTCTGCAAGTGTTGTTTGCTGCTCTCTTCTGTTGAAATATTACAAGAGGCCCAAAAAGCCGGACAACCTTGAGATACGTGGAATAAAGATAGAGTGATTGTTGATGATGGTGTTGATATAGTTTGGTGTAAATGCATGTAGGAATGAAGTTCTCGTAGGAATAAATGTAGAGGAGTGTGCTGGTTTTTATTATTATTATTATTATTATTTTTTCCTTGAAGAATAGAAGTGTTGTTTGAAGAAAATAAAATTCATTTGAGCAAGGTACCTTATTTGGTTGGATGGCCTCCCTTGTACATTTGGTGTTAAAGTTAATCTGTAAATAAATGGACTTTCATGCAGTGAAGATCAATGAAGCCTTTGAGGTGAACCAAAAAGACATGCAGTAATCTTTCCTGACTAACTTTTTTCTGTTAGATTATCTTTTATGAGAATCCCTGGCAGATACAGTCTGGAAGATGATATATATAATTAGTACCATTTCAGAAGCTAATTGCCACGTATTTCTCCAATCCAACTCTAATTCACAATATTAAGAATAGAACATATATAAATGATATGGCTCACAAGGTTTTGCAATTAAGTTTAAAATATTTATTTGATGGAAAAATGTTCTCAGCTAAAATATTGTGTCATAAAAATAACGGTACGTATAAATTCACAATGGAGCAATTGTGCACGGGTTTGGCTTGTCTAGAGTTCCATTGCACGAGGTGCCACAAAGACATAACCTGTGTCTAGAGGTGGCCACGTGTTAATTTCGTATTTCATTTATTGGACTAGAGCTCTAATGGGGCAATTGTACGTAGGTTTGGCTTGAATCTAGTGTTTTAATGCACTAAATGCAACAAAAACGCATGCGTTCAAAAGTGGCCAATGGTAGCTCAAGGCTTAGGCCTAAGTAAGCGAGCATTCTCATCTGATCCTTTGAAAACAGATGAAATGCAAAATAGATAATGGTTTCCAAAAATTAAATATAAAAAAAAAAAAAAAATTAAATGCAAAGTCAGCCCTACATCCCATTATGCATCACTATTCAAACTTGTGCATATTGCTAATAGGAACATCTAAATTTGATTATAGCAACATCTAGATCTTAAAATAAGATAATTTTATTC
The DNA here is from genome assembly GCA_023736055.1 of Quercus glauca. NCBI lineage: Eukaryota > Viridiplantae > Streptophyta > Magnoliopsida > Fagales > Fagaceae > Quercus > Quercus glauca. The sequence continues at coordinate 10,071,084 of CM043326.1, forward strand.
TACCCACATCTATATCTATATAAATCTAAAAGCTGAAGCGTAGCATTTAATATCGCTACGCTTAGGTTGAGCCACATCGACAACCATGTTATTACCATTCTTTTTCTTGAATTTCTCCTACAATTTAAAAATAGTTTTCCTAAATTTTAAAATACTAATAAAGAGAAAATAACTCACACCCTTTCTCCACCATAAAACCCAATCTTTATAGTTTTAATTCCATCATAAAGCCCAAACCCAAGCCTGTGTTACATGGTTTCAATTTTGTGTTTCACGGTTTCAAATTTAAACACCACAACCCTTTGTGTTCTACTGTTACAAACTTAAATGGCAACCCTTTGTATTCCATGGTTACAATCTCAAACGGCAACCCTTCAACTTTCTAACTCTTTCATCTCTTCCTCTCCTCACACTATATTAATATTGAGAAGCTAGATGATTTAGTTCAGGTAACTCTAAATCCTACTTGTTGTTGACCTCTAGTCTTGTGACTGCTCTGCATAATAGTTCAACGTAAGGATTAGATTAATAGTATTGTTTATTTTGATTACTGTTTTTTTTTTCTTTTTAAATTTTGTTACTACCTCTTTTGTGTTCTGGGTGTGTGATACATTATTTATTTGTTTTTGTACTGATATATGATTGTTTGTTTTTGTGTTTAAAATTGATTTGGGGTTTTTTTTTTTTCCATGTTTGAATTGAATGTTTGAGATTGCAACGTTATTGTTTTATATGGTGTAATACATATGAAGATATAAATAGGTGCCTTGTGTGATGACTTTCTTAATTTGATTAGAGTAGTATATGAATAAATATGGGCTTCTGATTGACTCGTCCTACTAAATTACCAATGCATATATGAGTGAACACACTTATATGTTAACATAACTTAAGATATCAATGATTATGTGTGTTCATTAATTTTGTTTTACATGATTTAAGACTGTCACATACATGTTACAGGTATACTTTGTCTCAAAGCTATTCAATTACTTGATTATTATTAGGTTTAATTGTAAAGAAATTGAAGTTGGGTTTTTTGGATTTTAGGGAGGCATTATTCCACAAGATTTTGTAGACCATAAGGGTACAATTGGACCCGGTGATGTGCAGGTTAGACATATTTCAAGTATGTCAGAATTTTTTTTTTTTGTGTTTTAGGATCTTTTATGAGAAACCCAGATGGATTTTTTTAAGGGGTTTTGTTTGATTCTTTATTTGGTTTGATCTGTATTGAGTTTCCCATCCTTGTAGTCTAACAAAATATTTGGATTTGTTTTAGTTTCACTATTAATGTTCTAGGATATCATATAAAGTTCAATTTTGTTTTTTTTTTCTTTGTTTTGACATATGTTAATTGATATATGAAAACAAAAAAGAGATTGTTGGCCAATAAATGAGGAAGAGCAAGGCAAAGGGGAGATAGTACAAATTGAGGCATTGTAAAGACAATACTCACTTTGATTGGCAATTTGGATATTTTAAATGATATAGGAAAAAAAAAAGAGATTGTTGGCGAATAAATGAGGAAGAGCAAGGAAAAAGGGAGATGGTACAAATTGAGGCATTGCAAAGCCAGTACTCATGTTGATTGGCAATCTGAAGCATTCTTTATTTACTGCATAATTTATATATATATTTTAGAATTTCTTATTCTTATTCCATTGATATTGTGAGCTATAGATGGATCTCTTAAAAAAAAAACCACCATAGGCATGAGAATTACAAATTTCATAATGATTTATATATACATTAGATAGAGATAATAAGTTCTCAGGTTTAATATTTCCATCATTTGTGAAAATATATTTCCATCAAGTTGAAATTATTTTGTATTTCCAAGTTGTTGTTGTGTTAAACTACTTCCAAAATGTCCCGATTCTCTATACTTATGCAGTTCGGACTGTATGCTGGAAGACTTCTGGTTGGAATCTAATTAAGATAAATTGGTGCTTTTATTTTGTCTTTTCCTTGAATTTTTCCGATTTTTTTTCTTTCATTTTCCCCTTTTAAAATCTTGCAGAAAACTAATATGATCTACCCTCTCTCATGAACAACAACATTTAATTGTTTGCAGACTTAAGCAACTGAAATTATGGCCTTTTTTATTTCAAAATTGTAACAACAATCACCTGCTCCTTGCTTCATTTATAGTTAGGACATTTTGTTCCTAGAAATGAATATGAATTGGATGCCTCCTCTGGTTGATCACTTTAGAAGTTTAAGATGTTTAATTTTCTTTATACATCTTCACTGCTGACTCTTTTAATTTTTTTTTTTTTTTGGTAATAATTATCTTTAAATTTGACACTTGGTATCTTTTCTTTTCATTCACGATTCCTTAATGTGATATCTTATAACTGGGACTGTTTTTGGCTTTAACTAATGATAAGCATTTCTATCTCTATTTAACCATTAGTTTGATTGCTTTTTTGTAACCAATAGTTTGACAGTTATTCTTATATCCAATAACAGGCTTATACATGGAATTTCTAATCATGGAGTGGAATTCTACACCTCAAAGATTAATTTTTTGGAATAGGAACAGAGAAACTCTTTCTATATTGCTGCTTTTGAGGATTGTGATGGTGCCAATAAATTCTTTTTACTACTAGAGTCTTAATTGTCTTTCAAGATCTGGGTGATTCAGTGCTAACATCATTCCTTTATCAATAAAGGTAAACATTGCATCCCCTCCTACGCATGTAAGGCAATATTTTTGTGACTGAACCAAGTATAGAGAAGATAAAATCATGACAATCATTGTTCAAAATGTTCCAACCATATCATACTTTTTTTTATTAAATATCACCATCTCTAACATGCAATTTCTTGGGGTTTGTAATATCCTTTGAAAGTCTCTCTATCATGTGCATATACTTAATATGATTTTGTATAATTTTTGGTGTTTTGGCTGCTTTTAATTTAGTTGAATCCCATTAGGTGAATTTCATGTAATACGTAGTTGAGATTTTTAATAGAAATTGGATGTGTGGTTGACCTCAAGTATTTTGAATGGCTTTAAATCAAATCCACTATCTGGTATGATTGTGTATATTCTACTTCCAATTCTTAGCGTACAGGTAATGCCCTCTTTGGTCTCATCAATCCTTGAAGCCTATTTAGTTACATGATAAATTATTTCAACTTGTCTTTCACATCTTAATTCCCCAAAATCATTATTGTCCATAAATTCAACTGTGAGTGCATTTTTTTTTATATTGATGAGCTTTTGAAAGGTTGCTGGCTTTTGTAAGTTGGGTCCATCAAATTAACAAATCTATTTTTTTTTTCCAATTAATCCTTCTTTTGCTACTTAATATAAATTTGCAAGTGAGGTTTTAGATGGTGTTTGCTCTAAAACTCATGGATGCTATCTCAATGCAAAGGACCTGGACAATTTTTCTGAACACATCAGCCAAGTAAATCATAAAGTTTCTTAGTTGCAGTTAATCATGTGCCTTTTCTTTTTTTTTCTCTCAATTGTCAAACATTAGGAATATTTTCTATACAATTTGGGTTTATTTATTTATTTTTTATTATTAAATATAAAAATTTCAATTTAGGACTATTAAGTATTTAGGTCCAAAAAAAAAAGTGAGCCAACAACCACTGTTCCTGTTTCTCCTCATCTCAAACTGGACATGGCATTGGCCTTTTTTTTAAAGCCACCAATTATACATGTTTAGGCATTATTTTTAGAGATAGTCATGGTTCTCCTACTATAATCCATACTAAATTAATTTCATGCCAAGGAAACCCATTGTGGATGACTGTCACACTCTCTTGGGAGCATTACACTCCCGTCACGAATTGTGGATTAGGGATTTAATTGCGAAGTTTGCCAACTCACAGTTGCTGGCATCAATTGGGTTGCAAGAACCATGCTTGAAGGAAATTTCTAATGTGTTAGAACATATTTATGTTGTAGTAAGCAAGACATATATCCTATAGGACAGTTTCTAGATTGTGTAATAAGTTAGCGGACGTGTTGGCTTATAACGCTAAGGAGTTAAGAGTGCCCTCAACTTGGGTTGAGGAAAGCCATCTTTCTCCTCTCTATTATACACTTAGATTATTATCAATAAAGTTCATATCTTTCTACTCTCTATTGAAATTTTAATTTGTAAAAAAAAAAAAAAAAAAAAAAAAAAAAAAAAAAATTTGTTTAGGATGTAACATATATATTTCATTTTTGGAACTTTTCCGTGCATCGCACGAGTTAGCGACTAGTTAAAATAATAACTCTCTCTCTAACAAATAAAGAAAGAATATTTAAAAATATAAAGAAATAATATTTAAATAGAGGAGTGTTAGGTTGAAATTTTGTAATTTTTTTTTTAACTAATATTTCTTTGTTGAGTTGTGACTACCACTAGATAATTAAATATTAATCTTAACTTTCATTCTTTTTATTGGATTAACTTTAACTTACATTTTTTTTACAGGATTAATTTCACCTTACATGATGCAACTTCTCATTAGACAAGGGGCGAAAATGTATTTGAGTCATTTTACTCCTTGTTTCAAATGGGATAAAGTTTTGGCTACAAACTTGGCCGTATCCAATATGGCTATAACTCCATCCAATTTCTTTTTATCGGATGTGAATTTTTGATAAATTCATTATTGGATTACTTTTTTTTTTAATAGTGCTTTTCATACTTGCAAAATTTTCAAAAGCTCAAAGATCAATAACTATGTTATCAATCAAATATTTGAATTTCAAGTTTTTGTTATCTAAAATTATGTATAAAAAAATAAGTTAATGGAATATTGAATTCAAATTACACATTGCACCCTAAACCATGTAAAAAACATTAAAAAAGTGTAATTTAATCGTCATTAATGTTAATTTTTTTTTAGTGAAAGTTGTAGTCATTGACTACAACCAAGTTTGTAAGCAAAAATTATCCTATGATCCTATCAAATATTGGATTTGCTTCTTTTTTCTTTTTCTTTTTCTTTTAAATCACAAATATTGGATTTGCTGATTGTTAAAAGCCAAGGATCTGATGCTGGTATCATTCATAAATAAAGAGAATCCGAGACACAACTCAAATTCACGGCATCCAGCTTATATTGACCAAAATGGATTTTGGTACCATTCCATACTGCCTGTTTTGCCACTGTGCTTGTCTAAAATGGATTCGAAGCCAAATGATGCTTACGAGGATTCAACATTTTACTGTACCTCTCCTTGTCCTACTCTATTTATTTAAATTGTGAAGCTAACGACAAGATCATAGATTCGCCAGTACTGTTCACACAATCTTTTTATAAGACCAAATAGCATGTTATTATCATTATCACTCAAATCTTATTATCTAAATAAGCGTCTAGTTAAGAGGTATCTTTAGAGCATTTGTTAACAGATTAATTAAAAAAAATTTAATATCACTTTTATAATAAATATAAAAATTTTCAAAAAAGTCAGCTGTTATTTTCCCTTTAAATAAATATTAGTTTTTTTTTGAGCCAAAATAAATATATAGTTTAAGATCTTAATTTATTATTTTTTTGCTGCCACGTACTGGCTTTTTTAAAGCTTTTAAAAATATTTAATTAGTTATAACTATAATTGAATTTTATAAAAAATAAGTCAATAAAAATAGAGAAGTGTTACATCTATAATATTTTCACAACAAATCATAAGTGGTTAGTTGTTATTGGTTCAAATTTGAACCTACCACTGAGATTGCTTTTTTATCCCAACAATAACAACTAGTAACAACCTATCACTTATGATTTATTGTGAAAATGTTATAGACATAACATTTCTTATAAAAATAAGTTAATCCAAATACATTCTTAAAAATTATGATAACTTTCTTCTAAAAAAATTATAATTTTATTTTGATATGTATGTCACCTGAATTTTTTGTTTAATGTTTAATTATGTGTGCGTTTGAGAATGGTTGAATTTTTTTTTGTCTCAACCTTTTAGGAAATAATTCAGTTTTTAATTTTTTTTTTTAAATAAACTAGTTTCTAACTTTTTGTAAAACATTTAATTTAAAAGTGGCAAAATCTATCTTTTGATAAAATACCATGCATATTGTAGGGACTCAATTTGTAACGGACCCTTCACAATAAAATTTGTAGAGAAGTGGGTTTAAGGATTTGGCGTCACCGAAGTAAACAATGACTGGAATAAAATTTATAATAAAAATTGATGACATGAGATCCATTGGATTCTCAATGTCAGAATTTGGCTAAGTGTTTATGAAGCATATTTGTCCTCGGCCCAGGCCGAGGATCTATTCTTCTTTTTTTTCTCTCATCGAATGATCCCCCCCCCCCACTTTATGTTGGGGAGTCTCTTGGTTATATGGTATTTTTACTTTTATTAGTCTTCGCCGTCCACTTGTCAATTATCGGAGCCTCTATGTACAGGGGATTGTCCCATCATCTGTATTTGCAGGCTTTATGTTATTTCCCAGCCGCCTTTGCAGGCTTTATAATAGTTGAAGTGACTGATACTTTAGGGTTTTCAGGTCACCTCACCATTAAAGCGGTCAGAATGTTGGTGAGATATATTCAACGAATAAGGGATATTTTCCCTTTAGTGAAGTCGGTGTGCCGAGGACAGGTCATCCTCGGCGAGGCCTTTGGATGACCTGGGCTCTTTCCCATTGTCCTCGGCCTTTACATTATCCTCGACGTGGGTCTTGGGCCGCATGTAGTGGGCCAGCGTGGTTAGTGCAATAAGGCCCCACAATAGCCCCTCAAAATTCTGCTGCACGTCCCCTTGGGCGGGGAGGAGGATTTTGACTTTCTCGGCGCATTTTCTCGGCGCATTTTCTCGGCCTGTTGGGTTCTACCTTATCGTCAGTGTTATCGCTACTTCAGCTGTTTTTGCAGCTTTCTTTTTGCGCAAAGGGTCGCCCGAGGATGGATAGGCTTTGGTCGTTTGTGCTATAACGCTCAATTTCTCATGGTTTTCGTCCCTGATGGGGCTCATTTATTTAGCGCCTAAAAGGGGGTTGGCTTCGCCTTAGTTTTGGACTCGTGATCCATACAAGAACCCTGATTTCGTTCTGCGTTTGTATTGTCTCATAGTGACTGGTTCCCATGTAGGTTCGGGTCCGAGGACCATGCAAGACCTTGGTTTTTCTTAACACTTAGTTTTTATGAGGAAATGTTCTTCCTGCTGGCCTGAGGCTTTGGACCATGGAATGTTTAAGTTTTGTCTAGTGCTTAGTTTTCTCGTTTTATCATCTGAAGTATCTGGTTTCCCTATGAGGCTTGGGTCCGAGGACCATGCAATGCCTTGGTTCTGTCCAGTACCTAGTTTTCTCATTTAATCATCTGAAGTATCTGGTTTCCCCATGAGGCTTGGGTCCGAGGACCATGCAATGCCTTGGTTCTGTCCAGTACCTAGTTTTCTCATTTTATTCATCTGAAGTATCTGGTTTCCCCATGAGGCTTGGGTCCGAGGACCATGCAATACCTTGATTCTGTCCAGTACCTAGTTTTCTCATTTTATTCATCTGAAGTATCTGGTTTCCCCATGAGGCTTGGGTCCGAGGACCATGCAATACCTTGGTTCTGTCCAGTACCTAGTTTTCTTATTTAATCATCTGAAGTATCTGGTTTCCCCATGAGGTTTGGGTCCGAGGACCATGCAATGCCTTGGTTCTGTCCAGTACCTATTTTTCTCATTTAATCATTTGAAGTATCTGGTTTCCCCATGAGACTTGGGTCCGAGGACCATGCAATGCCTTGTTTCTGTCTAGTACCTAGTTTTCTCATTTAATCATCTGAAGTATCTGGTTTTCCCATGAGGCTTGGGTCCGAGGACCATGCAATGCCTTGGTTCTGTCCAGTACTTAGTTTTCTCATTTAATCATCTGAAGTATCTGGTTTCCCCATGAGGCTTGGGTCCGAGGACCATGCACTGCCTTGGTTCTGTCCAGTACCTAGTTTTCTCATTTAATCATTTATTTTATCTATTTATCAGTAGCCGTTTTAATTCTTGCCGCGTTTTACAATAAACATTAAATAATTACACTTTTCAAGCGGAATAATAATAATAATGAATGCTGGAGTTGGTGGAGGATAAGACCTTGCCGTGTTTTGCCTCTTCGTTTGATGGGACCCTTCTGATTACGAGGCGTCTCCTGGGTTGTCCGGGTAACATGTTCTGACGCTTCGGTGTCTTCTCGTTTAATGAGGCGCCTCCTCATTAATGCTAGCCATGGATTTACGAGAATCTAACGGTTGATAGGCCCCTTGGGACTTGGGGCGAAATTATTGCCTCCGGAAATCTCTCCCTGGGATTTATTGTGGATTGGCTCTCATCAATATTCCGCCCTCTATATAAGGCGTTTCCAGGGCAACCTTCTCCTTCACACTTGACAGACATCCATCTTAAATTCCTCCCAAAAACATCACCCCAAAAAGGCTCTGCCAAACATAGCCATTTGAGCTCCTTCGAATGAGTTGGCCTTTGGAAAGGGCGATCTTGGGGATGCACAGCCCCTATCAGGAGCCGAGGATGGCACTCCGACCCTGGACGTCACACTGGGGTTGGAGTAGGGGAAATCCAAAGGTTCTCCTTCTTTTCAACCTAACCATAGGAGGAACCCTCCTCGCCATCTAGAGGAGGATCCAGGAAGAACGTAACCACTTTCCCTTGGGTATGGGTCATTGACCCTCCAAGCCGGCTGCATCGGGGGTGGGAGGGAAATCAGGCGGAACCCAGAAGTGGGGCCGTCCTGTGCCACGACCTCTTCCACCTCCTATGTAGCTCTTCTTCCCTCTTTTCTCTTTTTCCTCTTTTTCTTTTGCTCCTCAACGAGCCTTCCTCTTTTCTTTTCCTCTTCTCTTACTTCTTATCCAGTCTTCTTTTCCATCTTCTGTTCCTCTGCCAGTTTTCTTTCTCTTCTTTCCTCCTCTCTTCCTTCACTTCTTTTCCACCTTTTGTTCTTCAGCCAGTTTTGCTTTCTACCTTTTGTTCTTCATCTCTTCTTTCACTTCTTTTCTATCTTTTGTTCTTCAGTCAGCTTTGTTTTCTACCTTTTGTTCCTCTGCCGGCTTTGTCAAGCGTCTGCCTTTGTAGTTAGCTTTAGAACAAGCCCCACGGGCTTCACTTGTAAAAGATGTAATTTTTCTTCATATATGAATAAAAGAAGTAGACTTGTTTTGCCTCTTTCTATTTTTCGCATATTTTTGTTCTTGTGATTGTTGACTTCTAAATGATTGTTGCTGTAGTAGATTGTATTGTTTTGGTATATTATTTCTGGAAAAGTTGCCCTTAATTTCTTTACACCGATCACCGTACTTGCCAGTGCACAAATTCCGCCCCACGGTGGGCGCCAATTGTAGGGACTCAATTTGTAACGGACCCTTCACAATAAAATTTGTAGAGAAGTGGGTTTAAGAATTTGGCATCACCAAAGTAAACAATGACTGGTATAAAGTTTATAATAAAAATTGATGACATGAGATCCATTGGATTCTCAATGTCAGAATTTGGCTAAGTGTTTATGAAGCATATTTGTCCTCGGCCCAAGCCGAGGATCTATTCTTCTTTTTTTTCTCTCATTGAATGATCCCCCCTTTATGTTGGGGAGTCTCTTGGTTATATAGTATTTTTACTTTTACTAGTCTTCGCCGTCCACTTGTCAATTATCGGAGCCTTTATGTACAGGGGATTGTCCCATCATCTGTATTTGCAGGCTTTATGTTATTTCTCAGCCGCCTTTGCAGGCTTTATAATAGTTGAAGTGACTGATGCTTTAGGGTTTTCAGGTCACCTCACCATTAAAGCGGTCAGAATGTTGGTGAAATATATTCAACGAATAAGGGATATTTTCCCTTTAGTGAAGTCGGTGTGCCGAGGACAGGTCATCCTCGGCGAGGCCTTTGGATAACCTAGGCTCTTTCCCATTGTTCTCGGCCTTTACATTATCCTCGGCGCGGGCCTTAGGCCGCATGTAGTGGGCCAGCGTGGTTAGTGCAATAGGGCCCCACACATATAAATTACCAAAAATAAGCAATTCACAGATAGATATCTCATATCACACTTATATAAAAAGATTTTTTTTTTTTAATTTTTAAAAAAAGACATCATTTTATTTAAGTACTTCTACATATTCTTTATCAGAAAATGGAAATGAAAAAAATAATATGCACTCACACCATCCTAACTAAAGTAGGATAACTTAAAATATATATATTTTTTATAAAAGGATAATTTTTTTTTTTTTAATTTTGGAGAAGATTATAAAAGGATAACTTAAAATATTGAATCGGTTTGCATTTAGGGAAAAAAGAAATCGTCAAAATGGAAAACATACTACATAAGGACAATTATGACTATAAAAAACAAAAAAACAAAAGCGAAATTAAGAAAGGAATAATAAAGAAATTTTTGACCATGCCAGCACTTTTGTTTTTTTTTTTTTTTTGAGAGAGTTTCAACTTATAGTGTCCGCTCCTGATAATAAATCTTTATTATCAAATCAAGATATCAATCTGTTTTTGGTGTAGGCAGAGATTGAATTTCAGATCTCTTATTCAACTATTAGAAACTTTACCAATTGAGTTAACTGAAATCCAATTTTTAGTTATAGTTATAAGGTATAACATGTAAGTTACTACTATTCCTATTATCAATATTATATTATAAACACCACGTTATTGCTTTTGTGTGTTACTGGCTACTACTTCCATAATAGCATTGTTAGAGCACTCTCATCAGCTCTCTCAAATGTGCCAAATGTCAAATATTTGACACATTTGACACACCAAACACAAAAACCAACCTTCATCAGATATCTCAAATCTCAAAATTTTTGACACACGGCTACAGTACCGTCTCATATTTGAGACGGTACGGACAAATGTGCCAAAATTTTTATTATTATTTTATATACTTTTTCTCTCTCCTCCCAAGACATATCTCTCTCTCCGCCTGGTTTTCTTTCTCAACTCTCATCTCTGTCATATCTCTCTTTCCTCAGTCATTCTCAAACGCAAATGCAAACTCAAGGTCTCCCTTGAATACAAAACACAAAATCTCTCTAAACATCACTCAAAAACAAAACCGCCGACCAAATTTTCTTTGTTGATTTTCCTAATTCCCCATCTCTCTTCGGCACTCCCTCTCAACCTTCGATCTCTCTAACTCTGACCCAAACTCTCATCTCTGTGTAGCCCTCTCTGTTGCTCTTTCACAGCCACGCCAATCTCACTATAGTGACCACCACGCCGCGCCGCCGAGCTTCGTGCCATCCACCGCGTCATGCCACGCCGCGCCGCGCCGTTGAGCTTGCCGTACCATCCGCCACGCCACGCCACACCGCCGAGATTGCCGTGCCATCCACCCCACGCCGCCGATCTCTCACAGTGTGAGACATTTCTTATTGTTTTCTGATGGGTTCTTTTTTTTTTTTTTTTTTTTTTTTTGCCGTGGGTTTTGTTGTTGTGGCTATTGGTTGATTTTGGTGGTGGCTTTTTTTGTTGTTGCCGGTTGGTTGTGAGGTTCAAGCTTATCTAGAGGGATTGGAGGTTGGGTTTTTTTGACTTGGGATGGGTTTTGAGGTTTGTGAATGTGGTGGGTTGTGGGTTAGTTGTGGCAGTGGTATTGTAATTTGGTGGTTGTGGTGGCTGTCAGTGTTGTTGGTGTGGCCGTGGTCGTTGTTGCGGCAGTGGTGGTTGTGCTGTTGTTGTTGTTGTTGATGAGAGGAGTTAATATATTATTTTAAAGTTTTGTAAATATTATTTTAATGTATAGAATTGAAGTATAGAACATCTGATAAATGGTATGTTGTAAAATGATGTGCTAAAATGATAAAGTAGGTTTTTCGTGTGTTAAAATGGCATTTTTTATGAGAGAGCTGATGAGAATGCTCTTACATCATTGCTGTCATCTTCAGCCACAGGGGCCATCCTCTAAGTGAGGGTTTGGATTGTGGGTTTAGTTGCGTTGCGTTTTGCCCCTGCGTTTTCAGTTTTTTTTTTTTTTTTTTCTTTTTCTTACCGCATTGTTTGACTTTTGAGGAAAAAAATTACTGTGCAATCACACTGTTCATGCACTGTTTATGCACTGTTCATACATTAAAAAAATATTAAAAATGGGTCCCACGATACTATTTATACATTTAAAAATTATTTTGCTACAGTGTTTTCAGCAACAATCAGTTTTCAGCAACTTTCAGCAACAATAAAACAAAAGCCTATTTGGGTAACAAATCTTGAGTATTACTGGCATCGAATTAATTATCAAATTGTTTAACTTTTTTTTCTTTTTTATATTCGAATAATTTGTGTTTTACAAGTAATTTATTTGGTTTATTTTAACTGGCATCGAGTTTTTTTTTTTTTTGGTTACATCTAAACAATTTGTTTGGTTTATTTATTTATTTATTTTTATTTTTAACTTAACAACATGATTGTAGAATATTAGACATATTATTGAGCATGATGTTGAGCGCTACTGAAACTGATTAGTTTCAAAAGTTTTGTTTGTGTTTGTGCTTTTCTAATTTTTTTTACTCGGTACTAGTTTTTAGTTACTAGAATATTGGATATATAACAACATACTAAATCTGAATTTTGTTTGACTTATAGAAAATGGGAAAACCAACTTCAATATTTGAGTTTTTCAACCATGAATATTGTTAAAACTAGTCTTTGTGGTTAAATGGAAGACCATTTTTTAATGGATTCCTTAACTTTTATGTCAAAAGACGAAATCTTATTGTTGTCTTCGACTCATTATTGTTGTGCTGTTATCAAGAAATTGTCACAATTTTGTGTTAAGTGATGTTATATGTATTACAAATTTTACTAAATAATTTTTGCCGGCTGATTTATTATCAATCTCGAAAAAATAATTTAAATATTTATTCATTATGCTGCTGAAGTAAGTGATACAATTACAATTAAAATTGGCAATAACTAATATATATATATATATATATATATATATATATATATATATATATTATGTTCCAGTTTTGATCCTTGCTGCCACCATTTCAATCATTAAATTTCTTTCTTTTTCAATAGGTATATAGTAAGGGATTTTGTTTTTTTTTTGGGGGGGGGGGGGGTGGTTGTGGGTGGTAAGGGTTCCAATTAAAGATATTAGATATTAAAAAGAAGCCATTATTGTTAGGTTATCACTTGAGCCTTATTTTATAATTATATATTTTGACAAAGATAAAGTTTAATTACAAATTAACTTAATTCTAGCCAATAGTTTCAACTGCACTTAATATCTTTTTATTGGATATGAATTCTGACAAATTCACCATTGGATAATATTTTCTTCTTATATCATTCATACTTACAAAATTTTCAGAAAATCAAAGCCTAATAGCTATGTCATCAATCAAATATTTAAATTTTAAGTTTTTGTTGTCTAAAATTATGTATAAAAGCTAAGTTTATGGATCACATAGTATAGAACATTTAATTGAGATAAAATTTGATATGTATGTTAAGAACACAAAGAACATGCAATCAAATTATTAGATTTCCAAATATATAACTATGTTAATTTTTTATTGAAAATTTGTAGTCATCAATTGTTCGTTTCGAAACAACCAGCATATCATGATCTATTATTGTAGGGAAACTGGAAACGCAATTGAATTGGCTGATGGAATGCAAAAAGGATTTCAACTTCTAGGAGATTCAGCACTATAAGATATTGCAAATCTGATATGTGTGGTACAAATGAAAAGCACAATGATAAACAACTCAGAAAAAATAAAAGCGTGGGATAGAGAGATTATTGAATTGCACCAAATAACAATACCCGAAAAGGAATGGAAGCTATTGGAGTATTTGAATTATAAAAGTTTAGCCAAATTTTACCTATCATGTCCAACATATAATAGTCATTGAATTGCACCAAACGATATGCCCTAAAAAGTAAAAACTATTTTTTTTTTTTTTTTGAGGATTTAAAAAGTAAAAACTAAGATATGAAGCTATTGGAGTATTTGATCAATTAAGCTAACTAAAATTTTAGCTAAAACGTCACTTTTCTATTTTAGCTATCACAGCAAAAACGCTTTAGTATGAGTAGGGGTGTTCCCCAAACCGCAAAAACCACACCAAAACTGCCCGCAAAATGACATAACCGCACCGCACTGCAAGTAACAGTGCACCGCACCACAAGTAACAGTGCACCGCACCGCATGATGCAGTACGGTTTACGGTTTTATAATATGAAAACTGTACAAACTGCACCGCACCGCACCCTTTATATATATATATATATATATATATATTAATATATTTATTTATTTAATATTATATATATATATATATATATATATAAAATAAGGACAAAAGATCAATTCATTAATAATTTATTACCCTAGTCCCTAGCCATATCTCATTGTTATGTAACTTCTCTTAGCAAAAAATAAATAAATAAATAAATAAAAATCTTATCACTCTCTTAGCCCTCAGAAGCCAAACCCTAGCCGCCACACTTCCACCCAAACTACTCGCTGCCGTTGCACCAATTGCTTCTACTATTGAGGTATTCATGTGTTTAATTCAAGTTTTTCTTTGTTAAAGTTAATCTATTGACCTATTATACTATTCACTTAGGACAAGTTGTTAAAGTTAATCTATTGTTAAAGTTTTTCTTTGTTCTATTCATTGTCGTTGCACCAGTTATTACTTATATTATTTTTTTTATTGATTGTTGTGTTGTCGTTGGTATACTAACACTTAAAACTTCCTATGTTAGATATTTAAGTTAGATATTATTTGTCTATTGATGGGTCCTATGTTAGATATTTAAGTTTAAATTTTTGTGGGTTTTTTTTTTTTTTTTTTGATATTGAAATTGGGTATATATATATATATATATATATATAAACTTTGCTTTTTGCTTAGAAGGAAGGAGAGGAAAAGGCAGATTGGGAAGCTAGCAATGATAGAATGTGATATTCTATTTCAATTTACACCGCACTGTACCGCACCGCACATGTGACCGCAAAAATGAGGTGCGGTGCGGTTATAATTTTAGCTAAACTATACACCGCACCGCACCACACATGTGACTGCAAAAATGAGGTGCAATGCAGTTATAGTTTTAGTTAAACCGCATCGCAAAGTGCAGTACTACAACTGGGCAAATGTCTTTTCTCCCAAACTAAGCAACGTTTTGCCCAATTTTCTAAACTAATTAGGGAAATACCCCTCTTTTGTAACTTGATTTGTAATAAATCAAGTTTTTAAAAAAAAAAAATTATGGAGTCCTATAGTAGCATTTTTAAGGAGCCTATAGTAACGTTTTAAGGACTTATAGTGGCATTTTGTAACTCGACCTCCATGAAATCGGGTTATAGACAAATTTTTTTTTATTTTTTTTACATATAACTCGATTTCATGAAGGTCGAGTTACAAAATGCCACTATAGGTCCTTAAAACGTCACTATAGACTCCTTAAGAACACCGCTATAGGGCCTAACTCAATTTTTATGCACAAATCAAGTTTCAAAAGAGAGGCATTTCCCTAATTAGTTTAGGAAATGGGGCAAAACGCTGCTTAGTTTGGGAGAAAAGGGCATTTGGCCATTTTATCTGCTAAAAATGGCCTAAAATCATATAAGTTTTTTTTTTTTTTTAAATTTTAAATTTAGGAAAATGAACTCAGATAAGTTCTAGTTAAATTTTTGCCAAAAACCCCTTTTCCTAATTTAAAACCTGTTTAAAAATTTAAATACACCCAACCTTTGTCAATAATACAACCCAAACCAGCCAAAAAATTAAAATCAACAGATCTCATGAGAAAAACGAAACTCAACTGTGGCGATATGCATGAAACTGTATGTGAATGTGGTGATGGAGGGAGGGACAGGGAGGAGGTGGTGGCAACATGAGCGGTATAAAAAATTGCTGAGAAAGGATTTAGATTTGCTACAGTACTCTAAAATGGTGTTGGGTTACTGTAGCAAATCAAAAATTTTCTAGGGCACAAGTTAGCTTGTTGGAGATGAAAAGGGACTTTTCCTCACCCAACTTTGAAAAATAAACGAATTGTGAAACTCAATGCGAATGCTCTAAACTCTCAAATTTTTTCTTTGTTTCATTGAAATATTATATCTTTACTCTTTTCTATCAATACCCAAATTACATATCACAACCCACAAAAATCAATCCCCAAATCACTTTCTAAATCTAAATTACATATACACACGTAGACGCAACTTCCACTTAGAATTTGGCTTTTAAAAAAAAGGTAAATTATAGACTTATCTAAATCTAACCACATTCCAATTAAACCCTTGGCGCCATCTATAATATAATTCAGGGAGATACAATCATCATTAACAAAGAGTGAATCTAATTTTCTCAAAAAAAAAAAAATGTGAATCTAATATTTAAAAATCATTTTGTACAACTATACATGTCTCTCACATAAATATGAATTTCATATGTGAGGACTACAACATTTTCTTCTCACATTATCTGAGAAGAAGATGTAATATATTAGATATACTCATAATTTTACTGAACGCTGTCTTTGAATAAAAAGAATATAATACTTTTACAGTTTACTCAGTCAAGCACCTAAAAATATTTAGTCAAACCAATCAAATGACAATTTTGTTGATATTTTTATCCTAACATTCATGGTTCAAATATCTCCTCCATTAATATATATATATATATATATATATATATATATATATGTAAGGACCAGATTTGAGTTCCTTAGCCCAAAAAGTGGATGGACCTAGGCCCAAAAAACCCAAAATAATGAATTTGTAGAGAGTGGGTTTGGAAAATTAGGCTTTAGCTAGTCAGATAACAAGTAAGATAGGTCTTGATGACAAAAGATTGAAGCTAGACAAGTTTAAATTGAATAAAAACGTCCTCGACAGGGTCCGAGGAGACTGATTCTTATATACTCTTCTTAAGTTTGATTACAAGTTTGATTCTTGATTGCTACAGTGTTCTTTCTTGATTTTTTCGATCCCCCTCCCTCCAGGGGTCTCTTACATTATATATCTTTCTTCTAATGATCTTGGCCCTCCATTTTTTGATCATCCAAACCACTACTTAAGTGTTTGTCCTATCGGACATCCTCTCTAGCTCTCTATGAGTTGGGATAGCCAAGGCAGCATTGTTCAGGAGTCTTCTCCATATAAATGTGGCCAGAAAGTTAGCTGCAAAACATTCAATGTGGGGGCAGTAGTTTTTCCTTAGATATTTTTGAGCTTCCCTCCCTCTTGTGCGTTTACGATACACGTCCCTGTCAGTAAAATATCTTGGAAGGTCACCTTGAATGATAGGACATGTATTTGATCTGTGCATTGCTCATCCGAGGAGGCGAGTCTTCTCGAACTACCTTTCCCATTCTCTCCATTAGCATCTTACTCATGGGATTTTGAACTTATTTTCTACTATATCTTGGTGGAAAAGAGAAGTGGCATGTATATGGTCTCCTCAAATCATTTTAACTGCTGATTGGAATAGCGCTAAGACGCTAATGGCTTATGGTATCATTCAAACAATGTGAGATTAATTTAAGAAGACAACGACCTTTATGAGTAAGAAAGAGTAAGGCAAAAATATAATAATAATAATAATTAAAAAAGAAAAAGAAAAGGTACGCCAAGAAATGGGTTTTGAGTAATGCATTGGAGTCCTCTACGGCTCTACCACCATTAATTCTCACACCTCTTTTTAAGCACTTTTGAGACAAAAGGACAAAATCTTTCTCATCCCTTGATCTTGATCTGTTAGAAATACTGCACAATTGTATTGTATTTCATAATTCAGGAATATACATGTGATGCCTTTATATAGGAGGCATATGTGTGCGGTACAAGTAAGCATATGTGCGGTACAAGTAAAGTGTAGTACAAGATGCAAGAGTGCTATACAAGTAAAATAGTTGGGCCTAAAGCCCATTATATACATTAACAGCCCCCCTCAAACTCAAGGTGGATGTGAGACCAACTTGAGGTTGTCAACCAAATCACGAGTGCGTCCCTTAGGAAGTGCCTTGGTGAAGATATCTGCAAGTTGATCTTTGGAGGAGACAGAGAAAAGCTTGAGAGCACCATGGACAAGATGATAACGGATAAAATGACAATCAATCTCGATATGTTTAGTCCGTTCATGGAAGACGTCATTGTGAGCAATATGAATGGCACTCTGGTTGTCACAATAAAGGGGAGTAGCAGAAGATGTGGACACACCCAAATCCTTAAGAAGCCATCGTAACCAAAGGAGCTCAGATGTGGTGTCAGCAAGAGCACGATATTCAGCTTCAGTACTGGAGCGGGCCACGAAGGTTTGTTTCTTACTTCGCCAAGAAATCAAAGAAGAGCCAAGAAGAAAGCAATAACCTGTAGTGGACCTGCGATCAGTAGGATCTCCTGCCCAATCAGCATCAGAGAATGCACGGAGTACAAGAGGAGATTGGGCTGAGTAGAAAAGGCCATGGAAGAGAGTGCCTTTCAAGTATCGTAGAATGCGCAGAACAGCAGCATAGTGAGTCGATCGTGGAGCAGACAGATACTGGCTCACCTGATGAACAGCATAAGAAATGTCTGGACGAGTAACTGTGAGATAAACTAGGCTGCCAACCAATCGTCTGTAAAGAGAGGGATTAGACAATGGTTTCCCCCCTGAGGGTGTCAGATGCGCATTAAGTTCAACTGGAGTGTCAACAGTCTTGCTGTCAGTGAGTCCAGCTCGAGATAAAAGGTCAGATGCATACTTGGCTTGAGTAATATAAAGACCATCTGTGGAATGAGTGATCTCAAGACCCAAGAAATAGCTGAGATGTCCAAGGTCTTTCATCTCAAACTGCTGACTAAGAAAATCCTTGAGTTCTTGAATGCCACTGAGGTCATCACCAGTTATGATCATATCATCCACATAGAGGAGAAGTAAAATGGTGCCTTTATCATTGCGACGGAGAAATAAGGCAGAATCATAAGGACTGGCAGTGTAACCCAAGCGAAAGATGGTGGAGCTGAACTTGGCAAACCAAGCTCGTGGAGCTTGTTTAAGGCCATAGAGTGCACGTCGAAGGCGACAAACCTTGTTTGTTTCAACAGAAAGACCAGGAGGAGGTTGCATATAGACTTCTTCATGCAGATCCCCATTAAGGAAGGCATTTTTAACATCCATCTGAAAAAGATCCCATTTACTAGCAGCAGCAACAGCTAAGAGGGCACGAACAGAGGAGATACGGGCAACTGGAGCAAAAGTCTCCTCATAATCAATCCCATACTCTTGTGTAAAACCTTTTGCAACAAGACGAGCCTTGTAGCGCTCGATGGACCCATCAGAGCGAGTCTTGATCTTATAGATCCACTTACAACCAACCACAGACTGACTAGGAGGGAGAGTAACCAGATCCCAAGTATGATTTTTGGTTAATGCATCAATTTCCTCTTTCATTGCAATCTGCCATAAAGGGTCAGTAGAGGCCTCACGAAAGGTTTGAGGCTCATGGAGTGTAGCAAGGGCAGTGTAACAATGATAGTCAAGTAAATGTGCAGGAATGGATCTTACCCGGGTTGAGTGGCGAGGTGGAATGTCTTGTGGAGGATCTTCAGGCGGAGCAGGAGCAGGGGACCTAGGCTCAAGGTGGGGTAGCTCGTCATCAACCTGTTCATCTACAACCTGTCTAGGATAATCATCAAAGATATCTGGAGAGTGAATAGAGAAGTCCAAAGGAGGATTAAGAGTATCTGTAGAAGGAACAGGAGACTCATCTGGAAAAATTTCTAAAACAGAAGAGTTAGTTAGGGAAGAACGAAAGTGAGAGAGTTCAACAAACAAGCGGTGTTCCCAAAAGACAACATTACGGGAAACACGAAGGCGATGAGAGACAGGATCATAGCATCGATACCCTTTTTGAGTTTCACCATAACCAAGGAAACAACAAAGTCTAGATCGAGGCTCAAGTTTGTTGTGCTCATGAGGCTGAAGAAGAACGAAACAAGCAGATCCAAAGGAACGAAGGTAATGATAGTCAGGGGGTGACCCAAAAAGGCGTTCATACGGAGTCTGATTATGGATGACAGTGCTTGGAATGCGATTAATGGCATGAACAGCATGAAGAGCGGCTTCACCCCAAAATGGGGCAGGAACTTTGGCAGAAAGCAGAAGAGCACGGACAGTGTCAAGAATATGACGAAGTTTTCTTTCTGCTCGACCATTTTGTTGAGAGGTGCCTGGACAAGTTAGATGATGTACAGTGCCATAGGAATGTAACAGAGCTTGAAAAGCATATTGAGTATATTCAAGAGCATTATCAGAACGAAAAGTTTTGATATGTTTGGAGAATTGTGTTTCAACCATTTTTGCAAAGTCACTGTATATTGGTAAGATTTCAGAACGAGATTTCATAGGAAAGATCCAACTATAACGAGAATAATCATCAATAAAGACAACAAAATAACGAGATCCACCAATACTAGTAACAGGAGAAGGTCCCCAAACATCAGAATGAATTAACTCAAAAATACTATTAGAGATAGATTCACTATTATTGAAAGGTAAAGCCGGTTGTTTTCCTAACTGGCATGAAGTACAATCAAAATTGTCTTTGGACACAGAACCCAACAGACCCTTAGAAGCTAACTGTTGTACCCGAGTAGATGAGGCATGACCAAGACGAGAATGCCAAAGTGCAAGAGAAGGTAAGGAAGAAACTGCAGCAGCTGCAGCAGCAACAGAGACAGGAGCAACAGGTGGAAGATGAAGATTGTCCACGGGAAACATACGCCCAACCCTAGGACCGGTCCCAAGCTCTTGTCCCGTCCTCGGATCCTGCACAATACACCCAGAATAGTCAAAAATAAGGCGATATCCTAGTTCAGCTAATTGTCCAACAGAGCACAAATTATAGGATAGGTCGGGTACATGAAAGACCCCCGGAACAGAGAGGTTAGAGGTCGAAACAAAACCTAGACTATTCCCATGCATGGTGGAACCATCAGCTATATGAATATTAAGAGGATGTGGTGCAGGGTCAAGTTTGGAGAATAAGGATGAGTGAGGTGTCATGTGATTGCAACAGGCAGAGTCAAAAAGCCAAGTTTGAGACTTACCGGGCAGAACTGAGAGAGCAGTGGAAAGAGATGCATTACCAGCCATACGAACAGCCTGAGCTATAATCTCCTGTAGTTCAGTGGGGGAGAGGTTGATAGTGGATCCAGAAGACTGGGACTCAGCTGAAATGGAAGGCATCGGCGGAGTAGGCTCAATATTAGCAACAGCAGCAGTAGATTTGTTGCGACGGTAACAAGTCTCAATGGTGTGGCCAGGACGTTTGCAATAATTGCAGAACTTCTTGTTGGTCTGCTTGCGACGATTGCTAGAGCCAGAGGAATCACCTGATTGCTGAGTTTGCTCAATGAAAGGAGCAGAAGGAGTAATAGCCAAAACATTGAACTTATTCTGGGCTTGAAGGGTTGCAAGCCGAGCTTCTTCTCTAACCAACTCGTTTACAGCAGTATCAAGAGAGGGAGGAGGACTACGATTAAGAAGCTGACCTCGGATGGGCTCAAAGTCCTTGTGAAGTGACATCAGAAATTCATAGAGACGAAATTCATCTCTAACAGTAGCATATTGCTGAGCATCTTTTGAGCATGCCCAAATTGGATCAGAAAGGTCAATTTGGTCCCAAATGAAGCGAAGCTGATCATAGTAGTCATTGATGGATTGCCCTGGTTCTTGTCGAAGTTGATGCAATTCAACTACCAACTGATATTTCATGGATCCGTGAGTAGTGGAGTACCTTTTGCCCAACATATCCCATGCTGATTTTGCATCATCAAAGCTGCCCAATAGATTGGAGATGGAGGGAATGGAAGTGTTCCGAATCCATGTGAGGATCATGTGGTTATGACTATCCCATTCAATTATGCGTCCAAGGAAGGCAGCATCTTCTTCACTTGCTTCTTTGACAGGAATGGTAATTGCACCAGTACAGTATTGCCAGAGCATGCGACCCTTGAGAAAACTGCGCATAGCTTGAGACCAAGATAAGTAATTCTTGTTCCCCTCCAATACAATATTGATGGGGCGAGGAAGAAAAACATCCTTTTTATCCATTTAGAAACACAATATGCAAAAACAGACCGCAAAAATGAAATCTACGCGAAAAACTGGGTAAGGAGAACCTGGACTGCAAAAAAGTCAACCCTGTAGAAAGTCAACGGTCAAAGTCAACCCTGGTCAACGGTCAAAGTCAACTCTGGTCAACGGTCAAGTCAACGCCGGTCAAAGATGACGTCAGCTGTGGTGGGTGACGTCAGCAGATGAGGTGATGATGACGTCAGCCCTAGGTGACGTGGCAGGATGACGTCACGGATGACGTCAGCAGGACCTGAGGGAGGCGCGTGACGGCGCGTGAGGCGCGTGGCTGAGGCGCGTCTTCTTCAGGCGGCGCGTGAGGGCGCGTGCGAGCTCCGATGCTTGCGAGACTTCCACGAACACGAAGATCGAGGCGAGACGATCACGGTGGTAGCTTCAGAAACGTTATCGGAGCAGGATGCACGGCGGAGACGGTGATTGCAGTGGTCTGTGTGGTGCGGGACTCCTCAACGACGGCGGCTGCAGTTTCGGAACCTGAGGACAACGGCTGAGAGACGTCGAAGGTTCAACGGTGAGTGGCTGCAGCGGCTGTTGTGATGGCGGAAGCGATAAGGATGGAGTAACACCAAGAGAGACAAGACTGCTAAAAGAAAGGTCAGAGCAGTGGCTCTGATACCATGTTAGAAATACTGCACAATTGTATTGTATTTCATAATTCAGGAATATACATGTGATGCCTTTATATAGGAGGCATATGTGTGCGGTACAAGTAAAGTGTAGTACAAGATGCAAGAGTGCTATACAAGTAAAATAGTTGGGCCTAAAGCCCATTATATACATTAACATGATCAATTTGGAATGTCTGATTTTATTTTTGGGAAAGCCTATAATAACGAGTTGCAGCACCAAATGGGGATGCCAATACTTTTGAGATTTTTTAAATTATTGTTCGGGAGCATTCTCATAAAATGTGTTAAAAATGCTAAATGCTATTTTTTAGCATTTTTAACACCTCAAATCATAAAAACATACCTACATCAAAGATGCTAAATGCTAAATTTTTAGCATTCAGCTATAGTGAATTGTTATTGATAACAGCTCACTATAGCTGGATTGTAAAAAAAAAAAAAAAAAATTCTCACAACTCTCTTTTTCTCACTTTTCTCTTCTCTTTCCTCTCTCACTTCTCTCTTCTCTCTCCTAATGGTTGTGGTCCAACGATTGTGATCTAATGGTCACAATGCGGTTCCTGGGTCACGGTGCGGTGTTCCTGGGTCGTTGTTTTGATTTTGATTTTGGATCATCGACGGTCATGGGTCGTGTTCCTAGGTCACGGACAGTCTGATTACTGGTGGGCCTGGCTGGTGGTTGGTGGCGGTGGATCGTGTTCTTAGGTCCCCGATGGTTCGATTGATTTTGATTTGATTTTTTTTTTATGCTGTTATTTGTGGTTGCAGTGGATTTGGCTAGTGACTGGTGGCGGCGATGATGGGTGGATGTGGTGGGTGGATGTGGAGGTTTTTTTTTTTTTTTCTTTTTTTGCTAATGTTTGTGGTTGCAGTGGATCTGGTTGGTGGCAACAATGGTGAGTGGATGTGGTAGTTGTGGTATGGGTGGATGTGGATGTGGTGGATGTGGTGGGTGGATGTGGAGGTTTCCTCCTTTTTTTTTTTTTCTTTTTTTCTTTTCTGCTGTGTGGTGAGTGGTTGGGTGGTGGATTTTGTGGTAACTGTTGGTATTGTGGTGGCCGGCGACACTGAGAATAGTTGGGTTGAGGAGAAAGAGAGAAACAGAGGAGAGAGAGATAGGGAGAGAGAGGAAGAATAAAAAATAATAAAGAAATTATAATTAAATGAAGTGTTAAAAAAATGGAAGTTTTGGCATAAGATATATTATAAAGTGATGTATTATATGTTATAAAGTTAGTTTTTTAGATGCTAAATGCTATAATTTTTAACAACTTTGATGCTCTTATATGTTAGTGGAAACCTACACATATGCTACTAAGCTTAATCTCAGGTAATGGTAGGACCCAGAAATTGGGCTCAATCATCTCTCTTCTTTCTTCTTTTTTACTGCAAATGTTTGATCGGATCCCCCACCACCACTATGGACTATAAAAATGTGTGTCCGTTTATGCCAATATATCATCCACACCACTCGTATATCCTCGCTCTAAACTAGTTGTTAATCTATATTTCTAGCAGTACCTGAAATTTCAATTTCTCTGTTGTTGTTGTTGCTTTTTTCTGACAGAGAACAAAAGAAAATTTAGGGAGAGACAAAAGGACATGGTCATGGTCTAGCATTGATCGAGTTGCATTTGCAACAAAGGAATATATATTATTAAAAGCACCCAATTAAGAAAGAAGCATATATATATGTCACAAAAAGAAAACAAGGTGGAGGGGGAGGAGTCCGAGGCTTTAAAGGCCTTGTTCTCAGTCATCGGAATGACATGCTCGGCGTGTGCCGGTTCGGTCGAGAAGGCCATCAACCGGCTTCCTGGGATACGTGAGGCCGTCGTTGATGTCCTCAATAATAGGGCACAAGTCCTATACTACCCCAGTTTGGTCAATGTAAGTTTAATTATTTGTCTTTTTATTTTCATGTAATGTAATGTTTGCTTGTTTTTTTTGTTTGGTTTTGTTTTGTTTTTTATTTTTGTTTTTTGTTTTTTTTTTTTTTTTTTGTTTTTTTACAACATATTACAGAGAAACGGTAAACGTGATTGAGAAGTCTTTGCTATTGACATACCTTTTGGTTGCATATTACATTACTAAAATTTTACTATTTACACACGCCTATTCATCTTGGTTCACATGTTGTGATTGTTATTTCAATCTTTTTTTTCTTTTTTCTTTTTTTTAGAAATAAACACACACATTCAAGGAAGAGGGAAATAGGTTCTAACACAAAGGCCCACCACAAACTCTGCTCAATAGTCATGGTAACTTTTAAGAGAGTGTGGAGCAAGTTATACTACACACAACACACCCTCTTAAGCAATATGAGACAGTTATCCATTTTTTTTTTCAAAAACAAACACACACACACACAAGAAAGAGGAAAATTAATTCTAACACAAAGACATACCACAAACTTCACTCAAAAGTCATGGTAACTTTTAAGGGAGTGTGAGACAAGTTATTTCAATCTTAGGTATGTAAGATTAAGAGTAGTTTGTCATCCATACTTTTCGATAGCTTACTTTATATAAGTGATACCAAAAAATTAATTTAAATTATTTATTTATTTACTAAACAATAATACAAAAAGTAAAAAAAATAAGAGCATTCTCATTAGGTGTGTTAAATGCTAAATATTTGGCATTTGGCATTTGGCACACCAAACACCAAAAAATCACTCACATAAGGTGTTTTAAATGTCAAAATATTTGGCATGGATGAACAGTGCACTCTCAAATTTAGAAGCGTACTATTCACGAATTACAAAACTTTTATTATTTTTTTATTCACTGATGGGCCCAGACAGATGTGGGAATTTTTTTTTGAATAAAGTTTCTCTCCAAACTAGTTTGGAGAGAAACCCTACAAACTCATCATATATATTTATATTGAGTGTGAATTTTGAAAATTTAACCGTTAGATTGCATGTTCTTATTACATCCTTAATGCTTACAAAATTCCAAGAAAATCAAAAATCAATTGCTATGTCATTAAATAAATGTTATAATTTCAAGTTTTTGTAATATAAAGTTATATATAAAAAAATAAGTTAATTGATCAAATAGTAAATAATATCCGATTTGAGCGAAATTTGATGTGCATATTAGTAATATAGGGAACATGAAATTAAACGGTTAGATTTTCAAAATTCACACAAAAAAAAGAAATATATAAGAATTTGAAGAGTTTTTCTTCAAACTAGTTTGGAGAGAAACTTTGTTCTTTTTTTTTTTCCTTTTTTTAATCAACTCTTCCCTTTCCCCTCTCTCCTCTCTCCTCTCTCCTCTCACACCTTTGAAGCTCTCTCTCCTGTCTGCCTTTGTCTCTCCCTCTTCATTCTCATTCTTTTCCTCTCTCATCCTTAATCTACTTCGCCAACCTCGAGCTACTGCTGTGCTGCTGATCCCGCTTGAAGCCGCCTCACCTAGAGCTGCTGATCTCGTCTAGAGCTGCCTTGCCTAAAGCCGCCTCTCTCTCTCTCTCTCTCTCTCTCTCCTTGTGGCAATGTTTGTAATATTGGTTGGTGGTGATGGGTTTGTAACAATGGTGGGATGTGGTGGTGGGTTTGTAACAGTGGTTGGTTGTGGCAGGGTGAGTTGTGGAGGGGGTGGCAGTGAGCTAGGTGGGAGTGGCCGTGAGCTGTTGAAATGGGTTTTTTGTTTTGGATTTCTTTATATTTATATTGTTGGTTTTTTTTAATGTTATTTTAATATTTGTATATATTATTTTAATATATAAAATTAAAGAATAGAAAATAAGATGTACAGTAAATTGTTTAAAATAATGTGTTAAAATAAAAAATAACATTTTTGATGCGTTAATCTGACATTATTTTACAACGCAAGATGAGAATGCTCTGAAAGGGGCTAAAAATAACATTTCTTTATAACTATGCGGGGAACAAGGCTGGCGAAAGCATTATTTTTCACGAGACTCGTTTTCTGTGTCCTTGTGATCATTTTCCTAATAATACAAGACGCAACTGTTTGTTTTCTCTACTAATGGCTCAGCCTTTTTCCCTTTCCAGTTTCCACAAACTTTTGCTTTCTTCCTTTATATCTTGAAGATGATTGAGAGACTTGTCACGTTCCCCTTTGTTACAAAATTCGCATATTAAATTATGCAAAACTTTAACAAAAGTAGAAATAGCATTATAGCCTATAGGTTTGTAGTTTTTACTTTTAGGCCAAGATATACCCTGTCCAAATTGTTAATTACCTGGCCAAGCTACGCAACAACACAGATCTTTCACTTGACTGGTCTTCATTAGCGTCTAATAGGAACTTTAACTTTCTTGGATCATTATTTCTTTTCCTTTTCTGGATCAGACAAGAGACATGCTGTTTTAAGTTGGAGACCCAAATTTATTTGCTTAATTATAAAATCATTACTTTTAAACTTTAATATATATATATATATATATATATATATATTTGAAAGAGGATCCAAGTAGAAAATTCTATATGTGATACCCTTCCTATTCTAGTTTATATATAAAATATGATAGAATTTTAATATATTGATTTCTCTCTTATCATCAAGATAAGACATTAATTAATTTTTGATGTAAATAAGAATTTTGATCTGTTTCAAGCCTATAGTAGGTTTCCTCATTATTATTATTATTTTTTTATGAGAATTCCCTCGTAATTAATTTTAAAACATGTATGCAGTCATTGATTTAATAAAAGCAAGAACCTCAATTGTAAAAGCCGAAACTTCTGCCATGTGGCACATTCTTTGAGATTCTCTTCATTTTTTTAATTAATAATTCTATAATTAGAATGGGGGAGGGAGAGATTTAAATTCTAAATGTTTCCATTACAAATATCAAGACGTGTCAACTAGTTAACTACATGGCTATTGGTGAGATTCTCTTCATTTAGTTTTCCATCTTAACAAAGTTTACATTTATGTCAAAGTATAAATTTATTGACAAGTACAAATGGAGGAAATGCATATATTAATTATATATAAGTGTGCACTAATTATTTATATATAAAGAATTTATATGGTTATCCAAATAATAAGAAAAGTTCTTTTTTTTTTTTTAATTTCGAATACTTATTATGAAAATAATAATAATAATAATAATAATAATATAAAAAATAATGATGCGTCAAAAGTTAAAAAGAAAATTTAATGATGCATGCAATCAAGAATATTTTTTAAAAAAAAAAGTGTATTTTAAACAAGGCAAATAATTAAATATAAGTAAAAAAAATTTGAGAGAGAATTTCAACTTATGGCGTCCACTCCTGATGATAACTCTTTATCATCAAACCAAGACACCAATCAGTTTTTGGTGTAGGCAGGGATTGAACCCCAAATTTTTTATACAACCATCAAAGATTTTACCAGTTAAAATAACTAGAACCCACAAATATAAGTAAATTCACTAATGTATATTGTCATATTTTTAACTATATTAAGTGGTGCATTAATTATTTAAAATTAAAATTTAAAGTTATTTTTCAAAGATTTATATAAAAAAGCAATTGACTTGAAATATGACATTTTAACTCAAATTTAATTGCTTTTGCAACAAATGAAACAAATTTCAGTAAATAAAAGACAAAAATAGATATAATAATGCACAATCAAGAATGTCAAAAAAAAAAAATTTAAAAAAAAGAAAAAAAAAATTGAGACACTTAAGTTAGTGAAAATAACAAATTATTTGTCAATTCATTCAAGCAACAGATTCATATTCTTAATTTATTAATTTTACTCATTTTCATTTTCTCTCTTTCTAATGACATGTAATATAATTGCTTTTTTCTTTTTTAAATCCATAATATAATTGAATTTGATTTCCTAGTTATTATAGCATATATTTACTAAATATTGTACACGGGCCACAAGATAATTTCTTATAAGATATTTTAAAATGCACCATGCATTACGTACGTGGGATATCGACTAGAATATATATTATATAATCCATGGATTTTAGCAATGTGCATGCTAGTCATTCTTTACTAGTAACATTTAGCTGGGAATTTTGGATTGCAAACAATTGCTTAAAGTTTTGTTGTTTTGAAGCTGCGTTCTTTTGGTTCTCAACTTTTATCATTGTTTGTAATCATTTTATAGGAGGAAACAATATGTGAGACAATAGAAAATGTTGGATTTCAAGCCGCAGTGATCAAAGATGAAACAAATGAGAGATCCACACAAGTATGCAAAATTCACATAAATGGAATGACTTGCACTTCTTGCTCCTCCACTATAGAATCAGCTCTGCAAGCAATTTTCGGTGTACAAAAGGCTCAAGTGGCCTTAGCAACTGAAGAAGCAGAAGTTCATCACAATCCGAAGGTTGTTAGCTACAATACACTATTGCAAGTCATAGAGGACACTGGATTTGAAGCCATAATTATTAGTACTGGGGAAGACATAAGTAAGATAGAGCTTAAAGTTGATGGTATAGACACTGATCACACCTTGAAAATGATTGAAAAGTCTCTCCAAGTGATTCCAGGGGTTCAAGAGATAGTCATATACCCTGAATGCAACAAAGTTTCCATTTCTTATGAACCAGATATGGCAGGACCAAGAACTTTCATCAGCATCATTGAGTCAATTGGGAGTGGACATTTTAAAGCAACAATATATCCTAGAGAAGGAAGAGAAGCACGTAGAAAGGCAGAAATTAAGCAATATTATAGACTCTTTTCATGGAGTTTGGTTTTTACGATTCCCGTGTTTTTAACATCCATGGTTTTCATGTATATCCCTGGAATTAGGATTCTATTAGATAAAAAACTATACAATATGATGACTGCTGGTATGCTCTTGAGGTGGGAGCTATCTACTCCAGTGCAATTCATCATAGGCAGGAGATTCTACATAGGGTCCTATAAAGCTTTGTGCCATGGTTCTGCTAATATGGATGTTCTTATTGCATTGGGAACAAACTCAGCCTACTTCTATTCTGTCTACTCACTCTTTAGGGCTGCTTACTCTAGAGATTTCAAGGGTACAGATTTCTTTGAGACTAGCTCAATGCTTATTTCATTTATTCTATTAGGAAAGTACATAGAAGTTTTGGCAAAGGGGAAGACATCAGAGGCCATTGCCAAGCTTATGGACTTGGCACCCGAAAGAGCCATATTGTTAACTCTGGACCATGAAGGAAATGTGCTAAGTGAACAAGAAATTGATAGCCGGTTAGTACAAAAGAATGATTTGATTAAAATTATCCCCGGGGCCAAAGTTGCTGCTGATGGTTATGTTCTGTGGGGGGAAAGCCATGTAAATGAGAGCATGATAACAGGAGAAGCAAAAGCAGTGGCAAAAAGGAACGGAGACAAAGTGATTGGAGGAACTGTGAATGAGAATGGGGTGTTGCACATCAAAGCAACTCAAGTAGGTTCTGAGAGTTCCCTTTCACAGATTGTTCGACTTGTTGAGTCAGCACAAATGGCTAAAGCTCCAGTCCAGAAGTTTGCTGACCACATTTCCAAATATTTTGTGCCTCTAGTATGTATTACAAATGCTCTATCCTTCTACTGATTTTTTTTTTGGTTAAAGTTTGTACTTACTATTGCTTTGTTTAGGTAAGCCTTTGTTAACAATTAACGTTCTTTTGCAGGTCATTATGCTTTCATTTTCAACCTGGTTTGCCTGGTTTTTGGCTGGAAGTTTCCACAGCTACCCAAAATATTGGATACCATCTTCCATGAGTAGCTTTGAGCTTGCACTGCAGTTTGGGATCTCTGTCATGGTCATAGCATGCCCTTGTGCTTTAGGCCTAGCAACCCCAACTGCTGTTATGGTTGGTACTGGAGTTGGTGCATCTCAAGGAGTACTAATTAAAGGTGGTCAAGCTTTAGAAAGTACACATAAGGTAGCAATGTGAAATTCATCTTCAAATTTGCTAATTTATATGAAAATTGCTGATATTGAGCTCTATCCACGTTACTTAGTATTGAATTGCTTGATACTAATTCTGCCAATCAACTTATATCTGAATTTATTTGAACTTCAAATTTTCTGTATGATACGGCCAATTACTTAACTTGAGGAAACTTGAGGAAATTATCTTTCCTATTCCTTAGAAACTGTAGTGTCTTCCACTTATCATTCTGAGGTTTACATCCTTTGTATCTGGTTATTCTTGTAGGTGAACTGCATTATGTTTGACAAGACTGGAACTCTTACAGTTGGGAAACCAGTTGTAGTTAACACACAAATTTTGAATAATATGGAACTTCAAGAATTCTATAAGCTCATTGCTGCAACTGAGGTATGTCTTTTTCTTCTTTTTTTCCTGTGGAATGCCTTTTTCTTTTAGAGACCTTATCTTTGTAGCAAAAATGACATTATGCAACTCTGGAATTGATAATGTTGGCTTGAAATGTCTGTCTTAGGTAAATAGTGAGCATCCACTTGCCAAGGCCATTGTGGAATTTGCCAAGAAATTAACAGAAGATAAAGAGAAACCTGTATGGCCAGAAGCACAAGACTTTGTCTCCATTACCGGCAATGGAGTGAAAGCTATTGTAGAGAACAAGGAAATAATTGTGGGCAACAAGAGCTTGATGTTGGACCAGAACATTGCCATTCCAGTTGGTGCTGAAGATATGCTTGCACAAGCTGAAGGCATGGCTCAAACTGGGATTCTAGTATGTATAGATAAGGAAGTCGCTGGAGTAGTGGCCATATCTGACCCCCTTAAACCAGGTGTTAAAGATGTCATTTCCATTCTAAAGTCCATGAAAATAAGAAGCATAGTGGTGACAGGTGATAATTGGGGAACTGCCAATGCCATTGCCAAGGAAGTTGGAATTGAAACTGTTATTGCAGAAGCCAAACCAGAGGATAAAGCAAAGATAGTGAAGGATTTTCAGGTATGTAAAGAACATCACTTATCGCAAGATTGGTTTTAAGCATGGATACATGCCATACCTCTACCTCCATTAATATCCTTTTGCAGATTAAATGTTAAGTATCATTGAAACAATCATAGCCTAGCCCCAAGCCCAAGTGTTGTCATATGCTTGAAGACTTTAAAGCATAGAAGTTCTTTTTTCTCATTCACAGGCTTCAGGCTACACTATGGCAATGGTAGGAGATGGCATAAATGACTCACCAGCACTTGCTGCGGCAGATGTTGGAATGGCCATTGGTGCTGGCACAGATATTGCTATTGAGGCAGCTGATATTGTTCTCATGAAAAATAACTTAGAGGATGTGATAACTGCTATTGATCTTTCCAGGAAGACCTTTTCACGTATACGTCTAAACTACATTTGGGCTTTGGGATATAATCTGCTTGGCATTCCAATTGCTGCCGGTACCCTTTTCCCATTAACTGGATTTCGTTTACCACCATGGATTGCTGGAGCTGCTATGGCAGGCTCTTCTGTCAGTGTGGTTTGCAGCTCTCTCTTGTTAAAGAATTACAAGAGATCACAAAAGCTGGATAACCTGGACTTACACGAAATACAAATTGAGTAATCGACAGTGATGGTTTTGATCCATATTTGTCCATATGCATATAGGAGTACAGGTTCTCCGTGGAATAAATTTAGGCAGTGTTGATTGGTGAAAAATTGTAATTAGAATAAGGTTAAAATATCATTTTAGTTTTTACATGTTGGGGTCATAATCAATTTTGTCCCTACATTTTAATTGTAATTAATTTAGTCTCTATTTATATATTTCTAAAAACTGAAACGTAGACCACCGCACATCCTTGGTGCAATAGTCACTCTACAAGTATAAATATTTGTAGAATGTGAGGGACAATGGTCAGGGTTCAAGTTTCTAGGAGGGAGTTTCACACATATATACACTTAGATTAGGTTAGAGTAGAATTCTATCTTGTAAAAAAAAAAAAAAAACTGAAACGCGGAGTTTGATGTTGCTGCGTTCTTGTTAAGCCACATTAACGCCACGTCATCAACCTATTTTCAATATTTTCTCTCTCTTTTTAAATTATTTTTCTCCTTATTAATTTTCCACTTACAATTACACATTCTCCGACATTTACTTATTTTTAGCTTTTTATCTCCCCACTAATTTATACCTTAACCTAATTACAATTTCTTCATCCTTTCATCTTCCTTTTATTTTAACTCTTGTTCTCCCCAATTTTTTTACTATAAAAATTTGTTATTTTCTATTCCATTCAATCTATATTTTGTTCACACAAAAAGGTGAATACTCTCTCTCTCTCTCTCTCTCTCTCTCTATATATATATATATACACTCTTTCTTTTGGTGGATGTTTAGTTCTTTAGATTGATGAATTTTTATGTTTAACACTGCTTTAGGTTGATATGATTTGGTTGTATTTTAATTTTTTATCTTTTTAATTTTATTTTCTTTGTTTGTTAATTATATGTTATCCTATGAAATTACAAAATAATTTAATGTTATTCTATTATATAGTATGACTTTGATAATTTGGTATTTACAATTATACATTTTCTTTTGAATATTCTTCTACTCATTTTCTTTTATATAATTTTGTTATTTGTCTCACATTCTCTTCCAAAAATGTGATTCTTCTCTCTCTCTCTCTCTCTCTCTCTCTCTCTCTTATTAATTCTTTCTTGCAACTCCATTTTAGATTGATGATTTTTTTTTTTTTTTTTGTGCCTCTTCTTTTGGATGGTACACTTTGGTGTTGTGTTTTTTGAGTTATATATCACATGTACTCTCTATCCCTCTTATAGTTTTGATTTGAGTTAATTTTTAGATATTTTAGAAGTGGGATGATTATATATTTGAATATCTCTATAAATTATTTGAATAATATCAATTGTAAATTTGTGATAAGGTTTGGTTATTATGAAAATCTTCTTAAAAGAATGAGAAATTCAAAAAATTAATTTTGGAACTCAAAAATTTTAGTTGTAGAAAAAAAACCATAACACTTTATACACAAGTTTGAATAATTTAGATCACTTGAAAAAAGTATACTATTTCTATCTTTTATCTCAAAAAAAAAAAAAAAAGGAATAATATTACTCAAATGCACCTAAGTTTTCTTTTTTTTTTACTCAAAATAATGAATGATGTATTTGTAGGGATGGAGAGATGAAAAATAATTTTAGAAATAATATTTCTAGTACGTTTTATAGAATAAATCGTACATTATACCACATTACAAAATAGATGTATATTCCCACGCATTGTGTGGGTCTGCGACTAGTTATTTTTAACTTACAATCAATTTAATCTCTACCAATAACTCACTAACGAAAACACGTATGTAGCAAATAGTGTATATTGTTGGCACACTTAAAGATGATGTAGTGATGTGCTACTAAAATAATCTAGGGTAGGCTAGGTGAAATTTTCTGGCCTCACGAGAGAAAGAGAGAAAGATGCATAGGGTTTTTGAGTTCTTTATATATATATATATATATATATATATAACACCAACTTAATCGAGATAGAGAAGATGATGCTTTTCAAGGAAGCTTCAATCTTTTAAAGAAGTCAAGAGCTTTAGGCTATAGAAATTAGACACTAGACAGAAATTGAGGTGATGACTGAGTGAGGGAAAGTCTAGAGCTTCAACCAAAATGAACGAAATGGATAGTAATTTGGTTTAAGAAATGTAAGGAAAAGGGAGGGTTTTGGCAAATCTAGTTCAGCTTTTTGGTTTGGGGGAGGGGGGGCGGGGGGTTAGATGGAAATGGGAAAGGTTTAAATGACCTATCTAAAAAGTAAAAAGGGAGACGGACTGATGGACATGAATGCTTGGCACTAGCCCAATTAGATAAAACAAAAATAATTAAAGCCCTTTAATTTTGGTTTGGACAAGTGATCCCAACTCCCAATTAACTAAATGATTAATTAGATATATGTTTTTTTGTCAAACTCATATCAAACTTATAACCAAGCTCATAAACAAGTCAAACTTGACTTGCTTGGTATTAAGCCCTATTGTTCGTGAATAATACTTTTTACTTGGGCTCAACTTGTTTATTAAACAAAACCTAAACTAAGGCTCAAGTTTGAATTGTTTATAAACAAGCAAATATGAATGAGTTTTTTATATAGTCAAGACTAAAAAATTTTATGAATGACTTGAATCATTTACGGTCCTACCTACTAAAGCCTGATTACAACAAAACTTTCTTCCTAACATAAATTGACAATCTATCAAATTATTATGATTATGATTTGAGTCCCTTTTTTTTTAAAGAAAATATTGGACCTATTCAACTGTGTTATTGGACAAGGACAATATATATTTATTGCAATAAAAAAAACAGTTGACTTGTAAACTAGTTTAAGATTATTACATAATTTTTTAGTGAATAGATAATTACATATTTCAATTACATTGCAATTAATTCATCTAACAATTCCACGTACGTTTGCTTGATGAAGACGGAGCAATCATATAATGTCAATAGCTAATATAAGCTATTACAAAATTGTTGCGCTTTTTATATTACACTAGCCGCAAATCCATGCGATACGTGAGAATAAATAAATATTATATATGAGGCATGTAATATTTATAAAGTACAAATTATTTCAAATATTGTCTATTTTTAAAAAACGATTTCTAAAAATGATTTTTACAAATATTTTTTTATCTTTTTATCTCTACAAATATATCATTCTATTATTTTTTGTGTGTTTGTTTAATATTTTTTAAGGCGAATCATATTCTTCTAACTTTTGTTGTAATGTGTTATATTTGCCTAATATACAACTAAAATTTATAAGTTTCAAATATATTATTCAAATTTCTCATCTCTTAAGAAATAAGGAGATTATCATAATAATCAAAACTCATCAAAAAATTACTATGTTATCTTAACCAAAATTAAAATGAAACCAAAGGAATAAAAGATATACTTTATAATTATTTAGAACTCAAAAACAATTGGTAGGCATATTCAAATTCATAGCCATGTAGATTGTTTATATATATATATATATATATATATATATATAAATTGAATTTCTATTTAAAAAAAAAAAAAAAAAGCTATTAACCCAAGCCAAAATTCAACCAAAACTATAAAATAGAGAGAGAGAGAGAAGGCTTTATGATGGAGAATTAAAAAAACACAATACCATATTACAAACTAACCATCAACCTTAATTAGAGTTATAAGAAAGTGAACGGTTTAGACCCCTTAAACAATAACCAGATTGCGTAGCCTAGATTAATTAGCCAAGTTGTTACTTAGTCAAATTATGTAATTCTAGGTTAAAACAATCACAAGATCATATCATGCATATAAAACAAATAAAGCAGCGGAAAATAAAGAACACAAGATATGATCACCCAGGAAACCACACCGGAAAAACCTGGGGAGGATTTTACCCACCGATCCTCAAGGCAAAACGGAATCCACTAAGAAAGAATTGAAGTTGTTACAAAAGGACTTACAAGCTCCCCGCTTGACTTCCTAATGCTACCCACCAGTAGTAACTTCCTGACACGACCACGCGCAGGCTCCGAGACCACGGACTACTTCTTTCTTTGTATTCCTTCTTCAAGTACAAGCTCCTCACTTGTTTTTCTCTTTAAGCTTTAATGGCTGCAACCTAGTTGATCATCAAGATATTGATGTGATCTCAATCTTGAAAACCCTAAGCTTTGTGTAAAGGAAAGCTCCTCTAGATCTCACAAGAGATTTACACAAAACCGCAATGCATGAGCAACAATACAACTTGTGCAACTCTGAAAAACGTGGCTAGGGTTTGCCTTATATACTTAGAGCAAAAACATAAAAACCTAGACGTTTAAAGAGTTAGGGCTGAGTTGGAATTCTGCAGAAAAACGCATCTGGGCCGACTTTCGATCGATCGAGTCTAACCTTCGATCGATCGAGCCAGGCCGAGAAGCCCCAATGCTTCTGCAGTCACTCGATTCCAACTTTACAATATTAAACCAACTTTGAGCAAACTTAAACAAGACTAAATACATTGTTTTGATCATGGTTTGCCAACATTACATATTAGAGTTCTAAATACATAAAATCCTAAGACCTTAGAACCTAACAAACTCCCCCTTTGGCAATCCGTGACAAAACACACAATAAAAGCTCAAAGTTTACAAGAATAGCCCTTTACATGATAATGCTCATAAAGAAAAGTTCAACCTAACTACTATCCATCGGTTGCAAGTGTAGACAGCAGCTTGGTCGAATCAACCTGTATATTCCTGAAATACTCAACAAACACATAAACGCATGTGTGGCAGCAAATAGTATATAAACAGGTATAATATTCTTGTAAGATTCACACAACACAAAATAAAGAAATATATCAATGAAGCAACTCATAAATATAAATCAATAAGCAGTGAATCATAAAGACAACAAGAATCAAAAGAAACATGTATATCAATATATCAATCAATGTTACTCCCCCTAACATGAATATCCCAAAAATGATATACAAAGTGAAGCACCTAGATACAATCTAAATAAACTCCACAAAAATATCCATGCTACAAAAAATTTCTCCCCCTAACACAAAAAATATCTCCCCCTATCAACAAAAACTCTACTACAAGTCAAAACTCTACTCCCCCTTTTTGTGACGGAATGCCAAAGAGCAGCATAGACCATCATCAAAAGGAGGTGGTGAGGAAGAACGAAGATGCGCCAAATCCGCTCGCAGAGCACGAATCTCGTCGAACAGATCCACCAAAAGCTGACCATGAGCCGCCTGAACGGTCATGACAGTCTCCAGAGTACGACGAACATCGAAGTCAGCCGCAGAAGGTGGAGGAACAGCAGCAGCACCTACAGAATCTGGAACAGCCTCACCAGCAGGACCTGTAGAAGAAGAAGGAGGGGCGCTACTAGAGGGATCAGACCTAGGGTGTTTAGAACCAGCTCGAAGATGAGCGGCCCTCTGTCTAAGGAAAGACGCACCTATAGGAGCTATCACATGAACAGGCTCAGAAGCAGGGAAATCCTCTAAACCTAGATAAAGTAAAATCCTATGAATGAAAATAGGATGGACAAGGGCATGGGCAGTAGATGAACTCCTATAAACTTCGTTCAAAGAACGAAGAAAAAGATGGGGGAAACTAATAGGAGCATCTGTGACAAGAGCGTACAAAAAGACACACCTCTCAAGAGGAATGGTGTGCAGATGAGATATGGGCCAGAGTGAGTGACAGGCTATCCTAAAGAATAGATATGTAGTCTCAGGAAGCTCAGCGGTGGTGATCCGAGGATCAGAACCCCACTGGATAGAAGATCCAGTGATGTAGGACATGACATCACTCAGCTCAGGTGACTCAACATAGGGGTAAACAGGATCACTAACCAATGGTACCTCTAGAGCATCAGCCACTACCTGAGGAGTAATGGAGTACTCTACACCTCGTATCCAACTCCTAACTAGAGTGTTGGAATCATAGATGCGGACAGAGAGGTTCGAGAAGAACTCTCTAATCAAGGTAGCCGGAGGTGGAGGATCAGACACGGTCAACAAAGGTAACCAACCCCTACGCTCAAAGTTTGCCCTAATGGCAGGATCTAACTCATCTAAACGAACAGAACGCTCAGCCCAAACCTTCCTATTGAGGTTTAAAGTCTCAAAGGTCTCTTGGTTTTTCTCAGAGGGGAACCGCTCACTATCAAAGGTAGGTGAGGGTGGAGTAGGAGTGGGAATGGTCCTACGAGCTCTAGTCTTCCTAGGCATGGTGCTAAGGAATAGGACAGAGACACAAAGAGAAAACCAAAAAGAACAGAGAAAATAAAACCAAGGCAGACTGCAAGTTAGCACACAAAAAAAATATAGAATCAAAATCTATATGATGCATGAATCATTAATGAGAATGTGATGCATGAACTAATGCAGTGATTAGGATCAAATTAAGTTTAATTTGCATAAAATTGGCTTGAACATAGAGTTTCTCAACAAAAACCCAAAAAAAATTTGATAACCACTTGAAAATTTTTGCAACAAATTGATGAATTAACCATTATACACTATTTGAAACAGTTTATAACAGCCAATTGCAACAATAACACAAGCCAATTTCAACAATTAAACCCAATTTCACAAAAAGCCCCAATTCGGATCAAACATAAACCCTAGAAATTCAATTTTTCACAAAAGTCAAAATTGATCAAATTAAACACTCAAGAACATGTATATATAGCGTCCCCATCAAAACCCATTGATCAATTTCAAATAATTTGGTCCGAATCAACAAAAATCCCAAAAAGAAATGTCCGAAAATCTCCTCCTAAAATGCATGAAAAATGCATGAAATCAAGTAAATAAACTCAAAAGCAAGGGTATAAGAGACATACCGGCTTGAGGAGAGAGAGATTATGCAAAAAGTTTGGAAGAAAACGACAAAAACTTGAATCTTTTGGGCTTGCCTCGTCGGAGAGAGAAAAAGGAAAAGGTTTGAAAAAATATTTGAACTTTGAAAAAGTCAGATTTCCCTTTTTAAAAAGCATATTCACGATGTTCGATCGATCGAGAATTACATTCGATCGATCGAAAGTGACAGACGTTTTGGCACTTTCTGAGGCACTTTTTCGATCAATCGAGAAACTCCCTCGATCGATCGAAATGGGCAAAAATACATTGAATTTTGGAAAAACACAGTTTTGAAAATTTGCAAACCCAATTTTTGAAACAACTCCTCAAAGCATTTGAACAAGGAATATAAAATGCATGAGTATGAGATGGAATGCATTTTCAAAAACCCAAAAATTTTATACCCACTTCTCTCAAACACAAGTTTTAATTTTCTTCCAAATTAATTTTCTTAAGCAACAAATATGATGTGCACAAATCTCAAGATATTTTTCAAACTTGGTTGGTCGGACCAAGAACACACACACTAGCATGTACAGTGTTTAACAAAGAGTAACTTGTGTAGTGTGTGAAACTAGCAAAGACTTGAGATACATGTGAGGTGATAAGTGAATGGCAATCAAACACAAAGTCTACACAATTCATCACATAGAATTAAAAGAGACTATCACCTAAAGAGTTACATCCTATAACTCCCACATCTCCTAGAACAAAAGCTTGCAATCATGTAAGTTTCTTTCATTTTTGCCTCTTATTTATATATGAATTGGCATTCAGCCTAATAGTACACACCGGTTTGAATTAAGTGAATTGGCATCAAGCCTAATAGTACACACCAGTTTTAATTTAATTTGAGGCTACACCTTATGTTCTTTTTGTGCATGTGCTACACTTTCTCGAGCACTAAATCTTATGATATGCACTAAGGTGTTCATGATTGGCTAGTGAGCAGTGGTGAGATGGTTATTTATGCCTTTCTCAATAGGATCAAGTCCGACAGTCAACAACATGTGACTTCATGATTAAGGCCAAGTGATTAAGAACCACACACATCTTTCCCACACAACATGCACTACAAAGATTCAACTAGTTATGTGCAACAATTAAGCTCATCAAAGTTAAACAAGGTACACAAGACATGACATGTGTACAAAGAATGACCAACCTTGTTTTCAAAATTCAAGAAAAATTGTGTTCAGCACAGATTTTGCTTTCTCCCTTTTTTTTTTTTTTTTTTTTTTTTTTTTATTATTATCAAAAGAGAAAACAAATAAATCCTAGAATGAAATGCATGTATGTAATGCAATGCAAGTCCTAGAACAAAAGAAAAACACAACAAAAAAATGGTCACAACAGAATAGAGCAATGAAGCACAAGGACCATGCCAGAAAGACTCAGTTAGTTCGAGTCTTTTGCATCCAAAACCTTTTAGATGCACCCCGAGCATTGGAGTTCTTATTCACTTTAGAGTGATTCTCAACTCCAGAATTGGAATAAAGGTTTAACGCCTTCACCAATTCACCAATTAGTGCCATAGGATCTTGTGCTTGAGGCACAGGCACTTTTGGTCTTTTAGCTCTCTTATCAGCTTGAAGCTTGTAACAGTTAGGACGGATATGTCCAGACTTACCACAATAATGACAAACCCAAGCAGGTTTACCATGCATCTTGTCCTTCGGTTTGGTAGGCTCCTTAGGTTTGGATTCTCTCAAGTCTACCCTAATCTTCTTGGGTGGTGAAACTTCTACGGGTTTAACAACCTCACTCACAGGGAGTTTTACAGTTTCACTCACAACCTTACTCACAAGAGGTTCAGAAGAAGAAGAAGAAGGAACAAAGACAGTAGAATGAGGTCCAGAATCAAATATGCTTTCTACATATCCTAACCCAGCTTTATCAGAAGGATTCTTTTGAACATTTAACATGTGATCAAGTTTAGAACTAGCAGATCTAGCAACAGATAAATCATGTTCCAAAGTTCTAACTTTATCAAGCAACAGCATGTTTTCAGATTTAACATTATTCAAAAGATCATTAGCATCAATTAATTTCAAAAGCAAATTTTTCTTCTCAAGCTCAAGAGAATCAATTTTCTTCAGGCCTAAATCAACTTTCATAGCATCCTTTGCAGCAATTTTGCAAAGTTTGTTATAGGCCTCTTGAAGATCTGCGTCTTCAGAGAGTTCCCCATCAGTAGGGTTCTCCTCAGCAGATATGCTTTCATCTACTTTACCAGTAGCAGTGAAAGCAATGAAGTTTCCATCCTCGTCACAACCGGACTCATCATCAGAAACCTCATTATCACTAAGGGTGACAGCCATAGCTTTACCCTTATTTCTCAAGAAAGTAGGACATTCAGATTTGACATGACCATACCCTTGACAACCATAACACTGAGGACCCAAAGAGTTATTAGAAGATTGACCTACTTGTTCTCTAGGTTTTTCAAAATTGTTAACCTTAGTGGGATCATTCTTCCTAAAGTTTCTAGGTTCAGCAGTGTTGGTGTTCCTTGCCTTTCTATTTGTGTTTCTAAGAAAATTCCTAAAATTCTTGGCAAGGTAAGCTATCTCCGTAGGAGAGAGCTCATCATCAAATCCACCACCTTCAACATCATCAACAGACTTTAGTGCCATTGATTTGGATTTGACAGTCTTAGGTAAGTCAGACTCATAGGACTGAAGTGATCCTACAAGCTCATCCACAGGGATGGAGTCAACATCCTTACTTTCAGTAATGGCTGTTACTTTGGGTCTAAAATCTTCAGTTAAAGATCTAAGTATCTTCCTAACAATTTTAGGTTGATCATAGATTTCACCCAAATTATAAGCAGAATTAACAATATCATTCAATTTAGCATAAAACTCATCAAAGGTTTCATCATCAGACATTCTAATGTTTTCAAACCTAGAAGTTAATTGCTGCAGTTTGTTAATTTTAACAGCCTTTGTGCCTTCATGCACAGTTTGGAGGATTTTCCAAGCAGTATGAGCAACCTCAACATTAGAGATCCTCTTAAATTCCTCCATTGAAACAGCATTGAAGATGGCGTTCATAGCTTTGCTATTGAAGCCTGCTGCTTCTTTTTGAGAAGTTTGCCACTCACTCACAGGAGTAGTGGGCTTCTCCCATCCGTATTCGACGGAATTCCACACCCTCTCATCAATGGATTTCAGGAAGGCTTTCATCCTTACTTTCCAGTAAGCATAATTGTTCCCGTCAAAGTGAGGAGGAACAAACAGAGAGTGTCCATGCTCCATGACAACTGGGGTCAAGGATCAGCTCAGAGATAAAGATCTCTAACAAGAAGAGCTACCCGCTCTGATACCACTTGAACGGTTTAGACCCCTTAAACAATAACCAGATTGCGTAGCCTAGATTAATTAGCCAAGTTGTTACTTAGTCAAATTATGTAATTCTAGGTTAAAACAATCACAAGATCATATCATGCATATAAAACAAATAAAGCAGCGGAAAATAAAGAACACAAGATATGATCACCCAGGAAACCACACCGGAAAAACCTGGGGAGGATTTTACCCACCGATCCTCAAGGCAAAACGGAATCCACTAAGAAAGAATTGAAGTTGTTACAAAAGGACTTACAAGCTCCCCGCTTGACTTCCTAATGCTACCCACCAGTAGTAACTTCCTGACACGACCACGCGCAGGCTCCGAGACCACGGACTACTTCTTTCTTTGTATTCCTTCTTCAAGTACAAGCTCCTCACTTGTTTTTCTCTTTAAGCTTTAATGGCTGCAACCTAGTTGATCATCAAGATATTGATGTGATCTCAATCTTGAAAACCCTAAGCTTTGTGTAAAGGAAAGCTCCTCTAGATCTCACAAGAGATTTACACAAAACCGCAATGCATGAGCAACAATACAACTTGTGCAACTCTGAAAAACGTGGCTAGGGTTTGCCTTATATACTTAGAGCAAAAACATAAAAACCTAGACGTTTAAAGAGTTAGGGCTGAGTTGGAATTCTGCAGAAAAACGCATCTGGGCCGACTTTCGATCGATCGAGTCTAACCTTCGATCGATCGAGCCAGGCCGAGAAGCCCCAATGCTTCTGCAGTCACTCGATTCCAACTTTACAATATTAAACCAACTTTGAGCAAACTTAAACAAGACTAAATACATTGTTTTGATCATGGTTTGCCAACATTACATATTAGAGTTCTAAATACATAAAATCCTAAGACCTTAGAACCTAACAGAAAGAATAAAAATTCACCAAAAGAAAGTAGAGAGAGAGAAAGAGAGAGTACTCATAGTTTTTGTGTGAGAAAAATATGGATTAAATAAGAGAAATGATATCAAATTTATCAAAACAAAATGGGGAGAAGAATAATCAAAATATAAGAAAGAGAAAATGAGTAACGGAAATGTATAGAGTAGTGGGAAGATAAAAAAGCAAGGAGAGATAGGAAATGTTGGAAGAAATGT
Organism: Quercus glauca; assembly: GCA_023736055.1. Lineage (NCBI taxonomy): Eukaryota > Viridiplantae > Streptophyta > Magnoliopsida > Fagales > Fagaceae > Quercus > Quercus glauca. The sequence continues at coordinate 10,114,553 of CM043326.1, forward strand.
AACAGTAGGTGTGGACTAACAGGGAGAAAAAGAGTTTTTTTTTTTTTTTTTGTTGAGAATAGGGAAAAGAAAAGTTTAAAAATAAAAAAGAAAATGTAAAAAATAAGTTGCTGACATAGCTATTGATGTGACTCAACAGAAACGCAGCAACAATAAATATTACGCTTTAACTTTTAGATATATATAGATATAAATTCATGGGAATTAAGCTATGTCAAAAGCTAAAATGTGATTACAAAATTGCCTAGTTACTTCTTATTCCATGCTATGACTTTGTTTTTTATTCGAATACAGCTAAATAGAAGCTCCAAGCCTTCAGCGAACAGTTGGTTGGTGCCATGTGAATTAGGGATTCGTTGGAATGACATGAAACTTCAAAAAAAAAAAAAATTAATATATATATATATATAAAAGATAGAAATTCCACTCTAGCCTAATCTAAATGTATATATGTGTGAAATTCTCTCCTGGAGACTAGAATTCTGGCCCTTGCCCCCCACACCCTACAAGCACTTATACTTGTGGAGTGGCCATCGCACCAAATGTGTGCGGTGGTCTTCAAAATTGTTGTTAGTAGTTGATGACTTTGTTGTATTCTGAAAGTGATTAATTTCTTTTAATCCGTTAGCAAACTCTTTCAAGTGATTAATCTTTCAAAAGTGCCTCAAACCTGCATTAATTGCTTTTCCAATTATAGATTCCCTCTCAACTTTCTAACAAAATAATATTCTATTTCTTTTTCATTTCCTCTTTTTTAGAAGTTACCAAACACACTGGAGAAGTTAACTATATCATTATTCATTTATATATATACTAGCCTCAGGGCACGCGCTCACGCACGTGCTCAGAGGCTCTTCTATTTTTTTGGTAAGAGTTAATTTAAAGCATTTATTATAATTTGGGATTGCTATATTTTTCAATTACAAAAAAATCTAGAGGTGTGATGAAAAATTATTTCTCCACACATGATACTCATCACACTCCTAGGTTTTTTTTATGATTGGAAAATATAGTAATTCCAAATTATAATAAATGCTTTAAATTAACTCTTACCCAAAAAATAGAAGAGCCTTTGAGCACACGCGTGAGAGCGTGCTCAGAGGCTAGTATTCCGTAATTATTATCCATTTTTGCCAATTTTGATTATGTAGTAATCAAAGTGTTATTGATTGGAAGATGATGCTATAATTTAGTATTAACCTTTTGGGGGGGGGGAAAAAAAGATCCTTTGAATAAATCTTATAAATAATACATATATTGAAAATGCATAATGAAATTGTAACAATAAAACTACTTACAAAATTCATGTGATGACCTTTACAAAAGCTATCATGAAAAAGTTTATGGATCAAATTATTAAATTTTATCCAAAAAATGGAAGAGCCTTTAAGCATGCGCTCTAGTTTTCTTAATTAACTTGAATCAATGTCCTTCTCAAAAAAAAAAAAAAAAAAAAAAAAAACTTGAATCAATGCACTTTTTTGGTGCATTACTAAAATTAATTTGTACCTTTAAGTCTTTAACCCATGCAATCTTGATACAATTCATTATCAATATTTACTTTGCATAGTTGTGCCGGACAAATAATATTTCATTGATAAAATTTTGTATTCAATACAATTTCATTTGCAAAATACTATCACATCTCTTGACTTAGCTAATAAAATAATCTCCTCTTATGCACTTGGAATATTACTTTACAAATTCACTTGGATGCAAATTCACTCAGATGCAAATGCACTTTGGATGCAAATTTGCTTGGAATATTACTTAATTTAATGACTTAGCTATTGAAATAATCTCCTCTCATACATAACACTTGGAATATTACTTTACAAATTCACTTGGATGCAAATTCACTTGGATGCAAAAGAGTTTTGGATGCAAATTCACTTGGAATATTACTTTAAAAATTAAATTGCTAGTTTTCAAATAAGTTACTTTTCCTTAATCAATCTATTCCTTAATCAGTTTTTTTATTTTTTTTATTTTTTTGTCTCACATATGCAAATAAACTATATATCCAAAATAAGTAATTCTCAAACGGGCACTATAAAATAAAATTTTAAAAAAAAACTATTGTACCTTTCATGATTAACTTCCTAAATCTCTCAAAAAAAAAAAAAAAAAAAACAAACAAACAAACAAACAAAAACTTGCTTAACTCTATACACGTGAAGACTTATCCTATACAATTGTGTATTATCACCCAATTCCAAGTTTTTAACAACTCCATCTGAGGGGAAAAAAAGAAGAAGAAGAAGATTCATTTAGTTGGTAATCTAGTGGAGCCCTAACAATATTGCCAAATTCATATTGAAAGAAAAAAATTTTGGGATCCCTAGCCTGTTACCTTATTTTGAAAATTGAAATATATACACAGTTACAACTTGTAACTTATACATCCCAATCATTCTTCTTAATCTTTTAGATCAACCTAATGGAAAATTTAAATTAAAAAAAACTTATAAAAAAAAAAAGAATTACAATTTTTTTTTCCTCACGAAATCCAACAAAGAATAGATGAAGATATTAAAAAAAAAAAAAAAAATTAGATGTCTCATACTCCTTTGCATTCATCGGGGCTCTTTAGTAAGGGCTTATGTAATATTGTGTCTCCAATTCATCACCGTCGTCAACTATTCCGCAATCAATCTAATCACTCAATGATAATCTATTTCAATATGCGTCTTCTCTCTATCAAAATACATAAATAAAAAAATAAGCTTTAAAAATTATATCAATATGACTCAAGAAATAAATATTTAAAAAAATAAAATTGAAATTAAAAGTAAGAGAGTGTGAGAGGAAAGAGAGTTACCTAATTGTGATTTGTGAGAGGGTGGATTAATTGTAGAGCACCATTTAATCTCTTTCAAAATGTGTCTTCTCCCTGTCAAAATGCATCAATGAAAAATATCCTTAAGAAAAATACATCAACCAAAAATAACTATAAGAAAATTTTATCAAAATGACTAAAGAAAAAAAAAAACCTGAAAATGAAATTGAAAGTAAGAGAGTGCAAGAGGAGAGAGAGTTACCTAATTGTGATTTGTGAGAGGGTGGGTTAACTATGGAGTACCATTTTTCTCTTTTTTCAAATTAATCAGTTTTGGCACTTTCTGTTGAAAAAAATGATGAATATAAATGGTCAGTTTTTAGTAGTTATCTTAAATAATAACTATTGAGTTTAGTGGGAGGTGAAAGAGAGGCAAATGGATAAATGGATTAGTAGGATAAAAGAGAGGGAAACGGAGAAGTTTTAATTATTTTTATTTTTTTTTATTTTTTTTCGAATAGGATATAGCAGACATTTGAATACTGGTGAGGTGAACAACCTTTTTCTTTTTCTTTTTTCCTTTTTAACTTTTATACGTGATGTAGTGGGTTTTTGGTGGAATATTTGTTATTATTAGCAAGAATTTCGGGTTTTTTGAAATTTGGTAGTGCTTGACATTGAGCCTACTTCTAAAAATGCTAAATTTTAGGGAATAAAAAGATGAACATGAAGAAAAAAAAATCCCAAATTTTAGGAGTGCTTTGTTTGTCTATTTTACTATATTATCCTTTAGTTTTGTTTTTACTTAAACCTAAGAAAATAGGGGTATTTTGGAACTAAAAAAATCCAGTCCAGACAGGTACAGCCCCTTAAATAGTAGTATAAATATATATATATATATATATATAAATTATATATATATATATATATATAATGTTATCTTCATATATTATAAAGAAACACGAGTCATCGTTTTAGGGTAGCTTTAGCCATCAAAGACCCAATAAGAATAATAGGAATAAAAACCCATATTAATCCAATAGATTCATGTCTTGTACTGATTAAATTGATCTTTTATTTTTTATTTTTACAATCAACAATAAAATCCCACCTTGGGACCACTCAAATTTTGGTTCATAAACCTCTCAAGCCTTTAAGGCTTGAGGGAGTACTAACTCACCTATCCGACCCGACCCATTTGACAGGTCTACATAATGATTAGTTACAAGTGAAGGATCCAATGCATATTCACGTAAGCTGTATTTGGCTGGGCTGGGGCCTTGCCTCTGATTGTGATGAGGCAAGTTTTTGTTGCTTCCCATCAAAACGGATAGAAGTTGAGATACACGTCACAAATTCACAACGTCTAATAGTGTACGTATCATTACAGAAAATCAGAAATGGGAATGGAATGTGATTGCTCCATCGATCGTAATCAAGCAAACGTGGGTAGAGTGGTACTCGTGGACCCTTCGGATTGATTGTAATGTAACTCTCTGCTATAGTTTACAGTTAAGCTGTTTTCCATTGCACTAAATATATGGCATGTCTAATGCCCTTGTCCTATTACACAATTGAATACTTCAAATATTGTGGAAAAAAATAAAACTCTCAACTCATAGGAACTTGATAGATTTTTTTTTTTATAATAAAAACGTGGTCAGTGTCAATTAATATTTAGGAAGATCGTGATTCTGTAAATTATGCTGGACCTGCGTATCTCGTATCAGGATTCAGTGTTTTGCATTTTTGAGTTTTGGTGGTCAAAACTCAAAAAGTCAAAACAAATTAGGGTTATAACCTTCGAGGAAAAAAAAAAGTATTTGAATTTTTTTTTTCTTTGCTTCTTTCCCCCTTTTAGTTTTATATAATGAACAACCAAAGCAGAAACTCATAGGAATATTGTGGGTCATATATGCTTTATATATTTTATGGAAGTTATGTATCAAAATTAATGACATTATGCTTTTTTATGACAAATAATTATGAATGAAGACTGATATGAAGGAGAGATTAAAATATAATTAAGTCAATCAATGGTGGGTTGGTCCCCAAACAAAACGTTAGCTCTCACACACCAATGAACTTCCATGTGAATTTTTTCTTTTTCTTTTTTTAGGAATTTCCATGTGACCTAATGATGCACGTTTACATGAGTGTATGATTAAAGGTAAAAGTCTCCTATTGCTTAATAATAATAATGAGTTTAAGATCCTTACACATGAACATGTTCTTTACAATAATTACCCTCTCTGTGTATATATATAATTCAATAGTTACAATAGAAAATAAATAAATAAAAGCTATCAATGAAAACGGATAAAATTTGAGACACATCACAAAACACAAATTCACAACATATATACAGGAGAGAGCATATTGTTGACGAATATGGCTTCAACAAGATAACTGATACACCATCTTTGGTTCACAAATTCGTAACCATACTTAAAAGCTAAAACAAAGACTACGTGTGCATAGGTGATAAGTCTGTGTCAAGTCATAACTCTTTCGAGTCCTCTCTCTCTCTCTCTCTCATTAGCCAAAAGGTGGATGAAAAAAGATAATATATTTATCTCTCTCTTCCCCACTGATTCCATAATTAATAATTAAGCTTCCATTTGTAACACGCATAAGATTTGCAATATTTTATGCTGTTGCGTTTCATAGAAATGGAATTCCTTTTTTACATTCCATTCCATTCAGCCACTTTAAATCTCTTTTGGTTGTCTTTGATTGCGTTTCCGGTTTTTCTTCTTTGCAATACGAGAGTAGGCCTTTATCTTGGTTGTGACTTGTGATGCCATTTATTTAGAAGGACAAAACTTAAATGTAGTACTTAAATGCTATTACTTAGGTTTTCTTTTTAAAATTCTATCATGTTGATTTTTTCTTATAGGATGGAAGTGTATTCTTTAGTTAAGTAATCACATGACTATCTTAAGAATAAAACTTAAAGAATAGCACTTAAGATACTATATCTAAGTTTTGTCATAATTTGGAAATTAGTAGTAATAGAATGTTGTCAACGAACAACATTACTGCAATAACAGCACTAGGAATCGGAAATGAGAAATTTGAACCTATATCTCTGTTATCTTGAATACCCAAAGCATAGTTGATTATTTCTATTTTTTCTTATATTATATATCTTTTTTTTTTTTTTTTGAGAATGATCTTATATTATATATCTAGTTTAGTATTTGATATTTAAAAAATAAAAAATAAAATGGTTGTCCAGCTCTTCCCATTTCCACTATATTGTTCAAGCCTTGAAGGTACAATGCTTATCAAACTTTATCACAGAGTACAAACCTAGTCCTGGCCCGTCGAATAAAATGATTAATACAATTACTTAGTCGAACACACTACAATATTTTATCGAACTTTAAGTTGTTCTGAATGAATACTCAAAAACAATTTAACTTGGTGCATATATGTCAACTTATTTATTGTTTTTTTGTATAAGGTCTATACGTCAACAATTCAAATATCAGCTTTTTTTTTTTTCAAAAACTTTGTAATTCACTCATTAGCACTTCTTAATGTTTTTAATATAGACATTTAAAATTTTTGACTTCGTTGTAACTATCAAATTACCCCTATATATATATATATATATATTTGTTTTCTCCTACTTAGTGTAAAAGAAGAGACAGCAGGAGCCATATCTTATGTTTTCCTCAAACCAGTCTAACTGCTAGAGCTTATGGCTTCGAAGGATGTGAGCTCTGGCCACAAAGAGCAAGAACTTCCACCCTTACGAGTTGAATTAGTACTTATGACTAAGAAAGAGAGGCAAGAAAGAACAAAAAGTATATATATGCGTGTAAAGAAAACGTGAGCCAAAAATGGTTTTTGAATAGGACATATTTCTACCACTTTTCCCACCTGTCTTTACTCTTTTATGCACGCTAGAGACAATAAGAAAACTCCTTCATCTCTCTTGATCATAGTGTCCGTCGTAAGTGCAATTCCCAATATGGGATGTCAGTTTCTTAAAAATTGTTTAGAATTGTTCGTGCAAGGCTTTTAGTTTCTAGTGGGAATAGCTAGTGATGGCAGCACTAACTAACCTCCCATCAGGACCTCAAAAAAAAAAAACTAACCTCCCATCCTCAAACTTCATATTCTGGTTCTACCATATATCCCTTTTTCTTTTTAAATTTGCACAAAAGCTCACTTTTTAAAGGGTAAGGAATAGTGTATAGATTTTTAGTGAGAGACACAAATATATATCATATATGCACATGGATATGGCCACCAAGCCTCGAGCAATATCGAGTTTCATTTGCAACAAATGTGCTGGGAACCTAACTCCAAGCCCAAACTACCCCCCAACGCCTAAGCAAACAAGAGGAGAATCTGAATTAGCAAAGGCCTTGTTCTCAGTCACCGGAATGACAGACTCGACGTGTGCTGTTCTGGTTGAGAAGGCCATCAATGGGCTTCCTGGGATACATGAGGCCGTCGTAGATGTCCTCAGTAATAGGGCACAAGTCCTCTACTACCCGAGTGTAATCAACGTAAGTGTATTTTCAACCTCTTTGTGTTTTCATGATTTGATGTACGTGTCTCTCTTTGTTTCTTTCTTTGTTTTGTTCATAACATGTTTCCCAGAAAATATAATTAATTAGTACTCTCTTTTTTCTTTTTTCTTTTATCATGAAGGTGATTGAGATGGTTTGAGGCATCCAAAAGAAAAAGGTCTAATTGGATAGCTACACACTTATATATGGGATAGTTACACACTTTTTTTTTTCTCAAATAAAAAAAAAAAAAAAAGTTTTGAAACACAATTTCACAATTATAAATGAAATCTTGTTTTCAGAAAAACGATATATGAGAGTATACAATTAATAAGGAGTGTGTAACAAAATTTAGCCCGTAATTTCACATTACTACTAAGTTTTACTATTTACATACATGGTACACCCAATGATATTCATTCTTTCCTTAAAAAAAAAAGGATATTTATTTACGTGTCATGTATATCGGGATGATGTTGTGTGTGAGACATCATATCAGTTTTTCTTTTAAATGCTAAGAAAATATTCGAATTTTTTTAATTTTTACATAAAGTTCGAAGGAACGAATATTTCTTTCTTATTAGACTAACAAAAAAAAAATGTATTTTATAAAAAAAAAAAAAAAAAAAAAAAAAAAAAGAAGAAGAAGGTATGATAGATACGGTTAGGTATGTTTGATATTATTCTCTAAAAAAAGGGTGTGTTTGATATGATTCTTCCTCCATTTGTTCAAAAAGAAAAAATATTCGTATAAAATTCTTAACAAGAAAAAATGTATTAAAATATTTAAGTAAATTTTCCAGCTGGAAATTAATTGAACAATCATGATTCATGATGGACATTTAGTCATTTACTAACTCAGCCAAAAAAAAAAAAAGAAAAAAAGATGAATTTTTACCAACCTTAAATGAATATACTCTACGAGTTATTATGGTATATATAAACTTTAAAATTAATTTTGGTTCTTATGTTTCATTGTAACATATGTTAACTAGAGAAGTATATAGTTATTTCTCCCACAAAAAAAAAAAAAAAAAAAAAAAGAGAGAGAGAAGTATATGGTTAGGAAAATATTCTATACTACGTAGTACGTACCCTTCATTTTTGAATAATAATAATAATATACTAAATTATTTGGCGGCATTTTCTTTCCAAAATGTTGGGTCTTTTAGCCATCTGAAGCTCCCGAAAACTACTGTATATCCAATGTCTAAATAATAATAATAAATAAATAAAAACTTTTAATATGAGAGCTCTAAAATTTCAAATCGTTCTCAAAGGTTAAAGGACTCACAGTCAAAGCTTTGTAAAGGTTGAAATCACTTTTTTTTATGAGAGATATTTTGGTTGTGTTTGTCCTTATCATTTTCTTTAATAATTCAAGACGTAACCTACTTATGTTCCCTAATAAATGGCCCTCCCATTACTTTTTACAAACTTTCGCTTTCTTCCTTGATTGCTTGAAGTTGACCGAGTTTGAATGACTTGCCATGTTCATCACGAAATATACGCATATAATTAACATTTGTATAACTGAGGAGAAATATTATGTTCACAATATTTTTACAATAAACTTTAAGCGTCATATTATTACTGGTTGTTATTATTAGGACAAAAAAGTAATTTTAGTGTTATGTTCAAATTTGAACTAATAACAACTAACCACTTGCGATTTATTGCAAAAATATTGTAGACATAGCATCTCTCATAATTGATGCTAAACTACAGCCCTGTCCGAATTGTTGATTCCCTGCCTAATTTATGCACTAGGCCCCCAACCCCAATTAACTTTATATACTTTACCCTTCATCTTGGGGCCAATGCTGCTTTAACTTTGTTTGATCATTCTTTCATACGTTTTCCTTTTTCTGTGTCATACTTGACATTTTAATTTGGTCGCCCAAAGATAAAGTTACATTAACTTTTTTTTTTAAGGGAGGAATCTAATGAAAACCCTGTATTTGATACTGCTTATAGATTTGACTTTGAGTGACGGCCCGTTTGGTTGGAATTTTTAGTATTGTTGTTCAATTTTCAGTGTCATGAAAATATATGTTTGAATGTTATAAAAATATATTTCAAAAGTGTTATTATTGTTTAAATACTAAAAACTGTTATATAAATATTAATACAAAACAGCCCTAAATTGAGCTCAACCTTGGGTAGGTTTTTGAAATGTAATCAGCCGATTCAGCCCAACTAAACTGCTCCGAGTTCAGCTAAACAGGTCTAATTTTTTAAGCCCATAATAGAATCCCTCGTTAGGTAAAGGCAAGCATGTAGTTAGGGAAGCATTCATTGGCCCATAATTAATTAGGTGAATTGGGCCTTTTTCTTCTTTGATAGAAGGATGCCCTCCTTTGTTTTTCAGGGCCATGGTGAGGGAGATGGGGGCCATCCTTTTGTGATTGTGTTTGTTTCCTTTAATAAAAAGTGGCATAAGTATCATATAAAAAGTTACTAATTTTATCACAATTATCTTAAGTGGCATAAGTATAATCCTTTTTGTGAAATGATCACAGCGCCAAAGGTGTGCAGTGATTTATAGTTAACCCTCCATATGAAGTACACTATAATTTTTTTTAGGATTTTCATAGGAAGTTTTTTAATGACCCACATATACTACTCATTTTGTGGTATATGATATCACTAACATCTAAGAAATTAGTTTTCACTATATCATCAATCAATTAATATATATATATATATATATATATATATGTAAAAGCAGAGATTTCATGCGAGAGAGCATGAGGTTCTGACATGTGGCGCACTCTATGAAGATAATTGAAATACTCTATAGTCACATTAGAGATAAGAACAAATTTAAAAGTAGAGACTTTTTATTTCCTTTGGTTCAATTTTTGAAAACTATTTTTGTTACATTATTATTCAATGTTTTAAGACTATTATTTGTTTTATTTGGTTCAATGTTGCAAGACTTTTCATCTCTCACACACACAAAAAACTCTTTGCATTTCCATTCACCCTTTTCACTTTTACTCCTTTATATACACATGTTCATAGCCTTTCATACCATCCAATCTCAAATACGCTTAGACAAAAAACGACGTTATTTACTTTCAAATGAAACCTACATAACTCCAACGTTGTAGTATCATTTGATCATAACCCGTATGAATAGGCTATGACCAAGGAAAGGGGCTTACGTTTTTTATTCAGTGATAATAGCTTACAGTTTTGATGTTGAAGTCAAACATTGTAGATTTTGTGAATATTATGATTCGCTTGGAGTCTTTGGGTGTTTGAGATTTTGGTTTGGGAAAGTTATAAATGTACTTTTTTAGAACTAAAGAAAAAGAAAAAGAAACATTCTAATTGATTATTTATGAAGTTAGCTTTTTTTTTTTTTTTTAATTTTGTGTTAGAATTCATAATTTGTAGGTTTCTTTGTTAGTTTATTTTACTACTATTTTGTGTGGTATGAACCATAGTAATAAAAACAAAAATCAATGGTGATTTAAAAGTGTTTTTCGCTTTTTTAAGGATACGAAAGTCCAACTAAAGACAATTGAATTTTGATAAATTAATGTGTTTTTAGCAAATTTCTCTTTGTTTAATCACGTTCTCTTTATGTTAATACTTACAAATGATTTTCTTAATTTCATTGAAATTATTAATTGGGTGTTTGTGACGATCAAGGTCTCTATATTTGGTTGTGAGAATAGAGTGGTTGAGAAAGTGTTTGATAGGTTGCTAAACTTTATGTAATTTTAGGATATAAAAGTATTATATACTTTAAATTCTTATTTGTAGATTTCAAAATCATTTAATCAGTTTGAAAAATAAAATCTATTTTTAACAATAAATATTATAATATATTATAATCTTACAATGCTATGCAATTTTTTTAAAGAAAATATGAATTAAGAAAATCAAGTTTCAAAATTAACAATATTGTGGGCAAACATAAATATTATACAAAAAAAAATAAGTATTAAGTATTATATGTGGATTTTAATATACATAAAAATAATTTCAAATAAAATTGTAAAGAAGTCTGCACATCGCGCGAGATATCATCTAGTTGGTTTTTAATTAATATGTATATGAAGAATGTGAGCATATAACTCAAGTGAATTTACAATTATTTAATTATTTCAACTAACTTAGCATCTTAACCACATAATTCTCTTTTTATAGTACATGATAACATTAACATATGGAAAATTATTTTTAACTATAATATGTGTCATAATATAATTGTATAATTAATATAAACTGTTAAATGTATTTAAAAAGATGCATTGCACTGCAAGTAAGCAAGCTAAATTGCATTAAGTAATTGAAGGACCATTATAAAGTTGCATTAATTAATTCTTAGCAGTATCATATTGTTTAATCATTTTATAGGAGGAAAGAATACGAGAGACTATTGACAAAGTTGGATTTCAAGCCACATTGATCCAAGAAGACACAAAAGAGAAATCCACACAAGTATGCAAAATACGCATAAGTGGAATGACTTGTACTTCTTGTTCCTCCACTATAGAATCAGCTCTGCGAGCAATTTCAGGTGTGCAAAGTGCCCAAGTGGCCTTAGCAACTGAAAAAGCAGAAGTTCATTATAATCCAAAGTTTGTGAGCTATAGTCAACTGTTGCAAGTCATAGAAGAAACTGGATTTGAGGGCACACTTATTAGTAGTGGGGATAATATCAACAAGATAGAACTCAGAGTTGATGGTGTAAACTCAGATCATTCCTTGAATATGATTGAAAAGTCTCTCCAAGTGCTTCCAGGGGTTCAAGAAGTAGAAATATACCCTGAACTCGGCAAAGTTTCCATTTCTTATGAACCAGAAATGGCAGGACCCAGAACTTTTATCAGTGTCATTGAGTCAACTGGGAGTGGACATTTTAAAGCAATAATATATCCCAGAGAAGGAGAAGAAACTGGCAGACAGCAGGAAATTAAGCAATATTATAAATTCTTTGTATGGAGTTTGGTTTTTACGATTCCCGTGTTTATAACATCCATGGTTTTCATGTATATTCCTGGAATTAAGATGGTATTAGATACCAAACTATTCAACATGATGACTGTTGGTATGATGTTGAGGTGGGAGCTCTCTACTCCAGTACAGTTCATCATAGGCAGAAGATTCTACACAGGAGCCTATAAAGCTTTGCGCCATGGTTCTGCTAATATGGATGTTTTGATCGCCTTGGGAACAAATTCAGCCTACTTTTATTCTGTCTACTCAGTGTTAAGGGCTGCTTGCTCTAAAGATTTCAAGGGTACAGATTTCTTTGAGACTAGCTCAATGCTTATTTCATTTATTCTACTTGGGAAGTATTTAGAGGTTTTGGCTAAGGGAAAGACATCAGAAGCCATTGCCAAGCTTATGGACTTGGCGCCTGAAACAGCTGTATTGCTAACTCTGGATGATGAAGGAAATGTGATAAATGAACAAGAAATTGATAGCCGGTTAATACAAAAAAACGATGTGATTAAGATTACCCCTGGTGCCAAAGTAGCTTCAGATGGTTATGTTTTGTGGGGGGAAAGCCATGTAAATGAGAGCATGATAACAGGAGAAGCACGGCCAGTGTCAAAAAGGAAGGGAGACACTGTGATTGGAGGAACTGTGAATGAGAATGGGGTGTTGCGCATCAAAGCAACTAGAGTAGGATCAGACAGTGCCCTTTCCCAGATTGTTCAACTTGTTGAATCAGCACAAATGGCTAACGCACCAGTCCAGAAGTTCGCTGACCGCATTTCTAAATACTTTGTGCCTCTGGTAAGTATGTATTACCAATGCATTATCCTCTTTCTGGATACCTTTTGATAAAGTTTTTACCTATTATTAGTTTGTTTATGGAGGCATTTGTTATCAGATAGCTTTATTTTGCAGGTCATTATGCTTTCATTTTCAACTTGGCTTGCCTGGTTTTTGGCTGGAAGGTTCCACAGCTACCCAAAATCTTGGATACCATCTTCCATGAGTAGCTTTGAGCTTGCACTTCAGTTTGGGATCTCTGTCATGGTCATAGCATGCCCTTGTGCTCTAGGCCTAGCAACCCCAACTGCTGTTATGGTTGGTACTGGAGTTGGTGCATCTCAAGGGGTACTAATTAAAGGTGGCCAAGCTTTAGAAAGTGCACATAAGGTAATATACTAATATTGTGGAATTCATCTCGGAATATGCTACTTCATATAAAAATTGAAAATGTTGGTCTCTATCCATATTACTAAATATTGAAAACTTAATCCTACTTCTTCCTATCAGTATCAACTTGATTCCTTGAATCTAAATTTATTAGAACTTCAAACTTGTCCTTAGAATACTGCTGTTCAAGATTATGGTTAAGCGACAAGAACTAGTGAACTACTACTTCTGCAATTACTTCTTATATACTTTTCCCCAGCCAAGTTAGAATTCTGCCATTGAGATCTTTATTCTCCAAGAAGACAGAAACCAATAAAGGAGAGGTTTAGGTATAGACAAGTTCCATTACCAAACCAAATGCTTGTAGGTTTCCAAGATTTGACCTCTTTTTATGCTTTCTATATTGTAACTACTTCACCTGGGAACACTTGAATAAGAAAAAGAACTTAAAACTCGTAATGTTAGGGATATATTAGCCCATTAGCATAGACCCAAGCTTAATTCTACTTTGTGTGCAAGCCAAGTCTCCTATTTGTACTAGAAATCTATTAGTTTAGGGTTTAGTCTACTATATATACACATATTATGATTCATTGTAATATAGAATTTGTACTTCACTCTAATATATTATTGATGTAGCCCTTTAGAGTTTTCTTCGTGGATGTAAGTTGTTAGGCTGAACCACATAACCCCCGTGTGTTATTGTGTTTTATACGTTATGCTTTCACTTCCACATCCATACTATCATATTCAACATGGTGTATCAATGCTAATATTTAACATGGTATCAAAGCCACCTTCTTATGGCCAAGGTTTTCTGTCTTTACGGTATATTTAAGAGCAATGTTTGTCTTCCTCGGTGTTTTTTCACTGCGTTCATCTTCTTTGGCTTCCTACTGCTGCCATCAAAACTCTCCGATATAGCCATACCATCGTTAAAAGTCGCATCAACACTACAAGACTATTACCTTCCTCAAACTACCGTCACAAAGCCAAACTCCATTCAAGAAATCTTCTCAACCTTATCAAATCTCAAGATTTCATTAAGCTTCTATCTTGAATTTGAGAGGGGGTGTTACAGGTATATTAGCCCATTAGCATAGGCCCAAGCCTAATTTCACTTTATGTGCAAGCCAAGTCTCCTACTTATACTAAAAGTCTATTAGTCTAGGGTTTAGTCTACTATATATACACATGCTATGATTCATTGTAATAGAGATTTGTATTACACTCTAATATATTATTGATGTAGCCCTTCTACATCCATACTAGCATATTCAACATAGTGTATCAATGCTAATATTTAACAAGCAATTAAGTGGACCAATGTTCTGGATCATGTTTGTTTCTAGCAAATCATGGTCGTCAATAAGTCTTAAATTTCTTATTCTAGGTAACTCATGGAAATTAATATATATTCCTTGAATATTTTATGCTTTCCACCCGGCATTCTTGGATCTGCTTCATGTGTGTCTATTTACTCTTGTAGGTTAACTGCATTATATTTTATACTTTCGCTTCCACATCCATACTAGCATATTCAACATGGTGTATTAATGCTAATATTTAACAAGCAATTAAGTGGACCAATGTTCTGGATCATGTTTGTTTCTAGCAAGTCATGGTCGTCAGTAAGTCTTAAATTTCTTATTCTAGGTAACTCATGGAAATTAATATATATTCCTTGAATATTTTATGCTTTCCACCCTATGCTTTCCACCCAGCATTCTTGGATCTGCTTCATGTGTGTCTATTTACTCTTGTAGGTTAACTGCATTATATTTGACAAGACAGGGACTCTCACGGTTGGGAAACCAGCGGTCGTTGACACACAACTTTTGAAAAATATGGAACTTCGAGAATTCTATGTTCTCATTGCCGCAATCGAGGTATACCTTTTTCCCTGCGGATTCTATATCTTTTAGCAATAAGTCTAGGGATCCAACATTCTTCGCAACTGCTAACATGGCATGTAGTGGACTAGGTAAAGATGTTGCTACAATCACAACATGCCATATTGGCAATTGTGAAAAAATGTTGTCTCCCTTTGTAGCAAGAGTGATAATATGTATCTCTGGCATTGATGATGTTGGCTTAATTTCTGTCTTAGGTGAACAGTGAGCACCCATTAGCCAAGGCCATAGTGACATATGCCCAGAAATTTGTTGAAGATAAAGAGAACCCTGCTTGGCCAGAAGCACAAGACTTTATCTCCATTACTGGCAATGGAGTGAAAGCCATTGTTCAAAACAAGGAAATAATAGTGGGCAACAAGAGTTTGATGTTTGACCAGAACATTGCCATTCCAGCTGGTGCTGAAGATATACTTGCACAAGCTGAAGGCATGGCTCAAACTGGGATTCTAGTATCTATAGATAGGGAAGTCGCCGGAGTTCTGGCCATATCGGACCCCCTTAAACCAGGTGCTCAAGAAGTCATTTCCATTCTCAAGTCCATGAAAATTAAAATCATAGTGGTGACAGGTGATAATTGGGGAACTGCCAATGCCATTGCCAAGGAAGTTGGAATTGAAACTGTTATTGCAGAAGCCAAACCAGAGGATAAAGCAAAGAAAGTGAGGGAATTTCAGGTATGTAACGTACATCACGTGAAGAAACCTTTTTTTACGTAATTCGAGATTAAATGAACCATGGACACATGCCATAGTTCAATACCCCGAGGGACCAACATAATATTTATCCCAGTGATCATTCATCCACGTCTAGATCTTGTTTTCTTAAAAGATTAACTTGACAAAGACCATATCTGATATGATATCTCTACCTCCATGTATCTTTTTGTGGATTAAATCTGAAATATCTTTTACCAAATTGTTGGTCATCAAGACTAACACTTTGACACAGTCACAGGCCTAGCTCAAGTCCAAGTGTTTTTGTATGCTTAAAAACTTAACGTATAAGTTCCGTTTCTCATTCACAGACTGCAGGCTACACTGTGGCAATGGTAGGAGATGGCATCAATGACTCACCAGCACTTGTTGCTGCAGATGTTGGAATGGCCATTGGTGCCGGCACAGACATTGCTATCGAAGCAGCTGATATTGTTCTCATGAAGAGCAACTTGGAAGATGTGATAACTGCAATTGATCTTTCCAGGAAGACCTTCTCACGTATACGTCTTAATTACATTTGGGCTTTGGGGTATAATATGCTTGGTATCCCAATTGCTGCTGGGGTCATTTTCCCATTTACTGGATTTCGTTTACCACCATGGATTGCTGGAGCTGCAATGGCAGCCTCTTCTGTCAGTGTTGTTTGCAGCTCCCTCTTGTTAAAGTATTACAAGAGACCCCATAAGTTGAATAACCTGAACTTACATGGAATACAAATTGAGTAATCAACAATATTGGTTTTGATCCATATTTGCCAATAAGTATCTAGGAGTTAAGGTTCTCCTAGGAGCAAATTTAGGCAGTGTTGATTGATGAAAAATTGTAAATAGTGTACTTGTTTTGTTGGTATACCCTGTACAGAAGTAATGTGACAGTGACCAAAAGATGAATAAGATGAAGATTAGTGAAGGCACCGAAAAACCAGAAAACAAGAAGTATTTGTTTTTAATGAATATGGAAGAAGGGGAAAAAAATCGGTGATAACTATTCACATTTATGTCATTGTATGACTTTTTTGCAACAATTGTATGTGGTAGTTTGGAAAATGAAATTATTTCAGTGTGCCACATCTCAAAAGCGAACCAGTAGTAGGTCTTAGAGTCACTCTTATATGTATATTTACTTCGAACTTCCCTGGCATGACATAAACTCAAAATTGGAAGATATCAGGTTTTTTATATGACTTGTAAACTAGGAGGATTGGAAATTGTTGAAATACCACTAAAAAATCCATTAGCAATGTTGCATTTCAGATTAGATGATATAATATTCTTGATGTGCAAGAAACATCTGGATGGGAACGCAACCATATCACAATGAAGATACTACAGAGAGGGTACTATGTATCCAAAACATTTTCAATGAGTTTGTGATCTTCTGCAAGCTCAGAATGATCCAGTTAGAAAAAGGAGTGAGGCACACAAATATCTTTGTTCAGAACTTCTTGGGGTTTTCTGTCCATATTTTTCTTGGGTGTGATTGTGAAGGGAGTCTAATTCAAGACATTGTTGGTTGGTGCTCCAAAAGTTTGGATTAGAAAATCCAAAACAGATGAGCTCATGCTCATCTGAGCTTAAAGCGACCCCCCCACACCCCCCCCCCCCCCCCCCCCCCCCCCCCCAAAAAAAGATTTTTAATGATTTTTACCAGACCACTTGGTTCATATATGAGAGCCATAAGTGTGACTCCCTCAGGCTCTCAGTCCATTAATAATCTTGAGCTTCAACTCATTTGTAAGACAGTTTTTGACATCTCTAGCAAAACACAACAAAGTCTACCATGGAACCTCAGAAAAAGGATCAGAAATTTAATAACAGAGCTCGCAACAATATAAAAAAGCAAGTTTTCATAGACTTGACAAGTCGCTATATAGAATAACAAGTACTAAGTGAAGACTTTCCACTTCACACAATAAGGTAAGGGGGAATGGAAACTTAAAATACATAACATCTATTTATATATATGGTTTAATGGTTGAAATTAAGGCATAGTTGAATGCTGGAATAGAACCCACATTTATTTTCTCTGATGCAACAGCCAACAGTGACATTTACAATGTCAAGCCCAGAAACCTTATTACACAATCTTGCAACAACACTCAACATTGTAAACACTAAAATTTACAATAGTCGACGAAACAGAAACCCGGTCATCACATCTTTGAAGGCAATGCCTTTCTTATGCTAGACTCCTCCCTCTCACTGTTTGCTTGCAGAGTCCGCTGCACTTGAAATTTTGTTTTGGCTTTGTAGAGGATTTTATGTGCTTCATCAAAGTGAGGTTTTGTGGCATTTCTTGTATCCTCAATCCACTGCTGAACTTTCTTGTGTGGGCCTAGTACACGACTGTGATCCTTCTCATCCAAAAGCTAAATTTAACACATAAGTAATATAATGAGATCCAACAATTTCTCCTGGATAACCTTATAAAAAAAATTGTAATAAACTACAAGTTACACCAAGACTAGAGCAAGAATAACTGCCTATGGACACCCATAGATAAGAATTCCAATTGATAAAATATACAACAGTAGTTTTTTTTTTTTTTTTCCCCTCTGAGAAAATGAAACTAACTTATCTTTTTCCACCCAGTTATCTCAACTAATACCAATTTAAAACTTGTCTTGGTTTGGGGTCTGTTAAGAGCATTGTAAGTGTGTGATCTCCTTAGAATGACCAGTTCTTCTTTAATCTATATTTCTCCAATCATTATTCTCAACAAACACCAATTACCATGCCACTATATTGAAATCAAATGAAGAAAAGAACACCATTCACTTTTAGATTAAATTTAAATATGGGTTAATTGCACAAAAATCCACCTTAAACTATGCGGGTACTTTTACTTTGCACCTCAAACTATAAAAACTCGCAATTACCACCTCAATTATAACAAAGCTTGCGAAGCTTGAAAACTTGCAAATTACACAACCAATTCCCCCAAACTTTCTCAATCTCCAACAACCCCACAACCCCACCAATAGCTAATCACAAGCAACAACCACAAAGACTGATTAGTCAATACCACCGCAAAAGCAAAGTCATTCAGCATTCACAAATTTATCGTTAAGCCAAATCTCAAGTGTTTGGCCAAGTATCAAATAATCGCCGACCTTAGTTTAAGCAGCATCGTCGATCACTGAACTGTCAAATCCTCTGCACACCAATGGTCTCAATTTCTCTCTGTGTTGCAGCGCCACCAGGAGGCTGCCAGAAAGCCACCTTGGTCCGAGGCCACCCTGAGCTAAATAAGTTGCTGATTGGGCTGAGAAAGTTAGGGATTTTGGGGGGAATTGGTTGTGTAATTACAGAAAGAAGTGGCTGGGCATTTTGCCCTGTTTGGGAAATTAGTATTGGTTATTTAGTAATTTAACAATAAGGGCAAAAGGGAGAATTCATTTTTTTTTTAGGGTCAAGTAAGTTGCGTGTGACCGTTAGTTTTGACATTAAATCGAACACTATTGGATTCAATTCGCAAGCTTTGTTATAATTGGGGTGGTGATTGCAACTTTTAATGGTTTGGGGTGCAAATTACAAGTACCTCCATAATTTAGGGAGGATTTGTGCAATTAACCCTAAAAATATTCCAAGAATGTGATGAATGTAATTATAAAAAATTGAAATTCTTTATGATAAATTAAATCAAATGGGAGAGCAGAATTTATATTTAAATCACACTAAATTAAAAGCATTAGAAGGATCATTTCATTCTATCATTTAAGCCAAACAATAGCGAAAAAAATACTGTAAAAGCATGAATATGATAATTTCCCTCATGCACATAATTGTTATAAAGGGGAGCTTAAACGCAAGAGGAACACTATAAAGTCATTGTGCCATCATTGCTATATTTTGTTTCTCTCAATGGTACCTTTTTGTCTATATTTTCCTGGGACCTCTTTGTTTTTGTACCCCCTTTCTCCCACAATATTTTCTCACAATATGTATTGCTGGTTTAACGACTAGTAACAACAACAAAGCATTGAGTCACATCCAATTACCTCTAGTTGCATAATCTCACAAACAAGGCTGAGATCAGCTATGGATGGTTGCAAGCCACCCAGCAAGAAGCGCCCATTCCCCTTGAGCCAAATGGACTCTATTTTTGACAGAGACGAGGATAAAATTTTCTCAGCTTCAGCAGCTATTTGTGGTTTCATGGGAAGGCCAAGCGCAGTTCCTAGTACGGTGTTGACAATAAATGTGGCTGAAATGAGAAGAGTCAAGTGAAAATTAATAGACCATCAGAAAAGAGAAATCTTCGTGAAGTGCATTGAAATGCCAATAATGTGTATATGTGTCACCACATTAAATAATAATCAGAAAATATATAACATCCGATGTCTCGATGCTGATTAACGCAAACTAATTTACATATCAGTAGATTTACATCCCAAAACACAGCATCATTATCATCTTCCTTTTTTTGATAGGAAGGAACATGATAATTAAGGTGGCATCTACAGCTGCAAAGGAAAGTAACTAATTATGAACTCAAAAGAATTGGCTTTTTTTATGGAAACCCACCACACTACAAATTACTACTAAAGAAGTGTATTTTAAAAGATAGCATATTAATCAGCAATAGGAATCGTTATGTAGCTAACCTAGAGAAGGTAGAGTAATTTATTCATCAATATACTCTGAGATCCTAACTTGTACAGGACAGAAAAAGAAGAAAACCCAATTGCAAACCAATCAGAACCACCACCACCATCCCTACATTTAATGATTTTCAGTGCAAACCAATTGGCAGAAAATGTTCAGGATCATTTTCAGAGTCACAACCAAACATAGATAAAAAAAGTTATTTTACCCAGGAAAATATTTTCCACCAAAACAAATGGAGTGTCGGTAAAAAAAATCATATTTTGGACACTACAGATAATCAAATGAAGAATTTGGTTTATATTGACAGCTTAAACTACTAAAATTGCCAAAGATGAAGCATCTATAACAAAATTGTGCCTATTCAAGAAACCTTATTTGAAGGGGGTTTAAATTGGCTACATCCTAGTAAGTCAACATGCAAGAATCAAGCTTAACCATTGTAAATGCAAACTCTAATTTTAAAATAAAATAAAAAATATTCTCTGATACTGAAATTGTTTTAATGTTATTACATGGTAAGAGGGTGTCTCTCCTTATGTCTCTATGTAAAAACATTTTCCTCTAGACAAAAGATGAGAAGAGTCACATATAGGCAGCACAACTGGTTAACATTTATGTCACTTTTTCCCAAACAACTTCCAGGATTACAACAGAATACCAATGACATTGAATTGCAAAGATATAAACATTGCTAGACACCATGGCACCACCTAAGTTCCAGTGAAGTCACTTCATATAGATTCTCCTTTTTCACGGATACAGAAACATATTTTTGTCAAGCCAATATGGGGGGATACTAGTATACATGTCAACATTAGAAAGATTCATATATCAATGTTAAGTCATCCATGACTCCCCTATCATATTCTACGAAACAAAGAACACTTGATTGTTTCTAGCAAATATGACCAAAAAGAAGTAAGGTTATATTTCACTATTTAAAAACTAAGAGAATCTTTTTGGAGTTAGTATGAAAGCACCTGCACCCCGGCGTAGATTGGAGTGATGCCAATCCAACACCGAGTGAATTTTAGCTCTCCTGGTAACATCAGCTGGATACCTGATAGTATGAATAGAAAAAAGAAGTCAAAATTAGCTACAGAATGTATATACTGGGGATATATATATATATATATATATATATATATGCGTGTGTGTGTGTGTGTAATACAACAAACCACTGAGATAATATAGTAACATTTCTGAAACAGGAAGCACATAGATACGAAACAACATTTTAAACTAGTTTATGTAGACACCAGCATACACATTAGAGTACCTAGGTGTTGAATCCACCTAGCTTCCAAATTTAGGACACAGACATGCCTTTCTAAATAAGTTGTTCAGTTTTCTTCTTCTATACCGTAAAATGAAGTGTGCATTTAAATTGCACGTTTAGATTTTGAGGGAGACAACAAAGTGTGCAAAACGTCAAGGAACTCCTGGTGAACAAGGCTTCTTTTCCTCAATTTTGTCAAAAAACAGCATGCAGTGAACGAGACCAAGACACTACACTACCCATATCCACACACACACCCCCAAAACCTTATCATCCTTCATCTATATCAGGTATTCCACACATTTTGAATGTAAATAAATATAATCAGAAATATACTGCACTCAAGGAGCAAATGTACTTACCAATGATCTGCAACTCCAGGAAATGCAGAAGCGAGATAGATAAGAATTGCATGACTGGGAAAAAAAAAAGAAAGGGTTAATTAGACAAATGAAAAAAGCAATTCTTTAACATGTTCAATAAAGTTTTTGAAGCAGGCATATGTTAGATTTCCAGAAATGTTTCAAGCAGCAGCAATTCTGGACCAGAATTGTAGAGATTGGACAAGTAAAACATCAACTTACCAAAAAAAAAAAAGACAAGTAAAACATCACAAAATCTGATAAGCATCACAAGCCAAAGCATAGATGCATCAATGGCAAGTAGACTCGTTCATAAATCAGCTTTATATATGTTAAGTTGCAAACTAGAAAAGTGAATCAAATGTAGAGGTATAACATTATATGCAAATTGAACTTTAGTCTGGAATATGACCTTTAAAAAGCCATGATGCATGTACTCCAGAACATTACTAGAATAAAATAAAGCAAATTACAAGGATGAATGGAATGATTGATGATAGAAACCATGACTATTTAAGATACCAGTTTCATCATATATTCATATGTATATCATCCAAATCAGGACTCTCTAAACCATATATTGTAAAGATGTAGCCTATAAGAGTTAGACATCCAAAGAAATCCACACAGCTATGTATAAATATCCTCAACAAGAACTTGGACTAGGGGAAACTATAAGAACCTAATCACTATTTTCAAAAACATATTTACCAAGTGGTGGATTTCAAAGCCAATATTTCAAAAGAAATATAAATCTTATTGTGTCTGAAAGAATAAAGATTTAGATACATTTAAAATGTAGAAACAAGATATGGAACTGAAGCATACAAGAAAATGACTACAATGCTTCAGTAACCATCTCTTTCAGAATTCTTCCCTATGATAGTTCAGTTGCAGTATCATATCCCAACCACTCAGAAAATTCCCTCTCATTCTTCAAGACAAAAAAAAAATTTGGTGAAAGACTCAGCAAATTATGATGAAGCAGGGGATTACAATTTTAGATTACCTTTCAAACAACTTAAATCTTCCATCAACAATAGTTGGAACTTGCCTCATAGGGTTTATTTCTGAAAAATAAATACAATGGGGAAACAAGGAGTTAGTTCAATATAAATGTAGCAGATAACAGTGGGGCCTAACAATTGTTGCATACTCAAATCACAGGAGCTAGTAATCAAAAATATGCTCATATTGGTGACGCTATTGTTGATATAATCAAGGAAGCAATACCAAACACACCTATAGAAAAATCCAAAGTGATCGGCGCTGTAATTGTATGTACTTAAGATTATAGCCTAAAAGCCTTCCACTTCACCCTAAACCCCCCTCTCCCCTCGGACCATAGATGCATGTGGTTCTTTACTTCTTTACATCCTTGCTACAATCCCATTTGAAAAAAGGAGATAACTTTAGTCATTACTTTCTTAATGGACAGTAGCATTATTGATGATTTCACTTAATGGCCACTTGCATGCTTTGATACTGAACACCAAGTATCAAATCATGCATCATGGAATGTGTATGTAAAATTACCAATCAAATGACCCTTCCTCTTCTCATAATAATGGAGAGTCAGGTAATGGACAAATAGTAGTGAGTATGCAACTTAGCCCACCTCACTAAATAAAGAAAAAAAAAAGAAAAAAGAAAACCAAAATTCATTATAATTTCTACTTCTTTCAAATGATGGGTATGCAGTACAATCATTGATAATAAATTCTCAATAATATTAATATACAGCACACCCATGAAATCTATAAACATGATAAGCAAGCTACATTCCCACCATAAACATATACTCTAGTTATATAGATTTACCTTTGAACTCAGCAGACAACTGCTGGCGTTTGGACACGTCCACTCTGATTTCTTCAAAGCTTATTCCATTAACCCTGATAACATCAATTTCCCAGAAAACAAAAAACAACCCAGATTCCAATTACTACAGATAATGATACAATTGTCCCAATAATTAAAGATTACACTAATGAATCAAACCCAACCAAAAAAAAATGAGGATTAAGGAATATAGAAAATTACTTGCAGAATATAATAACAGCACGAGAAGGCTGGGACATCCTATCTGCATATACTTTCAGCTCCATTTTTTAGTTCTTTCTCTTCACTCTCTGTGAGTGTACCTGGGAATTAGCAGTACAATAGTATGTTGTTCCGTGTGATAAAGGAACCTTTGGGGGATGCAAGAAAAGAAAGGTGCTTTTTTTTTTTTTTGAAAATTACTATTATATACTTTTATTTTTTAAAACAAATATATCTTTGGACAATGAAATTAAATTTTAGTTTTTTTTGGGAAAAAATTATAATTTTAACTTTGACTTCTTCGTTTTTTCTTTTGCACTTTGTTTGGTTTGAAAGGAAGAGAAGAGAAAAGTATATAAATTAAATCCTTTCCCCTGTTTGGATAGCAAGATAGAAAAGAAAATGAACCAAATTTGTTAAAAAATCTATCACTTAAGCCTACATTTTTCCTTTATCCTGATTCATCTTCTCTTCTCTTCCATTTTTTTCCTTCCAACCAATTATAGGGTTAAAGATTTATAAAACGTGTTAATTTTATCCCTTTTTTATAAGAATAACTTTGTCCTTATTACCTTTTTTTTCTATTTAAAAAAATTATCCTTATTCCTTAGGTCCGTTTGTTGATAAGTTTTTTTTTTAAGACCATCTAGACTTTTTGTCATATCACATCAACACTTTGTATGTAGTAATTTTTTTAACAATAAAGACATAAAATTGATGGTAAATTTTATTTAGCTTAATGAGTAAAGTTTATTGGTCGATAACAAAAAATTTTGAATTTAAACTTTGCCTACACGGCTACACCAAACCAATAACTAATTGATATTTTGGTTCACTGAGAAAGAGGAATTAACCATTATGGAGAAAACACCATAAATTAAAGTTTTATTTTACCTATAAAAAAAAATTGATTTTTTTTTCCTTTTCAAGATGTAATTTTAACCTTTCAAAATTAAATCAAATTTCAAAGATCAAAGATCAAAGATATATTTCACTTTTTTTTCCGTGTGTCAATGTAGATGTATATGACTAAATGAACTTTATAAGCTTTTTCTTTTTTCTTTTTAAATTGTAAACTACCATACATAAATCTTAGAATCATACTAAATTTCATAAAGGAAAAAAAATGAAATTAATTAATTTAGTATTTTGCGTCACATTTGGGCTTCCACTCTCTTCAATAAGTAAGCCCTAATACGTAAAAATATTCATTTTCAAATGGGATGTGATAATGTAAATAGGAGATAATGTTTAAACTCATAAACACCTGCAATAAACGGGTTAAGGAGAAATAACTACTCATATATGCATAGAAATAAACCATTTCAGCCCTTTAAATTAGTCATTTTGAGTGATTTTTGGGCAAAATTACTAAACTAAGTGAGTCCTTAAAAGTCTTAAAATACTTAAAGAATAATGCTACAGACACAAACTATTTTACAAATATTTTACAAACTGCTAACGTGGCATACTCCACCTCAGCTTTTTAAAAACTAAAATACCGCATCAAAAATTAACAAAGTAAATTAAAAAAAAAAAAAAAAAAAAACCCCAAATCACATTTGCAACAAAACTCTCTCCCTCTCCCTCTCCCTCTCCCTCTCCCTCTCCCCTCTGCACCTCCCTCTCTGCCTCAGCAGTACCGCATGGCTCTGCATCTCCTCTGCCTCTTCGGTCTCACATTCAAGCTAAAGAAATCTGGGTTTTTTTTTTTTTTTTTTAATTTACTTTGTTAATTTTTGATGTGGTATTTTAGTTTTTAAAAAGCTGAGGTGTAGTATGCCACGTCAGCAGTTTGTAAAATGTTTGTAGAATAGTTTGTGTATGTAACATTACTTATAGAAATAATTTGTGTCTGTAGCATTATTTTTTAGGAGTAATGCTACATACACAAACTATTTTATAATATTTTTACAAACAGCTGATGTAGATTTAGTAATTTTCAAATAATCATTAATAAACATAAGTGTGATGTAAGTGGTGGACCCATATTAGAACTAATAAAAATTTGTCACGTCAATAGTTTGTAAAAATGTTATAAAATAGTTTGTGGTTGTAACATTACTCTCACTCATAACTAAAATGATTTTTCAGGCAAAGTTAGTGAATTAGAATGACAAACTTAAAATTTGAAGGATTAAAATAATTTTTGGGCAAAATTAATGGACTAAAATGACCTGCTTCAAATTTAAAGGCCTAGAATGATTTTTGGTGTAAATTTTATTTTTGGCAATTGTTTATGATATGAACCTCCTTTTGTTTGGGATTGGGGCTTTGTATTCGTGGGTCGATCTACAAAATTTTATGGCCTATAACTTTGCGGGTTGGGTTCCTAACGTATTGTAAATCCTTTGGGCCGAGCCTCATCCACAAACGTTTCCTCTGGTTTTTGAGATGGTTCGGGTCGGGTCTATTCTTTCGGCCTTTTTCCGCTATTAAACTATTAATTAATTATATGGATTCGATTTTTTTTTTTTTTTAATACAAACGAGGCCACGATAGTATTCAACATCTTCGAGTATTTAAATATATCATCCAATGTATATAATCTCTCATCTTACACACCACGGTATTATCAGAAAGAATTCTGGCAAAAAATTTCGAGTTTAGAGTCTCATAAATATTACGAGGTATTAAGATTTTAAAACCACTTAGCCAATCCAAGTTAACATGGATTCGATCCTTAATTTAGAAGAAGCTTGTGACTCTACTCCACGTGACTGATCTACTCATATATAACTCAATGCTGACTATGCAATCAGCAATAAATTAGTAGTGTAAAAAAACTCATGGAAAAACTCATAATTGCAACGTCAAAAGATTGTGACTGTTCCTACTGATTTCACGAGACCATTGATTTCCCGAGTCTGGAACCTTTTCCCATGCTGAAGGTCATAAAGGCGTTGGCAATATATTAAAGTCCACCATTAATGCTTCGAGTTGGACCATCATCTTCTTCTTCAGGTTGCAACTTACAAGGGCATGGAGCTTCCGAAACCAACTGGACATGTAGCTTCCGAAACCAACTTTGACCTTCGCACTCAATGGGGTCCTATTTAATCCTCCATACAAGTTACATTAATTAATTCTACCTTTTCCTTTTTTCTTCTCAAGCACGTGTAGTATTTATTGCATATATGATGAAGCATGCATAATTATGGGCAACCATTTTGTTTTTGAGCTTTATAATTATTATCCATATGGGTTCTAATTAGTTCAATCGGTAAAATTTTTAATTGTTAAATAAGAGATTTGGGATTCAATTATCACCTACACCAAAAACCGATTAGTGTTTTGGTTTGATGATAAATCATTAGGACCAGATGCCATTAGTTGAAACTCTCTCTAAAAAAAAAAATCTTACTATCCATAAGATATGTGAAATGAACCGTTTAGAGTGTTCGCATAAGCTAATGTAAAAAAAAAAAAAATTGTCTATTTTAATATAAGAACCAACTTTTTCTATTTTGCACACTCACTTTTCAGAACGTCTCACAACAAATTATCTATTTTATACTATATTTTATTAAAATATCAATTTTTTTATTTTTTTTTTAATTGTTTCTCTTTATTGATTTTACACTATTTGAGATTCATGAATACCATATAGAGATTCAATGGGAATTGGGACACCTGTGTTTGGGTAAGGATGTTTATGAAAGTTTCCTCTCCTATAATCCTATTTCATTATTTCTATTAGGATATTTTATGTTGGCTAATTTCATGAAAAATTTAATTATAAATATTCAAGTATATTCAATTGTAATTGCAAGGTGTAATTGAGGATGAAGATAGTTCATAGATTTAAATTATTTAAAATTGATTAGATTTGTATGTGTTTCATGATTTTTTAAACTATTTATAATTTAATATACTCTAAATTTTTAATCTCCAATTTATTTAACAAAATAAATCTTGATCTGAAATGTTTAAAGAATATCAGTCATAATCGGTAATATTTAAAAGATAGTTCATAGTTTACAAATCAAATGATACCAGATAAAAAAAATTGTTTTAGTTAATATAAATTAAAGGCTAATTTAATGTAAATATTTTGTTATATATAAGAGAATAACATATGCTAAATTATGTTATAGGCATATCTTGTATGTGTGTAATACGTTATATTCTTTGAATTTAAAATTTTCTTGATATATTTAACTTGACTCTATCCCTACCCCAAGTTGTTATCTCCCCAATAAGGTAACAAGTTTAAGTTTGTTATATAACTACAAAGTAGTATAAAGTGTAGCTCAAAATTTTTCAAAAAAAAAAAAAAAGTGTAGCTGAAAATTTAAATATACCATTTCCTCCTTTTCTTTAGACCAAGTTGTTATCAACTATTTTCTCCCAAAAAAAAAAAAGTTGTTATCAAGTATCAACTAGCTTGTAGCTATCTTGGTATCCATTGTTTCCATCTTTGGGGATTATCTCTAAGAGCATTCACATCCACTATCTTCAGACTATTCTATTTTACCATTTCAAAACATACTTTATCAATTATATTATATCATTCTTTAATACACCCAACATCCCATCTTTTATTTTTCTATACAATACATTAAAATAATATATCTACCCAATAAAATATATAATCCAGAATCCAACACATCTCTCAGCCTCAATCTCACCACCGTGAACAAACCCAACCCAACCACCCTTCAAACCCAACCACCCTACCACCTGCCAACCATCAACAACACCACCACCACCTACCACCACCATATCAACAACACAACCACCACCTGCCACCACCATCATCAACAACACAACCACCACCCAAACCCACCACCCCACCACTGCGCACCACCCAAATCAACCCAACAAATCACTACAAACCCATATCAAAATCACCCAAATCAACCTAGCAAATTCCTAACATAAACCACTGCCACCACCACCAATCCAAACACAACACAACCCATTGCCACCAAGCCAAACACCTACCACGCTGGGACCAAAACCCACCCAAGAATCAAACCCCTACCAAAACCCATCCAAGAATCAAACCCATTAAAAAAAATTACAAATTATCAAACCCATTGAAATCTCCACCACCAATCTCCAACCTCCACCATAATCTCCACCGCAAACCCATTGCCACCAAGCCAAACCACCAATCAAATCACCGATCTCAACCCACATCAGCCACCACACACACAACACCTAAACCAAAAACTACCATTGCCAATCTCCATGCCTCCACCACAGGCCAAACTCCAAGCAACATCTCCATGTTGATCTAAGAGAGAGGAAGTAGTGAGAGAGACCGAGACAAAGTGAGTGTGGAGGAGAGGGAGGGAGGCTGGCTTGAGAAGTGAGAAAAGTAATTCAGGGAGAGTGAAAAGTGATTCAGAGAAAAGTGATTTAGAGAAAGAGAGAGAAGAAATTAATAAAATTTGGGTTAACAAGTTTATAGGTTGCTACAATACTGTCATACATATGAGATGGTACTGTAGCAGTATTGCAAAAAAAATTTGCAATTAGAAGACCGGCTGAAGCATCATTTTATGGGTTTGATGGTAAATCAAACCTACATATCCCATTTGGCAGTCCCAATGGGAATGCTCTAAGGACTCAACCTTGCTATAGGCACCAATTTTTTTGTTGAATAAATCACACCACCACTCGTCCATCTCATTTAGAGGTGATAATGCATTTGACACAACTTGCAAACACGACACTTTTGTTTTTTGTTTTTTGTTTTTTTGTTTTTTTTTTGTAATTTAGTGTTGTATATAAATAAGTTCATGTCAAAGTGAGTTGACATGCTTTAACACAATTAATTAATGTGTCAATTCTTTGTAAACTAGTGTTGAGGTCCAAAATATCACAAGTATTGAAATCTAAAACTAAAAGGGCCCATAGGCAAGGCCCAATTCGCCAACCAATGCCCACTTAAAATAAGCAAGAGGAAGCCCAAACCCATGAATGGGCAAGCTTTGGGGACTTAGAAAAGGAAGAAAAAGGAAAAAAGAAGCTCAGCCCAGCCTTTGTGAAGAGAGTTCCCTAGGAGCCCAGAAAGGGACTAGACCAGGATAACTTGGGACTGCCAGAATTAGGGGGATCATCAGGAAATGCAGGAAAGGGTCGGCTGGGATTTGGACAACTTAAGGTAGCATGTTCGTAGACACAAGGAACGAAAATAGGCATGTCCCATCACCCGCTTATAACTCAAAAAAAAGCTGATGACTTAGAAATCAGCACTTAATAAAAAGAAGCCCAGTACCTCGGGGAACACAAGAAGTTGAACCATGACGGAAGGTGGTTGAGGATCTTTCAACTTGACAGGGATGAATCTACCCATTTAAAGAAAATGACAAAATGTGAAGTAGCCCAAAAGGTGGGGTCTGAAAAGGTCCATCTAGAAGTTTTGGGAAGAGAAGATTGAAAGTCAGCCTTAGGACCCCCCCCCCCCCCCCCAAAAAAAAGAGAAAGGTCAACTGGGGAATTTTTGGGAGAAAACCTCAAAAGAAGAATGCAGTAAGAAAATAAGGAAAGGACCAGCCACCAATGTTACTGACACAATATTAGCTCTAGTACCCAGGGCAGCAAATGGAGGAAATCAATTGTACACTAAAAACCGTGGGAATGTACTATAAAAGGGGGATCAAGCCATCAACAAAATTCATTCAGCAATAAGAAATCAAAGCATAAAGACCCTCTAAAAAACTCTTTTAAATCTCAGAAAAATAGAAAAAATGGAAAAACATAGTGAGGGATCTTGAAACAGTCACTAGAAGATACACTTAGATTTAAAGGGATTCAAAACTCACAAGTCTTGAAAGCCTGAGAAGAGCTATCTAAGTTTATGACTTTTGAACTTACTTGAACCTCTTGACATATCCTAGTGAAAAGAAGGGTCCAATGTACTAAAACTCAATATAATGAAGTATCAATTTATTTTCTAAGGATCCCTGACGTCTTT
The DNA here is from genome assembly GCA_023736055.1 of Quercus glauca. Lineage (NCBI taxonomy): Eukaryota > Viridiplantae > Streptophyta > Magnoliopsida > Fagales > Fagaceae > Quercus > Quercus glauca. The sequence goes on from CM043326.1 coordinate 10,145,847, forward strand.
ATTTGCCTTTTTTCTTTATTCCTTTGCTATTCCTAGCCATTTGCTTAACAATATATATATATATATATATATATATATATTTGTATGTATAAGTATGTATATGTTGTATGATCCATGTTTTGTGCACAACTTCGTTCGTAATCAGTCTAATGTAGCTGCTGTAAACCAAGCCCAGTCCACCAAACAACAAGTACAAAACATTTTTGGGGGCTCAGAATCCTTGATTTTACTTGGGCCTAGGTACTGTCCAAAATAAGAACCCACAACTAGTTAACTTACTATCAATTCGAAATGATCAATTCATGTAAATAAATTTGAATTTTATATATGATTGAGTAATTAAGAGAATTTTAACGGTTATATTGATAAATTTTTCATTGAAACTTTGAAATTCCTGACTCTTTTACTAAAAACAAAGAAAATAAATTATATTTTAGATTCACTTTTCTTAGATTGTGTATTAAACAGGATTAAAATTGATTGTGTCATGTAATTGATGGAGTTTTCCACCCAAATGGAATCGATGGATTTTTCCACCAAATGCACAATTCTTTTTTCATTACAAATTACAAAGAAAAAAAAAAACAATGAAAAAAAAAAAAAATTACCTCCACTTTTTCTTTGTCACATTTTTCATCCTCCCAAATTGCTACCGTGGGCTAACAACTTTTTGTTTTGTGTTCTTTGGGATGGAATCTAGCAACTGTTATGGGTTTGGAGACATCAGACCAAGCTTGGAGATATTAAATTATGAACAGGACGGAGTAAAAAATTAAAAGGCAGAAGGTAAAACAAGGTGGTGCTGCCAATTTTATTTATTCACCGATGCAGGGACCTGTTTATGGACACCACAGCATAAGAGTTCAAGACTTTTTTTTAAACAAAAAGGTATGGTATATGTGGTCCTTCAGAAATGATATCTACAAACGAAACAGAAAATATTTATGAGTGGTCCTTCAATATATAGTCCTGCCTTCATTGCAATCTCTTTACTGGGTTCTTTGTTTTGGACAGCCAGGAGAAAAGAGATCCGTCAAAACCTGCCTGATTGAGAGGCTTGTTTCTAACGCAGCTATGAAAGCACATTAAAGCCTACAATTCAACTTCCAACAATTCCAAAAAAAAAAATAATAATAATAACCATGCAGGTCACAATTCAATTCCTACAAAGAAAAGATAAAATTTGGTAAAATCATATGTTCTTTTAAGTTTTTTGGATTGAGATCTAGAGCCATAGCTCAGACTATTATATCACTGCACCATGCAATAGCACTGTCAATAGCTACGGTTAAAAGTTCACTCTTAATCTTAATTAGTCCTTGAATCTTTTTTTTTTTTTTTTTTTTTTTTTTAATCTTTTAACTTCTTACCTTGTTAATTTTTCCCTTTCACATCAAAATAATAATTACACAGATCGCACCATATTCAAATCCAAATGTATTTCTAGTAAGATAGATGGATCAAATCTTAAATGTTCTTATTAGAAATATCATAAGATTTCAATTGTCCTGCATGCTATTAACATTATTTATCGTTTAAGTGATTAATAAAACTTACATCTAAAATATTGTGTTGATTGCTCAATTGAATAATTACTAGTCACATATCCTCAAAATTAAAAACAAAAAATATATTTTTTTGCTTTGAAGTGTGTTTCTATAAGTTTGTTCACTTAATGTAAATGGTTTAATGCATGAAATATCTATGTTTTCAAAATTTCCCAATAAGATTTAATTATCACCTAGATTCGAGATGATCTTGATCATTTTTTTTCCACAATAACCGATATCTTAATATTGTATTAATTTGATATTTTTTAAAATTTTCAATATTTTTAAAATCTTATTAAAAAATTTTTAATTTTTTTCATGAATTTTCACATGTAAATATATAATCATTTTATATTATTTTTTATATAATATCACTTCATTAGAGATTATTTTTTTAATCCAAATTTCAAAATATAATTTTATCATTGACCTTTAAAATGACACAACTTAACATTTGTTAAGTTAATTCTTTTTCTTTTATTGGTACGAGGAACTAAATCTAACTTAATTTTTTTTTCTTTTTTTGGGTATGAGGAACTAAATCTAACCATGTCTAGCTATGGACTTGTAATTCAACTCCATGATGATTGTTCTTTATTATCAGGTTAAAACACCAATTGATTTTTTATGTAAACATAATTTGAATTTTAAATTTCTTATTCGACAATAGTAACATTTACTAGTTGAGCTAACTGGAACCAACTACTAACACTTGTGTTTTTAATGAACACCTCCATTGTTCATATTATAATTCCTTCAATTATTGAATTATGGAGAAAAAGAAATCTAGTAATGTCTTTGGCCCGCTACAATCCATACTATAAAGTATGAAGTCGACTATTGTAAATAGTAATTAACTCAACAATAGATATAGATCCAACACTCAATGAATCCATTAAGCTGCGCATTGCATCCCTATTACGCCCCCGCACAGCACAGCATCATTTCTCTTCAAAATAAACGAAACTTGGACAAAGGACAACGGACAACGAAGTGTCACTCAGAAAGCTATAACAAAAACTGGAAAAGGGCTTTGGCTCTTTGCTCTTTGTATTTGCTCTCACCACTGGTGACATATTTCTCTTTCTCAGCACTAAAAAGTCCCTGCTCTCTTCTAATGCTATTGTCCTTAACCCCAACTTAAAAAAAAAGTAACAAGTCTATATATACTCGGCTCCACGACAAGTACCCACCAAAAACAAAATTCCTATTTTATAGTTTAGCTTCTTTTGGAGAAGATAAGTACAATGGGTTAATTTTGGGTTGGATTTTACCTTATTTATTATTGATGATTCGACCTTTTAAGAGATTTTACTAATTAGGTTAATTATTATTTATAATGATTGAGTTTATACTTTATAGTATGGACTGTGGTGAGTTAGATAGATAATTAGAATTTTTTTTCTCCCATAATTTAATAGTTGGAGGAATCTTCTTCCAAAAAACAAATAGTTGGAGGAATCATAATATGAATGGTGGATGGCTCCATTAAAAAAAACAACTATTTATTTGAGAAAAAAGACTTATAATTAATAGTTTACTTAAACACAACTGATGGACGTCTCAATTGATGAAGGCTTATAGTTTTTTTTTTTTTTTTTTTTTTTTTTTTTAGAATAAAGGCTTATAGTTTACTTAAATGTAAGTTTTGATTAAAGGTTTATTTTAACTCCTAAAGGCTTATAGTTTACTTAAATGTAAGTTTTGATTAAAGGTTTATTTTAACTCCTAAAGGCTTATAGTTTACTTAAATGTAAGTTTTGATTAAAGGTTTATTTTAACTCCTATGCAAAAAATAGGTCTTTTTTAGGTAGATATGGGGAGGAGGAAGGAAAAAAGAAGATGTTTATTTAACTTTATCGTAAAATTCTTAAAATTTTATAAATCAATTTTTTAATAATTTTTTTCTTTTATAATTCAGGAAAAAAAAAAAATTGAACATTGAACACCTCTTGAAAACACACATAAATGTTTGTTAATTTTAAAATGAAAAGATTACATTTTACCAAATCATCGATAATTTAAATAAACACCAAAATGATACACTTAAAAAAAGCATTTAAAAATATTTAAAAAGAAAAGTTCATTCAAATCAATCATAAACCTCCTACTTCAACTTATGAATTTTTGTTTTTTTTTAAATCACACATTTTGCACATAAGATGACAGATTGTATTTTCTACCTCGAGTTATAAAGTTATTGAACAGAAAAAATTCACATATTTTTACTTCTTTTTTTATGAGAAATATTGAGACTTTATTGAAAGAAAGAAGAGGATAAGTTATATAGCTTCCCGAAACACAAGGGGTTCAAGGAAGGGTGGGCTCTCCACTATCCAAGTAACAAATTCACCAATTCCCTTAGCATGTCACGCTAAAGTATGTGCTTGCTTGGTTAGCTTCCCGATTCGCATGTTGAAACTGAGTTTGTCGAAAGGCTTGCAGTCGGTGAAGAGTTCCTCCAATAATATCCACAATTGAGACCTGGGGTGTGATGGTACCACATAGGGCTTCAAAGATCACCTTTAAGACCGTCTCAAATATCACCTCCCTTACTCCAATGTCCCATGCAAAGGAGACCGCTTCAACCGCAGCATTTGCTTCCGCCTCTAGTGGACCCAGCAGTAGTGGTAAGTGCTTACTCAAAGTGGCTATCACCAATCCCTCATGGTCACAATTATAACCCTAATGCCGATGGTGTGAAGGTTTGAAAAGATTGTGGCGTCGATGTTAACTTTGTACCATGGATGTGAAGGTGGAATCCAACGAGGATCTGCTTTTTCCTTGAAGAGAGGCCGAGCAAGGTGAGCTAGTTGGAAGTCATCGAGCAAAACACGCCTATCTGCATGGAACAAATCAGAGTTTGGACATGTGCGTAGGCAGATGGAATGGCTAGAGGTCACACTGCAATCATTGGAACAGCCAACAGAATTATGTGAAAAATTCACGAGGTCCGCAATTCTCTTAATTGTTGGCTTGATGCAGAAAACACAATGTGGCATTAGAGATCCAGGCACCTATGGATAACTGATGATGACCGAAACACGTCCTTTTTTCACCAAAAAGCTTCTAACTGTAAGGAGCGAAACTCAATCCGAGGAATTATTGATGAGAATGGGGTTTAGCAGGAAGATGACCAGGTCATGAAATGGGTTATCTTGAATTACTTCATTGTTATTTTTCAGACCAATGGCCTAATAGATACAGCTGCTGTAATTGAGGCAATAGAACCCATTGTCACTGGCCCCATGAATAAGTATCTTTGCCAAACTTTTCAAGCTGAGGAAGTTCACAAAGCACTGAAGCAAACACACCCGAAAAAATGATCAGGTCCAGATGGCATGCCCCCTCTCTTCTATCAGCACTTTTGGTCCTTATCAGGTGAGTGTGTAACCAATGCAGTACTTGATTTTTTAAACTTGGGAATTATTCCCTCCAATTTTAATGAAACCCATATTGTGCTCATACCTAAAGTGAAGAATCCTACAAAGATAAATCAATATAGACCCATCAGCTTGAGTAATGTCATCTCTAGACTTGCCTCCAAAGTCCTAGCAAATAGACTGAAGCGCTTCCTTCCAGATATTGTTAATGAAAATCAAAGTGCTTTCATGTCTTCTTGCCTTATCACAGACAATGTATTAGTTACTTTTGAGACCATGCACTACTTAAACAACAAGCGAAATAGGCGGTAAGGGGAGATGGCTTGGAAACTCGATATGAGTAAGGCTTTTGATAGAGTGAAATGGGGGTGTCTAAAGGATATTATGCTAAAAATGGGTTTCTCTGATAGATGGGTGAACATTATGATGCTTTGTGTTACATCAATTCCATAATCTGTTCGGATTAATGGGTTTCTCTAATAGATGGGTGAACATTATGATGCTTTGTGTTACATCAATTCCATAATCTATTCGGATTAATGGTACACCTCGAGGCCACATCACCCCTACAAGGGGCTTGCGACAAGGGGACCCCATATCTCCTTTTCTTTTCTTGTTTTGTGCAAAAGGACTATCAGCTCTTCTCCGTCAGGCCACAAGAAAGAGAGGATTGCATGGAGTAGCCGCCTGTCCACAGGGCCCTCGGATATCACATCTCTTCTTTGCCGATGACAGTATCATTTTCTGTTAAGCCACTAGTAATGATTGTAGCCACCTGGAATAGATTTTAGAGACGTACAAAAAAGCATCTGGCTAACAACTCAATAGAGAGAATACCTCATTATTCTTCAGCATAACACTCCCCAAGAACCTAAGGAGTATATACAACACCGTTTTGGAGCAGACGTCATCAAGTAGCATGAAACCTACTTGGGATTACCTTCCCTAGTTGGTAGATTATAGAAAAACATCTTTCGTGCATTAAAAGAGAGGTTGGACAATAAACTCTTCGGGTGGAAAGAAAAGATGCTCTCACAAGCAGGAAAGGAAATCCTCATCAAAATAGTGGCTCAAGCCATCATTACTTATACAATGAGTGTCTTTAAGCTATCAGATACCTTGTGTGATGAGTTAACTAGCATGGTTCATACCTTTTGGTGGGGACAGTCCAACAGCAAAAATAGGATGGCATGGTTGAGCTGGAATAAAATATGTGCACCTAAAAAGGATGGGGGGCTTTGCTTTCGAGACCTTCATGCTTTTAACTTGGCACTCCTGTCAAAGCAAGGTTGGTGTCTACAGACAAACACATACTCACTGGTATACTGTGATCTTAAAGCTCATTATTTTCCTAACAATGATTTTTTTCATGCAGAGCTTGGCTGACAACCTTCCTATGCATGGCGAAGCCTCATGGCAGCCCAACACATTATTGATGCTGGTCACCATTGGCAGGTGGGAGATGGCACTACTATCCAAGTGTGGAGAGACAGATGGATCCTACAGCCATCTACTTTTCGCGCTATCACCTTGTCAAATACGCTCCACATTGATTCCACGATCTTCGAGCTTATCGATGAAGCTACAAGTGAATGGAAGGCTGCTTTGATCAAGCATATTTTCCTACGCACTAAAGCCCAGACCATCCTAGGCATCCCACGGAGCCATCGACGTACCAATGACCACATGGTTTGGGCCTATACACCTAAAGGAAACGTCACGGTAAATAGCACCTACAAAGTGGCCATCGCTATATCACCAAATACCACCACGGAGGGTGCCTTGACCAATGATATGATGGGACGGTTTTGGCGAAATATTTGGAGCCTTGACATCCCTAACAAACTGAAAACTTTTGCATGGAAAGCAAGCCGTAACATCCTCCCTACGAAGGTAAACCTTTGCCGTCTCGGAGTGATTGAAAATGCCTCCTGTGAAGCATGCAGTTAGGCTGAAGAAACAAGTGTACATTTGCTTTGGGATTGCACCAAGGCACTTGAAGTATGGTTGGCCATGGGAATATCTTTCTATGCTAGGGTTGTTAGCTTCAGAGAGTTTATTGATTTTCTCTAGTACCTCATACTTGTGCAGCACATGGGAAATGACTTGGTCAAGCACATTATCACAGTGGCATGGTGCATGTGGTACAATCGCAACAAGACAAGGCTTGGCTCCACCAAACACACCTACGGTCTACCATAAGATTATCCACCACATATTTTTACTTAATAATAAGTTAGTTCATGAGTCATGACTTTATAATTGGCCTAACTTTATTTTAGGTATTTCTCACCCACCATTAATAATACACTTTTCGAGCGATAATTCTAACAGAATTCCAATAATATATGCTTAGCAAAAAAAAAAAATAACTCCAATAATATATATAATATTATTTATTATCATTATGTGGCAATGAAATCGATTAGCCTAAAACCCTTTTTATATATAAAAAATAATAATAACACATTTTTTTCCTGCACCGCCAGACAAGTTCGTGTGGATAAATATGTCATCCACATTAATTTCCTGAAAAACCAAAAAAAAAAAAACCGCTTTAATATCTCTCTCCGTGTACTGTGACTCATTTGTATATCTGCATTTGTTGTTTCTTCTTCTCTCTATCTCTCTCCTCGTTCCACGTGCATTACCTTTTCTGCCATAACTCTCACTTACTCTCTCTCTCTCTCTCTGTCTGAGTTTGATGCTTCAGCTGTGAGGTCAAGGGAGTCCAAACTACAAAGCTGTGAGATCTTAGGGAGCTCTTGAAATTGAAAATGGTCATACTCTTTAGGCTTTTCAGCTAAAAAAAGGTAACCTTTTTTCTTTTAAAAATTTATTTTGATTTCTTCTGCGTTGTCTTTTAAACCATATTTCTCTGTTACAAACTCCAAAAAGCTAGCTTTTGTTTCTTCATATGCCACTTTCATTTTTTTCTCTAACTGTTTGTATCCTCAGCGTTACATTTTGGATTTTGCTTAGTAACGGTTGGAGTTTCAGTTGCTGGAATTTGCTAACAAAGAATGTACAAGTCAAATTTATCAACTTTCTAACACTTTTTCTTATCCTACATTTCATTTTTTTGAGTAAAATAATATGATATTTAGCACACTAAGCTCACACTTTGTATACTATTCACTGATCTGTGATGTTGACAATTTTGCTTTTCAAATCTTGTTTTGCTACATTTTCTTAGCAAAGTAAACGGATCAAAGAGATGGGTTTGGAATTTTTTTGGTTTTCTTTTTGTATTTTTGTTACTTTTGCTTCCACTTTTTTTTTTTTTTTTTGAGTATATTCAGTGGGAACCTCATGTGTAAAGCTCATGTGTGTGAAGCGGGGTTTAAGGGTCTTTTAGCTTGAAGAGTAAAAGTATTACTCTTTACTAATATATAATAAGCTTAATATTTTCAAGATCCTTCTACCACGGAGCGATGCACATGATAATAATTTTTTAGAAAAAGATTTAGAAGTCTTGGCCTGTGTGCTTTCTGGGTCTAAATTATATAATTTTGTTTAAGTTCAAGCCTCACTTTTAGTCTTAGTCAAGTAAGTAAATTAGCTTTCGGATTTTCCGGGTACTTTTCTAGTGTTACTTAGGTAGTAATTATAAAAATTAAATTAGCTCAATAAAAAAATTAGAAGAAGATAAATATGAGAATATCTTGTGGATTCTGCTTGTGTTTGTCTTTTTCTTTCTATTTGACTCTTGAAGAAGGTGAAAATGATAGTTTATAAAGTTTGGTTTTTTTAATTTTATTTTTCTGTTTTGTCTCTATCACAAGAGTTGGTCGCTGATGGTAATTTTTTACTCACTGGTTTCTTCTTTAACCAAATTTTCTATTGAGAAAGTGCCCGTGAACTTTAAATGCAAGGAGGAGAAAAATATTGGGTTTGGATTTTTATTTTTATTTTTTATTTTTTTATAGCAAAGATTCTGATAAATCACTCTTTTTTTGGTAATAAATATTCAATGCATAATTTTTTTGCACATTAATATTTTAATGACTTTCTGCATAACTGATTTGTCTACTTCTACATTTGCGGATTTTATTTTTAATTTGTAATTTAAGACCAGATCTTTAAACTAGTGTCATCTATTCATTTATATATTTTTTGTGTGGTTGAAGTAGAGAACAAGTTAATAATTCTTAGTTTGTTAATATTCGCAGCTTGATTTTTTTCTTAGGGAATGTAAAATGTGACTACATGAAGCTTGTTTGCAAGCTGAGGTGTATTTTTTAAGTGGCACACCAGCTTGTGTGCCCCCAGATTCTTATGCAAAAGGTTCCATTTTCCTATGTTTTCATCTCAAACTAAGAATGATTTTAGTTGAACTACTTATGAGTTATGAGAGCTACACTCATGATAAACATCTTCAAAGACTTAAAAGGCAATGTGTAACCCTTTTTCTCATGTCACTTTATCCCTTATGGACCTATGGTGTACTTGCACAATTTTTTGTTATTTTTTTATTTATTATATTTGCTTGTCATTTGATGGCGTGCCTTGTAATTTAAGGCTTATTGCCTGCTCTTTCAGTTAATTGCAAGGAATTATGCTCAGTTTATTTCACTGACACTGCATTTGATTTACCAAAACATGATTTCATGGGCGTGGCAATCTCTATCCATTAATGAAATCTTTGAGAGCTCTTTCATTAGGTGATATATTCATGTGTTTTACTCGTATGTCAGGTCCTTTAGAAGGTCCCATATAGCAAGGTTTTGTGTCTGTTTTGTTGGAACAAATCAAATGTGTTTCCCCTGCCTACCACAATTTGAAGCCCTCCATTACCTTGCCAAAAGTCACTGCTAGAATTTCATTTCATTTTTTACTTTTTAAGGTTGGGGGAGAGGGGTGGTTTATGATTTTTTCATGCTTTTGTTAGTGTTTACTGGTGAAACCAATTCAACTTTGATTCTTTTACAACTATCTGATTGTTGTTGAAATTGATCTTTCTATTGTCTTTGTTGCCCTGTTAGTATTGTGCACGCTGATATGCCCAAGCATTCTCATATTTACTGACTTGTGACCTTTCTTTCGTTGCTTTTGTATTAGATCATTTTAGAGTACATTGACTGCTCTCATAGTAGAATGTTTTATTTCATAGATGTATAGCTTCTACTGCTTTAATTTTTGGATGTTCATCATAGGTATATTGCTTCTATTAATTATTCAAATAAAATTTTATCTGTTTCTTACAGATTGTTGCAAGCAATTGCATATATTGATAGCTACCCTCTTCTTTGCAGGTACCAGTAGCTATTTGCTCTCTCTCCAGTAGTTCATATTCTCTTCAGCAAACCTATCTGCCTATTCATCATGATGAACAACCTTAAGTTAGGGGTAGATGTAGTAAGTGCCCACAATCTCTTGCCTAAAGATGGGCTAGGTTCATCCAGTGCATTTGTGGAGCTCTACTTTGATGGTCAAAAGTTCCGTACCACCATCAAAGAAAAGGATCTCAACCCTGTTTGGAATGAGAGCTTTTACTTCAACATATCTGATCCCTCCAACCTCCACTATCTCACTCTTGATGCCTATATCTACAATAATGTCAAAGCTACCAACTCCAGGTCCTTCCTTGGGAAGATTAGCCTAACTGGGACGTCTTTTGTTCCTTACTCTGATGCTGTTGTCTTGCACTACCCTTTGGAAAAGCGAGGCCTCTTCTCACGAGTAAGAGGAGAGCTAGGCTTAAAAGTTTATATTACTGATGACCCAACCATAAAGTCTTCTATTCCGATCCCTGCTACTGAATCCTTGCCAAGTAAGGAACCAAGCGTAACTAATGAACAAGCCCAAACAGTTCCAAATTCAGCCACAAACACTCACAAAGTTGAGTCAAGACACACCTTCCACCATCTCCCTAACTCAACTCACCACCATCATCATCAATCTTCTGCTTCTGCAGCTCTGAGTCCTATAACTGCAGCTGTTCCCCAGCATGGAACCAAATATGAGTTTGATGAAATGAAAGTGGAATCACAGCCTCCAAAGGTAGTTCGTATGTACTCTGCATCATCGTCACAACCTGCTGAGTATGCACTAAAAGAGACAAGCCCTTTCCTTGGTGGTGGAAGAGTTGTTGGGGGCCGTGTCATTCACGGAGACAAGACTGCAAGTACTTATGATCTTGTAGAAAAGATGCATTTTCTCTATGTAAGGGTTGTTAAGGCCCGTGATCTTCCTGCTATGGATGTTACAGGAAGTCTTGATCCATTTGTTGAGGTGAAAATTGGAAATTATAAAGGGATTACAAAACATTTTGAGAAGCAGCAAAATCCAGTGTGGAATCAGGTGTTTGCCTTTTCGAAGGACCGGATGCAAGCATCTGTTCTGGAAGTTGTGATTAAGGACAAAGATCTTGTCAAAGATGATTTTGTGGGCATCGTAAGGTTCGACATCAATGAAGTTCCATTGCGAGTACCTCCGGATAGCCCTTTGGCTCCAGAATGGTACAGGCTTGGGGATAAAAAGGGTGAGAAGATTAAGGGTGAGCTGATGCTTGCAGTTTGGATTGGCACCCAAGCAGATGAGGCCTTTTCTGATGCATGGCATTCTGATGCAGCTATGCCAATTGATAGCACACCAGCTATCTCTGCAGCGATACGTTCTAAAGTCTATCAAGCACCACGGTTGTGGTACGTGCGTGTTAATGTTATTGAGGCGCAAGACTTAGTTCCAACAGAGAAGAATCGTTTCCCGGATGTGTATGTTAAGGCACAGATAGGTAACCAGGTTTTGAAGACCAAAAATGTTCAGGCTCGGACCCTGTGTTCTCTTTGGAATGAGGATCTTTTGTTTGTTGCTGCTGAACCCTTTGAGGATCATCTGGTCATATCAGTTGAGGATCGTGTAGGTCCTGGAAAAGATGAAATCATTGGAAGGGTCATCATACCCTTGAGCTCTGTAGATAAGCGTGCTGATGACCGTATGATCCATTCCCGTTGGTTCAACCTAGCAAAGCCAATTGCTGTGGATGTAGATCAGTTAAAAAAAGAAAAGTTCTCTAGCCGACTCCATCTCCGAGTCAGTCTAGATGGAGGATACCATGTTCTTGACGAGTCCACTCATTACAGCAGCGATCTCCGCCCCACAGCGAAGCAGCTGTGGAAGCCACCAATTGGAGTTTTAGAGCTTGGAATATTGAATGCTGTAGGGCTTCATCCCATGAAGACGCGAGATGGAAGGGGCACATCTGATACATACTGTGTAGCAAAGTATGGTCATAAATGGGTCAGGACACGCACCATTGTTGACAACCTGTCTCCAAAATACAATGAACAGTACACTTGGGAGGTGTTTGATCCAGCTACAGTTATCACCATAGGTGTATTTGACAACAGCCAGCTTGGTGAAAAGGGTTCAAATGGTAACAAGGACCTGAAGATTGGGAAGGTTCGTGTTCGTATCTCCACACTTGAAACAGGCCGTATTTATACACACTTTTATCCATTGCTGGTTCTCCATCCTACTGGTGTTAAGAAGATGGGGGAACTACATTTGGCAATACGGTTTACATGCACCTCATTTGTGAACATGCTTTACCAATACTCACGACCTCTACTGCCAAAAATGCACTATGTAAGGCCTTTTGGCATTATGCAGGTTGACATGCTCCGTCACCAAGCTGTCCACATAGTAGCAGCACGGTTAGGTCGTGCAGAGCCTCCACTTAGAAAAGAAGTTGTGGAATACATGTCTGATATAGACTCACACCTTTGGAGCATGAGGAGAAGCAAGGCTCATTTCTTCCGGCTAATGACAGTTTTCTCAGGACTGTTTGCTGTTGTGAAATGGTTTGGGGATATCTGCTTGTGGAGGAATCCTATTACAACAGTCCTAGTTCATGTGCTCTTTCTTATGCTTGTTTGTTTCCCAGAACTGATACTGCCAACAGCTTTCCTCTACATGTTTCTAATAGGGGTGTGGAACTTCCGGTACAGGCCAAGGTATCCTCCCCACATGAACACAAAGCTCTCACAAGCTGAGGCTGTGCTCTCTGATGAGCTAGATGAGGAATTTGACACATTCCCTACAAGCCGGAGCCCAGATGTGGTGAGAATGAGATATGATCGGCTGAGGAGTGTGGCTGGTAGAATTCAGACTCTGGTTGGTGATGTTGCAACTCAAGGGGAGCGACTTCAGAATCTATTGAGTTGGCGAGATCCTCGTGCTACAGCCATCTTCATTACATTTTGCCTTGTAGCTGCACTAGTGTTGTATGTGACACCATTCCAGGCTGTGGCAGCTTTGGCAGGGTTTTACGTGATGAGGCATCCAAGATTTCGCCACAAGTCTCCATCAGTGCCTATCAACTTCTTCCGCAGGCTGCCTGCTAGAACGGATAGTATGCTGTAAATTGGTGATTGGTACATCTTCCGGCCTGGGTTCTATGCTCATGTAACTTCATCACCCATGTTGCAAATCCTCCTTGTTCTGCATGTTTTTTTCTTGCTATGTCTTAAATTGAAAGTTGTAATTGACCAGATACTGAGGGATAATGAATAATTTGTATCTTCCCATTCTGCCTAAAATAAAGTAGCTTATTAAAGGGTTAACCAAGAAAAAAATAACAACAATGGACCATTACATATTTGTTGTTTTACTTGTACCAGTTATTTCTGCTCTCTAGTGCTCCATTAAAGCATTTAAATCCAACTGCAACTGCTGGAAAAGGAATCTGGAGCCGATATTAATAGAGAGATGCTGCATTTATAACATTTTTACAACAAATCATAGGTGATTAGTTGTTATTGATTCTAATTTGAACTTACTATTGAAATTACTTTTCTATCTCACCAATAACAACCTGTAACAACTTATTATATAAGATTTGTTGTGAAAATGTTGTAGACATAACATTTCTCATATTAATATGGTCCCATTTTGTACATTAAGCATACAAAAATGTTATTGTTATTAAAAATAAAAAATAAAAAACCGTTAGTTGAATAGGAAATGTGGTATGGTAGGTTTAGCAGTTTATGGGATCAATCAGTTGACCAACGATTCAGTCAATTTGATGATTTTGAGCATAATTTAAATTGACAAATATGAGCTGTTCTTAATGGCAGAGTACTGAAACTGAAGAAAATAGATAAATGGCTTGTTCAGTCCCAGTTATACATTAATCTAGCACACGTCTTTGACTATTTTTGTATTTTGATTCTTTGTCCATGGACAAAATAGAGGTTCAATCAGCATGCATGCTAACTAAAACAAAGGCAGTGCCGACCTGCAAAATTATATTATAATGCTAAGGCATCACCTTCTAAAATAATTTTTTAGTCTCCGACGTGCAAACTTATAGGACACATTCAAACGTGCACACATATCTCATAATACGTGCTTCCATGTTCAAATCATTCCAGGAGACCATGAAACTTTCCCCCACTAGAAAACCAGAACTAAGACCAGTTACAAACATTGTTCCTAGCTACCAAAAATGGCAGTTTCTGTGTCCAAAAAGAAATCAAAACAATCCAAAAAAGTAGAAGCACGAGAAATTTGCTTCTCTTATTCAATTTTGATTAACTTTTTTTATCGAATCCCAGCTGCTGTCTTCCTCCTAATCCTTGTCTTCCTTTGGTCTTCCTCCACCACCATTATATCAGGGAAAATCATTCATGTCTGCGTCTCATCTCGGAAGCTCAACAACCTCTATTGCCTCTCTGCAGGGACCCAGCCAAATTTTGATATCCCTATTCCAGTAATCAATAATAGTGCCATTACTCCTAGCATCAACGGGAATATAAAAGAGATTCTTAATGTTGTTCGGGATGATCTAAATCCTGAGATAGAAAAAAAAGTCAATGCAGACAGAAAAGAGGAGGTTGCAAATACGGTGCAGGCTGTCAATGTTGTTTTGGATGAACAAATTACAAATGCTGAAAACCGAGCCGACAAAGACGAAAATGAGGCTGCAAATGAAGTGGAGGTTCTGAAAACTGCCCAGAACAACCCAAATCCAGATATTAGAGAAGTAGAAAAAGGCAGAGAGGAGGAGATTGCACATGCTAAGAAGGTTGTGGAGGAACAGTTGCAACTTCATCGATCATGGAAGTCAAGTAAAAATCATCAGGCGTGTGATGGGAGGGGAATATATGTTTATGATTTGCCATCGAAGTTCAATACTGACTTGGTTGGTCAGTGTCATGATTTGGTTCCATGGGCCGATTTTTGTGAGTATTTCAATAATGACGCATTGGGCCAGCCAATACCAAAGCTTGGAAAGGGATGGTATGAGACTCATCAGTACTCACTGGAGCCAATATTTCATACGAGGGTCTTGAAGCATCCATGCAGGGTTTATAATGAGAATGAAGCCAAGCTTTTTTATGTCCCATTTTATGGTGGTTTAGACATTTTGAGATGGCATTTCAAAAATGTATCCAATGATGTCAAGGATACCTTATCATTGGAACTAATAAAGTGGCTGGAAAAGCAGCAGCCTTGGGTTCGGAATGCTGGTAAGGATCATGTCTTTGTGTTGGGGAAGATATCATGGGATTTTAGGAGAAATGACAATTCTCCATGGGGGACTAGATTTTTAGAGCTTAGTCAAATGCAAAACCCCATAAAGCTCTTGATCGAACGCCAACCATGGCATGTAAACGACATTGGAATTCCACACCCGACCTTCTTCCACCCTCATTCAGATGATGACATTATCTCATGGCAATTGAAGATTATCAGTTCGAGTCGAAAAAGTCTTGTGAGCTTCGCTGGGGCACCACGGCCCGATCAACCGGACAACATAAGGTCAATATTAATCAACCAGTGCAACTCTGCAGAGAATGGAATGTGCAGGTTTATGAATTGCAGTTCAGGAGGGTGTGATCAGCCTGAGTCAGTTATTGAGCTCTTCAAGGAGTCTGAATTCTGCTTGCAGCCTCCAGGGGATAGCCCTACAAGAAAATCAGTATTTGATTCTTTAGTGTCCGGTTGCATTCCTGTATTTTTCTGTCCTTTCACAGCTTACTACCAGTATCCATGGCATTTGTCTGCTGATCATGGTAAATATTCTGTGTTCATAGACCAAGAAGAGGTGAAGCAGAGGAAGGTGAATGTGGTGGAGAGGTTGATGAAGATTTCTCCAAGAGAGAGGGAGGATATGAGGAGCTTTATAATATATGAAGTACTACCTGGGTTGGTATATGGGGATTCAAATTCACAGCTTGAGAAGTTTCAAGATGCATTTTCCATAGCTATGAATAATTTGCTTGAGAGAGTAACCAGAATGGAATCAAATGCACAGTAGGGATTGCTGTTGTTCTTTATTTTGGTTATTGATTTTTTCCCACTTATATAAAAAGTATAATGTTAGTGGGGACAGTTTCGTATTTGTCTTATTACAAACTGTAACTAAACTTTTTAAAAATATTTCGATATAAGTCGGCAATCATGACAACATTTTATTGTTTGCCGACTATCTTATTATCTTCATTCCATCCAAGCCTTTCAAAGTTGTGATGCTTCTTCTCTCTCTCTCCATCGATTGTTGGGGATAGAAGATTCGAACCTAGACGTCTTGGATGGAAATATTTGAACCTAAACATTTTATCTTAACTTCATTCTCACTTGAACGAAATCATGTCTTGTACAATGAATAGACATTTTATTCGACCTAAATTACACCGGTTCATATTAGTTCATATTACGTAATACATAATCCAAAATCATCTATATATATATAACCGAAGTCTCTAGAGTTTCTATAATTTTCCATGTCAACATGATATTTAAATAAAATTATTTTTGTTTAGTCCAAACTTAACAAGCAATAAAACTCTATCTTTCTAACAAGTCCAACTTAAACTCAAACTCATAATTATAATTTTTTTAAAACAATATTATTTTTATTTAATCCAAACTTAACAAGAAGTAAAACTCTATTTCTCTAACAAATTCAACTTAAACTCAAACTCAAACATTGATAATTTATTTTCAAATTTGCAAGATTAATCATGAACACTATTAAAAGCAAAGCAAACCCCAATATTTTTTTTTAAGCCGAGTAGAGGTATGAGCTCTTCTTATGTTATTTTCTTCTCATCTACTTTCGTTAAAAAAAATATTTTATGGTGGAGTCAACACAGAATCAAAATAGAGTTCTTATCAGGAGTAAGAGTTTTGTCTTCCTCTTTTCCGATGAATAAACTATGTACACAAGAGGAAAGGCGGTGTGCTTCTTGGCCACGTAGAGTATTTCCTTTTCCAATACTTTTATTGTTTTTGACTTTTGGGTTTTTATTTAATTTGAATTATTTGAAAAATATTGAGCCGGTCAATTAAATAGGGTTGAAAAAAAATTAAAATAAAAAGGACCACGTGAAGCGTGATAGGTATTATTGTAATTTGTTTCTTTCTTTTTTTTTTCTTTTAAGATTACAATTTTATTTTTTAAATAATTATAGAATTGATGATTGTTTTTCATTGTTTAAAGTTTATACCCATTAAAATTTAAAACTTATTGTTTTATGGGTTCATGCACTTTTTTCTTTTTCTTATATTTCTCTTTTGAATAGTCATATATTTTTTGAATTGTTTCAATAACTTATTCTTTAATTATATATATTTTTTGGCATTTTGGAAGTTTTAATATCCGAATTTGTGTTAGTTTTTGCAATATTTAAACATATTTAGCCGATTTCAATGACTATACCATGTATTATTTTTTTGAAGGTAATCACTTTTTCTTTTATATTTCTCTATTGTGTAATCATATAAATTTGATTTTGTTTCAAAAATTTATAGGGAGTAAATCTTATGATTCTTTAATATTTTTTAGTCTTTCAAAAGTTTTAACATTTGAATTATTTTTTTGATGGTAACACATATTTTTCTGTTATGTAGTCACTCACGCGCGCGCGCACACACACACATATATAGGAGTTTTGTCTTCCTCTTTTCCATGAATAAACTATGTACACAAGAGGAAAGGCGGTGTGCTTCTTGGCCACATAGAGTATTTCCTTTTCCAGTACTTTTATTGTTTTTCACTTTTGGTTTTTATTTAATTTGAATTATTTGAAAAATATTGAGCTGGCCAATTAAATAAGGTTTTAAAAAATTAAAATAAAAAGGACCGCGTGAAGCGTGATAGGTATGATTGTATTTTGCTTTTTTTTTTTTTTTCTTTTAAGATTACAATATTATTGTTTAAATAATTATAGAATTGATGATTGTTTTTTCATCATTTAAAATTTAGACTCATTAAAATTTAAAACTTATTGTTTTATGGGTTCATGTACTTTTTTCTTTTTCTTATATTTCTCTTTTGCATAGTCATATATTTTTTGAATTGTTTCAATAACTTATTCTTTAATTATATATATATATATATATATATATATATATATTTGGCATTTTGGAAGTTTTAACAACTGAATTTGTGTTAGTTTTTGCAATATTTTAACATGTTTAGCTGATTTCAATGACTATATCATGTATTATCTTTTGAATGTAATCATTTTTTCTTTTATGTTTCTCTATTGTGTAATCATATACATTTGGTTTTGTTTCAAAAATTTATAGGAAGTAAATCTTATGATTCTTTAATATTTTTTTGTCTTTCAAAAGTTTTAACATTTGAATTATTCTTTTGATGGTAACACATCTGTAAGGTCGCAATTTGGTTCCCAAGCCCAAAGGCTGAATGAACTTAGGCCCAAAAAGCCCAATACAATGAATTTGTAGAGAGTGAGTTGGAAAATTAGGTCATGATGAGCTGAAACAACAATTAAAGTGGATCTTGATGACAAGGAAACAAAGAAAAAATGGTTTTACACAAAGAAAAATGGTCATCAGCACAGTCAAAGGAGATTAATTCTAATATAGCCTTCTTTGAATTTGATTACAAGTTCAGCTCTTTTTGCTACAATATTTTTCTCTCCAAATTCTTTGATCCCCCTCTCTTAGGGACCTTTTTCTATTTTATACTTTTTTCCTTCTTTCATCTCCACTTTCCACATGCAAATTAGATTGTTGGTGTAGATCCTTATCCCATCAGCATCTTTTTAAAGTCTTTGGGAGCAGCTGTAAGGCTGAAAATTACTATTCAGGTATCACTTCCTCATTAATGCGATCAGAGAGTTAGTTATAGAACATTCAATGCGGTGGTAGCAACTTTCTCTTAGATATTTTATAGCTTTTCCTCTGTCCTGCGCTTTCATGAAGTATATCCTTATCAATAGAATATCTTGGAACTTCACTTTGGATGACAGAACACACCTTCTAACCTGTGCTTTGCTTAGCCGAGGAGACACTCCTCCTCAGCTTACCTTCCCCATCCTTCTCAGTCATAGCTTGCTCGTGGAGCTCTGGGTCTTACGTCTTCATTACTGTTTACCTGTCCTCGAACCAATGAGCGTCCTCAGACAAGGTGCAAGGCCCAATGTGCATTCTTGGGCCCCTTCTCCCTACAACATCTTTCTCTTATATTTCTCTATTGTATAGTCACACGCGCCCGTGCGTGCGCGCGCACACACACACATATATATATAGGAGTTTTGTCTTCCTCTTTTCCAATGAATAAACTATGTACACAAGAGGAAAGGTGGTGTGCTTCTTAGCCACGTAGAGTACTTCCTTTTCCAATACTTTTATTGTTTTTGACTTTTCGATTTTTATTTAATTTGAATTATTTGAAAAATATTGAGCCGGCCAATTAAATAGGGTTGAAAAAAAATTAAAATAAAAAGGACTGCGTGAAGCTTGATAGGTATTATTGTCATTTGCTTTTTTTTTTTTCTTTTAAGATTATAATTTTATTGTTTAAATAAGTATAGAATTGATGATTGTTTTTCATTGTTTAAAGTTTAGACCCGTTAAAATTTAAAACTTATTGTTTTATGGGTTCATGTACTTTTTTCTTTTTCTTATATTTCTCTTTTGAATAGTCATATATTTTTTGAATTGTTTTAATAACTTATTCTTTAATTGTATATATTTTTTGGCATTTTGGAAGTTCTAACATCTAAATTTGTGTTAGTTTTTGCAATATTTAAACATGTTTAGCTGATTTCAATGACTATATCATGTATTATTCTTTTGAAGGTAATCACTTTTTCTTTTATATTTCTCTATTGTGTAGTCATATACATTTGGTTTTGTTTCAAAAATTTATTGGAAGTAAATCTTATGATTCTTTAATATTTTTTAGTCATTCAAAAGTTTTAACATTTGAATTATTCTTTTGATGATAACACATCTTTCTCTTATATTTCTCTATTATGTAGTCACACACACGCACACGCACACACTCACACACACACATATATAGATTATCTTTAATTTGTAGGTTCTGAATCTTTTGATTCCTTTCAATAGTTATAGCCATAGATTATTATTTTGAATGTAACTTATCTTTCTCTATTGTTTAGTCATATATATTTTGTTTCGTTTCAATAATTTCTAAGCAGTTTATCATCTGATTCTTTTTTTTTTATTTAAATTATATTACTACGCGTAAAAAAAAAAAAAAAAAAAAACATAGTACATGTAAAAAAAACAAAATACAGCAACAATCTCCATCTATTCCTTTTTTAAAATTTAAATGATATTACTTCGATTAAAAAAAAACAACATAATACCCTAAAAAAAAAAAAGCAACGTATTCAACATCAAAATCTTCCTCTTCACACGTGACTTTTTTTTAGATAATTATTGTTCATACCGATTTATCAAAAAAAAAAATTGTATAAAGTTCGTGGTTGCGTCAAGTGGCTGCACTAAATTGCATAATTTTTTTTAGAATTTAAAAAAAATGAATATAATTTTTTGTACTTATCTTCTTCTCCTATAATTTCTAAATTGATAAAAAATATTAATTTGATTACAATCCAAACTCTTCATCTAATCATTTTATTATTATAATTTGTAAGTTGATAAGAAAATTTAATTTAATTACAATTCAAACTATTCATCTAATCCTTCTTTTATTTAAATTTACTACGTGTAAAAAAAAACAACATAGTACACGTAAAAAACAAAAAACAACAACAATCTCCATTTATTCCTTTTTCTTCAAAACTAATATTATGCCCGTGCGATGTACGATTTAATAAAAATATTTTAATAATATAATTAAATTTAATAACAAATAAAATGAAAAAAGATTTAATTCAAAATTTAAGATTAAAAAATAAATTGTACTTGTACACTTAAAATAAATTTAATTTTTATTTCTTATTTTGATATTTAAATAATTTGTTTTAATGTTGATTTCATTCGAATGGTTATAAGTTATATCAATCCTAAACTTGCATATTTATCCTTATGTAAGATTCTAAATTAATAATAAATAAAAATATAATACTCTAATTTAATGTAACATTCTAACTTACTAATAAATAAATATAACACCCTAACTTAAAGTAATGTTTGCAATTGTATTGTGTTTTAGCCTTTAAGAACACATATATTATTTTTTTATCATAAAAAAAACACAAATATTAATATTACACATGAAAAAAATAATGAATTCAATATCCAAAACCTCAATTCATTAATGAAAAAATATCCAAATTTTTGAACTTAAAAAAAAAAAAAAAAAAGAGTTAAGTAAAGATAGACTTACATAGAAATTTGGACGGATGGATTCTCTCGTATCCAATTTCATGTTTGATAGCAAATTTTGCTTTTAATTAAAGAATATGGATTACATGGTACAAAGCACCAAACAAAAGTAATAACAAATTCAATCCATTATAAAATATTGATGTCAACAACAAATAATCATGTAATAAGAAATTAAAAAATACAAATATATTGCTTGCTATATTGACTTCTAAAAAACACTAAAAGGTACAATCAAACATAGAATTTCAGCCTATATATAAAACTTGTTGATAAAAATCATATTATATATAATAAAAAGGCAACAAATACACAAAATTTATTCAATTTGATGAAAGAAAAAAAAATTACCTACAAGGTTGTAGGTAGGGCAGAGAGGAGAAAGGAGGAATATAACAAATAATTGTAAAGTATATAGTAGAAATAATGAAACACAAAAAAACTATGTGTATATATAGTAGAAATTTTGAGAAAAACTATAACATAGGACTTGCATTCAGCTAATCACTTAATTGTTTGACTTTTTGACCAAAAACATAATAGTAGAACTTGAAAAAATAAGCTACCAAGGCAAAAAAAAAAAAAAACATTTATTGTAAGATCCACGTGAGACTGAAACTTTTTTTCACAATTATCTTATGTGATAGACATGAAAATTGTGACAAAGATATGTCATATAACGCCATTGTACCAAAAAAAGATTGTGACAAATTGGCTCCCAAACACACGGACATGTGAACCTCTATACTTTGAGAAATTATACAATTCTCATGATAGATCACGTTATTTGCTTACTATTCTAATAAAAAACTTTCATTTATTTAAAATTATTAAGTTAATATTTAATTTTTATTTAAAACTCCATAATTTTAAATAAGTAAAATTTTTTTACTGAAATAATGAACTACCACTTGTACACTACGAAGAACTTATAATTTCTCGTAATCTTCTTCAGGTAAACTCTCACAAATCATGCACTAAACGATACGCTACGTCTCAAAAGTCATCCTCTAGAAGCGCGGATATATATCCCGTTCACACTTATACACCCACACGGACACTAGTATTTCCATACCATGACGTATTCTCTGATGCAAATGATCCTAGCCGTCCGTTTCGCTCAACTCCAAAAAACCCAACACTTGGTCCATAATGCTCCACACGTGTGCACAACACTAGCCCTCCACGTGTAACCTCAAGATTCACAAATCCTATATAGCCCCTACGATCATCTAAACCCACACGAGTACATACCTCTGAATCTATATGTCTATATATATCTCACAACTCCGAATGCTGTGTTCCTCAACTCGCATTATCCTACGAAAAAATCAAATCTTGGGACCCATTTCTGCGTCCTTGTTGTTGACAAACCAGTTCTCAACTAATTCTAAGCAAATCCATTTGCGTTCTTCGCATCGTTCTTCTGTTTCTTTGTTCTCTAAGCCAATCCGAACAGAGTTCTCGAGGCCCTTGTTGTTTGATTTTCGATCGGTTCGTGCAATGGCTAGCCAATCCCAGACAGAATCTGTCCACAACTTCATCGTCAAGGTTGGTTTTTTTGGGTTCTTTTGTTTCCCTTTGTCAACTTTTTGGAGATGCTTTTCTTGTTTCTTTGGTTTTTGAAAAAAAATTTCATGTGGGTTTGTGATGTTTTGTGTGGGTAAGAAGTTAATTTGATTACATCTTTGTATTGAGTGACATAAGTTAGAGTGATGGGGAATGAGTGTTACTCAAGAAATGGGGATTCAATCTGTCAAATTAGTGTGTTTGCATGCTGAGAAAAAACTGTGAAAGAAAGAAGAATATAAATCATAGGAGTGGAGAACTCATGTAAAAAGATCTAAAAAGTTGTGTTTTAACTTTTAATTATTGTTTTCCTTTGGTGTTTGCTTGGTAATTGTCGTTGCAACTATGAAAAACTATATTTCATGGGCATCAAACTAGTCACTAAGTCTGCATCTATTTCTGCATAATTGAGTGATGGATTTTGCCGATGGCTGTCTTTTTTAAGTTAGGAGCCTCGAATAAGCACTTCCAAGTTTGATTCTTTATATAAATTATTGTCCTTGAGATCAGTAACATCAGTTTGCTTTGTCAGACACATAATAATGTTTCTTTTATTCATCTAAGTTCTCTTTGATGTTTGCAGGATGCTAAGGGAAACGATGTTGATCTCAGCAAGTACAAGGGGAAGGTCCTCTTGATTGTCAATGTTGCATCACAATGGTATGTTGTAACTTCTCCTTTTTATTTTTACGATTAGGTGACTGTCACATTTAGAGTATAGAAAGTTCTCTTGATCAGGATGGAGACTAAAATTTGGATGGTAATATCCTGATTTGAATAAATTAAGATTTTAATATATATGAATTATGCTCTCCTAAACTTCCTCATGGCATACATCTTTTTATTTTTTATGGAATGGTATGAATATGTTACCTTAGAAGCAATTCAGCATGACTGTTCTTAGACTAGAACCAGTTTAGACAGAGTCTCTCAAGCTGGATATTTACTTATTTAGTACTTAAGATAGTGATATTTGTGAACCACCTTCTGGTAAAGAGTTGCGCTGCGCTTATTGCTGCTCCCTCTGGCTGTTTATTTGCTACATTTTATATATAGTTTTAACACTCAGCTTTTTATGCAGTGGCTTGACTAATTCAAACTACACTGAGCTGAATCAAGTGTATGAGAAATACAAAGATCAAGGTTGGCTTTCATTTTCCTTTCCCTCCCTTTCTTCTTTGTGCTGTTTTTGTTATGTTTTAATTATTTTTTCTTTTTTTGGCATCAAGTTACACTTACACCCATACTATAGAAAAGCATAGAACATGTTATGAACTCTTGCTCTGGAATTATGTCTTGCAAATTTAGTTGTGACTTTTCATCTTTTTATTATTCTTCCTTTTTTTTTTGGATGCTAGAGGACTAATTTTGCTTCTGCCTTGTTTCAGGACTGGAGATTCTGGCATTCCCATGCAATCAGTTTGGAGCTCAGGAGCCAGGGAGCAATGAGCAGATCTTAGAGTTTGCTTGCACCCGCTTTAAGGCGGAGTTTCCTATATTTGATAAGGTAGGAGGGTAATAATTTCCATGTTTTGTTTAAAGATAGTTCTAGAGACTAGGTTTTATATTTTAAGATTTTGATAAAAATCAAACTAGAGCTAAATTAAGCTGCACTAAAGTGACAGGACATCTATGCAGTTTGAAATTATTTAATGTTGGAAGTAACCAGGCAGAATAGTTTTTGGCACTAAGACGGATAGGTTTTTTTTTTTTATTTATAAATTATTTTTTTCAGATGTTGTAACCATTATGTTTTGCCAATGAGCTTGCAAAAGAGTTTTAGCCCACTGAATTAGACTTTGAAAAGCTAATATGTTTTGGAGGTGAGGTGTTAGGTAGGGTGTTCACAGTGTGGTGTGGCCGGTTTTCGGGTTTTTTTTTTTGCACAACACCTACATAGGTGGTTTCCCCTCTTGCTTGATTCACCTGTGGAGGGGTGAGAATTGGTCTACACAAGGTGTGGTGCACCATACTGGTTTGGTGCGTTTAGTTCGGTTATGTAAAACCCTAGAAGCAAAATGCCAAAAAAAAAAAAAAAAAAAAAAAAAACTTACAAACAAAATCAAAACGTTTGTGAACTCGAAGAGAAAATTGCCTAGTAATCTTTGAGCCTTTGGGCTTTAGTCCTTTACTAGGCTAAATCGCTTAAACAACCCTGAAATTGCAAGAAAATAACTCAAATAAACACATTAGAATCACCAAATCGGACAATTGGTGAGCTCCAAACAAAACCAAAAAAGAATCGGAGAGAGTGCAAAAGGGGGAAACAAACTTACCAAAGAGAGAGCTACATGGTGGCGCTGGAAAACGGTGGCTTCAAGTGGCGGAGGCGGAGAGGAGAGAGAGATTGACTAACTTAGGGTTTTCATGAGAGGAAAAAATTTCTGATTGTGAAACTGATTTCAAATGTGTGGCTGAGAGCAAAGGAGGCACACTATATCTAACCTGAATGTCATTATTTCGTGGTATGTTTTATTTTTTTAACTTGATACTATATCCACGTCGTTTGGACCTGATATTAAAATTATTATCAGGTCCAAAATGGCGTCTTGTTTAGTATTATAAAATTGAAACGGCATCGTTTTACTATATGTATTTTTTTTTAAACTGAAACACAATTGTATATGTAATAGATATGTTAAATTCTATATATATATATATATATATATATATATTTGGAAGCAGATTAAAATTGTATGTCTAAAGTAGGAAGAAATTAGTGTTTAGATTTTCTTTTTCTTTCCCGTTCATGAGAGCTGTACTGGTTTGCCAAGATAGTTTGATTTTTCTGGTAAACGTAGCTAATTTGAGTTACTAAAGATCCAATTATGATGTTAGAAATTGTGAGAGCTGCGTTATTATCATTCCGAATCTGTAATATGATAGGTCTCTGAACATTTCATGTGCGTTTGGATGCAGCTTGTTGCAGATTGCTAATTTACTGAAAATTTGTTGAATTCTAATTGTACCTAGAAAATGTTAAGACTTTAATAAGTTGTATGTAAGAAAAAATAAGCTAAAAACTAATATTAGCCAGTTTGCTTAACTAGGGCTAGGCTGCGAGAGGGTTGTTGTGAGTTGGTTCATTGGAAAATGTTTGTGGGTTGATGGTGAGTGGCTATGCTTGGATTGAAGGGAGTTAGGAGACGGCAGAATGGAAAGGGTAGTTGTAAGCAGCAGCATGTAAAAAAATAAAATAAAATATATTTTATGCATTATACATGTGGCTGGTTCTAATTAGTTTGTTGAGGATTCACATCCAACGAATAAGTTTTGGTACCGAGTATAAATGTTGCAGAAAAAAATACATTGTGTTGTTTACAACTATGGCAAACATAAGAGAAATTGAGAATTTCAAGGTGATAGGGTGTTAGGCTTCAATCAATGATTGTGCCAGAGGGATTCAATTTATTTCTTTGTTTCATGGGTTTGTTTTTATATTTTTTGTCATCTGAGTTGGAGATGATGCCTAATGAAACTTTATTTTGTGCATTGGTAGGTGGATGTGAATGGTAATAATGCCGCCCCATTGTACAAGTTCCTGAAGTCGAGCAAAGGTGGCATATTTGGAGACAGTATTAAGTGGAATTTTTCAAAATTCCTGGTTGATAAAGACGGGAATGTCATTGACCGTTATGCCCCCACTACTTCCCCACTGAGCATTGAGGTAAAGCCAGTCTGTGGCATTGTACATTCATTTATCTAATAATTGGCTTATCTGATTAACTACAAAGTTTGGGTTCCTCTTGCAGAAGGACGTAAAGAAGGCACTGGGGATCGCTTGAGCGCTGCAAACTGCTTCTTCAGTTCTTAGTAATAAATGATGATGTTGACTATGAATAAGCATCGATATGTAAATGCTTCCTGTAGTTTTATCTTCAATCATCGACATGTACTCAAGCTGTTGTTTTTATTTTTGTTTATGATTGAAACCATAACTGGTTCAGTAAATTGAGATTTTACAATCCTAGTGGTAAAGGATCAGAGTACTTGATCTATGTTCAAACCTTGTAGGCAGTGGCATTGAGAATCTTATTTCACATGCCAGTTACATGGATTGAGACCTCCAAACATGGGGCTGGTTGAGTATGTGAATTGCATCTTATAACTTACAGGTTTACCCAACTTTTATGAGCTGCGTTTGAATTTGGGTTGGCTATTACATCAGTGTTGGTGATATGAGTACCAAACATTTTGGTTTTGTGGTGGTCACTATCACTGGATAAATTGCTTGTTTGGGAAAGTGAAGAGGCTGGAGTAGTGTTGGTAGTGGGTGTTCAAATTGGCTAGTCTTTTTCGTTTCTTTTTAGGATAGAAGACCTATGATTGTATTGTCTCTATGAGGCACACTACAGTATAGTCATGGTTAGGCAAAATTACCCATTTAACTACTCAAATGTGTTTCAAATTGTCCATTTTATATTTCACTTGCGGATGAGGTAAGTGTTAAGGGAGATCATAACTAGTATAATTTTTAACTACCCATTATAGTAGGGGTTTTTTTTTTTTTTTTTTTTTTTTTTTTTTTTTTTTTTTTTTTTTTTGAGTAGTAGTTCTTTATCCCTAAAAAATTACTATTCAAGTCTTTTCCCAACAAAATAATAATAATAATAACAATAATAATAATAATAATAATTTGGAGATCTAATGTATCACCTAAAGTAGCTTTCTTTTTGTGGATTGGGGGAGTTTTAACTAGTCATAATTTACTAAAGAAACGGATTGCTGTGTTAAATTAGTGTTATATGTAAAAATGGATTCTTTGTGTGTTTTTTTTATTTTTTTCTAAGGTAGGATTCTTTGTGTTATATTAGTGTTATATATGTGAATGTAGTTGGGGAGACATGGGGCCATTTACTTGTTATTGAGTTGTGGACTAGTAGTATATGGTTTGTTTGGTGTTCAATGGTTTATGCCACAGATTGCATGAATATGAGTTAGACTCCATCGGAACATAGCCTTTTGGAAAGTAGTGTCTTATTGTGTAAGGTGGTGTATTTGGTGGAAAATAAATCAAAGAAGATTTGAGGGCTGTGAATGGATTACTCCTAATCTTAAGCTGTTATTCTTTAAATATTTGCTTGATTGGATTCTAGCTTTGGCTTCATTTTCTTTTCCTTCTATCTCAGATCTAATTGATCATTGTAACTTGAGAACTTTTTTTTTTTTGAGAAGATTGTAACTGGAGAACTTGATTGTGTTGTTGACATGGTATACCCCTTTATGCTTGGGTTACTTTTTTTTATTTAATAAAGTTATATCATTTATCAAAAAATAAAAACTAACATAATTATAGCTCAGTTGGCCCAAAAAAAAAAAGTATAATAGAGCTAAAAAATTCACACAAAATGATAAAGTTATATATTCTAAACATATTGTTCTTTCTTTTCCTTTCCTTCACTTCTTAGCCGCCAAATGGCAAGAAGTGTTGAACTGTTGATGCGGTGATTTCTGCGAATTAGAAAATATTTTTATTAATCTTAGGTATAATAATAACTTGACATATCAGAAATTCATTTGTCACCTCAATGGTTTTCATTAGTTTCGACTGGAAAAAATCGCATTGGATTATGATCATTAATAAATTCAAACAGCGCAAGAAACTCTTATCATTGTTTAGAGACTTTCACATAGAAAATCAGGTTCATCTTCTATCCATATCTCCTCTTGGTTTATTGTTTGACAATTCTCAGTTGTAGTACTGTCTGTGGAATTATTGTCAAAGCTCACTCAATTCCTCTTCGTGGCTCGAGATGATTCGCACAATAAAAAGGTAATATTGAAACATATGCTTTAAAAACACTAATAGGGACTAAATTGAAAGCCTTTTAAATTTACCAATTACCAGAGAAAACATCAATTTTTTTGTTTAATTTAATTTATTTTTAAATTTCCCAATTTTATATTATAATTGTATTGGGTAAAACTAAAATACAATGAAAACTGTTAGGGTGCATCGTAATATTACAATGTATTGTAATCTTACGTTAATATAATCTCAATACTAAAATATTATATTATATTATTTAAAAAGTGATAAGATTAAGATGATGCGATATATTATATAATTTTAAATTATGATATTGTTAAAAAATATAATATATTTTAATGTCATATCATTATAATGTATATCACTTTAAGAACATATTATAACAAATCAAACGGCCTCTTAAAGTTTGCACTAACTTAGTCTAAAACATTTTAAAATTGACCAATTTACCTTAAACTGTTACTCATTTTTGTCCTCTCTTGGTAATTAAAGACCAAATTGAACGGTTTTGAAATATCATAGTCATAGCCAGCATTAACTCAAAGTTAAGGGCATTAATAATCTCCCAAACATCATTATCCAGGAGAAAAAAACATCATTATCCAGGAGAGAGAGAGAGAATGATTTTACACGTGTCAGAAGAGTAGTGCTTGAAAGCTGGAAAAGTCAAAAAGCATGCTTTATTAATATCTCTCTGCTCCCCAAAGTTGTTGCTTTGTGTTGTTCTGTCATTTGTGTTGTTCAGAAAAGAAAAGATTATAGGATGGCAAGCCAACCAGCAAAGGAGCAACAATCGATCTACAACTTCACTGTCAAGGTTAGTCTCTTGCATTAACATGTGTGCCTGTTAATCTTTTTTGATAAGTTGGTTGCTTGTACAGATTTTGCTTTGTTACTATCATTTTAGCTCAGTTTCTGTGATTGTAAGATATAAAAGTTCATTTTTTTAACATGGGTATTCTTTTTCCAGTCTTTGATTTCCTAAGGTTGTGTTTGTTTGGGGTGAAATAGGGTAGATGAAAAACTTTGGAAATAAAATAGAATGAAAAATCTTTTTTGAGTGTGTATAGTTGGACGGGGGAGGAAGGAAAAAAAATGGTAGGGTCTAGGGAGAAATCTGGGCCCACTAAGAATTTTCTCCCTCAAATAGAGAAAAAGTAAAGGAAGAAAATTGGGTGATTTAATGGACAAAAATGTTCAGTTTCTTTTTTTTTTTTTTTTTTTTTTGGTGCTGGGCACGTTGCCTTCTCTTTCTTCTCCTTTATTTTATTTATTTATTTAACTAGACATGATTTTTTTTACATAATTTTTATTTTTTAATAAATTGGGTGATTTTTCGTCACTTTTTTGTTTTAATTGGCCATCAATTTTTAAAGGTGTAAAAGTAAATTTATACATTATACCATCTCACTTATTCTATCTCTCAATTTTTCCACTTTTAACTAAAAAAAAAAATTAAAATTTTCCTATTCTCTCACTTTTTCACCTCTCCAATTAAACGGACCTTCAATTAAACGGACCCAAGGGTCATTGAGTTTACAATGGTTGGTTTATCATGTACCAAGTACTGAAGTAGTCCCTTCTCAAAAAAAAAAAGTACTGAAGTAGTAATAATTAATTAATACATCTTATTGCTCTTCTTTGAGGAAGATGACCAGTGTTTTAGACCAAATTGTAACATGGGTTAATAAAATCCATCAATTTCTTTCTCAAAAAAAAAAAAAAAAATTGTAACATATGTGGTCCCTTTACACTTTAAATGATCAACCGGTCTCTAAAGCATTATATAAATGTTGAAAGCTACCAAACCATATAAGAATTTTGGATATTGAGTATTTTGTTCTAGCATGCTTACCAGAAGCTTCTGAAAATATTGCTTTAGTCCAGAGTTAGCAATCAAATAGATAGTGCAACCAAAGTCAAGATCAATTCAAGCATGTCACCACAATCCAAACACAATAAAGATATTTAAATCAATAAAAAGCACACATAGTTTTGGTGATGAGGTGAAAAACCTGTAAAGAACTCTTCATAGGAAAAAACACTCCTGGGATAAGCAATCCCTTAGGAACTTTCATTATAGAAGAAGCAATTACAATAGTTTAAACTTTTGTAAGTAGACTCTCTATGCAACCTCAACAAAAGATAGGGACTCCAAAACTTGGAAATTCTTCTACGATGCTTTCCTCCACGAAAAAACTCGTCTACAAAAACCAAAACTCTGATATTCCAAAAACCTCTTCAGAGGGAAACAACAATGAGCTCACTGTCAAAGGGGTAACAACCACTGTGATTTTAATGGAAATCAGTTTTGGCATATGCCAAGATGTAAAAGTTTCAGAAGGGGTTTCTCTTTTTAGCTCTAGAAGCAAGGCACTCTTTTAGTTTCTTGATACAGAAGCCTTCTTATCTTGAAATTCGTTCATCAATGAGTATTTAAAGGTAGGCAAAGGGCTAGGTTAAAACTGTCTCTGAGTAGAACTAGGATTGGTGAATCCGTAATCTCGCTCAAGTGAGGGTCAAGGTTGAGTCTTGCAAAATTTTTGTCTTAATGATCTCTGGAGTGAGGCCTGATTTTGCTCGAGCCAGCTTCTTGAACTTCAACAACTTCAAGCAGCTCGTTACGTAAACATTTACCTAACTTAATTACATTTACAATATCCCTCAGATGCTTTTCCACTAAATTGTAACAGCTTCCCTTGGTTTGGTGCTTTGTTTGCTTACATAGGAAAAGCATAATGAGCAGAGAATCAAGATGATGTGGGTGAACATTACAAATTAATATAACTAACTGGCACAAATTTGATAGAGTTGGGATTTTGTCGGGATTAAATAAGAAAATCAATTGCATTTTGTGGGGTGTATGGATTGTCTACAAAAACCTTGTGTTGCATTCTATAATGATTGAGGCAATGAGGGGAAAACACTAAAGAGTAGCTTAGGAAGTGAGTGTGGACATTTCAAATGGCATCATCAATGAAGTGTCAGCAAATTTTCGTAGTGAGTGATGCAAGCCTAGTTATGGATCCGATTTGAAGAAGACATGATCTCGAACTGGAACATCTCTTTAATAATTAAAGACATATAGAAGTTAATGTTGAATTTTGAAACTTGTTTGTTTAATAGAGTTTGCAGGTCTGCAAACTCAGCTGCTCATGAGCTCAATCAATGGGAAACAAAGACTATGTACTCTGGATGGGTGGAATCAGCCCAATTTCCTCCATCCCTTGACAGTGCTCCCGTGGCTGATTCTTGTAATGACCTCCTTTGTGCAATATAATGAACTTTTTAAAAGCAAAAAGGAAAAGAAACTTAGAAAGTGAGTGTGTCAGTTTATAACCATCTGGTTTCATCTCAAATTCATGAAGAACCGGTACTTTAGGTTCATATACAATGCTTAAATGCCTTGAGTAAAAGCAATATATCCTAGGGAAATTCTTTGAGCAGCTTTCTTATCACATACAAATAAGTTTATATTCTTTGGATGACATAGAATATATAGTAGAAACAAATGCAACTTAGGCATGGAAATAAGACTCTTGAGAAGCACAAGAAAGAAAGAGAGGTGGTTGAAATGGTTACCCTCTGCTTAAATTGGGAGCATGGTAATCAAATTATTTCCATTTTTTGTGTCTTGGGCTTTTGATCATTGTCCAATACTAGAATATTACCCTTCTATTCCATATAGGTGCATGAATAATTTTCTTACGAAAGAAGAAAAATAAAATATGTGAGTTTCTTTTTTCTTATCATATTCCTTGAAACAGATGAATAGAAAAGTACCCAATAGTAATGGTTGAAGGGATGAAGAACAAGACTAATGAATTTAAGAAAAATGAATTAAAATAAAATATTGTGTCTGATGTAAATATTCCACGGTGGTGAGGTATATATAGGTCTCTTTTGCTTTATTAAAGCCTAAAAAAAAAAATCCTTGTATCATTTTTAAGGCTTCAAGGCTGAGAATCATTAGAAGGATCTTACCGAAATTATCATTTACAATCTTAAAATGCTTGTTGCATTGATATCTACTTGGTATACATCTGTACTAAATCTCACGCCCCTAAGGTGGAATTGCTTTGCCCTAAAAGTTTAGATATGATTCCTATTTGTTATTTCATTATATTTAAGAGTTGTATGCTAATGCTTGCTTCCACTTTGCAGGATGCTAAGGGAAATGATGTAGATCTTAGCACTTACAAGGGAAAGGTCCTCCTGATAGTCAATGTTGCCTCCAAATGGTATTATGCATCTGCTTCATTTTTTCTTCTTTATAATTATTACAAACCTAATTACCCTAAGAAATTATAGATATAATTGAAGTAAGTTGTTTTCTACTATTTGGGATCGGAGCTGATCTTATTCTTTAGAATTTTCCCTTACTATGCAAAACTAAGCATCCATAGTATTCTTTTTTCACTATTAAAAATATCCATTTATTGCTTGCTTGTCTATTCATGCAGTGGCATGACCAACTCAAATTACACAGAGTTGAATCAACTATATGAAAAGTATAAAGAACAAGGTTTGGAATTCTAACCTTTGCATAATTGCATTGTAGTTTCTTGCTTGTCGTTTCAAGAACCATTGCATTTATAAAGTAGTCTAAAAAATGACATCCTTGGGCTAACAAACGTTGTTTTCTTACATGTGGATCCTGTGTCCTTCCTTATCTCTTCATTGTTCTCTGAGAACAATTGCATGTGCACACGTGTCTGAATCTTGTGTCTGTATGATATCAGGAAATCACTGATACACACAGTGTGTACAGCATCAGTTATTTATAAATCAGGCATTAAGAATAGTTTGGGAGCTCATGTTGACATTATACTATTTTCATTATTTTCTGTATCATGTCCTGGGGCTTGATGCAGGCCTGGAGATACTGGCTTTTCCATGCAATCAGTTTGGTGAGGAGGAACCAGGAAGCAATGATCAGATTGTGGAGTTTGTCTGCACTCGCTTCAAATCAGAATTTCCTATCTTTGACAAGGTAGATCTGAGAATAGTAGAATTATGTTGCATTTATGCTCTGATAGCTGCCTCCTTATTACACACCTTCTTAGGTCACTACAAATATAGGATTTTTTTTTCCCTTTTATTTTCCAAATTTTCATTCCCCTTTGGCCTCTGATGGTGAAGAAAAATAGAATGGTTTTGGTGTGCTTGGTATTTTAAGATTACAATGAAATTTTATTTGTGTTTGCATTCACGTGATAAAGTTATCTATCTATAAGAGAGACATCTTAAAGAAACCGCATCAACAATTGCATCTTGGGTCGCATTGTGCGATCTAATGATTGTTGTGTAAACAGCATTGCGCTGCCAAAAAAGATTCTGAGAGTGAATATTATTGGACCCTACCCTAGTGTCATTTAGCACTCCTGCCCTTGTATTTCTTTCTTGTCTTCCCTCTTATTCCATTCAAACAATAGTAGGCTGCTGAATTTTCTGTATGCCGCTAAAAAGGACATGATCTTCTGCACCCAGATGGGAAATTCATCAAAAATAACTGTCATTTATCTCTCTGTTAAAAAAGCAACAAAGGGTATGTTTTTATTTAAGTTAAATTAATTTCGTATCTTCTAAATTTCATATCATTATATCTAATGGTATGTTTTTATTTCCTCCTTGTGTTGTTGTATATAATTTCTTGAACAGTAAGACATTTGAAAAATTTTACATGACCTTCTGCTCTTCTTCCCTCTGGCTATTCCTGTAAGGTTTGCAGCATTGTAGTTATCATGATCTGTGAGATATATTGCTCTTTACTTGTTTTAGATTGAAGTGAATGGTGAGAATACTGCTCCAGTGTACAAGTTCTTGAAGTCTGGAAAATGGGGGATAATCGGGGATGATATCCAATGGAACTTTGCCAAGTTTCTAGTTGACAAGGATGGGCAAGCTGTTGATCGTTATTATCCCACAACTTCTCCTCTTACCATTGAGGTAAAACCCAGTTTGCAGTTTATGTTTGATTCTCAAAGTTCAGTTGGCTTATGCTGCCTAATTGTTCTTTTATAGCAAAAGATCAACTTTATTCTATCAAAGTGATGTAATTCTTCTTTCTTTGTGACATTACTGCAGCATGACATCAAAAAGCTTCTGGGAGTGAGTGAATGAATGCTATTTGGGAGGGGACATCCTAAGTTTGAAGCCTTTGATGTGAACTTGGCTTTTGTGTTTGTGACTTTGTGCTTTTGTGTTTGTGCGCCTTACTGACTCGTTAGATTTGTATAATAGAATATTATGTGTGACTATGATGCGTATTTTCCTTCATGTGTGTTAGTTTTAGTTGGTTTGGAGTTGTTGCAATCTGAACAAAATCCTTTTCTATGTATTGATGCCGTTTATCTGTTTTTATTTTTATTTTTCCTTTTAAGTCAAAAGGGAATTTTTTACTAGATAGCTATAAGACCAACTATATAGGTCTATCAAAAAGACATTCATAAAAGCAGCAATAGAAAGTATAATTTTGGATGGGATATAAAGACGGAAAATATTGCATATGGCTGCCGCTGATCCTAAACACAATTTTTGGCACTGATGCTTTGTTATTGTTGGTTGTTGTTTGTAGTTAAGATAGTGTCGTTAACCACACCATATTGCTTGTGCAAGGAAAGAAACAAAATGTGGATTTAGGAGATCGAAACAAAATTTAAAAATTATCAGGATGTAATCAGGGTGATTCCATGATGTGAAAGGTATTAATATGTGCAGATCCTTCAAAATTTTGGGTAGTCCAGTACATCATCATAGACATGGTTGTCAAAATAGTGATCTAGATCGTAAGATCATACGATTTTACAATCCCATCTAACCAAAATGTTTAGAATCGTACTAGGATCGTAAAAATAGTAGGATCGGTAAGATCGCACGCGATTATATGATTTTACAATCTCACCCTACCAAAATGTTTAGAAACGTATTAGGATTGTAAAAATGGTAGGATTGTGTAAGATCACATGAGAGCTTACCGATCCTACCAAAACATCAATTTTTTTTTTCTTCTTTAAAGGGATAAATTTTTTGTTTTGATGAAGTTTGAAAGGTTTTTATTTTTCTATGTTGTAACTAATGGTATGGCTTTTATATTTATTTTTTATAAAATTATGTTAACCTATACAAATGTTTTCTAGTTTTTAGTTCACTTGCAATAAAAGTGAAGGAATGCTTCATCATTTTTAAATGAAAGTTTTATATTAGCTTTGCTACATTTTAAGCTATAATGTTGTTAAATTTGTTTGATCAATATACTAATTTGTGTTATAATAATACTAAAATGTTTTTCTTATATATAATTTTATTAGTATGCTTCATTTGTATATTGATTAATTTTTTTTGAGCACACTCTGTAATTATTGCTAAGCGGTATAACTTGAATAATTGAGTATGAAATTATATCTTGATCTTTTTTGCAGTTCTAGTATATAAATATACAATGTATGATAAAATGGTTAATGATAACTAGAATGGTGGTCATAAGAACCCTATAATGGGAATACTTAAATGTTCACTTCACCTTAATATTAATCTTACTTTTGAATTTCATATTTTAGTTAGCTAGTTTCCATTTGATAACTTATTTTAGATTTTAAACTTGGAACTTAAAACTTGAAAAATATTTCCATATTGTTGATAAATATTTTGGTATTTGGTTGCTAATTAAACATTTATTTAATTTTTTAGATACATTGGGTCTAAATATAAATATATTTATTTCGTTAGTATAGACGTAGCGATCTAAGACATACAAATTACATTATATAATGAAAATCTTTTTCTTTTTTTTTAATGGATAAATTCACAATTTACGTAATTATTCAACATACAAAGTCATTATTAATGTGTTTTTTGCTTTAAATATGAAAATATGTAGGATCTTACAATCTACGATTCAATCTTACTATTCACATTCTCACTTACCTCTCATGATTCTATGTAAGATCCTAATTTTGACAATCTTGATGGCAGTCCTCTTTGGGCTGTACTCAAAAGTAGTTGATGAATTCGGGTATGGTATAGAAATCCTTCATTCTAAACTGTTACATGGTAGATCATGGTACTATCAATCTATTCCATATAGGGGAATAAATAATTTACGTAGAAGACTAAAAAGAAAGTACACAACTTTCTTCTTTCTTCTACTTCTTATTATTATTTTCAAAAGGAATGAATGAACTGGTACCCGAAATTAAACTAACCGGGTTAATGAATTTAAGGAAAATAAAATACAGCATTACAAAGTGCTAGCTTATAACTTGCACATGGTGGTATGTAACCAAAAACTTCATTGTAGGCTTGTAGCCCAAAGTCTAGTCAAACACTCATCAACCACAATGGCACTTACATTCATTCCTTGGTAGGTTGGCACGAATTATACATGCATTTTCAATTTAGATTTACAATCAACACAAGCCAGTGCTTGTTTTATAGACATCAAGAGTAATTACAATAGGACTTCTAACCTTGTGATTTCCATTTTCTTCAACCCAAACGAGTGTGCCGAATGAAGATTGTTCTTTCCCTTCATATCTTATAGTGCGATTATATGATTTCTTTTCATTTCTCTTCCTAAAGATTAGTTTCTTCGGTGAAACCATTACTGTAGAACCCTCTGGTGCTGTCACCATTGCCTTGTAAGTTGAAACATCTTGTCCAACATTGGTTACAGTTCTTTGAAAGTTTTGAATGATTGAAGATGCCCTTTTCTTACGGAGTAGAACTATAAATGATGGGTAATTGAGCTCAGAAGAAGGCTTGAACAACTATAACTATTTGATCCAATGAAATTCAAAATTTGTGCACTGTTAAAATTCATGGAGCATAAGAGATTCACGTAATCTTGTGGGGTTGCATCATGAACCATACCAGGATCAAGTGCTTGATTTGGACGAATATGACCTGACCCCATGGTTAGAGGTGAAGCAACTTGCAAGCCATTCCCACTGTCTCGAATTGGGCTGTTGGAATTATCTAAATGGTCAGCAGTGGTCATAATAGCAGACTTTATAGCAGCAGGACTCTATTCTGGATGTACACCTTTTAGAAGTGCAGCCACACCAGTAGCATGAGAACATGCCAAAGATGTCCCATATGAAACTGTAAAATCACGGTATTACTGTTTACGTCCTCGGATTTCACCAACTGGAATAATTGGAGGCTAAGCACCCAAAATTAGTGACCCGGGTGCCATTATATCTGGCTTTAAGATGCATGGGTTGTGAGGTGAGGGACCTCTAAGTGCATAACTAGCCACAACTGGTGCAGGCTTAATTCCCATCATGGTTTGTTGGAATGTCAAGTTGGCCACAGGCTTATCAGTAGATTTTATGTATTGCTTCAAAACTCTTGCATTGTCTAGGCTAATCAAAATGCAAGGACAGAGAAAATAATTCCTATCCTCCATTGCAATTGTCATAGGATTATCGAGGATAATTATAGCTCCCAACACATTTGATCTGGCCACAAACCGTGCTTGAGATTCCAGATGGGCATACTCGCCACGACATACAATAATGCTATTAGGGACATTCCGTATTTTATCACATGATTTCAGGATTATAGGGTATACTTAATGGTGCATTTTGAAGTAAGACCTTACCAGGAAAAATGCTCCACCCAACAATGTCTTCCTCATTCCCTAGTGTTATAGTTCCAGCAAACCAACGATCAATGGTACCTGCAGTGACAGTCATGACCCATGGGTATCCATTGCTTAATCTGTTTAGGCCACTGAAACCATTTCCTGCTGTAGTTGAAACCAACACAACTTTCTCCATGGCAGCAAATGAAACTTTCGCTATAAAATCTTCTTCTAGAGAAATGATGACTCAACGGTATAGCCTAAAGACGCGGAAATCACACCTACACCATCAGCAATGGCTTGGTCTATGGCAGCAACAAAAGACCTTTTAAATGGCTAACCTAGCATGTGGTGCAACACCACTTGCTGTTCCAGTAGCATAGTCAAAAAATGATTTACCCTCTACATAATTCCCTGCAACAATTGAGGAGATTAATGTTCCATGCCCTTCCATGTCCCTTGTAGATTTCATTCTAATCCTGAAGTTGGGTTCATTAGCTATCAGACCCTTGTAAAAGCTCCTAGCACCTATGAGCTTTGCATTACACATTGAGGAATTGAAATCTTGCCCCTCCTCACACGTTCCATTTGTCTGGAATTTTTTTAGACATGCCGTCATCCTTGAAGCTCTTACTTTCAGGCCAAATGCCGGTGTCAGTGACACCAATAATGACATCCTCGCCCTGATTCGAAGCCAGCCATAAGCCAGAAGTAGAACCGAGGGAAAGGAACTCAGGGGTGTGGGTTGTGTGAAGAGTGGAAGTCCTGTCTTCCGAAGCTGAGACAAAACCTGGTGGCTTTTTTAGTGCCTCTAGTTCATGTTTAGAAAGATGAGCAGCAAAACCATGAACAGCGTGATCATAATTGTATAGAAGTGATGGTGAAGACTGATGGTTATCTAATGAGGCAAGATTTGCACTTTTGAGGGAGCCAATTGTGGAGGAATACCAATTGTGATGATTGGTAAAAACCTTAGGCATGAAGGCCATATCCAAGCTTACAATATATGTTGTCCTCGTTACTAACTTTGATTTGGCATGAAGGATTAATAAAAAGTACATAAGGAACAGTATGTATGGAAAAGGAGCCCCATTAAGCCCCACTGTCAATTTATGACTAAAAGCTTGAAAAGTTAATGAGATTTGAATGACAAGAATGTAAGGGAAAAGAAGCTAAAAAGATTTATAGGCAAACGCAAAACCTCTTCTTAAAATTGAATTTGACCTTTGGTGAAAATTTAGGAGCAAAGATGATACAATAAATTAATGTAAAATCACAGTAGGAGAACAAAAGAAAGGAGTTTGCTTTTCATATGATTTGAAGGATGGAACTTGAATTATTAGACCCAAAAAAGGAAGTCAAAATCGTATCTTTCCACTGTATGAGGGGTTAAACAAGAGTTTATGACTTAAAACTCTTACAAGATGCAGGCCATCTCAATAAGAGTATATCATAGATATTATGTCCCCTTCTCAAAATATATATATATATATATATATATATATATATATATTATGTCCCTTTTTTTTTTAGAGAAACTAACTCCCAATAAATTTACATTTTTCCCCTCAGTTAAAAGTTACTCTCTCCGTCCAGTTTGTTTATCCTTTATTCTATTTTGAGATGTTCCAAAATATTGTCCTATTTCTAAAAATAAAAGTCATTAATTTACTAATGTTCCTATTAGACCCATACTTTATTTTCAAAACTATTTGAAAAGAAAACTAACAAATATTTAAAAAATCAATTTAATTAGGGCACCTTTTTAGTTGACTCATTAAGAATAACTCTCTTAAAAAAAGCTGATAAATTTATTTGAGGGTAGTTTTGTAAACTCATACATTTTTATAAGGCAGACAAGACAATAAATAACGTTTCTTTAAAAAGTTTGACTTTTTAAACAGGACAAACAAATTGGGACAGAGAGAGTAAAATCTATTGTCTTATGCCATTAGTATCTCGTCTCAGAGAGTGTGCAATGTGCATGCTAGGCAATAAGATAAGCATCCTGGTTTGGGACAATGATATATTTATTTACATTTACTCTTCTATTAAAGTGTATACAATTTTACATATTTGCATGAACAATGTATAACATTATATGTTGTTCCAGAAAATGTGTGCAATGTTGTATACATTTATTTAGTCTACAATTTAAAATTTATATGAACAATGAATTTAAAAAAAAAATGATTTTCCATAGAATTTTTTATGTTTAAAAGTTTAGAAAATAGCTAGATAAAAGCACCTACTCCAAATTCTCCAAGCCCTCAAGTCCTCAATTGCATCTGCGAGAGGTTGCATAGAGAGGTTTTTTATTTTATTTTATTATATGAACAGGTTGCATAGAGAGTTAGATTGGAAGTTCCTAATTAATGGCTAATGGTCAAAATCTTGTAAGGCTTTTTTTATCTTATTTTATTTTAAGTTGGATAAAAAAATCACACATAGGCACACAACACTTATTAAATATCCCCATTCCCAATGATCTTAGTCACCTTACGCCTAAGACCTGAACCCTGCTTGAAATTCGGGGCCACCTTTAATGGGTTTTTGGCATACAAAATTTATCGATCCACAACCTGTGGGCAAAATTTGCCAAATAGTATATTTCCCAAAAAAGTTTAGGCGCGTGGCATCTGTTGAAAGTTATTTAGTTAAATAGACTATTTTTGAAAATCAATTTTGGCAAAATCGACTTTGGGCTGGAAAACGCACACTATAGTGGCGTTTTTTTATAAACGCCGCTATAGGCACTTAAAAAACGCTACTATAGAGTTCGTTTTTCAGCCCAAAGTCGATTTTCAAGAATAGTCTACTTAACTAAATAACTTTCAACACATGCCACGCGCCTAAATTTTTTTGGAAAATATACTATTTGGCAAATTTTGCCACAACCTGTGTCATATCCTGTTAACACCAAAAAAATAAAATAAATAAATAAATAAGAAGCTGAAATCAGGCATAGAAAATTAGAAATCCCCCTCCCATTAAAAAACAAAAAAAAAAAAAAAAGGTGTAGAAATCCCCATTATAAATTGTTACGTAATTAATCATTTGCCCAATGCAGTACGGTACTAGCTACTTCATTCAGTCCTTGTAGTCCAAACTCCAAAGTCTAGTCAAACACTCACTGACCATAATGGCATGTACATTCCTTCCATGGTAAGCCTAAGCTAGCTTGTATTTGACATATATTGAGGGTGTGGATTTTGATCAATTTCAGTTTAGTATTGGTTAATATTAATTTTATGATAAGGCATTTCCAGCAAGTCAAAACTAGTTTAAGGCCAAGAAAATGACAAATGAAATTTATCTCTTGGAAGCATCATATATACTGTCTCGAAGAGCCGGCTGCATTTATCAGAGTATGACACATGGTAAAGGAGACAAGATTAATTGCCAAAGTCTAAAGTGTAAATAAAAGGATTATTCAACAACTAGACACAAAAATCACTTCTGTTGAAGCATTGAAATTGCACGGTCGTTTCGGACCAAACACTTGAAAAAAAAAAAAAAAAAAAAAAAAGGGAGAGAAGTAATCTAAGGCCTCGGTAGGAGAGCCTTTGATGCCTAAAGCCCGTTTGATAGAGCATTTTAGCAACATATTTTTAATTTTTAAACAACATTACACGCATTTTTATAACTTTTTTATCCACACGTATTTTAAAAAAATACAAACAACATTACTCAAACTACTCTATCAAACGGGCCTAAGTCTTTTTTTTTTTTTTTTTTTTGAGAAATTTTCGACCTATAAAGTCCGCTCCTAGTGTAGCTTTTTATTATCGGACTAAGACACTGGTCAGTTTTTGGTTTAAGCAGAGATTGAACTCTAGATCATTTATTCAATCATCAGAGATTTTACCAGTTGAGCTAACTGAAACCCACATCTATATCAATAGTATAATTATATTTTTTTAGGCTTCTTGTCTCATACCTGTTTGTAGTCTGAACTCTGAATTTCTAAATATACAGGCAAGATGCTGTAGCTATTTCCTCAATTTTAGCTGTTTCCTTCATTATGGCCCATGAGGAGTGGGGTAACCGCCTCCATTATGCGTTCGATTTTAGATCTCCTAAGTGTGGATGAGATTTAGGAAATTAACCATTACTCTTAATTAAAAGGAGCTGATTGGATTTTTCATACGCATTAACTTCTATTTGTATCAAGTAGTTTATAGGCAATCTGTAGGCTTAGTAAGAGACTTTATGCTTGTAAGTTTGTACTCCAATTCTTAATTTAACTAGTCGTAGACTCATGTGACGTGTGAGAAAAAATAATTATTTTATATTGTAATATAATATATATATATACATATATATTTTTCTCTAAAATTTTTAGAAGATAATTTGTTCTCCCAAAAAATTAAACAATTTCTATTTGGTCCAATTAGGTCTACTTCGGTCCAATTTGGCCCACTCAATCAATTTCGATCCCCCTTCAATCCATTCTAAATTAATTGTGCCTTAAATTGATCCTTTTTGTAAGTTTTCTTTTTAAGTTTAGCTCAAAAATTCATTTTTTTTCCTTAATTTTTGGGTTGAAAAGTATGAAAGTTTATTATATTTGGGCTAAACTTTTTAGTTTTGAGTTAAAAAATACAAAGAAAATACTAAAATAGACATTAGATATTAGAAATATGAGCCCTAAAAATGCAATAAAAATAAATATTCAAAAGTCTTATTTGGTCCACATTGGTTCTATTTGGTCCATTCTGTTGTCTTTGGTCCTATTTAGTCCAATTCGATCCTATTTAGCCCATTCTGTCAACTAAATTTCTATTCAGTCCACTTCCGTCTATCTCAGTCCATTCAGGCCACATTGGCCCTAATCTGTTCACATTGGTTCTATTCTGTCCACTTCCGTCCTATTCAGTCCATTATGTCTACTATGGTCCTATTTAGTCCATTCTGTCAACTTTGGTTCTATTTAGTCCTATTTGGTCAATTCTATCCACTTTGATCCACTTCAGTCCTGTTCAGTCCACTTTGGTTCTATTCAGTACTATTCACTCCACATTGGTCCTATTCGGTCTGATTCGGTCCAGTCTGTCCACTTCAGTCCAATTTGGTCACATTCTGTCCACATTGGTCTTTTTCGGTCCATTTGTTCTTATTCGGTTCACTTTGTTCTATTTGGTCCAATTCAGTCCATTCGGATCACTTCATTTCATTTTGATCCACTTCGATCTATTTTTGTGCACTTACATAATGGGAAAAGACATTTTTGGGTTGAAAGCACCTAATCTAAATACAAATTTATTAAAAAATATATATAAATCTCAAACTCATAATATTTAAAATCTTAAGTATAACATTTATTGTTACTACGCTTTTGTTGATCCACATTAATGTAGCATTTCAATCCATTTAAGTACAGCTAATTTTAAGTGAAAGTCTTTCCAAACATAAAAGTTATGAATATACAAATGTAATATTTAGGGCGATTATACATTTAAGCAAAATAAATAAATATATGCATACATATATGTGTGTATGTATAATTTTTATTCAAATAAATTATTCAAATTATTCATTCTCTTAAAAGAGATTATCATGATAATCAAAACTCATATCAAACTTATAATGAATATGTATAATTTTTTTTCTCTAAATTTTATTGGAGAGAGAGAGAGAGAGAGAGAGTACTTGTGACGGGGAACTAAAAAATACAACACCAAAACGTATGAACAAAAAATAGTTTTAAAAATCACAATGATTCATTAATATAAAGTAGAGTTGCAAGAAAGAATAAAAAATCAAGATAAAGAGAATAACCACTTTTTCAAAAGAGAATGTGAGAGAGAATAATAAAAAATTTATAAAAATTAATACGAGAAGAAAAAAAGTAAAAATAAAAAAATATAGTAATAAACACCAAATTATCCAAGACATGTTATATAATAAAAAAACATTATATTCTTATATACTATCTTTATAATGCAATATGACAACATCAATGAAATCAAAAAGAATAAAAAAAAAGATAACAAATTAAAAACACAAAACTTAATCACTTCAACTCAAAGTAGAGTTCCAAATAATACAAAAAATCATTAACCTAAAGTAGAGATGCAAGAAAAATATA
Source organism: Quercus glauca (assembly GCA_023736055.1). Taxonomy (NCBI): domain Eukaryota; kingdom Viridiplantae; phylum Streptophyta; class Magnoliopsida; order Fagales; family Fagaceae; genus Quercus; species Quercus glauca. The sequence continues at coordinate 10,190,383 of CM043326.1, forward strand.
ATAAAATCCACCCAAAAAAAAAAAAAGAGAGAGAGAGAGAGAGAGAAATAACCTTTTGTGTGTGAAAAAACTAGGAATAGAATGGAAAAGCTAATTGTAAATTTATAGTAAGAGGAGGGGAATAAGAAAAGCAAAAAATAAAGCAAGATAAAGGGATAGAGAAAAAGTGATAAATAGTAGTGGGGAGAGGAAAAGGTAAAAAAGATGGGAAAAGTTAGAGAAAGTATACAATAAGTTGGAAAATTAATAAGAAAAAAAAAACTTAAAATTAAGAGAGAGAATGTTGAAAATGGGTGGATGATGTGACCGTTAATGTGACTTAACAGGTGCGTAGTAATAATAAATGCTACGTTTCAGTTTATATATATATATATATATATATATATATATATATATTAGGAGTCAATCTTGTTAAGTAGGTTGTTTACTTTTCTTGCAATCTATATATATAATAATAGGTGAAGCAGAGAGAAAATCCAATTAGATTTCAATTAGATTCTCAATTTTGCGCCACTTGTCCTAACCAAAACTCAAAAAAAAATCTAATTAGATTATAAATTTGACTCCAATTTTGTGTCATGTATCTTATCTAAATTTTTCAATTTTTGTGCCCAAATAAATGATACATTAACATTTAACACGGAAGCCAAGAAAACCACAATGATAATGCTCATTAACCTAAGCAAGAACATCTCACCTGCACACTTTTATGGAGATTATAAATTGGACTCCAATTTTGTGTCATGTATCTTATCTAAATTTTCTAATTTTTGTGTCCAAATAAATGATGCATTAACATTTAACACGGAAGCCAAGAAAACCACAATGATAATACTCATTGGCCTAAGCAAGACATCTCACCTGCACACTTTTATGGGTGATCTCAATAGAGTCTGGAGCTCTTCTAATTCCATAACCAGAACCAATGAGTCCAATGAGAAAGACTATAAAAGTAAAACATCATCTCCTCCTAATTCCATATCGTCATCCCATGTCTCCTCCTCTCTCAACCTCTACCAACTAGATCCACACACTACCCTCTCCTCCTCCTTATGGATTTCTCAGAGCAGGGCCGGGTTCAAACACAATGTTCAATCCCACTCTCCCTTGCTTCACACTCTCATATATTAGCGCTTTATTGGCACCTCTAAGAAGATTCCAAGCTCAATGATCAGTTTTTATTTTTTTAATAGGTGAAGCAGAGAGAGTGTGAAATTGAATTCCAATTAGAACTCTAATTGTGTGCCACGTGTACAAATCAATTAGATCTCTAATTGCAACACACGTGTACACTCCAATTAACATTCTTCTCTTTACAAACCCAATTAACATTCTTCTCTTTACACCCGCTTCTTTTCAGGTTCAGCTCCCCTTCTCAAAACCCAAAATCCTTCGTCTTCTTCAATATACATCTCCCCTCTTCTTCAATGAATGCTATGGAATTTCAGAAGAATATCTCGGTATCAATGATGCATGCCTTTGGGTATTTCTCTATCTTATATAGGAAGAGGTCCTGCCTCTATTCCGATTGCACTTTTCTTCACAATTTTAATGGTCCTGGTTTATGCTCTGCAAAACGAATTCTTCCTAAGGTATGATTACTCCTTTCTTTCATCTACCTATGCTTTCCTTCCTTTCATTAGACAAGTTTTTTGTTTTCCTATGATTGATGTTGCATGTTTATTTTCTGTTTCATCAGTTCGTCCTTTTGTCGCACTATTTTCTGTTTCATTAGTTTCTCCTTTTGTCGCACAAAAAAACTTCCACCTTCACCATTGCCGCTCTCTCTGAAAGAGAAAATTGACTTCTTTCTTTTTCTTTTTTTCTCTTCTTTTGTTCATTTTGGAGAGGTGGGGTATAAATATTTGGATCCAATTAGTGGTTCATGATGTGATATAACACTAGACTTCAGTGATTTTGATGTCATCAAATTAAGTTTCTTTCATTGTTTAATGCTTTTGAGTCATGAGGCTAAAAAAAATCTAGGAGCCTAGCTGATCTAAAGATTATGCTTTAACACATTGGGAGAGAAAAAAAATAAATAAAAGCGAAAGGTCATACCGTCATTGCCAAGTGGGTATGATTAGTGGGTGAATGTTACCAACGTGGAAGTGAAAAGTGACCACTGCTGTAATTGAAGCTAAGTTGACTCCAATTAGAGGTTGCGAATTCTCTAGACATTATTGTAGCATGGTGCTTTCCAATCCACATTCTTATGGGGTTTATAGAATATAGATGAAAATCACATGTGGATGAGTAGGAAGCACAATCTGCTTGACAAGAGGGGAAAAAAAAAAGGGACAATTTGCAATGTGATTGTTTATAATTTTGTTTTTTTCATTAGACAAACTAAGGATGTACAGTTAACCCACTTAGATTGATTTTTTTTTTTTTTGAGGTTTGGGTTATATATTCTAAAGTTTGGATTGAATTGGGTTCAAAGGTTGACAAATTTTTACTCCAACAAACCTGACTTGACTTATACTATTAAGTAGTGAATTTTACTTTTATTCCCTTCTTCTTATTCACCAAAATCTGCTGGTACTTCTGGTGTTTTAAAAATGGTATATTGGGAATGGATACTTTTTTTGTGGGTTTTTTGTTAAAAAGAAAAAAAAACAAATTTTTTTAATACCCACCTCATAAATGTTTGAACTTTATGGTTGGATTGTGATATTATTAGTTTATTGTGCAATTTCCCTATCTGGGTCTTGGTTGATTTTAGTGAAGAAACTATGAGCAAGTGTTAATTTTTATTTTAGCGATTCTTTGTTTTATGGTAGTTTTTTGATATGATGGCTGAACACATAATGCTCAATACATTCTTACTGCAATTTGATAATTGGGTTTTGGTTGATTTTGCGTATTTGATTAATGTTCTTGAAAAAACCATGACAATTAGAGGTTGCGAATTCTCTAGACATTATTGTAGCATGGTGCTTCCCAATTCACATTCTTATGGGGTTTATAGAATATAGATGAAAATCACATGTGGATGAGTAGGAAGCACAATCTGCTTGACAAGAGGGGAAAAAAAATAAGGGACAATTTGCAATGTGATTGTTTATAATTTTGTTTTTTTCATTAGATAAACTAAGGATGTACAGTTAACCCACTTAGATTGATTTTTTTATTTTATTTTTTTATTTTTTTGAGGTTTGGGTTATATATTCTAGAGTTTGGATTGAATTGGGTTCAAAGGTTGACAAATTTTTACTTCAACAAACCTGACTTGACTTATACTATTAAGCAGTGAATTTTACTTTTATTCCCTTCTTCTTATTCACCAAAATCCGCTGGTACTTCTGGTGTTTTAAAAATGGTATATTGGGAATGGATACTTTTTTTTGTGGGTTTTTTGTTAAAAAGAAAAAAAAAAAAAAAATTTTTAATACCCACCTCATAAATGTTTGAACTTTATGGTTGGATTGTGATATTATTAGTTTATTGTGCAATTTCCCTATCTGGGTCTTGGTTGATTTTAGTGAAGAAACTATGAGCAAGTGTTAATTTTTATTTTAGCGATTCTTGGTTTTATGGTAGTTTTTTGATATGATGGCTGAACACATAATGCTCAATACATTCTTACTGCAATTTGGTAATTGGGTTTTGGTTGATTTTGCGTATTTGATTAATGTTCTTGAAAAAACTATGAGCTATGTGGCCAATTCATAATGTTTGTATACTATGGTTAGTTTGTAAATTGATGGTGAACACATAATGCTGTATTAGTTTATCGTGCAATTTGCCAATGGGTCTTAGTTGATTTTACGCATTTGATTAGTGCTTTTGGGGAGAAAACTATGAGCAAATGTTGAAGAAGCTATGAGCAAGTGTTAATTTTTATTTTAGCCATTCTTGGTTTTATGGTAGGTTTTTTGATATGATGGGTGAACACATAATGCTAAATACCTTCTTTCTGCAATTTGCTAATTGGGCTTTGGTAAATTTTGCGTATTTGATTAATGTTCTTGAAAAAACTATGAGGTATGTGGCCAATTCATAATGTTTGTATACTATGGTTAGTCTGTATACCTGATTGCGTAATAGTATATTCTGATTTACTATAAAAATTTGTTCGCAACTTATATGATAAAGGGTCTTTAAACAGCTTATTGTCATCTATGTTTTTACAGTTTATGCCCTTATTTGGTGTGCTTTTTCCCTCCACAGGAGATTCTTATAAAATTGGGAAACTCTGTTGCCAACGAACTGAGAATTTTTAACTACTTATTTTTCTTACCAAAGGTCAGCTTTTTTTTATTGGCTCTTTTTTATTGTTTATGTTATTATTATTGGTCAATTATTTGATAGGCTGTTCATGTTCTATTTATTAGAGGTTAGCTGTGATTTTCCATAGTACCTGCTTATTTTGTTAACAAAGGTCAGGTTTTTTCCCCTGTTTATGTTGTGATTACAAAAATATGGTTAGTATTTAGCCCTCATAATGTATTAATAATTGCTTATTCTGTTGAAAAAAGTCAGCTACTTTTTTACTGATAGTGTTGTTGTTATTACTGGTAAATTATATGACTTATTGTTAATATGCTTTTTCGTTAGAGCTTTTAACATTTTTGTTTTTATGGTATTCACAAATTACCAAAACTTTGTACTTTCCCAGCTAATAAATTTTCAAATAATTAACAAATATGGTGAGTACTTAAAGGTAATATTGTATTTGTGGTCCAATAATACAAGTATATTATTAGTTTGAACTTTATGGTTGGATTGTGATATTATTAGTTTATTAGTTTATGGTTGGTAATATTGTATTAGTGGTCCGATAATACAAGTATATTATTTGAGATAGTTATGGATGAAGCACGAGGTAGAAGGTTAAAAAGGCGTTTGATTTTAAATAAAAAAAGAGCTATCCGAACTCAAGTAGAGATGTGTTGTAGAAGTGAAGTGGATCATGGCAACCTATTTGATGTTCCTATTTCGTATGGTCCTGGTACCTCTACCCTTCAACATAAAACCAGCAATGGAAATCTATTTGAGGTACCTATTTCCTATGGTTCTGGTATCTGTACCTTTCAAAGTCATGATAAAAATGGCGCTACTAAGAGATTGAAATCGGGAAAAACAGAGGGAATTATCAACAAACAATCAGTAAAGGCTCCTATTATTGGATGTGATTTTCATTTTGGTAACGTGGAAAATACACTGGTGCTCTCTCAATTGAATGACGAAATCCTCCAAAGATGTGACAAAGAAGTTATAGATGACAGCTTATTAGATGTTCCTGTGGATGTGATGGTAGAAGAGGTGGCAACTGATTTTATTCCAAATAATGCGAATACTGTGTTTGGGAGCACTTCACATGAATCCAATGCTATATCAGGTTAGACTTTTGTTGTACTAATAATGTGCAATGGCTGTTTGAAATCTATCTTTGCACTACTAATAATGCTAAATTCAGCAGATGATCTTCGTAATGAGCACTTCATCCACATGATAAGCCCTGCTGAAGTTGCTCCCCCTACAGGTAATGAATGAAATAGAACTTAATTTTTCCCTTTTAAATTTTTATTGTGCACATGCCTTTTAAAACTATATGTATGGACATCCAAATGAAAATACATGCATTTGAATGTTTGAAAAACCAGCCAAAATCCACTTTGTTTCCATTACTCCATGAGTAAACCCAACTACCTAAGTAGCTAAAATAAATAAATAGCTGGCTGTTTTCTTTCTCTTGCCCGGTAGCATTAAAATCAACAATAAGACTCTCTCCATTAACCCCGCTAGCAATAGTTCAGATTTATCTATTTAATTGTAGAGCTAAACAATTTGGTTCCAATAGCTACCAATTATATATTTGACATTCTAACTAAAACTTGATTTTGTTCAAGATTTTTTAAATTTAAATAAAGCCAGCTAAAGAAATTATTTATGCTCTTTTTAAAAATTACTCCCTCTAATTAGTTGGTAATTAGTTTAGTTGTGCTCACTGTTGGTTTTGTACCCTTTTCTTTTAACTGGCCTCCTTCTCACGCCACATCTCTTGATTGATAGATTTATTGACCCAGCAAGATACACAAACTGAACTTATTACTTCGAATGTCCCCTTGAAGCGTAAGTTCCCTTTTATTGATTATTTCCAAATCCTTTGAAATTTGTATTTGACATTGTTGCTCATGCTATCTAACTCCCATTTGATATTGCTGATTCTAATAGGTAAATTCACTGAACCATGGAATTTTGGCATGCCAACACAAACTTGTGAGAGCTGTGGGGCTATTCTATGGTATGAAGAGAGGAATGTGAAATCAAGAAGACCATCACAACCAAAGTTTTCGTTGTGCTGTTCAGAAGGACTAATTTATTTACCTTTGTTAAAACACGCACCTCCAGTTCTTGAAGAATTGCTGAATTACAATGGACCTTCATTTGTGCATTTCCATGACAACCGTCGGCGATATAATTCAATGTTTGCAATAACATCAATGGGTGGAAAAGTTGATAGAACTATAAATGATGGAAATGGTCCCTATGTGTTCAGGCTAAATGGACAGAATCATCATCTGATTGGCTCTTTGTTACCAGTTGAAGGATCGGAACCAAAGTTTGCTCAGCTTTACATATTTGATACAGAGAATGAAGTGCAGCATAGGATAAGGTCGATTTCATCTGATACAGAAAATGATGATATTGATCCCGAAATTGTTAACTCTCTAATACATATGCTTGATGAAAACAATGCTTTGGTTAAGGTTTTCAGAATGGCAAGAGATCGCTACACTGAATGTAATACTGCAGATATTAGATTGCGTCTCATTAATTGTCGTACCAATCGTTCCTCACAATATAATCTGCCTACTGCCTCAGAAGTTGCTGGTCTTATTGTGAATGATTTTGACCCTAATAATGGGTATCGTGATATTATTGTTGAGGATCGTGATCGTCGGCTCCGGCGTATAAGTGAAATCCATCCAGCTTTTATGGCTATGCAATATCCTCTGCTTTTCCCTTATGGTGAGGATGGCTTCTCTCTTGGTATACCAAAAAGATTAAGAGGCTCAATGGAAGAAAGCGAAAATTCCACTGTGACGATGAGAGAATATTACGCATTCCGTATTCAACAACGACTTAGTGAAGGCAATACTTTAATTTCTGGTGGTAGACTTTTCCTGCAATTCATTGTTGATGCTTATTGTTGTATTGAAGGAATTCGTTTGAGGTGGATACAAAAAAAACAAGACTACCTAAGAGCTGAGATATACAGTGGCCTTAAAGATACAGTACTACGAGGAGACACAACTCGAGCATCTATTGGTAAACGGATAGTTTTACCATCTTCTTTCACTGGTGGCCCAAGATACATGATTCAGAACTATCAGGATGCAATGGCAATATGTCGGTGGGCAGGCTATCCAGACCTCTTCCTTACTTTTACATGCAATCCTAAATGGCCAGAGATTATTTCTTTCCTAGAATTGATTCCTGGTCAAAAGCCGGAAGACCGACCAGACATTGTTGCAAGAGCTTTTAAAATAAAATTGGATGCACTTTTGCAAGACATAAAGAAAGGACAGCATTTTGGTAAAGTACTTGCAGGTAATACAAACTAAAGATACATTTCTCCCCTGAATAATTATCATCATTTTCTGAAATATCTAAGCTTGCGCATTATTTATTTTAATTTCTTTCCTCATTTATATTTTATGCAGTTGTATACACGATTGAGTTCCAAAAAAGAGGTCTTCCACATGCACATATATTGGTATTTTTGCATCCTGATGATAAATATCCAGTTCCTAAAGATATTGATAGCATAATCAGTGCTGAAATTCCAGATTTTTTGGAAGATTCGATTGGACATGAAGCTGTTAAGCAATTCATGATGCATGGGCCATGTGGTGCAGCTAGGCCAAATTCTCCTTGCATGGTCGATAACAATTGTACCAAGCATTTCCCTAAACATTTTGTCCGTGAAACCGTCATTGATGACCAAGGTTTTCCGACTTATAGAAGACGAGAAGATGGCCGTTTTGTGGTGAAAAATAGTGTTGAATTAGATAATCGATATGTAGTCCCATACAATATTGATTTGCTGGTGAAGTATCAGTCGCACTTAAATGTTGAATGGTGTAATCGGTCAAAGGCCATCAAATATCTTTTTAAATACATTAATAAAGGCGCAGATCGTGTTACTGCTGTTTTGGAAGAAAATGTAGTCTACAATTCAGATAATGGAATGGAATCTATATTAGAAAAAGATGAAATAAAGACATATCTTGACTGTAGATATGTATCAGCATCAGAAGCGTCATGGAGAATTTTCCAGTTTGAGATTCATCACCATGAACCAGCTGTTCAAAGATTGAACTTCCATATGAAAAATGAAAATCAAGTCACTTTTTCTGATTATGAATACTTGGATAATGTGGTAAATAGACCAGGAATTGACAAAACTGTATTTACAGAATGGATGACAGCAAATCGACTGTATGAAGATGCTAGACAGCTAACCTTCCAAGACTTTCCAACAAAATGGGTTTGGGACAAGAAAAACAAAGAATGGAGGAGAAGAAAGTCAGGTCGGTCCATTGGTAGAATCTATTATGCACACCCTTCAAGTGGAGAACGGTTTTATCTTAGAATGCTATTAAATGTTGTAAAAGGTGCTACAAGTTTTGATGAAATCAAAACTGTTAATGGCCAATTGTGTCCTTCTTTTAAAGCTGCATGTTTTGCTCTTGGGCTACTGGATGGAGATAGAGAGTGGAATGATGCTATAAAAGAAGCATCGAATTGGGCTACTGGACAACAAGTTCGAGAATTGTTTGTGACTATACTTCTTTTTTGTGAGGTTTCACAGCCAGAACAGATATGGGAATTGAATTGGAAAGATTTTTCAGAAGATATTTTATTTAGGCAGCGGCGAATCTTACGGTTTGATGAACTTCAGCTTTCTGAAAATCAATTGAGAAATTATGCCTTATATGAAATTGAAAAGCTTTTGATTAAAGCTGGAAAATCATTGAAAGACTACCCACCTATGCCTTTACCTGATATGTCTCTTATTAGGGAAAGGAATAACAGACTCCTTGAAGAAGAACTGAGTTATGACAAGGAAGCATTGGCTGCTGAGTATGCCTTATCATATACAAAATTGAACATTCTACAAAAACATGTATTTGATCGGGTTCTCCAAGCTGTTCTGAAATGTGAAGGAAAGATGTTCTTTTTGTATGGCCATGGTGGAACTGGCAAAACTTTTGTGTATAAAACAATAATGTCTTTCCTTCGATCCCGTGGTGAAATTGTTCTAGCAGTGGCATCTTCAGGAATTGCATCACTCCTTCTTCCAGGTGGACGTACAGCTCACTCAAGATTTCGTATCCCATTATGTGTGAATGAAGATTCAGTGTGTGACATTAAACAAAAAACACAGTTGGCTGAATTGCTTTGTGCTACAAAATTGATAATTTGGGATGAAGCTCCTATGGCACATCGTCATTGTTTTGAGGCTCTTGATAGAACATTGAGAGACCTATTGCGATTCTCCAGTAACTTTGATCCTAATAAAGTTTTTGGTGGTATCACAGTTATTCTTGGGGGAGATTTTAGACAGATCTTGCCAGTAATACCAAAGGGTAGAAGAGAAGATATTGTTGCATCGACCATAAACAAATCTGTCATTTGGAATCATTGTGAAATATTTATGCTTACAGAAAATATGAGGCTCAATCAAAATTTCAATAATTTGGAAGATGGTCAATCTATTGTAGACTTTGGGAATTGGATTTTAAGGATTGGAAATGGTGAATTTGAGAATGTAGATGGAGAAAGCTGGATTCAGATTCCAGAGGATTTATTAATAAAACCAACCAGAGATCCAATAGCTGATATCATTAATGTCACATATCCTGATATGCATAATAAGATGAAAGACTCACAATACTTGCAAGAGAGAGCAATTTTAGCACCAACAAATGAAATTGTTAACAGAATAAATGATCAGATTCTTTCTTTAGTTGATGAAGAAGAACGTGTCTATCTTAGCTCAGATACAGTATGCAAAAGTTCTAATAGCATTACTGATTTAGACATGTTGTATCCAGTAGAGTTTCTAAATTCACTTGAGTTTCCTGGAATTCCGAAACACGAACTGAAGCTAAAAGTTGGAATCCCTATAATGTTACTGAGAAACCTTAATCAAACTGCAGGTTTATGTAATGGAACACGGTTGATTGTCACCCAGCTTGCTGATTGGGTTATTGAGGCAAAGATTATAACTGGGACAAATATTGGCTCTAAAGTCTTTATTCCAAGAATTATTTTGTCCCCTACAGAATCGAAGTGGCCATTCATTCTGAAACGAAGACAATTCCCAATTTCTGTTTCATTTGCAATGACAATAAACAAAAGCCAGGGCCAATCTTTAAATAGAGTAGGGCTGTTTTTGCCACAGCCTGTTTTCACTCATGGCCAGTTATATGTTGCAATATCTAGAGTCACTAATAGAAAAGGTCTTAAAATCTTGATAGTAAATGACAAGAACCGAACACAGTTCCTTGCTAAAAACATAGTGTACAAAGAAATATTTTCTAATTTACCAAAAGGTATATGATATCCTATTTCTGAACTTTAATTGATCTACAAAGACATGGTGGTTTTATTTTACAATGTTTTTAAAGTAAAACTTCCATTATCATTTTTAATAGTATCTCTAATACATTTATATTTTATTGCAGCTGTCCGGTATAACAATGTCCAAAGGATACAGCTTTCTTGACCAAATATCTGATGCTAAGGAGACATGGAGAATTAGAGTGAGAATATGCAGAATGTGGAAAGCAGTGAATAAGAGAAGTGGAAATAACTTCATCAGTCTTGACATGATCTTTATTGATGAAAAGGTTATCATACTTGACAACAATAAAATGTTTGAATCTTTCAACTATTCATTATATTTGTTATAT